>CM077158.1:90586539-91329039 GCA_039583875.1 Platanthera guangdongensis | reverse complement strand
ATCAGTCATTAGAGGCTGGTGGAGGTGACAAGGCTCGATTTGGCTATTTCCGTCAAGGCAGTGGTTCGATAAGGTCTTTAGTTGATTCACATATTATTTTGGAAGTTACTTGCAGAAGTCTCTGCCTCTTCTATTTCAGGAATTAGTCCTGACTTTGCTATCAAAGATGAAAATTGCAGCAGCTAACACTTTTCACTTTCAGGTTAACTGAACTAAATAGGTCCTTCTAGCTCGGCAGTAATGGCGAAGAGGAAGACGATGTTCAGCCGCAATTGCGAAATCATAAAACCTTAATTGCATGTTGTCGACTCAGCCAATCTTTCTCTTTTATTGTTTATCAATCAACGACTCTTTGCGCTATGGGTCCCAGCATTAATTGCCAATTTGCCAGCTTCCATTTGTAGAAGACGACAAAAGCTGGCCATCGGCGCCATCAATGCCTTACTCCATCTTTCCCGCAATGATTTTGAATTGTGTTGACTTTGTTGACTTTAGCTGACTCATTCTGACGTCAGCCATCTGCGGACTTAGCCAAAATCAAACATTAGCATAGGCGTTGAGTGAGTAAGCATCACTCAATGCCAAAATACTTAGACAGATTTTTTGTCATTAGGCATTCAGTGAGCAACCTTCACTCAACGCCAAAACACTTATACATAATTCTGTGACTAGGCGTTGAGTGAGCAACCTTAACTCAATGTCAAAACATTTAGACAATCTTTCTGTCATAAGGCATTGAGATACCTTCACTCAACGTCAAAACCCTTAGAAAGATTTTCAGTCTCTAGACGTTGAGAGCGTTGAGTCCACTCAATGCGTTTTGCCTTGGCGTTGAGAGCGTTAGTGTGTCTTTATCACTCAACGCTTTCTGCCTTAGACAAACTTTCTGTTTCTTGTAGTTAACTGAGCCTTCATCACTCAATACCATATTACTTAGATTTTGTCACATAACGTTGAGTGAGCAAGCTTCACTCAACACCAAACTACTTAACAGATATTCTTATGTTAATTGGCGTTGAGTGAGTAAGGTACACTCAACGCCTTTGGACTTATCCAATTTTCGGTGTCTGAAAACACTGGCTCTGACTGGATGAGGATCAATCAACGCTTTTTATCATATGGCATTGAGTGAGTGAGCTTCACTCAACGCCTGTGGACTTAGCCAACTATTTACACAAATTTATGTGGCTTTGACTGACTGAGCAATACTCAACGATTTTGATGTTATGGCGTTGAGTGAGTGGACTTCACTCAATGTCTGCGGACATAGCCACTTCTCAGCTAGTTTCTCTTAAGGCTTTAATTGTCTTAGTCTGTCTCACAGCTTTTCGCTATATGGCATTGAATGAGACGCATGTGGCCTTAGCCACTTTTCTATCCAACCAATTGTTAGGCATAAACTAACCTAGCTATATTCAACGATTTTACTTACCTGGCGTTGAAAGAATAGACTTCACTCAATGCCTGCGAACTTAGCTGATTTTCAGATCTTCACTGTGTCGAGACAGTTGAGTTGTGTCAACACTATAGTCTGCTGGGTGTCGACATCTTTAAGTTTGCACTCAGTTCTTCATTGCATCGAAACAGTTGTATTGTCTTGACACTACTGTCCTGAGCTGTCTCGACACTTCTGTCCGAATTATCTCGACACTTGTCCTTAGATATTTCTTCAAGTTTTCACCTAGCACTTGGCATTGAGTGAGCTTGCTTCACTCAACGTTTGTGAACTTATGCAAATTCCTGCCTGTCCTGTAACACCCCATATCCGTCGCATAGCATATAGCAGTAGGTCCGGCCGGGGCCCAACGCCATATACTACAGACAGACCGGGTGGTTACTCATGGAAATCATCCAACCAATCATAACGTCCTACACAGAGCATTCTAGCAGAAGCAGATTAATACGTTGTAACAAAGAACCCAGCACTAAAGCATGAATGTCCACTAATACAAAATAGGAATGTTATACATACACCAACACAAGCCTTAAGGCCTTACAAAATGTTTCACTTGATATTACATGATTTACAAACCACGGCACGCAGGCCAGTCATACATGAATAAAAACAGTAAGCACTTCCAATTAGGCCTTCGAGGGCCGGCTTCGCACTTGGGCTTTAGCCCGCTATTGACCGCTTGGTCCAGTAGAACCTGCAAGCAACAAACCAATGCACAGTGGCAAAACAAGGCAACAGTCAGCAATGCTGACCAAATTATAACGATCCTGCCCCCAACTCGGGGCGGCGATGCTCCTTCCCTGCATTTCATTAGCATAAGAGAGCAATATAATATAACCATTTCATCACAGACATTGGCTCGCACGGCCACACGCCCCGTGCTCTCAGGGCACATTCTTGGTGAACCGGTCGATGTCACGTCAATTAAAGCCATAGACATTCCGGACTCACCACCGCCACTTTGACGGCCAAACTCATGAGCAATTTGTCTTCCCGGCATGGGTCACGACAATTTAAGCATGGGTCCCGACAAGTGCCACGTAACTTTAGGTCTCTTTAACCCGAACGACATAGAAGTGGGTACGGTTCCATCTAACCCGTGCTCACGTCGCAACGACAATTTAAGCCATATGCGAAGGTCAAACTTCTCCCGAGTCCCATTTTCGTCACACAATTTCACATAACCCGGTTATGTTCAAGTTGGCTCTCAGGCCTCCATGTTGGCAAGATCACGCATCCGCCCAGTTTTCCGGGTGCACCTTTGGGTTAATCCCCAAGGCTCCTTGTTGCAATCTACCGTGTAGAAAACCCGAAAAAACAACCAATAGCACGGAGTCTTCTCCGGCATTTATGCAATGCAACATCACCGATCCAGACCAACATGTACGGGTAGGCTTCACACATCATGCCTATGTTCGTTCTCGCTTACGGACTCTAAACAACGGGGACTTCACATATCTACCCGAAGGAACGCCTCCAACTCTCCGCAAACTCGTGAGAGCGGGCTTCCTATGCAAAAAAAGGAGAGCTACTCATGCTCAAGAAGAGAATCGTTACCCTTGCGATCTTCTTTGGTGCCATGGAAAAATAAGCGGATGAAAAGCACCGCACTAGCTTTGCCTCCGTGGATCCGGAGTCGGCTCGCGATTTGGAGCTTCGAAGCTCCTCCAATGGCTGGATCTAGCTCCTTATTCCTTCCTTGTCTCTCCTCTCTCTCTCTCTAAGTTTTAGAAAGACAACCACTCATGAAAAGTGAGGGTTTCTAAGGCCCAATCTCGGGTATATCCCTTCTGGAACAACCCCCAGCCGTTGGATCATCAATTAAAGAAATGAACGGCTTTAATTTGGGACTGAAATGCCCAATCTGGACCGCACACGGCCTGACACACACCCGTGTCTAGGGCCGTGTGCCTCATTAGCTGTCAAAATTGGCTCGCCTGGAACAACACACGGGTATCGAACACGCCCGTGTTCGACCTGATACACCGTGTTCCACCTGACACGACCGTGTGGCCGGCCGTGTACCACCATCGTTTTTCCCCGAAAACAACCCGAGCACTGTACGGGTTCTAGGACACGCCCGTGTCCTTGCCCGTGTCACCTCAACACGCCTGGGCTCCAGGCCGTGTACAAGGTCTCGACACTCGACACTTCGTCGAGCGAAGATCGTTGACCTGACGATACGGCCTTGGACACACCCGTATCCTAGGCCGTGTGCCTTGTCTCGGCACTTCGTCGAGCAAAGTTCGTCGACTCCCGGATGAGTGTCGACACGGGTCGACACGCCCTGCGACACGCCCGTGTCCCAGGCCGTGTGCCATGTCTCGACACATCATCGAGCGAAATTCGTCGACCCCCTGGGCTGATCGTCGACACGGCCTTGACATGCCCTGCGACACGCCCGTGTCGCAGGCCGTGTTCTCTGATCGACGATCGTCGACTCCAAAATCGTCGGCCTATCGACCAAAACGTCGAACCAAGCCTGACACGCCCTGGGACACGCCCGTGTTCCAGGCCGTGTGCCTACTGCCAGAACCCAAAACTGGCCCAAAACGTCCCCCGTCGCTCTTTTGAGTTTCGGGGCGTTACAACTCTCCCCCTCTTAAAAGAATTTCGTCAACGAAATTATATAAAGGAAAGACATGTACAAAACCAAAATTTGTACCTGAGCGGAATAACTCCGGATATTCATCAAGCATAGTCTGCTCTCGCTCCCAAGAGAGCTCCTCATGACCGCAATTGTCCCATCGGACCTTGACCATCCTGATCTCTTTATTGCGTAGCCGCTTGACCTCCAAGTCCTCAATCCTCATGGGCTTGACTTTTGTTGTCAACCCACTATCCACTGTCAGTTGATCAACCGTGATCACTTGCGTAGGCTCTTGCACCGCCTTCCGAAGCATCGAAATATGGAATACATCATGTAATCCACCAAGCTCCACTGAAATCTTCAACTGATAGGCCGCTTCACCAACTCGCTCCAGAACCTCAAACGGCCCAAGGTACCTCGGGCTTAGCTTTTTCAATCGCCGCACCCGCGAGACACCCTTGAACGGCTTGATCTTTAAGTACACATAGTCGCCCACAGCGAATTCCACGTTCCCGTGCTTGGCATTATAGTACATCGCTTGCCGGTCCTGAGCGATAAGCAACCTCTCTCGAATGGTTCTCACCGAAGAAGTAGCATCCTCCACTTCCAATCATTTATACAACTTTGACTCACCCATTTCTAGCCAATACAACGGCGTGCGACATTTTCTACCATATAGGGCCTCGAAAGGCGCCATCTGAATACTCGCTTGGTAGCTATTGTTGTATGCGAACTCCACCAAATAAAGGTGGTCTTCCCACTGCTTTCCAAAATCCAAGACACACATGTGGAGCATGTCTTCCATGGTTCTATTGACCCTCTCGGTCTGCCCATCCGTTTGCGGATGGAAGGCTGTGCTGAATTTCAGCTTTGTTCCCAACATTTGTTGCACAAGCCTCCAATCATTGGACGTGAACCGACCATCTTGGTCACTCACGATGCTGCGGGGCACACCATGAAGCCGTACTATGTTATCCACATAAAGTTTTGCCAACTTCTCCACCGAATCATCCTTCCTATGCGGAATAAAATGCGACACCTTCGTTAACCGATCAACAACCACCCAAATGGCATCGTTCCCCTTTGCGACCTTGGCAAACCATGCACAAAGTCCATAGAGATGTCGTCGAATTTCCACTCCGGAATAGGCAAGGACTTAAGAAATCCTCCCGGCTTTAGGTACTCCGCCTTCACCAAGGCGCAAGTTTGGCACTTCGCTATGTAGAGCGCCACATCCTTCTTCAAACCCGACCACCAAAATAGTTTCTTCACATCGCGGTACATCTTCATGCTCCCCGGGTGAATCGAGTACTTGGTATGGTGTGCCTCGTACAACAACTCCACCCGCAAATTACCCACACTTGGGACGCACAGACGACCGTCCTTCCAAAGTAATCTGTCCTCCACGACGAATTGGGAATTTAACCCATCTAGAGCCTCTACCATGAACTATTTCATATGAGCATCCATATCCAAAGCCTGCCGAATATGATCAGCCAGGTCATATTGGACTGCAGTCCAATTCAGAACTGCTTCAGCACTTGATTGTCTGTCCACACAAACAATCTCCAACGCCTCCAACTCCCGCACCAACCTCTTATCATGCACCGATAGCCAATTGGCTTGAGCTGGGGCTCGACGACTCAACGCGTCCGCAACCGCATTCCCTTTACCAGGCACGTAGTGGATCTTGAATGTATAGTCCCCCAGGAACTCCATCCATCTACACTGCTGCATATTCAGATCCTTCTGATCAATAAGATACTTCAGGCTTTTGTGATCGGTGTAGATATCAATCTTCACACCGTACAAATAGTGTCTCCACAGCTTCAAGGCAAAAATCACGGCTACTAACTCCAAGTCATGGACCGGATAGTTCCTTTCATGCACTTTTAGCTGTCTCGAGCCATAAGCGATTACACTTCCGTGTTGCAGTAGCACGCAACCCAAACCGCTGCCCGAAGCATCACTATAAATCTCATAGCCTTCGGTCCCACATGACGAACTTAGCACAGGCACCGTGGTCAACCGACACTTCAACTCCTCAAAATCTCGCGCGCACTCCGGCGTCCAAACGAACTTATGCTCCTTCCTCGTCAAAGTAGTGAGAGGTAACGCTATCCGCGTGAAGTTCTCTACGAAGCGCCTATAATAGCCGGCAAGCCGCAGAAAGCTCCGGACTTCCGCTACCGTAGCAAGCTCAGGGCACTCCCGTATCGTAACAATCTTCGCTGGATCCACAGCAATACCCTCTCCACTCACTATATGACCGAGGAACGCCACTGAGGATAGCCAAAACTCACACTTCGAGAACTTGGCATACAACTGATTTCTCCTTAGCGTCTCCAAAACCAAATGAATATGCTTGAAGTGATCTTCCTCACTTTGCGAGTACACCAAAATATCGTCGATGAAGACGATCACGAAATGGTGCAAGTACTCCCTAAAAGTCATGTTCATCAAATCCATGAACACTGACGGCGCATTAGTCAACCCAAACGGCATGACCGTAAACTCATAATGCCCGTATCTCGTACTAAACGCTGTCTTCGGGATATCACTCTCCCTTATTCGCAGTTGATAGTACCCAGCCTTGAGATCCAACTTCGAGTACACCATCGACTCGACTAACTGATCAAAAAGATCATCAATCCGGGGGATCTAGTACTTGTTCTTCTCTATCAACTTGTTGAGCTCCCGATAATCAATACATAGCCTCAAGCTTCCGTCCTTCTTCTTAACAAAGAGGACCGGTGCGCTCCAAGGCGAAGAACTCGGGCACACATACCCTTACTCCAACAACTCTTACAGTTGAACTTTCAGCTCCGCCATTTCTTTAGGCGCTAGCCGATAAGGATATCATGACACAGGCTTTGCACCTGACACTAGCTCAATCATGAAATCTATCTCCCATTGAGGCGGGGCTCCAGGAAGATCTGCGGGGAACACATCAGGGTATTCTGATACCACTGAAATACTATCCAACGCGGGTTTCGGCTTTGCAACCTCCACTAGTGTAAAGAACAGTTCTGCACCGGCACGAACCGCCTTCTCCACCTGAAGAGCAGACATCAACGTCTTGCTCGACCCCTTTAAGCCCGTAAAAGTCGTCTCACGACTTGCTCCCAGCTTGACTTCCTTGCGACCGCAGTCAATATAGGCCTGCTACTTCGAGAGCCAGTCCATGCCAAATATAACGTCGAACTCCACCAACGGAAGTAAAGGCGCATGCAGATCGAACTCCTGATTCCCAATACGAATCTTAACATCGCAGATCCTATCCGCGCGCATCGAACACCCATTGGGCAACAACACATCCAACTTATCGTTCGCCATCGAAGAAGGGACTCCGATGCGTGATATAAATCCCTCGGACAAGAAGGAGTGTGAAGCTCCCATATCGAAGAGTGCTCGTGCCGGATTTTCACAAATCAATACAAATCCTAAACAAGCAGTGGTAAGGTAACATGTGCATAACAAGTATTTAAAGAAATTGACTTGCTATAAATTAAACCGTATCTGTCACCACATCAGCCTGTTTGATGGCCTCCTGTTGGCCAAGATTGTACACCCTTGGTTGGGCCGGAGCATAATGGGGCGCGGTTGACTCCACCACCTTGCCCTTCACTTCATAAGTCGCTCCCGGCCTTCTCTCGGACTTAGGACGTCCGCTCCAACAGTCACGGGCAAAGTGCCCCGTCTTTCCACAAGTAAAACATGCACTCGGGGTCCGACCCGTAATCGCCTCAGAAGCACCAGAAGGAGCTGGACCCGAAGTCCTATGCTTCTTGAAAGACCTCCGATAGCCGGACTTTGAAGTAGTCGGCACTTTGAATTTAGATTTCCTATCACCCAAGCTTTTCTTTGCTTGTACATTCTTCATGTCCTTCTCCAAGGACCGGGTAGTGTTGACCAAGGTTAAGAAACCCTGCGTCATCGGCCCCGAGAGTAGTAACCTCAACTCATCTCTCAACCCTTCATAGAAGCGATTAGTCTTGTGCTCCTCATCCACAATAGTGGAGCTAGCATAACGACTCAGAGAGTAAACTCGTGGGGATATTCATCCACGCTCCTCTCACCCAGAACCAACTTCAGAAACTCATTCTCCAATGCTATCTTCTGCGTCGAAGGAAGGTATCTAGCCAAGAACAATCTCGAGAACTCCTCCATCGAGACATCAACAAGTTGCCTACCTCTCAATAGGTGCAGCTCCAATCCTTCCCACCACATTCTCGCTTCACCATCCAGAAGGAACGTAGCGTTGGTGGTCATTTGACACTCCCCCGTCTCCGTTGCTGTCATGACTCTCTTCACCCTGGAGAGCCAGTCTTCAGCCTGAGATGGGGTTCCCAACCCCGAGAATACCGAAGGGTTAAAGCTCATTACAGGATTAAGCTGCCTCTCGGTTGCCCTCCTTGGCACCAACGGTTCCACAACCACTTGCTCCACTCTCCTCGGCTCAGCCTCTTGAAGAGGTTACTGCTCCATCGCAGGAGCGGGCTGCTGCGTTTGCCTTGCAGGCTGCGCATTTATCACGGCCAACACTGCTTCGGCCACCAATCGTATGTTCTCAGGCGATAGAGTTGTTGTAGGAGCAACATCTGGTGCACTGCTAGCCTCAGAAACTCGACGTTCCGACGGCCCAACACCACTTCTGGTCACCTATAGTGGTACAAAACACCGTTAAGCGACCAAATAAAATTGCAAACAACAATTATAGGAACACGCAGGTTCCTCAAACACGTGTATTTTCATTCCTAAGTGGACATTCATGGGTTCTTTTACTATTATAACGATGACGCACACAATGTGCTCACCAGCCCTAAAAAGAATTCGCCCACGAATTCATCTTAAGCCCGACCAAAACCAGTAGTCTGATACCAAATTGTAACACCCCCTATCCGTCGCATAGCATATAGCAGTAGGTCCGGCCGAGGCCCGACGCCAGATACTACAGACAGACCGGGTGTTTACTCATGGAAACCATCCAACCAATCATAACGTCCTACACAGAGCATTCTAGCAGAAGCAGATTAATAAGTTGTAACAAAGAACCCAGCACTAAAACATGAATGTCCACTAAAGCATGAATGTCCACTAAAGCATGAATGTCCACTAAACCGGGTGGTCTCTCCACCCCCGTTATCTCTACCTCCACTATTCCTGCAGCTCCTCCTCCTACTCCTTCGGGCAACCTTGGCACGCATTCCAAGGTTGTTGGCTCCAACTATCCCGATTGGAGCGTTTCTTTCACATTTCTTCTTCGCTCTCAGCGCAAGAGTCATCACCTCACCGATGACCGTCCTCCTCTCAACTCTCCTGAATTTGATGACTGGGATGCGAGTGATGCCCTTGTCCGCACTTGGCTGGCCAACAGCCTCTCTGATGAGTGCCTTCCCGTCATTCGCCATGATGAGACGGTCAAGGCCGCCTGGCTTCACCTAGCTGCTCTCTATTCGAAGGGGGGCCAGACATCCCGCATCTATACTCTTTATGCGGACCTCTTCGCCCGCCCCTCCATGTCTCCTGTTGCGGCTTACCAGCAGGTTCAGGCTCTTGGCGCAGAGATCCTACAAAATCGTCCCTCCTCCGCAGACTTGGCCGACCAACACAAACACTTCCAGGAACTCCTGGTTGTTTGTTATCTTCTCCATCTTCCCGACTCGTATGAAATGATCCGCTAGTAGATCTTGGGTGAGGCGGAATCTCCTACTTTGGATGCCACCGCGGCTCGCATTGCTGTTGTTACTTCGCTGCTCCAGCGCCCTCTGTTGGCCTCCCCTCCTTCCCAGGACTCCTATGCTCACCAGGCTCAGCGGGGGGGGGGGGGGGGGGTGGAGGTCTTAGTGGCCGCAGCCACTTAGGCGGGCGTGGTTCGTCCAGGTTCCTTTGCTCTCACTGAGGTCGTACCGGCCATTCTGTTGACCGCTGCTTGCAGAAACATCGTCATCTTCGCCCTTCTGGTGATGCTTCTTCTTCGCCCTCTGCCTCCTCTCGGTCATCTGCTTCTGTGGCACGACTTCAGGTAGTGCCCACGTCGTTACCCAAGATAAATAGCTGATTGACTCGGGTGCTAAAAATCATATGACTAGCAACCCTCATTGCTTCTCTCTCCTCGAAACACATGACCGCCTCCCCCGGTTCGTGTGGCGGATGGTTCACCGTCCCCGGTGCTTGGGACGGGAGTAGTTCAGGTCACCCCGTCTCTTCGTTTGGAGGACACTCTCTATGTCCCGAAGTTCCCGTGCAACTTATTATCTGTTACTACTTTATGCCGGCAACTTCAGTGCTCTGTCTTATTCACTCCCACTTCTTGTTCTTTTCAGGACCCGAGGACCCAGCGGACGATTGCTACTGGGACTGAGAGCGGCGGACTCTATTTCCTCGACAACATTTCCACTCTGTCCGCCCACTCCTCCTCCTCTACAGATCTGCTTCAATGGCATCTTCTCCTTGGACATCCTCCTCCTCGGATTTTTCGCCAGCTTCTGCCCCACTTACCTTCGACCAGTCCTCCGCTCAACTGTGATGCGTGTCAGCTTGGCAAACATCATCACTCCTCCTTCCCGCCGAAGCAAGGTCGTGGCTCCTCTCACCCGTTTGATCTCATTCATTCTGATGTTTGGGGTCCTGCTCCTACCCTTACCGTTGGTCGGGGTAGTTCCTACTTTGTAACCTTTATAAATGATTTTTCTAGATGTACCTGGGTGTATCTATTAAAATATTATACTGAACTCTTTTCTATCTGACAAACCTTTTATTTTATGATTAAGACACAGTTTGGCATTTCTATTAAAGTTTTATGCTCTGATAATGCTAAGGAATATCTTAGTCATGAATTCTGCTCTTTCTTTCGGCAACATGGTCTTCTTCATCAAACCACCTGTGTTTACACCTCCCAGCAGAATGGGGTGGCGGAGCGTAAAAACTGCCACCTCCTTGATGTCGCTCGCACTCTCATTACGCAGATGCACGTACCCCGCTCCTACTGGGGCTACGCTGTGCTCCTCTCCTGCTATCTCATCAATCGTCTTCCCTCCACGGTTCTCCACGGCCAGACCCCCTTCTCCATTCTCTACCCCCACAAGAAACCTTTTCATCTCACTCTCCGAGTATTTGGGTGTACAACTTTCGTTCACGCTCCATCTGCTACCCGCGACAAGCTTTCCCCCCAGTCCACCAAGTGTGTCTTTTTGGGGTACTCTACCACTCAAAAAGGCTATTGTTGTTTTGACCCCGTTCTGCGCAAACAATTTGTCTCCGCGGACATGACATTCTTCGAGAATGCTTCCTACTTCTCTCTTGACTCCTCTCCTCCACCTGCTGTCTCTCCTTCTCCACCGCTTCTCTCCGTTCCTTCCCCGCCACTTGATGTCTTCCTTCCTCCCACCTCTCCTCCTCTGTCTCCTTCTCTGTCCGTCTCCTCCTCTCCACCTCCTCCCTGTTCTCCGTCGTCGTCTCTCCCTAGCCTTGGGCCAGCCTTCTCCGCCACAGACGCTCTGGTCGCTGAGGCTCCCGTCGACCTGGATCTTCCCATTGCTCTTCGCAAAGGGGTGCGGGCGTGTACTCAACACCCGCTAGCGGTTGTTGTTTCCTATGATCGGCTTTCTCCTTCTCGCAGGTGTTTTGCCTTGGCTATCTCCGCTACCACTACTCCCCGCACCTACCAGGAGGCTCTTGCCATTCCTCACTGGAAGTCTGCCATGGATGAAGAGATGGCTACTCTTATTGAACGGGACACCTGGACCCTTGTTCCTCCCCCAGTGGGCACTGATGTGGTTGGCTGTCGTTGGGTCTTTGTTGTGAAGTTTCGCCCCGATGGCACTGTGGATCGCTATAAGGCCCGACTGGTGTCCAAAGGCTTCACTCAGACTTACGGCATTGATTACTTTGACACTTTCTCTCTGGTTGCTCGCCTCAGCACCATCCGGGTTCTTCTCTCTGTGGCTGTTAACCGGGATTGGGCTATTTCCCAGCTTGATGTCAAGAATGCCTTTCTCTATGGCGATCTTCAGGAGGACGTCTACATGGAGCAACCTCCTGGGTATGTTGCTCAGGGGGAGACACGCGTATGCCGTTTGAAGAAGGCCATTTATGGCTTAAAGCAGAGCCCTCGGGCATGGTTCGACAAGTTTAGTGGTATTGTGGCTACCATCGGCTTTGCAAGGAGTTCGGCCGACCACTCCTTATTCATTCGCAAAACGAACTCGGGACTGGTGGTTTTGGCAGTGTATGTCGATAATATTCTTCTTACTGGCGATGACCAAGTTGGGGTGGATTTGACGAAGAAACACCTCTGCCAACACCTGGTCACAAAGGATATGGGCTCCCCGAAATACTTTTTGGGGATAGAAATCTCTCGGAAGCCTGGCTCATTGGTTCTCTCCCAAAGGAAGTATGCCCTTGATCTTCTACAAGAGGCAGGATTAACAGGTGCCAAACCGGCCCGGTTTCCCATGGCTATTGGAGAAGATAAAACATGGACGGGTGACTCGCCTCCTCTATCTGATGTCATAAGGTACAGACGTTTGGTGGGCAAACTCATCTATCTCACGGTGACCAGACCTGACATCTTCTATGTTGTAGGCAAGGTCAGTCAGTTTATGCAAGCTCCCATGGAGTGCCATCTTCAGTCTGCCTTGAAGATTTTAGAGTATGTGAAAGCAGCACCAGGCAAAGGGCTAATCTTTCAGAAGAATGGTCATCTGAGGATTGAGGCCTACTCAGATTCCAGTTATGCGGATGATAAAGGCGATCGTAAGTCCACATTGGGTTTTTTGTACTTTTGTCGGAGGGAATCTTGTCAGTTGGAAGAGCAAGAAACAATCTGTTGTCTCCAGATCCAGTGCAGAAGCCGAATACCGGAGTATGGCGTCAACCACGTGTGAGTTAACGTGGTTGCGGGCTCTCATGCTTGACCTAGGAGAGGTCTATGACTATCCTCTTCCTATGTTCTGTGACAACAAGGCCGCTATATACATATCCAGAAATCCGGTCTTCCATGAGAGAACAAAGCATATAGAGGTTGACTGCCACTTCATTCGGGAAGAGATTTTGAAGAAACAGATTTGTACTCTGTTTGTCACCTCTGACAAGGAATTGGCAGATATCTTCAAAAAGACGGTCTCTACTTCCTTCTTCCACATTTGTGACAAGCTGGGCATGGTTGATATCTATGCTCCAGCTTGAGGGGGAGTGTTGAAGTATTAGACCGGGCGGCCTTGCGGTCTTATCTGGCGGCTTGTTGACCGAGCGGTCTGGCGGTCTAACTCAAAAGCCTGGAGACCGGGTGGTCTATCGGTCTCCCGTTGCGGCTTGTTCTTATCGGTCTAATCGCACGGCCTGTGCGGTCTCCTTTATTTCTAGCCGCTCAGCTCTGTACATGTTTAGTCCCACATTGTTTGTTTGTACTCTCTCATATCTCCTCTATTCTATAAAAGGGAGGTTATACCTTTGTAAATGATATCTTTTTTGGATAATAAAATTTCAATTATTCAAATTTCTATTCATTTATTAGCCGCGTGTTCGCTACTTTTTACACTCTCAGGGCACATTCTCGGTGAACCGGTCGATGTCACGTCAATTAAAGCCATAAACATTCCAGACTCACCACCGCCACTTTGACGGCCAAACTCATGAGCAATTTGTCTTCCCGGCATGGGTCACGACAATTTAAGTCATAGACCGTCGAAGACCCTCATCTATGCCAACGGCAAGTGCCACGTAACTTTAGGTCTCTTTAACCCGAATGACATAGAAGTGGGTACGGTTTCATCTAACCCATGCTCACGTCGCAACGACAATTTAAGCCATATGCGCAGGTCAAACTCCTCCCGAGTCCCATTTTCATCACACAATTTCACATAACCCGGTTATGTTCAAGTTGGCTCTCAGGCCTCCATGTTGGCAAGATCACGCATCCACTCAGTTTTCCGGGTGCACCTTTGGGTTAATCCCCAAGGCTCCCTGTTGCAATCTACCGTGTAGAAAACCCGAAAAACAACCAATAGCACGGAGTCTTCTCCGGCATTTATGCAATGCAACATCACCGATCCAGACCAACATGTCCGGGTAGGCTTCACACATCATGCCTATGTACGTTCTCGCTTACGGACTCTAAACAACGGGGACTTCACATATCTACCCGAAGGAACGCCTCCAACTCCCCGCAAACTCGCGAGAGCGGGCTTCCTATGCAAAGAAGGAGAGCTACTCATGCTTAAGAAGAGAATCGTTACCCTTGCATTCTTCTTTGGCGCCATGGAAAAATAAGCGGATGAAAAGCACCGCACTAACTTTGCCTCCGTGGATCCGGAGTCGGCTCGCGATTTGGAGCTTCGAAGCTCCTCCAATGGCCGGATCTAGATCCTTCTTCCTTCCTTGGCTCTCCTCTCTCTCTAAGTTTTAGAAAGACAACCACTCATGAAAAGTGAGGGTTTCTAAGTCCCAATCCCGGGTATATCCCTTCAGGAACAACCCCCAGCCGTTGGATCATCAATTAAAGAAATGAACGGCTTTGATTTTGGACTAAAATGCCCAATCTGGACCGCACACGGCCTGGCACACGCCCGTGTCCAGGGCCGTGTGCCTCATTTGCCGTCAAAATCGGCTCGCCTGGAACAACACATGGGTATCTAACACGCCCTTGTTCGACCTGACACGCCCGTGTTCCACCTGACACAGCCGTGTGGCCGGCCGTGTACTCCCATCGTTTTTCCCCGAAAACAACCCGAGCACTGCACGGGTTCTAGGACACGCCCGTGTCCTTGCCCATGTCACCTCAACACGCCTGGACTCCAGGCCGTGTACACGGTCTCGACACTCGACACTTCATCGAGCGAAGATCGTCGACCTGACGACACGGCCTTGGACACGCCCGTGTCCTAGGCTGTGTGTCTTGTCTCGGCACTTCGTCGAGCAAAGTTTGTCGACTCCCGGACGAGTGTCGACACGGGCCGACACGCCCTGCGACACACCCGTGCCGCAGGCCGTGTGCCATGTCTCGACACATCGTCGAGCGAAATGCGTCGACCCCCTGGGTCGATCGTCGACACAGCCTTGAAACGCCCTGCGATACGCCCGTGTCACAGGCCGTGTTCTCTGCTCGACGATCGTCGACTCCAAAATCGTCGGCCTCTCGACCAAAACGTCAAACCCAGCCTGACACGCCCTGGGACATGCCCGTGTCCCAGGCCGTGTGACTACTGCCAGAACCCAAAACTGGACCAAAACATCCCCCGTCGCTCTTTTGAGTTTCAGGGCATTACATGTACACCAGCTTGCTTGGTGTCCACCTGCATGCTTAAACTCAAACACACATCAAATACAACTAGTTTGTGTCATTGACTTGTTTGACTTCTTACAAATCCGGGTAATGTGGATCAATGGACCCAACAATCTCCCCTATTTGAAAAAGTCAAAATCCTTATTCAAATTGTTCACATTTCTTAGTCAATGATACAAACAACATATGGAGTAATAAAATATATTATTATAACAGAGCAGATCTGGGAATGTTACCACATTTTCTGCCTGCTCCCCCTATTTTGCTGCAAGTTGTGTGAGACCACTTGAATGCTACATGGGAGCATTTATTTCTCCCCATGAATCTGATACCACTTGATAAGAGCAACATTTCTTCATCCCCCTGGATTTGATACCACTTGATCAAGCTTTGATGCCACACTTGATGATGCTACACTTGATCGGTCTTTGAAGCCATTTGATATGTCACTTGAATTTCTTCTTTCTCTTAATTTCTTCTTTCTGATACCACTTGAATTTCTTTTTTTCTCTCTCCATTTTTGACTTCTGAAGAATATTTAGGGAAGAGCTGGCATATTTTGATGTGCTTCTCCCCCTATCTGATTGCAGGTTATACCCTTGGTACAGCTGCCAGCTACCTCTTTATATGAGGCTGATTCTGCTGCTGCAGCTGCCTGACTTGCTCCCCCTCAATTGGAGCCACTTTTTCATCAATTTTACTGATGGACACTTTGATCTTCTTACCACTTAAGGTCTTCATCACCTGCAAGAAAAACACATCATGCACCAAAACTAAATCTATAGGGAGTGACTAAAGCTAAACTAGTTTCAACATACCCAACTCAAACTTAAAGGTATTGAACTTTGCTTCATCTAGCGGCTTAGTGAAGATGTCAGTCACTTACTTGTCTGTGGGGACAAACTCACGGATGATATCTTCCTTTTTAACATGCTCCCTAATAAAATGATATCTAATTTCTATATTCTTAGTCCTGCTGTGTGAGACACGATTCCTATCAATAAAAATAGCACTTATAGAATCACAATAAAGAGGGGTTCTACTTACGTGGAGGTCATAATACTGGAGCTGATGCTGAATCCACAGCAACTGAGCACAACATCTACCTGCTGAAATGTACTTTGATTCTGCAGTTGATATAACAACACTTGTCTGCTTCTTGCTGCTCCAAGACTGTAGTCTTCCTCCTAAGAACTGATAGGTTCCTGTAGTGATTTTCCTGTCCTCTTTACATCCTGCAAAATCTGCATCTGAATAGCCTGTTAGTTCAAAATACCTATTTCTAGGATACCATAGGCCAAGATCTGGTGTGCCCTTAAAATATCTCAAGATCCTCTTTACAGTAGAGTAGTAAGATTCTTTAAGGCAGACCTGATACCTAGAACAGACACATGTAGCATACATGATGTTAGACCTACTAGATGTGAGGTATAGAAGGGAGCCAATTATCCCTCTATACAAATTTTCATCAACAAGTTTCCCTGCTTCATTTTTGTTTAAAGGCATACTTGACCCCATTGGAGTTTTCATGGTGGAGGCATTCACCATTCCATATTTCTTAATAAACTCCCTAGTGAACTTGGACTGGGATATAGACAAGTCATCATCAGTCTGTCTTACTTGGAGTCCCAAGAAGAACTTGAGCTCACCCATACTAATCATCTCAAACTTCCCTAGCATAAGTTTAGCAAACTTCCTGCAAAGGTTATCATCAGTATATCCAAATATAATGTCATCAATATATATCTGGACTAGGATGATCTTGCCCTTAGATTCCCTTAGGAATAGGGTCTTGTCTATTTTCCCCCTTGAGAATTTGTTCTCAATAAGAAAACTAGATAAGGTCTTATTCCATGCTCTAGGGGCTTGCTTCAACCCAATAGAGCTTTCTTAAGCCTATAAATGAAGTCAGGAGAGTTAGAGTCAATAAAACCTGATGGTTGTTCTACATATACTTCCTCCTTTAAGTCCCCATTCATGAAGGCAGACTTTACATTCATCTGGTAGACTTTGAATACTTGATAGGAAGCAAATGCAAGGAAGAGTCTTATTGCTTCCAATCTGGCTACTGGGGCAAATGTCTGGTAAAAATCTATTCCTTCTTCTTGCTTGTATCCTTTAGCCACCTGTCTAGCCTTATTCTTGACAACAATGTCATTCTCATCTAACTTGTTCCTGTAGATCTACTTAGTTCCTATGACATTATTTCCCTTAGGTCTGGGAACCAACTTAAAGAATTTACATCTCTTGAACTGGTTCAGTTCTTCTTGCATTGCTCCAATCCAGAATTGATCTTTGATTTCCTCTTCAAACTTCTTGGGCTCTACTTGTGATAGGAAACTTGTGTAAAGTGTTGTGTTGGTACTCTTACTCCTGGTCAGTACTCCTTGGTTTGCCTCACCAATACTTTGGTGTATTGAATGATCCCTTAGATGCCTTACAGCTGGAGGCAATCTAACTTCAGCTGGTTGTTCTTCATTGTCTTCAACTGGCTGTTCCTCATCTTCAACTTGAGAATCTTGAGCTCCCTCTGGACAACATATATCTTTTCTCTTATCTTGGACTGCTAGAGCATCTTCCTTGATAGTAAGCTTATTCATCACCTACTTTATGCCTGCAAAACTAGAAGAGGAGCTAGGCAGCTCACAGTTAATCATGTTTGATTCATCAAAGACAACATGAACTGACTCTTCTATAACTTGACTTCTCAAGTTTTAGATCATATATGCCCTACTGTTGTTGTACACAACAAAGATCCTTTCATGGGACTTGACAACAAACTTAGTTACATAGGACTTTCCATTGTTCAGTACATAACACTTGTTACCGAAAATCCTGAAGTAGGATAAGTTTGGTTTTCTGCCTTTCAAGATCTAATAGGGAGTCTTCTTGTGCCTTTTGGTGATAGAAGACCTATTAAGGACATGACTTGCAATGTTTACTGCCTCAGCCCAAAAATATTCTAGGAGAGATGTGTCACTTAACAATGTCCTACCAGCCTCTATGAGGGTTCTGTTTTTTTCCTTTTAGCAATTCCATTTTGTTGGGGTGTTCTAGGAGAGGAAAATTCCTGGTGAATCCCTTACTATTCACAGAACCTTGTCATGCTTGTATACTGAAATTCAATCTCATGGTCACTTCTGATTTTGACCACAGTACTATCTAGTTCATTATTTATCTTCTTGACAAAGTCTTGAAGACTTCAAGGGTTTCATCCTTTATATTATGGAAGAACACCCAAGCAAACGTAGAAAAGTCATCAACAATCACAAGGGTGTAGACTTTCCTACCTAGACATTGAACTGGTATAGGACCAAACAAGTCCATATGCAGGAGGTATAAGCATCTTACTGAGTCTTCGTCCCCAATGCTCTTGAAGGAGGTCTTGGTCCGTTTTCCCTTTTGGCATGCAAAGTCGATACCATCCTTTGTGCATTTCAACTTGGGGCCATTTATGACAAACTCTTCACTAAAGAGTTTGCCTATGGTCGTGTAGTTTAGATGAGTCAGCCTCTTATGTCATTGGACATAATATGAGACTTTCTCATATGCAACTAGACATATGGGAGAGTCCTTACTTTCACAATCAAAATTTAGACAATAGATATTTCCTCTCCTAGTGCCTGTCAAGATGACCCCTTGGTTACTTGACCTCCTAATTTTACACTCATCCTTGAGGAAAGAAATGTCATAGCCAAGATCACATAGTTGGCTTATGCTTATGAGGTTGTGTTGCAACCCTTTCACATAAGCTACTTGCGTTATAGTGATTATGTCATTTGATATCTTACCATACTCTTTAGTTACTCTCATTTTTGTACCACTTAAGATGACTTTGGGTCCATTCTGTACTAGAGTATACTCCTTCAGCATGCTCCTTATTCCAGTCATGTGCCTGGAACACCCACTATCCAAGTATCATTTAGGGGAATGACCACTTGGACTAACCTGTAAAGCATAAATCAATTAACATTAGGACCCCAATTCTTATTGGGTCCTAGGTGCATGTAAGTCTGATAAAAATCATGCCTGCCTGCAGCTCTTCTGACAGGTAAGCTCTCTCTTGCTCTTGGCACACTTATATTGTGCCAGCAATATAAAGTATAGTTGCCCACTTTGCCACAGCACTGGCACTCATAAATATTATACCTTCTTTTAAGAGCTAGTCTAGTGGCTATGTTGACAGCAGCTCTTGGTCTAGAAGGTGCAGCAATAGTCCTATTCTTTTGTTTCCCTGCCCCAGTCTGACTAGTGGTGGGTCTAGCAGTAGAAATGCTTGGGATATATTGAGTCCTACCAACAGCTGCTTTCTTTTCAGAGAGCACATTATTGATGGCCTCAGAGATGCCCAAGTCTGGTCTACTGATAGACCTGTCATTAGTCTTAGAGTGGGTTGGAATGTTCTGAGAATAATCTACAGCTTTACCCTTGAGTGAAGGGGCTGATGCACCAAACACAAATGGTCCAGGATGGTCCATTTGTATTTCCACAAGGGCTGCTTTGAAGGAACTTGCACCCATGTTATATCTACCACCCTGGCAGTGAACATCTTTAATCACAGCAGTGGATCTACCATTCTTATAATGACCATGGATACTTTCTTGATCATACCTATTAGAAGGTAGCAGAACTCTCCTGAAAGGAATAGGAGGCCTGGAGGTTAGTGGCTGCACCGGAGCCTTGCCCTTCCCTTTGGGATTACCAACACCAGTTCTTCCTTTGAAACCCAACCCCTTGTTACCCTTCTGGGAAGTGAAGGTGTCTATCAAGGGAAGCAATAAACTAGGCTTTGAATAGATAGCCACTATTTTCTTCTCTCTCTCCAGCAGCACTTCCAAGTCCATTATTATATTTTTCTGATACTCTATGGTACCTATCTGAATGAAAGAAATAGTTTTCAGCTCACTGATCTCTTTCAAATTTTGATCAAGTAGTGAAGTTGAATCAGCATGCTTGGAAGCAGCAAGAAGAAGGGAGGTAATTTCCTTAGCTTGCTTCTTAGCTAGCAGCTTGCTTCTTAGCCAACAGCTTGCTTTCCTTGAAAACACTCAAAAGGATACCATATTTGTCAATTGCAGAATTGACATCTTCCACAGACTCAGAATCTCCTTCATCTCCTAATGAATGAGCTTCAGAATCTCTGCTGGTCTCATAGCCTGACTCAGAAGAAGACTTGGACAGAGAATTTACCTTTGGTTGACCAGGCTATTCCTGGTTGGATTATTCATATGACATAGCCATTAGGCCATAACAACGGTTGTCTTCTGCTTCTTCTTCCACCTTTGTATTATCATCTGACTATGATAGAGGGGCCCTGACTTTAATTCTGGCAGTAGGATTATTTACATCAGCTTCTTCAGCAATAGAAGGTAACATCTCAATGAAGTCTGCTTCTTCTACTTCTACTTCAGCAGAGTACAGCCCAATGTAGGCTTCATCATCCTCTTCTCTTTCTGACTCTGAAGAGGAAGAGTCAGTCCAGCTCTTTTTCTTCTTAGCAATGAAAGATTTCTCCTTCTTGCCTTTTTGCTTGTGGTCTTTCTTCTCACCAAATTCCTTTCTTTTGACAGGGCAGTCAGCTATTACATGCCCTGACTTGCTGCAATAATGACAAACCCCTTTAGATGAAACATGTTTGTTGGGTTTATAACCATACATGTCCTCCTTAGAGGATTTCTTCCTTCCCTTGTAGTAATCTTTTTTGGGATGAGAGGAGGAGGAGGGCCTGCTTTACAAGTATTTCTTCTTCATAAACTTCTAGAACTTCCTGGAGAAGGCAGCAAATTCTTCAGCAAACACGTGGTAGTCTAATGTGCTGGTCTCTGATTTTTATGAGTCAGAATCAGCATCTCTCCTTGGTGGAGATGGTGTCTTCCTTCTGCCCCTCCTTGTGTATTCAGCTTTGAAGGCCACCGATTTTTCTTTATCTTGGGACTTGCTGACTTTCTCCTCCTCTTTCCTGCTGTCAGCTGCATTTCATAGGACTGCAGATTCCCAAACAGAGTTGCTGGTGGAGTGTCAGCTATCTTTGCCACTTATCTAATTGCCTATATCTTAGTATCCCAGTCTCTGGTTAGAGATCTGAGAAAATTGTCATTCAGTTCATAAGTGCTGAAGACTCTTCCATATGTCCTCAGCTCATTAACAATTCTGAAGAACCTTTCATAGCTTTCAGTTATGTTATCAGTCTTGCTCTTCCTGAATGCCTCATACTCTTGATTGAGCATGAACTTCTTATCATCTCTGACTTCCTCTGTTCCCTCCATATAGACCACTAGGGTGTCCCACATATCCTTTGTAGTCTTGTAGTGAATCAAATTTTGGAAAGTGGAGTCATATATGGCACTCACAATTATATTTTGTGCCCTCTTGTGCATAGTGGCCAAAATAACTTCATCTTTTCTCTTCTCAGAGTAGGTCTTGGGTGTCTGGATATTTGCATCCAGAACTGACACTTTCCTAAGGATGAAAGACCCTTCTTTAACTATGATGAAGATCCTAGGGTCGGCAACATCCATAAATAACCTAACCCTCTCCTTCCAGATGCCAAAACCTTCCTTCATGCAGATGGGAAGCTTCATAGCCCCCAGCTCCTTATAGTTCACTCCTCAACCCATAAGGATAGATTTTCTTGCTGACCTTGGAGATCTACTCAGACTGTTAAGTCTACTTTGAGTAACCTCCCTCTGATACCACTTGAAAGACTTAGTTTTCAAGGTCAGCTAACACCTAGAGGGGGGTGTATAGGTTTTAGGTCTCTTTTTTTGTATTTTCTAGACCTATAACTTAATTGTTATGCTTAGTGATTTGTTAGTTTAAGCTTTCAAGAACATCAACCATACGACACAGATATTTTATAGTGGTTCCCCAGAGTTTGGGTGCGTCCACTGTCCCTCTATGCACTTCTAACAGTATGTTAGACAAGGCTCTTCCCCTAAAACTCGGCTCAAAAGAGCTTACAAGACAATTTCGCAGGACCACTCAGTCTTCTTCAAGACTTACAGCTCTGGCAATATACCCTACCACTCAGATCCCAACTGGATCCTACCTCAGCCTTTATAACACATGCCTACCACTCTGATTCTCACAGGAATCCTACCTCAGCCTTTATAATCAGTCCTACCACTCAGATTCTCACAAGAATCCTACCCACTTAGCCTTTATAGATCAAGCCTATAACTCAGATCCTAAAGGATCCTACAGAAAATAGAAGTGTTTTGAAACAATTAGACACCAGAGAAAAAGCTCTGTGTCTGTCTTCCTAGGCTAAGCAGATATTAGCCATATCTTCTTCATAGAAACAAGTTGACAAGGTCTTCAGTTGATTCACGGATTGTGCTGGAAGTTACTTGCAGAAGTGCCTGCCTCTTCTATTTCAAGAATCAGTCCGGACTTTGCTCTCATAGATGAATATTGCAGCAGCTAACACTTTTCTCTTTCAGGTTGACTGAACTGAATAGGTCCTTCTAGCTTGACAACAATGGCGAGGAGGAAGACAATGTTCAGCTGCAAATGCGAAATCAGAAAACCCTAATTGCATGTTGTCGACTCAGCCAATCTTTCTCTTTTATTGCTTGTCGATCAACGACTCTTTGCACTGTGGGGCCCAGCATTAATTGCTAATTTTACACCTTCCATTTGTAGAATATGACGAAAGCTGGCCGCCAATGCCATTAATGGCTTACTCCATCTTTCCCACAACGATTTTGAATTGTGTTGACTTTTGCTGACTCATCCTGACATCAGCCATCTGTGGACTTAGCCAGAATCAAACATTAGCATAGGCGTTGAGTGAGTAAGCATCACTCAACGCCAAAACACTTTGATAGATTTTCTTTCATTAGGCATTGAGTGAGCAACCTTCACTCAATGCCAAAACACTTAGACAGATTTCTGAGACTAGGCGTTGAGTGAGCAACCTTCACTCAATGTCAAAACACTTGGATAATCTTTCTTTCATAAGACATTGAGCAACCTTCACTCAACGCCAAAACACTTAGAAAGTTTTTTTGTCTTTAGACGTTGAGTCCACTGAACGCTTTTTGCCATGACATTGAGAGCGTTAAGTGTGTCTTCATCACTCAATGCTTTCTGCCTTAGCCAAACTTTCTGTTACTTGGTGTTGAGTGAGCTTTCATCACTCAATAACATATTACTTATACAGATTTTGTCGCATGGCGTTGAGTGAGTAAGCTTCACTCAACACCAAACTACTTAACATATATTCTTCTGTTAACCGGCGTTGAGTAAGTATGCCACACTCAACGCTTTTGGACTTAGCCAATTTTTGTGTTTGAAAACACTGGCTCTTACAGGATGAGGATCAGTCAATGTTTTTTATCACATGGCGTTGAGTGAGTGAGCTTCACTCAACACCTGTGGATTTAGTCAAATATTTACATAGAATTTTTGTGGCTTTGACTAACTGAGAATACTCAATGATTTTGATGTTATGCATTGAGTGAGTGGAATTTACTCAATGCCTGTGGACATACCCACTTTTCAGCCAGTTTCTCTTAATACTTTGACTGTCTCAACCTATCATACAACTTTTTGATGTATGGCGTTGAGTGAGTAGACTACACTCAATGCTTGTGGTCTTATCCACTTTTCTGTCCAACCAATTTTTAGACATAGACTAACCTAACTATATTCAATGATTTTGCTTACCTGGCATTGAGAGAATAGACTTCACTCAACACCTGTGGACTTAGCCGCTTTTCAGATCTTCACTGTGTTGAGCTAGTTGAGTTGTCTCGACACTACAGTCTGCTGGGTGTCGACATCTTTAAGTTTGCACTCAGTTCTTCATTGTGTCAAGACAGTTGTATTGTCTCAACACTACTGTCTTGAGCTGTCTCGACACTTCTATCTGAATTGTCGCGACACTTTTGTATAGACATTTTTGTCCTTAGACATTTCTTCAAATTTTCACCTTGCACCTGGCATTGAGTGAGCTTGCTTCACTCAATGCCTTTGGACTTAGGCAAATTCCTGTATGTCCACCAGCTTGCTTGAGTCCTCCTGCATGCATAAACTCAAACACACATCAAATACAACTAATGTGTGTGTCATTGACTTGTTTGACTTCTTACAAATCTGGGCCATGTGGATTAATGGACCCAACACCTCCTTTACCTATGATGGACATGTGGCCTTCATCTGGTGGACAATGACATGTCAGAAGTCCTTAATCCATGTATTAATCCTTAGGATTCTTACTAATTGGCGGGATCTAAGGAGAGTGGTTTCTCGGGCCTTGGGAAAAGAAGTGGAGGTCTCCTTAGGCCATGATCCAAAGCCCAACATTAAGCTATTTTGTGGTTTTTAGGATCTCCGTAGGGCTGGACAGTGGCCTACACGAAAGGCTTGAGTGAGTGTGGAGTATTAAAATATTCCAAGATTTATTTTGAGTGTTTGACCAAAGTCGACACTAGGGTGGGTACCCCTATGTGGGTTAAGATCAAAGTTGGTCCATGTCATCGGGTGACGAGTCAATGTTGGGTTATTAGAGTAAAATTAGTGTGTGCACACTTTTTGGTACACCCAAAGCTTGATTTGACCAATGATGACCAAATGAATGTTGGAGTTTGCAGGGTGATCTGGAATTAGTCAAGTTGTTAGTCTCGCTACCAATGCAATAGAAGACTATAAGGTCACGCATAAAGGCGTTTGGAGAATATTGGAGGAAGGGTAATGTTGACAAGACATATCGACATGTTCTCCAGCCATATTGCCATGTTGATACGACGATATTGTGAATATTGTCATGTTTAACATGATAATACCCTATTATAGCTTTATACAATGATATCAGCATATTGACTTGACAGTATTGTAGATGCCTTCGTGTTCAACATGACAATACTCTACTATGGCTTTGCACAATGATAACGTCATGTTGACTCGACGATATTATGACTGCATCTAAGGCCCCATTTGGTAGGGCAGATCGTGATTACGTGTCATGATCTTGCGGACAGATGGCAGGGATCCTTCCAACCCATGAAATTCGTGAATTTCTTGCAGATGAAATCTTTTTGGAAGCCACCGCGAGAAATCCACCACGCCAAACCAGCCCCAAATGTTAGAGAGCTTTTGTGGTTATCCACATAAACCAAAAAATATTTTCAAATTCAGCTGCTTAGGGATATGAGGAAAATTTTTGCATGTGTGTAGCGTTCCTTGTGCTAGGTTTATGTGGAAATATTTAAAAAATGATATCATCATGTTGAATCGACAATATTATGAATATCATTGTGTAGATTGTGACAATATGATGGCATGGTCAATTTGCTCAATATCCAAAACCTAGGTCATTTCCTAGCTTATATGTAGGGGATTGGGTCACTTTTATTGGGTCTACAAGGGCTCTAGTGACCCAATAAAAATCAGGAGGCTACATCATGAGCTTGAGGCAATAGTTGTATCATTACCAAATATTTATTTTGGTAAGATAAAGGACTAACATAGATTGGAAGGTTTTGGTGAATCATATAATTGGTTGAAAAGAAGTACTTTTGGGGACTTGCCATATTGGAATTACAAATTTAATACGTCATAATTTTGATGTAATGCATATTAAAAAATGTTTTTGATAATATATTTACTACTATTATTGATGTAAAAAGTAAGGCCAAGGATCATGTTAAAGCTCGTCTAGACCTTCAGAATATATGTAAGTATCAAGATCTTTAGCTCAAGGAGATGAATGAGAAATATTTTACCCAAGGAAAGTTATGCATTATCTAAGGATAAAAGGGATATTGTTTTGAGGTGGATAAAAAACTTGTGACTTTTGTATGGGTATGCATCCAAGTTGGGTTGTTGTGTTAATTTGGATGATTGTAGTATGTATGAAATGAAGAGTCATGACTGTCATGTTTTTATGAAGAGATTGCTTCATCTTGCATTTTTGAGATTTATTACCAAAATTTATATAGAATGGTTTAACTGAATTAAGCCAGTTTTTTAGAGACATGTGTTCAATTATTCTATATGAATCAAATATAAAAAATGGAGGAGAACATAGTCATAATATTATGCAATCTTGAGAAGATATTTCCGCCAGCTTTGTGATTCAATGTAGCATTTGCCAATACATGCATATGAAGCAAGGGTTGGTGGGCTTGTTTAGTATCGATGGTTGTGTCCTTTTGAGAGGTAAAATCATTGAACCTATTTTCTATTTCAATATATATATATATATATATATATATATATATATATATATATATATATATATATATATATATATATATATATATATATATCCGCAGGTGTTTGAACATAATGAAATGTAAGGTAAAGAAAAAGGAACGTATAGAAGGATCGATTATTGATGCTTACTTGATCGAAGAAAATTCAACCCTTTGCTCTCATTTCTTTGCTCTAATGTGGAAACAAGATCAACAATTATTGGGCATAATGATAATATGATCAACAAGTTGAACCATCTAGTTGCATAAATATACTTAATTCTTCTAATAGACTCTTTAGCCCAAAAGTTCACATGTGCATTTTAACTTCAACTGAAAAAGCTGCATGCACAATCTATATTATGTTGAATTGTCCAGAGATAACTGAATATGTTGAGTAAGTAACATCATAATTAATATTTCTTCATTACCTTCATTGTTATTCAAAAGTGATCATAGTATGCTTTACAGGCTTTATGATGTTGAACAACAAGCTCAAATACCGAATCTAACTCCTAAGGTATTAAAAGTTATGCCTGTTAATGAGTTTGCAAAATGGTTTCAAGAATATGTAAGTTGATATGTTATTATAAGTTATGTGATTATTTACTATATATTGCTCATGCTAAGATCAAAATATCATTTTTTTTGTTTAACAGATTGAGAATCCAGTCAGACAAATAAGAGATAATGAAATAAAAGTCTTTGCATGCCGATTTAGTAGCACTGTTAAAACTTGGAATGGGTATATAGTGAATGGATATAGATTCCACACACTCGAGTGCAGAGAAACAAATCTATAATGAATTGTGGTGCCCGTGTTAATGGAAGTTATAATGATGACTCTAGTGAAGACTATTATGGAGAATTGATGGAAATTCTTGAGCTGTTTTTTAAGGGTTCAGTTACAATACTCTAGTGATGTTCAAGTGTAAATGGTTTGATACTGAAAACTATGGAACAAAGGTTCATCCAAGATATAAGATTATTGATATTAATAATGACTGTAGCATGCCCGAAGATAACCCATTTGTGCTTGCTTTCCAATGTCATCAAGTATACTACACATCATATCCTTGGAGAAAGAAAACACTTGATTGTCATTGGCGCATTGTTTTTAAGTTTAAAGTAAGAAGCACATATGAGGTAAATTATACTCACATGCATTATCAACAAACATCACTAGAGGAATTCTACCAAGAGGCATTAACTACTAATCCAACTCGTGTTGTATTAGACGATGTTCCTATTATAAGCAATGTTCATTGTCAAGCGGAAGAAGTAAGCCCTTAATGAATTATAGCAATCAAGGAGGGATGTTGAAAAAAATGCTAATTCTGATGAATTAAATGCTGTGGACTAATCAGAGGATGAAGACATTTGATATTTGTGTTTGATCTAAGATCTCTTGTTCTCCTTTGACTTAAATTCCATAAATTTTCATTTGGAACATATTATTTTAGTAATGTTTTTTGATCTTTTTTTTATTAGTATTCATATTTTGCAAATCTTCCATTTTATGTATACATCAGTTGCATTCAAAGGAAACTTTCTTAAAACCATTTATTCACTAGAAAGTGAAGAAGAAGCTGATTCTTAGTCTGAATAATGTTAAGTTACTTTGTTGATCTTCTGTTTTATGTATACGGTAGTTGTATTCAAAGGAAGCTTTTTTTAAACATTTTATTCACTAGAAAGTGAAGAAGAAGCTAATTCTTGGTCAGAATATGGCATGGTACTATAAACTAATTTGCTGGCATGGTGGTGAAGTATGTCAACGTCAAGTTGCACTAAGTATGGCGATGATGGCAGTGGTAGTTACCATGACGGCGATGGTGGAGGTAGTTATCACGGCGGCAATGGCGACGGTAGTTACCACAGCGACAGTTACACCTTGGGCGGCTACTCCGTCAGCGGAAGTTTTTTCGAATATCTACACCCCATGCATGTGGTGCGATTAGTGCTTCTAAGGGGCATAACACCTGTCATAGTGGTCAGCATCTTTTGTTATGTCCGAAAACACCACACTTGGAGCATGTAATTATAACATTTTTCGTCCTATTTTAGCAGGATACTTTTCCTCAACAACATCAACTTTGTTTTTTGGCCGTCCAGGAGCAAAACATACTATTTTCGGACATAACAAATAGATTGGTTAATAAGTGGCCACTGTAGTAACCTTTAAAAAAACAACTATCTAACCCAACAATTAGTGTGCATACACGAAATGATTCTTTACATGCAGCAAGACATATATATATATATATATATATATATATATATATATATATATATATATACATATATATATATATACTTTGAAATCGTGGAAATGTAGTTCTTCATGACATATTATTTTCAACATAAAATTCTTGTGGCCACGTAAATTTCATGAGAATGGAGCTTCTTTGATTTGATCTAAATAACTTGAAACAATAATGATTTAGGAAATTGTATTGCTTACCAACACAATCTTCGAGTGCTTCATTTACTTGGTTCTTTGGTCGTACTGCTTTGTTCTTGGAAATTCTTGCAACCCATTTCTCCTTCACTTTATCAACAATTTGTCATGTATGTATGTTTGGATTTTCTCTAACCTTCAACTCTATTCGCTTGCTTAACCGCTTAAAACTTAATAGTTTATTATTTAACTCTCGACTATATGAGTGTTTATCAATTATAGTCTTCACTTTCCAAGTATCCTAATTTCTCACTAGTGCTGCATAAATTTCCTATTCACAACCAAACTTATATTTGTACCTCACTATTTGCTTATCATTTTTTGTCAAATTTAAACCTACCCCCATATGCACAACATAAGTTGTCACTGCATCTTTAAATTTTCCCTTTGACTTAAAAAGTAAACCAGTTGCCAATGCATTTGTTTCATGTACTTTAAAAGTGTGAACAAAGGTTGTTTATGCTTTTTTGTGATTGAACTCGTGGCTTCATCATCACCACTAAAATATTGAAGAGAATCAACCTGATAATAATCTTCATTATTTCACTCTTCATTGGTATTTAAGTTCTCAATAACAACATCATCAAATAAGTCTTATTCACCCTTAAAATGAATATTCAGAACAATATTCACTAGTAGATGCATTCTCAGAAAAATCTTCCTCACTGTCATTCATTGACTTCATATGCAAATAAAAACAAACTTTAGAACATTATGCAGGTATAGCCAAATCGCTGAGAAATCTATTCTTTGCCTTATATTGGTATAGAAGTTACACTTCTCAGCAATTAATGTGAAACAGATAAATTGGATAGAAAATTGAAACAAGTGACAAATGTGAAGTAGGTCAAATGAAGAACAAAATCAATGCATAGATACGACCAAACAAACAGATAATTGCCAGAGAAGGAAAAAGTTAACAAAGTTGAATGGGGATGCCACAAATACGACCAATGTGAAACAGATAATTGCGGGTTGTGGTCTTGGATGCGAAGCTTTCATCTTGGATACCGACAACTAACCGGGGATGCAACAGATCCTACCAACCAAACGGAAACCCTAAAATCAAAGAAGGCAAATTGATGTTGTTAGGATCACCATCGATCTTTTTAATCGGCAACTGGGTAAGAGGAGAATGAAGAAGATGGAGAGAATTATCATTTTGAAGTAAGAATCATAGGTAGAGGAAGGAATGCTGACCAAAAGTCCTAACTCTATCTATTTGGAGGAGCCTCTGTCATAGTTACCATATGGAATCCAAAAATAAAGATTGTGGCAGGAGTCTGCGACAATGAGAAGCAAGAAGCATGTCGGTTTGGATAGGAGTGTCGACGATGATGAGAAGAAAGAGGCACATAAGTAGCGTCGGGTGAATCACCAAAACGGAGCTTGTATCGTTGTTATCAAAGGAGGATGCTTTAACCTTTGCCGCGATTAAGCTAGGTAATGGAAATCATTTTAATCTTTTTTTGTTTTTGTTTTAATGACTAACAAAAATGTCTTTAAGACTGATATTGTATGTGTTAAATGTTGAACGAGGGCCGGCTCACTCATGTGAGTATCCAGACCATCCCCAGCCAAACTGTAGTCCACCAGCCCCAACTCACTCTCCACACAACTGTGTGCGATCAATCTCCAAAACTGGGCAGACCTCCATTAACTGATTTATGGCAGGTTGTCTAGGTCAGTGAGGTGTCACGCTTGCCCGTCCTTGATCCCCCGGCCTCCTTTCGATGAGAATTGATCCAGTTAAGCACCCATACGAGGATTTCCCAGGAGGTCACCCATCCTAGGACTACTCTCGCATGAGCACGCTTAACTATAAAGTTTTTTTCTTCTCAACACTAATTGAGTTGCATCTCAATTAGTGATGAGAAGTGAAAGAACTTTATAGTTAAGCATGCTTGGGCTGGAGTAGTCATGCGATGGGTGACCTCTTAGAAAGTCCTCGTAAGGGAGCTTAACTAAATTACTTCGCATCGAAAGGAGGTCACGGGATCAAGGCCGGATGGAAATGCCTTGGTGACCCCATCAACCCACCACAATCGTATTAAGTCGAGTCCTGGGTGCCCAGAATGGGCTAGGTCGCGGGCAGTTGTGGAGAGTGGGTTGGGGCCGGTGGACTGCAGTTCGGCTAGGAGTGGCTTGGGATACTCACATGAGTGGGTTGGCCCCCTTTCAACAAAAACTAATTTTTGTTAGAAGGGGCATGTGGAGGTATTCCACCTCGCATGGTATCCGGGCTGCCTTCCTTAAACTCCCTTAGAGCGTTGCAGCCCAACCGACCCAAGCCATCTCCACGTGCTACGTTCGGTCCAAGCCCAACACCGGGTGGACTACCTTAAACTGGCCGTATGGTGGGTTCTTGGAGGTCACATCCTCCCTTCAATGAGCAAAACTTTATAGTAAAGCGCACACTACGGGGACTTCACAGGAAGTCACCCATCCTGTGACTACTCCAGCTAGAGCACACTTAACTATGGAATGGCTGGGGGAGGCCCAGGATACTCAGATAAGTGGGTCGGCCCCCTTTCAACAAAAACCGATTTGTGTTAAAAGGGCGCCGACCCACTCATGTGAGTATCCCGGAACGCCCCTAGCCGGACTACAGTCCACCAACCCCCAATCCACTCTCCACACAACCACGTGCGATCAATCTCCCAAACCATGCTGACCTCCCTTAACTAGTTTGTGGTGGATTGTTGAGGTCGACGATGCATTGTACTTGTAAGGCATCGATCCCCTGACCTCCTTTTGATGAGAAGTGATACAGTTAAGCACCCCTACGGGGACTTCCAAGGAGGTCACACATCCCGGAACTACTCTCATCTAAGCACGCTTAACTATAAAGTTCTTTCACTTCCCAAAACCAATTGGGTTGCACCTGAATTGGTGATGAGAAGTGAAAGAACTTTATATTTAAGCGTGTTTGAGTTGGAGTAGTCCTGGGATGGATGACCCCCTGGGAATTCCTTGTGGGAGTGCTTTACTGGATCACTTCTCATCGGAAGGAAGTTGGAGAATCGAGGCCAGGCAAGCGCAGCGCCTCGCCGGCCTCAACAACACTCCACAAACCAGTTAAGGAGGGTTAGCCCGATTTGGGAGATTGACCGCACGCGGTTTTGTGGAGAGCAGGTTGGGGCTGGTGGACTACAGTCTGGCAGAGGACAACCTGGGATACTCATATGATTGAGCCATCCCCCTTTCAACATTAAATAATTTAGGGTCTGATTTCTTACTTTTGAAAGTTCAAGTCCTCATGTTAAAAAGGTACCAAAGTCTAAGGGTTGATTTGATATTTTTTCCCTTAAATTATGATCATTTATGTGGGCCATGTGGCTGCTATGTTATTGTATATTTATATGAGATTAATATATTAGTTCTCTATCTTATGAGCAACCGACTAATTGAAGATTGCGCGAGAATCAAATTTTCAGAGGCATTCATGTATCCGTCTCTTCACAAATTATTATTTATTTTGCAAGAATCAAATTCTAGAAAAATACAATACCAATCTGTTGGAACACCCTATTACTAATTTGGGTCAGGATCACTATGTCTCTAGGAACCTTTGCTTGACCTTCTGTATAGCTTAATAGGTCAATTAGAATTGAGTCTAAGGGTTAGAAGTCTAGGATTGGAAGCTGCCCTGAAGACCAAGTTTTTCTGTCTGGAGAATAAGTCTGATCGTCGAGCTCAGCACGACGAATCGTCGAACTCCGATCGACGATCGTCTATCTCAACTTCGACAGATTGTCGAACTCCACTCGACGATCGCTGAGCTCAACTTCATAATATCGTCGAACTCCATTCGACGATCGGTGAGCTCAGGTCGACGATTTTGACTCTGCACTGGATCTTTATCTCTGAGCTCAGTTCGACGATCTTTGAGCTCAGATCGACGATTATTTTGCTGCTTGAGTTTTCCAGTTCGCTGAGCTCAGCTCGACGATAGCAGAGCTCAGTTCGACGATTTCAGTTAACTTCCAGAATTCAAATTCAAATCAGACAGGAGTTATTCTGCAATTAATTCAGAGATTTGCTAGCCGTTTTCATTTACTTCTGGACCAAGTTTCAAGGGATCCTTCAAGGAATAATTCTGTGGACTTTCCTCCAGAAGAGTTTTTGCAATTAAGAATGCAATCAATGCAGACCAACGGCTATCTTTCACAGAGAATGATATTCTATTCTGGAATAGAGAATAAAAGACAGGATGTTTTTTGAATCTACATCAACTCGAAGAAAGGACACACACAATATACAGAATACAAAAAGATACTCAAAAAGTTTTCTGTCAAAAAGAATTCTGAAGAACACTCATCAAAGAGATCAAGCTTTCAAAAATCTTCAGATCTCTTCAGCTCTCAAAGTGTTCAAGGCCAACATCATTTCAAGACTCCAGACACTCAACATTTCAGCTTGCTAAAATCATTTATTGCTGGAGTTCTATCTTTGAAGGCCTATCACCCTCAGCAAAGCTCTTCTTCCTGAAGATCTCAAGGACTCAGGGGGAGCTTTGACATCAATCCACTTAGTCTTCTCAGTTGGTTGAGAAAGAGAAGACTGCCATAACTCTCTCACCCCTACTCTGTAAAGGGTTTTTCAAACTCCCTTCAAAAGTTTGAATCTGGTTTTTGAGCATCTTGTCAAAAGCTCATTGGTGGCAAGACACCTGATCAAAAAATCTTCTTTGCTTTTTGAGCACCTTATCAAAAGCTCATTGGTGCCCAGGACACCTGATCAACTCATCCTGCAGTGGATTCCTACCTAGGGTGGTAGAAGAGTGGATGTACCCAAGTTTGGGGAACCACTATATTCCCTTGTGTCATCTGGTTTTGGCTTGTTTTCTTTTTGTTTCTGGCCTTGATTTTTCTGTGCTTAGTATTTGCATAGCTCAGTATTGTGATTAGATTTGTTTCTGCTTCCCTGCTCACACATATTACAACAATTGTTGTAAAAGTTTGCAAAAGTTTTTATAGCACCATATACTCTATTCACCCCCCTCTAGAGTATATCAGATCTAGTTGCTCTTTCACAATCTTTGAATCGAATATTAATTTTTCTTCACAAATTATACACATATTTTATATAAAAGCCTTTAGTTTCAAGAGAAGCTAGCACCTATAGGGGTCGTGAATAGGTTTTAGGTCTTTTTAAACTTTCTCCTTACTTTGATATGTTGTGAGTTAGATTAAGTTAGCTTTCAAGATCACACAACAAGAACACAAGAGATTTATAGTGGTTTCCCAGATTATGTGTACATCCACTATCCCTCCCACCTTTCTAACAGCTTATTAGACAAGGACACTTCTCCAAACTTGTTGTAACGCCCCGAAACTCAAAAGAGGGACGGACAACATTTAGGGCCGAGTTTGGTGCTTGGTAAGGGTCACACGGCCTGAAACACGTGCGTGTCCATGGCCTTGTCGTGCTCGGGTTAGACGATCTTGCCGAGTGGTCGACGAAAATGCAGTCGACGATCATCGAGACAGCGAACACGGCCTGAGACACGGGTGTGTCCCGGGCCGTGTCCTGCTCGGGCTATTAGCCGGGCTGTGTCGGGGGACGAACACGACTTGGTGCCCAGGCGTGCTTGGGTTGACACGGGCGTGTCAAATTTGACACGGGCGTGTCAAATTTGAGACGGGCGTGTCGAGAACCCATGTCCTCTTCGGGATGTTTTTGGTCCTATGTCGATTGAGGAACATGCCCCGCAACACGGGCGTATCAAGTTTGACATGGGCGTGTTGAGAGCCCGTGTCCTGATCGGGATGCGACAGTTTCGACGTCGATTGAAGCACACGACCTTGGACATAGACGTGTCACAAGCCGTGTTCGGCCCAGGAAATTGATTTTAAGTGCGAATCGTGGACGTTTGTTTCCTTCTTTTGGGATCCAAGGGCCCAGGGCCATTCTTGTTGGATTAAGACCGAGAATATGTTTTGAAACCCTCATTCCACTTCAAGCTTTCTCTTTTTAAAGCTTTAGAGAGAGGGGAGAGCAAGGAAGAAGGAGAAGGAGAGTTCCGGCCGCCGGTGGAGCTTCGGAGCCCCATATCGCAAGCCGAGTTCAGATCTACGGAGGCAAGGCCGTTGCGGTGCTTGATGACTTGTAAGTATACGTATTTTTGTGCACATTAATTTAGTCATTTTCATTTATTTTCGTCGTTTTTACTTATTTTTGTTCAATAAAATGCTCCTATTCTTGTAAATTTATTACTAACTTGCTTTATTTTATTTTGCATAAAAATTTCTAAAATCTGCCAAAATTGGGCAGTACACGCCTGTGACACGTTGGTCACGCCCGTGACCGGGCCGTGACATTGCATTTCCCGTGAAATCGGACGATTTCTGAAGTACAAGCTTGACATGCCTGGCGACACGCCCGTGTCACCCGACACGGGGCGTGACCCAAGCCCGTGTTCACTCCAACCGACGAATTCATCTCGACGATCGTCGAGTGTCGACACCAACAGTCACGCCCAGCGTCACGCCTGTGACCTGGGGCGTGACTCAATTTCCGCTCGACGATTTCGATTCGACACTTTCCCCTCGACATTCGTCGAGTGTCGACTCCAACTGACATGCCCAGCGTCACGCCCGTGACCTGGGGCGTGACCTTTCCAGCCAGCCCGACAAGATGCTGTCGAAGACTTTCGGCGCAACCCGCGCCCGGTTCTACCTCCCCGACACGCCCAGAGTCACGCCCGTGACAGGGGGCGTGACTGCCGCGAACTGAGCCCGAAGTCAACTTTCCTGTCCAATCGCCAGCCGCCTTCATGAATAGTACTGTCACGCCCCCCCTACACGCCCGTGACCTAGGGCGTGTACTTAGATTTTTTTTTGCCTATAAATTGCCCAGTTCTGTAAGGTCCAAGGGTTCAGATTTTTGGGCCATTTTAGTGTCTTTTTGTGGGCTTAATCCGTGGATACTAGTGCTATGTAAGGAGATTTCTCCCTTCTTTATTTCATGTTTTGTTTTGCTTTATCTTTTAGCTTTGTAATAGCTTGATAATTTTAATAAAAATGTTAGATTTTCTCTCTCTATATAGCATGAAAATTCATTTGGATGGCTTACTTTCCTTCTCCTTTTTATCCTTGGTTTTATCTTTGTTCTTCATTTAGTTCTTCATTTATGAAATGTGTGTGTGTGTGTGTATGAGTGTTATTTATTTACTTTACATGCTTTTAATTTGTCTCATGTTAGGTTTTGTTAGAAATTCATGAAATGATGAATTAGGTTTTTTTCTTTTTTTCATATCTTCTTTTAATTTCTGCAACATCTTCACTCTTATGAATTTGTAAAAGAGATTTGAAAGTGAACTTTATTTTCTTTTCTTAATTTATTTTGTAGGATTGTAAAATCTTTTTTTGTTCTTTTCATCTTCTTTTTCACTTTTTTATCACTTTCATAAAACCATAAGAATGAAAATGTTGAAATTTTAATTTTCCAAAAACTTTGATTTTTAATATGTTTTGAAAAACTTTTGTCTTCTAAAAATTGTAATTTCCTCTTTTTATTTGTTTTTGGCAAAACCTAAGTATGAAAAAGTAAAAGTTTTAATTTTTAGGTAACTTTCATTTTGCTTTCAATTAGTGTGTGTGAGTGTATGAGCATAAATTTTCTTTTGTTTTTCTTAATTTTCATGTTGTGTGTGTGAGTGTATGAGTATAACTTTTAATGCTTTGTTCAAATTATGTAGAGTGTGTGAGTGTAGGTGTATAACTTTTATGCTTTGATTCAAATTTTGTATAGTGTGTGAGTGTAGGTGTTAGCTTTATTGCTTACTTGAAATTCTTATGGAGTGTGTGTGTCTGTATGTATTTATTTCCGCCTACTCGTTAAGAGTTAAATGGCGCATCGTTTTCATTTTCAGTGCTACTCGTTTGAGTAGGACTTGTTATTTTCTTTCTTTATTTTTCCGCCTACTCACTTGAGTTTAATGGCCGGACTTTATTTCCCTCCTACTCGTTTGAGTAGGATTTGTAATTTTTCTTTCTTTATTTTTCCGCCTACTCACTTGAGTTAAATGGACGGACCTTTAAGCCCTGTAATCGCGTTTATTTTCTCCTACTCATTTGAGTAGGACTCGCTTTCATTTCAGTCCTACTCGTTTGAGTAGGGCTTGCAATTTTCAGCTTTTATTTACCGCCCCCACTCGTTTGAGTGGGACTCGCAAATTTGAAATATGCAAATTTCTTTTATGTGTAACTTAGTTCCTGTTTAACTTATAATTTGGAGTGTGCGTGAGTTCTTGTTTTAGCTAATTTTTCAGCTTTCTAAATGTTCTTTTATTTTTCTTATGTCCCCTTCTTATAATAATTTAGCGTTTAATTTCGAACTTGCGCCTCACTAAATTATAAGCCGTCCCCATACCGATGTGTGGCTAATCGCTATTAGCCTCGGCATCAAAGAGCATTGGGACATTTAAAATGATTTATAATAATTGAAGCTCTTTATTTTCATTTTAATTTAAGCACTTAAGGTTTACCCCGGGTTTACGACGCGTAGGACCACATATCGATGTGTGGGCCCTATTTCCGTAGTCCATATGCTAGCTAGCCGAGAGGCCGTGCATATGGACCGATCACCCCTGGGTAAATAGAGTTGCGTGCATACCCTCGAGAGAGGACAAGCGTAATTCTATCGGATTGGGTTCCCCACCCAATAGCGGGGTTCTTAGTGTAAAGCGGGAGTTAAGAGGAATCCTTCGTCGGACTAACGTTCGGTCGAATAGTCTTAACGTTTAGGTGAGCGATATCCCTATAGCTAGGTGAGCTCACATTTGTGGAACCTCCACGGCCAAGTTGCCTTATTATTAATTTGAAAACTAAGTCCTATAATTATTAAAAATTGTTTTAGTCTTAATCTGATTCGATGCCGAGCGTTAACCCTTCATCGAATATTTTCTAAATCGTTTTTTTTTTCGCTCCTTTGCTTTTCCGTCTTTTATTAAGTAAAAAAATCCACCTTTCTTTCAGTAAAATAATAGTCCTCCCGGAGGAGTAAGAATAGTCAACGCGACCCCGAGAACAATACGACCTCGGTATTCCCCCGAATATCGAGTACTACTTGCGATAGGTGCACTTGCCTACCCAAGCGAGCCCGCGGCGATCGACTCACCGAACCAACCACAGTAAGAGTCTGTTCGCGGGTGCATCAAGGTTTTGGCGCCGTTGCCGGGGAATCTCTTATCAAGTTGCTATTTCGAATTCCGGAGTCTATTACTTTTACTTATTTTCTAAAAAAAAAACTAAAAACTTTATTTTAAAACAAAAAAAAAGAAGTTTATTTTGTTTTATTTTTGTTTTGGTGTATGACCCGAGGACAACCCTCAGAGTCTGAAGATTTTGACTTCGACCCTGAGATCGAACGCTCTCTTGCGCGTATTCGATCTCAACGTCGAAATCCTTCTTTAGATCCCGAGGAATCTATCGGAGAACCTACTGTTGTACTTATGGCCGCGCCTAACCTTCCCCCGGCGGCCGAGCGTACTATGTATTATTACGCCCGGCCTAACCTGGATGATTCTGGGTCGAGTATTGTTCGCCCTGCGGTGGCTAATAATAATTTTGAAATAAAGTCAAGTGTCATTCAAATGGTCCAAAACGCCGTGCAGTTCGATGGACTGCCGAATGAGGACCCGAATGTCCACTTGTCCAATTTCTTGGAGATATGCGACACCTTCAAGATTAATGGCGTCACTGATGACGCCATTCGTTTGCGCTTATTTCCTTTTTCCCTTAAGTCCAAAGCCAAGGCGTGGTTGAATGCCCTCTCGCGAGGATGTATCACCACGTGGGCTGAGTTGACGGAACGGTTCCTAACGAAGTACTTTCCGCCCGCCAAAACTGCAAAGTTGCGGGCGGACATTTCTTCGTTTCTGCAAAACGATCCTGAGTCTCTATACGAGACTTGGGAACGGTTTAAGGAATTCCTCCGCCGTTGCCCGCACCACGCGCTGCCAACGTGGCTGCAAGTTCAAATTTTTTATAATGGGCTGAATTTTCAGACGCGTCAAATGATTGACGCGGCTGCCGGGGGTACGCTTAACAACAAAACCCCCGAGGCCGCCCAGGATTTATTCGAAGAGATGGCTATGAACACCTATCAATGGAACGTCCCGCGGGGACGCCCAAAGCCGGTGGCTGGTCTTTTTGAAGTGGATGCCACTGCTCTCTTGACCCTTCAAGTTGAAAGGTTAACAAAGCAAGTGGCGGATATGTCTGCTGCCTCCTCCACTCCGCCTTGTTTTATTCCCCCTAATGTCTGCGTAGCTGAAGAGTTCGTGGACTTCATGGGAAATTCGGGTCGTCCTCCCTTCAACCCCAACAACAACCCTTATAGTAATAACTATAATCCGGGTTGGAGGAATCACCCCAACTTCTCGTGGAGCAACCTGAATAATGCTCAGCGTCCCCCTATTTCTTATGCGCCCGGATTTCTTCCCCCTCCTCCTCTTCCGAAACCCTCCCCGATGGAGGAAAATTTTTCGAAGTATATTGCGTCCAACGAGTCAAATATCCGGAACATTACCGGATCGCTAAAAACACTCGAACAACAGGTTGGACAGCTGGCGAGGATGATGCCGAGCGCGCGCTCGGGGCACTGCCGGGAAACACGGAGCCCAATCCGCGGGAGAACGCCAACGCTATAACCCTCCGTAGCAGAAAGGAGGTGGTCGATCCAAAACGGACCGACCCTCAGGGTTTCTGATCGGCCTCCCCCTACGCATTTCAGGGAAGCTTCTACCCCCTTCCCTTTCTTTTCTTTGTATATATTGTCTTTCCTTTTTTGTTCCGCATACTTACGATAAAACATTGGGGACAATGTTGGACTTAAGTATGGGGGTGTTTTCGTACTTTACTTTCTGCACTTCAATTTTTCTGCATTTCAAAAATACAAAAAAAGATACATATAACAACAAAACAAAAAAAAAATTAATTAAAAAACATCTTAAAATGAAAAAAGTTTAAATGAAAAATCCAAAATTTTTTTTTTGTTCTCTTTCTTTCTTTTTTTCCAAAAAACTCAAAAACAACAAAAAATTTATATTTAGTTTCACTTTGTAAATATTGTTTTTTTTGTACATACTCTTTTCTCTCTCCCCCTTCCTCATTCTTGTACAAACCTTTTTATTCCCTTATTTTTGTACATATAATGAAAATTCTCTAAAAAAAATACAAAAAATAGATAATAGGTCAAAACAAAAATTCAAAAAAATTGAGAAAAACAAAAATACAAAAAAAGATAATAAATGAAAAACAAAAAAATGATAATAAAAACTACAAAAATCAAAAAAAATGTTTTGCAACAAATAAATCAAATATTCCATCCTTAAACTTTCCTGCTATCCAAAAATTCCGTTTTGAGTTTATTTATATGCGAATTTAATTAATTCTTTGTTCACTACCCGTTTATTAATTATTGACTGAAAAATTTAAATACCCGGGGTTAAGCTTTAAAGAATTCTTTATGCTTTGTTAAAAATAGCGAACTCGTTTTAGACACTACTTCTAATTTTTCATTGATAGGAGCACGTATATTATGTTAGGAAATAACGACTATAGAATTCAATTATACTTACTTTTAGCTTTCTGAAAAAAATTGGAACGTACAAATTATTAAGGTTGCTCTAAAAAATTTTTAGGATTACAATCTAGTTTTCCTTTCTCCCCCTACTTTTCATGACCTACTTGGCATGAAAAATTTTATCCTTAAAAGATCCTATGTCAATGGGAATAAGATTTCGTTCCGTAAACATAGGCACCCAATAACTTAAAAAGATTATATATGGAGTAAGAGGATAAAATTCATTACTCATACAAATATACATTGGGTTAATTTTATCATTATGAAGTTGAAAAACAAAAATCATATTAGGAAAATAAGATTTCATTTTCCTAATAATCCAAAAGAAAAAAAAATGGAGGTTCGAGAAAAAATTACCTCACCTCAAATATCAAAACCCTCTTCATAAACCCACTACCCCCTTAGCACTTTACACGATTCTAGAATTAATTCAAAAATCTTTTTGAGAGCATAATTAGTAAATTGTATTATTTCCAGTAGCACTCGTATAAGCTAGAGTTCTTATAATTCCAAACTATTTTCGTTAATCTAACCATTACAAATGTTGCCTTCTATTTGATTACATCAAGAAGTCTTTTGGCCAAAACTTTTGCGCTATTTAAATCATCTACATAATTTTAGGACTTAACTCTTACACCCCGTATATTTATTTCGATCTCTCTTATAATTGATAAAGCGGTAGCTAAAACTTAGAGTTTTTTTTATTCCTTATAGATTCACCTCAAACTTTTGCTCTGGAATAGCAAAAGCCTAAGTATGGGGGTATTTGATGACTTGTAAATATACGTATTTTTGTGCACATTAATTTAGTCATTTTCATTTATTTTCGTCGTTTTTACTTATTTTTGTTCAATAAAATGCTCCTATTCTTGTAAATTTATTACTAACTTGCTTTATTTTATTTTGCAGAAAAATTTCCAAAATCTGCCAAAATTGGGCAGTACACGCCCGTGACACGTTGGTCACGCCCGTGACCGGGACGTGACATTGCATTTCCCGTGAAATCGGACGATTTCTGAAGTACAAGCTTGACATGCCTGGCGACACGCCCGTGTCACCCGACACGGGGCGTGACCCAAGCCCGTGTTCACTCCAACCGACGAATTCATCTCGACGATCGTCGAGTGTCGACACCAACAGTCACGCCTAGCGTCACGCCCGTGACCTGGGGCGTGACTCAATTTCCGCTCGACGATTTTGACTCGACACTTTCCGCTCGACATTCGTCGAGTGTCGACTCCAACTGACACGCCCAGCGTCACGCCCGTGACCTGGGGCGTGACCTTTCCAGCCAGCCCGACAAGATGCTGCCGAAGACTTTCGGCGCAACCCGCGCCCGATTCTACCTCCCCGACACGCCCAGAGTCACGCCCGTGACCGGGGCGTTACTGCCGCGAACTCAGCCCGAAGTCAACTTTCATGTCCAATCGCCGGCCGCCTTCATGAATAGTACTGTCACGCCCCCCCTACACGCCCGTGACCTAGGGCGTGTACTTAGATTTTTTTTTTTGCCTATAAATTGCCCAGTTCTGTAAGGTCCAAGGGTTCAGATGTTTGGGCCATTTTAGTGTCTTTTTGTGGGCTTAATCCGTGGATACTAGTGCTATGTAAGGAGATTTCTCCCTTCTTTATTTCATGTTTTGTTTTGCTTTATCTTTTAGCTTTGTAATAGCTTGATAATTTTAATAAAAAATGTTAGATTTTCTCTCTCTATATAGCATGAAAATTCATTTGGATGGCTTACTTTCCTTCTCCTTTTTATCCTTGGTTTTATCTTTGTTCTTCATTTAGTTCTTCATTTATGAAATGTGTGTGTGTGTGTGTATGAGTGTTATTTATTTACTTTACATGCTTTTATTTTGTCTCATGTTAGGTTTTGTTAGAAATTCATGAAATGATGAATTAGGTTTTTTTCTTTTTTTCATGTCTTCTTTTAATTTTTTCAACATCTTCACTCTTATGAATTTGTAAAAGAGATTTGAAAGTGAACTTTATTTTCTTTTCTTAGTTTATTTTGTAGGATTGTAAAATCTTTTTTTGTTCTTTTCATCTTCTTTTTCACTTTTTTATCACTTTCATAAAACCATAAGAATGAAAATGTTGAAATTTTAATTTTCCAAAAACTTTCATTTTTAATATGTTTTGAAAAACTTTTGTCTTCTAAAAATTGTAATTTCCTCTTTTTATTTGTTTTTGGCAAAACCTAAGTATGAAAAAGTAAAAGTTTTAATTTTTAGGTAACTTTCATTTTGCTTTCAATTAGTGTGTGTGAGTGTATGAGCATAAATTTTCTTTTGTTTTTCTTAATTTTCATGTTGTGTGTGTGAGTGTATGAGTATAACTTTTAATGCTTTGTTCAAATTATGTAGAGTGTGTGAGTGTAGGTGTATAACTTTTATGCTTTGATTCAAATTTTGTAGAGTGTGTGAGTGTAGGTGTTAGCTTTATTGCTTACTTGAAATTCTTATGGAGTGTGTGTGTCTGTGTGTATTTATTTCCGCCTACTCGTTAAGAGTTAAATGGCGCATCGTTTTCATTTTCAGTGCTACTCGTTTGAGTAGGACTTGTTATTTTCTTTCTTTATTTTTCCGCCTACTCACTTGAGTTTAATGGCCGGACTTTATTTCCCTCCTACTCGTTTGAGTAGGATTTGTAATTTTTCTTTCTTTATTTTTCCGCCTACTCACTTGAGTTAAATAGACGGACCTTTAAGCCCTGTAATCGCGTTTATTTTCTCCTACTCATTTGAGTAGGACTCGCTTTCATTTCAGTCCTACTCGTTTGAGTAGGGCTTGCAATTTTCAGCTTTTATTTACCGCCCCCACTCGTTTGAGTGGGACTCGCAAATTTGAAATATGCAAATTTCTTTTATGTGTAACTTAGTTCCTGTTTAACATATAATTTGGAGTGTGCGTGAGTTCTTGTTTTAGCTAATTTTTCAGCTTTCTAAATGTTCTTTTATTTTTCTTATGTCCCCTTCTTATAATAATTTAGCGTTTAATTTCGAACTTGCGCCTCACTAAATTATAAGCCGTCCCCATACCGATGTGTGGCTAATCGCTATTAGCCTCGGCATCGAAAAGCATTGGGACATTTAAAATGATTTATAATAATTGAAGCTCTTTATTTTCATTTTAATTTAAGCACTTAAGGTTTACCCCGGGTTTATGACGCGTAGGACCACATATCGATGTGTGGGCCCTATTTCCGTAGTCCATATGCTAGCTAGCCGAGAGGCCGTACATATGGACCGATCACCCCTGGGTAAATAGAGTTGTGTGCATACCCTCAAGAGAGGACAAGCGTAATTCTACCGGATTGGGTTCCCCACCCAATAGCGGGGTTCTTAGTGTAAAGCGGGCGTTAAGAGGAATCCTTCGTCGGACTAACGTTCGGTCGAATAGTCTTAACGTTTAGGTGAGCGATATCCCTATAGCTAGGTGAGCTCACATTTGTGGAACCTCCACGGCCAAGTTGCCTTATTATTAATTTGAAAACTAAGTCCTATAATTATTAAAAATTGTTTTAGTCTTAATCCGATTCGATGCCGAGCGTTAACCCTTCATCGAATATTTTCTAAATCGTTTTTTTTTTCGCTCCTTTGCTTTTCCGTCTTTTATTAAGTAAAAAAATCCACCTTTCTTTCAGTAAAATAATAGTCCTCCCGGAGGAGTAAGAATAGTCAACGCGACCCCGAGAACAATACGACCTCGGTATTCCCCCGAATATCGAGTACTACTTGCGATAGGTGCACTTGCCTACCCGAGCGAGCCCGCGGCGATCGACTCACCGAACCAACCACAGTAAGAGTCTGTTCGCGGGCGCATCAGTGCTTTTCATCCGTCTAGATCTTCATGGCGCCAAAGATAAACGCAAGGGTAACGATTCTCTTCTTGGACATGTGAAGTCCTCTTTCCTTTGTGTATAGGAAGCCCGCTCTCGCGAGTATGCGGTGAGTGTGAGGTATTCCTTCGGGTAGACATGAATAGTCCCCATTGTTTCTCATGTAGAGTCCTGAATCGAGGAACAGACATAGGCATGGTGTGTGAAGCCTACCTGGACAAGTTGGTCTGGATCGGTGATTTTGCATTGCATGAATGGTTGGAGAAGACTTCGCGCCGATGGTTGTTTTTCGGGTTTTCTACGCGGTAGATTGCAATAGGGAACCTTGGGGACTAACTCCAAGGTGCACACGGAAAACTGGGCAGAAGCGTGATTCTACCATCTTGGTGGCCTTGGAGCCAACTTGCACATAACTGAGTTATGTAAAGTGTGTGATTGATTTGGGACTCGGGGAAGCTTGGCCCGTGCATATGGATTAAATTGACGTCACGGTGTAAGCAACGGGTTAGGCAGAACTGTACCCGCTCTATGTCGTTCGGTTAAAGAGACCTAAGGTACGTGGTACTTGCTGTTGGCATAGATGGAGGGTCTTAGGCTTAGGACGGAAAGTATATATGATCACGAGGTTTTCCATCGAAGGGGAGGTGGTGAGACCGCGGATTTGACCGGGTTCACCGAGAATGTGCCCTGAGAGCACGGGGTGTGTGGTCGTGCGTGCCTACGCCTGTGATGAAGTGTAGTTTCACTATATAGTTTGGCTATGCTAATAAAGTGCAGGGAAGGAGCATCGCCGCCACGAGTAAAGGGGCGTGGTTGTTATAATTTGGTCAGCTTTAGCTGACCGTTGCTTTTGTTTGCCACCCTTCAGTTGATTGGTGCATGCAGGTGCTGCGGAGCCTAGTGGTAAATAGCGGGTAAAAGCCCTTGTTGCTGAGCCGACCCTCGAAGGCATTTGCAAATGTTTACTTTTATTTTCATGTGTGACCGGCCTGCGTGCGGATGTTTGAAAGACACTATTTGTATAAGTAAACTCTTGTAAGGTCATAAGGTCAAGTACTTTGTGTATTTGTACGCTCATTCCTTTTGGGTTATTATTTTAGTGGACATTCTTGTTGTGGATGGGTTCTTACTTTGCAACATTTAATATGCTTCTGCTAGAATGTGCTCTGCATAGGACGTTGGTTATTGGAAGGATGGTTTCATTGTATAACCCTTCGGTCTGTCTGTGGTATATGGCGTCGGGCCCCGGCCCGACCTACTGCTATATGCTATGTGACGGATAGGGGGTGTTACAATTTGGTATCAGACTACCGGTTTCGGTCATGCTTAAATGAATTCATGGACGAATTATTTTAAGGGGTGGTGAGCACATATGTGTGCGTCATTGTTATAACATAAAAAGAACCCAAGAATGTCCCCTTAGGAATAAAAATACACATGTTTGAGGAACCTGCGTGTTCCTATAATTGCTTTTTGCAATGTTGTTTGGTCACTTAATGGTGTTTTGTACGTCTATAGGTGACCAGGAGTGGTGCAGGGCTGTCAGAATGCCCAATTTTTGAGGCAAGTAGCGCACCGAATGATGTGCATGCAACACCTCCATTGGCAGAAACCATAAGATTGGTGGCTGAAGCGGTGTTCGCTATGATAAATGCCCAGCCTGCAAGGCAAATGCAGCAGCCTGCCCCTGCAGTGGAGCAGGTACCGCTTCAAGCGGCAGAACCGAGAAGGGTGGAGCAAGTGGTAGTGGAGCCATTGGTACCTAGGAGAGAAACTGAAAAGCAGCTCAAGTATGTTATGGGCTTCAATCCTCCGGTGTTCTCGGGGATGGGAACCCCATCACAAGCTTAGGATTGGCTCTCACGAGTAAAGAGAGTCTTGACAGCTACGGAAATGGAAGAGTGGAAGAAGTCCACCATAGCCACTTTCCTGTTAGACGGAGATACAAGGCTGTGGTGGGAAGGTTTAGAGCTACATCACCTGAGGTGAAGGCAACTCACGGACGTCTCGATGGTAGAATTTTCAAGACTATTCTTGGCAAGGTACCTTCCCTCGGCTCAGAGGATCGCGATGGAGAATGAATTCCAGAAGTTGACGCAAGGAGAGAGTAGCGTGGACGAGTATCTCCACGAATTTACACGATTGGGTCGGTACGCTAGCTCTACATTTGCTGATGAGGAGCGTAAGACAAACCGTTTCTATGAGGGTCTGAGGGATGACTTGAGGCTACTGCTCTCAGGGCCTATGACGCAGGGCTTCTTGACCCTGGTCAATATGGCACGATCGTTGGAGAAGGATCTGAGGAATGTGCACACTAAGAAAGACTATGGTGCTAAGAATACAGAGTTCAAGGTGCCGACTACCTCGAAGTATGGGTATCGTAAGTTCCATAAGAAGGCTAGGACTTCAGGTCTAGCCCCTTCCTCCGGTGCTTCGGGGGAAACTACAGGCCAAACCCCGGGTGCATGTTATAACTGTGGAAAGCAAGGACACTTTGCCCGAGATTGTTGGAGCGGACGTCCAAAGTCCAAGAGGAAGCTGGGAGCAACATATGAGGAGAAGGGCAAGGCGGTGGAGTCAACCGCATCCCACTATGCCCCAGCTCAACCTAGAGTCTATAACCTTGGCCAACAGGAGGACATAAAGCAAGCTGATGTGGTGATAGGTACGGTTTAAATTTATAGCAAGTTAGCTTTAAATACGTGTTACCTTACACATGTTAGCTTATTGATGTTTGTATTAGGCTTTGTTTTGATTTGCGATACTCCGATGAGAGCACACTTTGATATGGGAGCTTCGCACTCCTTTTGTCCAAAGGATTTATATCGCGCATCGGAGTACCTTCTTCAATGGCAAAGGACAAACTAGATGTGTTGTTGCCAAATGGGTGTTCAATGCGCGCGGATAGAGTCTGTGGCGTAAAGATACGAATTGGGAGTCAGGAGTTCGACTTGCAAGCGTTGTTACTGCCAATAGTGGAGTTTGGCGTGATTTTTGGTATGGACTGGCTCTCGGAGCAGCAGGCATACATTGATTGCAATCGCAAGGAGGTCAAATTGGGAACTGGTTGTGAGACGACATTTGCAGGCTTGAAAGGGTCGAGCAAGACTTTGATGTCTGCTCTTCAGGTGGTTAAGGTGATTTGTGCTGGTGCAGAGCTATTCTTAACGCTAGTGAAGGCTTCAAAGACTAAGCCTGATTTGGACAGCATCCCAGTGGTATCCGAGTGCCCTGATGTGTTCCCTGGCGATCTCCCTGGAGTCCCACCTCAGCGGGACATTGACTTCACTATTGAGCTAGTGCCAGGTGCCAAACCTGTGTCACGCTCTCCATATCGGTTAGCGCCTAAGGAGATGGCGGAACTGAAGGTTCAACTTCAAGAGCTGTTGGAACAGGGTTATGTGCGTCCAAGTTCATCGCCTTGGAGCGCACCGGTCCTTTTTGTTAAGAAGAAGGACGGAAGTTTCTAACTTTGTATCGATTATCGAGAGCTGAACAAGTTCACGGAGAAGAACAAGTACCCAATCACAAGAATTGATGATCTGTTCGATCAGTTAGTCGGGTCATCAGTGTACTCAAAATTAGATCTTAAATCCATATATTATCAGCTGAGGATAAGAGAAAGTGATATCCCCAAGACAGTTTTCAGCACGAGATACAGGCATTATGAGTTTACGGTCATGTCGTTTGGGCTGACTAATATGCCATCCATGTTCATGGATCTGATGAACAGAACTTTCAGAGAGTACCTGGACCACTTTGTGATCGTGTTTATCGATAATATTTTGTTGTACTCGCAGTATGAGGAGTATCACTTTAAGCATCTGCATTTGATATTGGAGACGCTGAGGAGGAACCAACTGTACGCCAAGTTCTCCAAATGTGAATTTTGGTTGTCCTCAGTAGCGCTCCTTGGTCACATAGTTAGTGGAGAGGAAATTGTGGTGGATCCGGCGAAGATAGTTGTTATACGGGAGTGGCCTGTGCTATCTACGATAGCAGAAGTCCGGAGTTTTCTGGGGCTTGCCGGCTATTATAGGCGCTTCATGGAGAAATTCTCGTAGAAAGCGTTACCCCTCATGACTCTGACGAGGAAAGAGCAGAAGTTTGTTTGGATACCTGAGTGTGGACGAGATTTCGAAGAGTTGAAAAGTCAGTTGACCACGGCGCCTGTTCTAAGTTCGCCGAGTGGGACCGAAGGCTTTGAGATCTACAGTGATGCTTCGGGCAGTGGATTAGGTTGTGTTCTACTGCAGCATGGAAGTGTAATAGCATATGGCTCGCGTCAGCTGAAGGTGCATGAGAGGAATTATCCAGTCCATGACTTGGAGTTAGCGGCCGTGATATTTGCCCTGAAGCTGTGGAGGCATTACTTGTACGGTGTGAATGTTGATATCTATACCGACCACAAGAGCCTAAAGTACTTATTAAATCAAAAGGATCTAAATATGCGGCAGCGGAGATGGATGGAGTTCCTGGGGGACTACATATTCAAGATTTAATATGTGTTTAGGAAAGGCAATGCAGTTACAGTTGCGGATGCATTGAGTCGCAGAGCCCCTGCGCAAGACAACTGCTTGTCAGTTCATGACGATCGTTTGATTCTGGAGTTGGAGGCATTAGAGATCTCTTGTGTTGACAGGAAGACTAGTGTCAAAGCGCAATTGAACTGCATAGAAGTTCAGTATGACCTGGCTGATTGGATTCGGCAGGCTATAGATCTGGATAGCAACATGAAGCAAATCATGGTTGAGGCTTTGGATGGGTCAAATTCTCAATTTGATGTTGTGAATTGATTGTTATGGAAGGACAGTCGTCTGTGCGTCCCAAATGTGGATAAACTGCGGGTGGAATTGATGTACGAGGCTCATCATATCAAGTACTCGATTCACCCGGGAAGCACGAAGATGTACCGTGATATGAAGAAGTTGTTCTGGTGTCCAGGACTTAAGAAGGACGCGACACTTTATGTGGCGAAGTGTTAAACGTGCACCTTGGTGATGGCAGAGTTCCAGAAGCCTTGAGGTTTCTTGAAGTCCTTGCCTATCCCAGAGTGGAAGTTCGACGATATTACAATGGACTTTGTGTATGGGTTGACAAGGTCGCAGAAGGGAAACGACGTCATCTGGATGATCGTAGATCGATTGATTAAAGTGTCGCACTTCATTCTGAATAGGAAGGATGATTTGGTGGAGAAATTGGAAAAACTCTTTGTGTATAACATTGTGCGGCTTCACGGTGTGCCCCGCAGCATCGTCAGTGACCGAGATGGGCGGTTCACGTCCAATGACTGGAGGTTGGTGCAACAAATATCGAGAACCAAGCTGAGTTTCAGCACGGCCTTTCATCTGTAGACGGATGGTCAGACCAAGAGAGTCAACAGGACGATGGAAGACATGCTTCGCATATGTGTCTTGGACTTCAAGAAGTAGTGGGATGATCACCTGTACTTGGTGGAATTTGCTTATAACAATAGCTACCAAGCGAGCATTCAAATGGCGCCCTTTGAGGCCCTTTATGGTAGGAGATGTCGCACGTCGTTGTCATGGATGGAAACGGGTGAGTTGAAGCTGTACAAGCGGCAAGAAGTGGAAGATGCAAACTCCTTGGTACGAGTTATTCGAGAAAGATTGCTAATCGCTCAGGACCGACAAGATAAGTGTTGGGTACATTGGAATATATGTACCTGATTTGAAGAAGCCTCACCCTACTCAATGATATTCATCAAGATGTATTTGATGTGCTTTGAGTTTATTTGTGAAGGTTAAGTAACTGCATGTTTGCAGGAAACGTTTCTAAGTCCATGTGTCGACACCTAGAAGAAAAGTGTCGACACTTAAGAAGGCTTGTGTCGACACCTGGAGAAGCAGTGTCGACACTTGAAGTAATTGTGTCGACACCAGGAATGCAGAGTTGACACGAGAAGGAAAGTTTCGACACATACAGGCAGTGTCGACACACAATGAAGAAATGTCAAAAAAATCTGTGTCGACACTTAGAAGTAGTGTCGACACCCAGAGGAACTTTGTCGACATCAAAAGTGTCGACACTAGGAGGCTGTGTCGACACTCAGCAAACTTCGACAAAGTTCAAGTACAAGTGTCGACACTAGGAGGCTGTGTCGACACTCAGCAAACTTCAACAGAGTTTAAGTACAAGTGTCGACACAGAGGAGATGTGTCCACACTCAGCAAAAGTCTCAACACAAGAAGAATGTGTCGACACAAAGGCGATGTGTCGACACTCAGCAAAAGTTTCAACACAGAAGGCATGTGTCGACACAAAGAAGATGTGTCGACACTTAGCAAGTTTCAACACAAGAAGATGTGTCGACACAAAGGAGTTGTGTCGACACTTAGCAGAAATCAACTAAGTATTGAAGAAGAAGGACTTGTGTCAACGCACATAATCAGTGTCGACACATTCTGAAGTAGCAGTGTCGCGAAGTAATTTCTACAACACAAGGAGTTGTGTCGACACCATGAAGGCTAGTGTCGACACTTAGTCTACTTGTGTCGACACTTGGTATATTTGTGTCGACACATAAAGACTATCTGTCTCGACACTTTCAGACAGTGACAGAGTTTTCAAGAATTGACTGGATGACTTGACAGCTGCCATTTCAACCGGTCAACTGCTACTGTCAGAGCTGTCAGAAGTTTGTTAGGAACCGGATCAACCGGTCACCATGAAGAAAGCCTATATAAAGGCTTATTCCTTCAACAGAAGGCATTTAATCGAATCGGATGAGAGGCAATCATTGAAGTGAGAAACAACAAACCAGAAGAAGACCTTCAAGTGAAGATCTAAGAAGTTGGAGAGAGAAAGCTCCTTCTAAGAAGACAGCTATTGAACCAGGCTGATAAAGAAAGTTTCAGATTGAGATCTGATTCTCAAGTCAGCAGTTGATTGAAGATCATCTACATAGAGATACAACCCTACTATGTTCTAATTCAAGAAGCTTTGAAGAAAGCCAAGGGAGGTTGATCTCTGCAAAGTTCTTTCAAGAACTCATCAAGAAGCCAGACAACTCAACTTTCTCAATCAGAGTTGTGGTTATTAATCCTTGTACTTTATATTTTCTGTAGGATCCTAAGAGATCTGAGTTGTAAGCCTATATTTATAAAGGCTGAGTGGTAGGGCTTGTGTGCCTGAGTGTAGGAGATACATTTCTCTGAGTGTAGGCCTTGTTGAAGGCTGAGTGTAGGCCTTGTTGAAGGCTGAGTGTAGGTCTTGGTGAAGACTGAGTGGTAGGGCTATTGTGCCTGAGTTGTAGGATTGGGATCACTCTGAGTTGTAGGAACCTATTTGGGGTTCTGAGCTGTAAGATCTGTGGATCTGAGAAGTAGTGGAGAAGTTAGGCCGAATCTAGTACACTACTAGATAGGCGAATGGGGAAAGTGGATGTACTCAGACCTTGGGGAACCACTATAAATCCTGTGTTCTCTCTGTGATTGTACGCTTGTATGATTGCTGTGTTATCTGTGTTGTGAATTGCAATTATTGTACTGTATTTCTGCCTTAAAAGTTTAAAAAGATTAAGTGCACCTATTCACCCCCCTCTTGGTGGTTTAGGCACTAGTTCTTTTAAGTGGTATCAAAGCGAGGTTACTCAAAAACGACATAACAGTCTGAGTAAAGATCCTGTAGGCAGAATCAGTATAATCAAGAATCAAGAAAATGGGTTCAACTAAAAATCACAAAGAGCTAGGATCTATGAAATTGCCAATCTGCAGAAAGGAGATCTTTGGCATTTGGAAAGAAAGGGTTAGACTTTTTATGAAAGCCTCAGACCCAAGAATATATATTACTGTTAAAGAAGGGCCTTATGTGCCAATGAAAGTATCTGTTTTAGATGCAAATCAGAGAACTCCAAAAGTCTATTCTGAAATGACCAAGAATGAAATAATTCTGGCCACTATGGACAAGAGGGCCCAGAATATTATTGTAAGTGCAATTGATGATGCCACATTTCAGAATCTAATACATTGTAAAACATCAAAAGAAATGTGGGACACACTGATAGTTTGCATGGAGGGATCTGAAGAAGTTAGACAAGACAGGAAGTCTTTATTAAATCAAGAGTATGAAAGCTTCAGACAAGTAAGGTCTGATAGCATTACTGAGTGTTATAAGAAATTCTATAGGATTGTTAATGAGTTAATGTCCTATGGAAGAGAATTCAGCAATTATGAGCTGAATGATAAGTTCTTGAGATCCCTAACTAAAGACTGGGATACTAAGATTTGTGTCATAAGGGAAATGGCCAAACTAGCTGATGTACCTCCTCCGACATTGTTTGGAAAACTGTTATCCTATGAGATGCAGTTAATGGTAAGGAAGGAGGAAGAAAAGACTACAAGAGTGGAGCACAAAGAAAGAGCTGTGGCCTTCAAGACTGAAGCCAGTAGGAAATATAAAAGCAAGTCTCCATCTCCACCACAAATAGTTGTTGAGACAGTATCAGATACTTTAGATAGCAAGAAGTCAGAAAGTAGTGAAAGTGATGAAGCCTTTGCTGCATTTACTAGGCACTTTCAAAAGTTTCTAAAGAAAAAACAGTGGTGGTCCAAGCCATCCACTTTACAGACAAAAGATGATTATTATCAGAACAGGAAGTTATCAAGGAATGACAGGAGAAAGTCCAAGTCTAATAAACCTACATCCTCAAAGATAGTATGTTATTGTTGCAATAGACAAGGACATGTAATAGCTGATTGTCCAGAAAAGAGGAAAGAGTCTACTGACAAGAAGAAGACACAGTTCAATGGCAAAAAGGAAAGGTCCTTTGTTGCCAAGAAGGATAAAAGTCTGACTGATATGTCATCTTCAGAAACAGATTCAGAAGCTGAAGCCTATATTGGCTTGTTTGCTGAAGAAGAAGAAAATGAGTTCATGCAGCTAATGAACTCAATTTATGAGCAGGAGGACATTCAGTGCAAGGGACTGATGGCCTTATCAGAAGGAGACAAAATCCAGGATAAGCCTGGACCTAGTCAGGTACAAATTTGTTCTTCTAGTTCAAGTTTGAGTGCTGGATCAGAATCAGATACATCAACATCAAGTGATGTGAGTGGATCTGAATCTGAAGGAGACAGTCATCAGTTGATTGATGAATATAGAGTATTATTGCAGGATTTAAAGAAAAGAAAACTCTTGGCCAAGACTCGGGCTAAGGAGATTGCTAGTCTCAAAGTAGCTGCAACAGATTTGGACAAGTTATTAGATCAGAAATTAAATGAAATAGCCAGACTGAAGAATATTACAGTTATTCAGATGGGGACTATTACATTTAAAAATGATCAAATTAGAAATCTGGAGATTAGTCTTCAGAAGGAGAGAGATATTGTAGCAAGGTTTTCTAAACCAAAATCTATTCTACCTTTGATAGATGAGTTTGTACCTCATAAGGGTAAAACTGGATTGGGGTTTACAAAACCTGCCTGGACAGTAAAGTCCAAGTCTAAGGGCAAAGCCCCAGTACTCAACAAGTAGCCTGCTGTAGATAAAACAGCTAGGGTTGTACCTAAACAAAGGTACAACAGATTTGAGTGCTGGTGTTGTGGCAAGGTAGGCCACTTTGCCATAGATTGTTGGCATAATTCAAGTGCCAAGGTGAGTAGCAAACTGCCTGTTAGAAAAGCTACAGGTAGTTTTGTTAAGAATCAGACTAACTTGCACCAAGGACCCAAGAATTATTTGGGTTCTAAGGTTAAGTAATCTGTTTTGCAGGTGAGTCCAAGTGGTCATGCCCCAATATGGTACTTGGACAGTGGATGTTCCAGGCACATGACTGGAACTAGGGGATTGCTGAAGGACTATACAACAATCAAGGATGGTCCTAAGGTTACCTTTGGTGGTTCATAAAAAGGAATCATCAAAGGTTTTGGTAACATTTCTAGCAACCTTATTACAATTACTCAAGTGGCTTATGTAAAGAGTTTGAAACATAACCTCATTAGCATAAGTCAGCTGAGTGATTTAGGATATGACATCTTATTTGTCAAGGATGGTTGTCATATCAGTAGGTCTAGTGATCAAAAGATCATTTTGACTGGATATAGGAAGAGAAATATCTATTGTCTAGACATTATGTGTGAGAACATAGCTTCTCCTATTTGTCTTGTAGCTGATGAAAGAGTCTCACATTATGTTAAATGGCACAAGAGGCTGGCTCATCTTAACTATAAGACAATTGGCCAACTTTTTAGCAAAGAGTTAGTGAGGAATGGTCCTCAGGTTAAGTGTATAAAGGATGGGATATGCTCAGCTTGTCAAAAGGGCAAGCAGACCAGATCCACCTTTAATAGCATTGAGAACAAAGATGCTGTGAGGTGCCTATACCTCTGACATATGGATCTTTTTGGATCATATGCCAGTTCACAGCCTAGGTAGGAAGGTCTACACATTTGTGGTTGTAGATGATTATTCAAGGTTTTCCTGGGTATTCTTCCTAAGGCAAAAATTTGAAACTCCTAGTATCTTTTATAGTTTTGTCAAACAAATTCAGAATGATTTAGACAATATAGTGGTCAAAATAAGAAGTGACCATGGTACTGAAGTCCAGTCTGATAGTATGACAAAGCTATGTGAAGAGTTTGGGATATTTCAGGAATTTTCCTCACCAAGAACACCTCAGCAAAATGGTATTGCTGAAAGGAAAAATAGAACTTTGATAGAGGCTGGTAGAACCCTATTGAGTGACACATCTCTCCCAGAATATTTCTGGGCTGAGGCAGTTAATACTGCATGTCATGTGATCAATAGGACTACTATCACCAAGAGCCATAATAAGACCCCCTATGAGATTGTGAAGGGCAGAAAACCAAATCTATCCTATTTCAGGATCTTTGGTTGTAAATGCTATATACTTAACAATGGTAAGTCTTATTTAACCAAGTTTGCTGCCAAATCCCAAGAGGGGATCTTTTTTGGGTACAAGCAACAACAGTAAGACTTATAGGGTCGACAACTTGACTACTCAAGTTGTAGAAGAGTCAGTACATGCAGTGTTTGATGAAGCTAGACTCATTAACAATGAATTGTCTAGAAGTGTTTGCAGCTCTACAGGTGTGACTGAGAAGATGGACAAGCTTACTATTGAAGAAGGTTCTACTGCAAGTCAGTAAGTGGATGATAGTGGTTGCTGTCCAGGGGGAGTACAAGATATTCCTGTTGCTGAAGAAGACCAAGAAGAGCTGCTGAATGAAGAAGCAGAAGGTGTACAACCTGAAGACAGGCTTCCTCCAGCAAATAGGCATTTAAAAGATCATCCAGCCAATCAAATTATTGGAGATCTCAGACAAGGGGTACAAATAAGGAGTAGGAATCTAAGTTCAGTTCTCTACTCCAGCTTTCTATCCCAAGTAGAGCCAAAGAAATTTGAAGAAGCCATCCTAGACTCTCATTGGATTGAGGCAATGCAAGAGGAGCTGAACCAGTTCAAAAGATGCAAAGTCTGGGAGATAGTTCCAAACCAAAAGACCACAACATTATAGGAACTAAGTGGATCTTTAGGAACAAGTTGGATGAAAATGCAGTAATTATAAAGAACAAAGCTAGACTAGTTGCTAAAGGATAAATGCAGGAAGAAGGTATTGACCTTGATCAAACCTTTGCTCCAGTAGCAAAACTGGAATCAATAAGGATGTTCCTTGCCTATGCAACATTCCAAGGGTTCAAGGTATACCAAATGGATGTTAAGTCAGCTTTTCTGAATAGAAATCTGAAGGAAGAAGTCTATGTAGAACAGCCATCAGGTTTTGTTGATTCTACTAAACCTAATTATGTTTATAGACTTAGGAAGGCTTTATATGGGTTAAAACAAGCCCTAGGGCTTGGTATGAGACCATGTCTAGTTTCCTCATTGAGAATAAATTCACAAGGGGGAAAATAGACAAGACTCTATTCCTTAGGGAATCCAGAGGCAAGATAATCTTAGTCCAAATATATGTAGATGACATCATATTTGGGTCTACAGAAAATAGTCTTTGCAGAAAGTTTGCAAAACTAATGCAAGGACAATTTGAAATAAGCAGTATGGGGGAACTTAAGTTCTTCTTGGGTCTCCAAGTTAGACAGACTGAGGATGGTTTATCCATATGCCAGTGTAAGTTCACCCTAGAATTGATAAGGAAGTATGGTATGGAATCAACTTCTATGAATTCAACACCAGCTAGAAGATTATGATATTCAAGTAAGTAGAATACCTTTATATTGTGATTCTACTAGTGCCATTTTTATTGTAAATAATCATGTTTCTCATAGTAGGACTAAGCACATAGAAATAAGGTACCATTTTCTAAGAGAACATGTGGAAAAAGAAGATATTTCCCTAGAGTATATAAATACAGATAATCAGCTAGCTGACATGTATACTAAGCCTTTAGATGAAACCAAATTCAATAAATTTAAAATTGAATTAGGGATAATAAACTTAGAATAGTTTACAAAAAAAATTGGCTAAGTAAAATAGTGTCGACACACAGAGTTGTCTGTGTCGACACATAGAAGTGGTGTCGACATTTCAGAGAAATGGTGTCGACACATCTAGGAAGTCTGTGTCGACACTTCAGAGAATTTTGTCGACACATGCAGTGTTTGTGTCGACACATCCAAGGTGGTGTCGACACTTAAGATTTACACAGAATTAGTCCAGTAAAGTCTCGACTAAGTGTCGAGCTGAGTGGTGTCGACACATATACAAGTGTCGATACATATATTCTGTCGACTATACTTGTGTCGACAAATATTTGTCGAGGCATTATAAGTAAGTGTCGACACTTTTCAACAGTGTCGACACAATTTAAGTATTTTGACGCGCCCTTTCATCTTTGATTCTAGAAAGGTATAAATAGGTTTTCACCATTGTTTGTCGACACGCTCACCAAAGTTTCGAGACCAAACTTGTGTGTCGACATCTCTCTTCTCCAAATTCAAATTTTCTTCAAACCCTAATGGCACCCAAGCTAGAAGAGAATGTTAATGAAGGATATGAGCTCGTGCGACATGCCTTTGATGACGCGGAACCTGAAATCAAAGGTGTGGTAACCCTAATTACCGAAACTGGACTAGAATACCTTATTTCTGAACCAATCGAGATCTGGAAGAAGGAGGTCCTAGAATTTTTGAGTACAGCTTCACTTGACGACTCTGGACTCAAGATTAAATCCAGAGTTCATGGAAACAAAGTTAAGATCACACAGAAAAGTCTGAGAAAGGTACTTCAACTACCAAGAACTAAGGAGGAAGAAGTGTATCTACTTTTAAGACTAGAGAGGCATTGAGATGGTGTGGACTGGATTCAAGTCTGAAAATTGGATCTGTTTTCAATAGAAAAGGGATGAACATCCAAGATAAATTCTTGTCTGAAATAGTTTGAAAGGTCATCCTGAACAAGCCTGGAGGACATGACAGAATCTCAGCTTATATGTTCAGTTTGATGACAAGAATTATCTTCAAACTTACTACTGATTGGTCTGCAGTTGTGTTTGAGAAGATAAAAGAAAGTATGAAGAAGCCCACTCTGGGTAGAATTCTGAGTCTATATCTTGGTGGTTGTATACCTGAGGTAATGAACCAAGCTGCAGGTTCAAAGATTAACCACATGAGAAAGATGGATATGAGAATTTTCTCTAGGTGGGATAGGGTGCTAATAAAGGAACTACCCACTCCAGAAAAGGAAACACCCCAGAAGAAAAAGAAGAAGACAGCCACTATGGCTTAAGAATCCTCTAGCAGCTCTGAAGAGCAAGTAGTCTTTACTCCTGATGATGAAGAGACTGGAAATGCTGGACAGTCTCCAGCAAGACAAGAAGATCCACAAAGACAGGGGGAGCTACCCTTAGCAAGCCCAATTCACCTGGATCCACTCCAGGGGGAGCCTCTACTTGTGGAAGAGCCAACTCCACTAGAGAGTGAAAGGGCTACCCAAACCATACTAGAGGTAATCACTGAAATTAGTCAATTAGATTTCACTATTGAGGATGAAGTTTTGTCTGATTCATTACCTAATGTTCATCAGCAAACACAAATACACCCTCAACCACAAGATGTTGTCATGTAGGACACATCTGTTGCAGATAAAGTGGTAGATGAGATCAGAGATTCTCCAGCCCACTCTCAACAGGAATTCACATTAGAAGAACTGTTCCCTGATCTTCTACAAACTAATTTTGAGAGAGAGCAAGCTGCTACTGAGGGGGAGAAGGCCCATGTTCAGGGGGAGCATGTGGATACTGTAGAGGAAACTGCAAGGAAAGAGCCTGAGGAGCCAAGAGATGCTGAAGGGCTACACAGGACTGAGAAGGATTCACATCCTAGTCCTAAGGATAGAGTGGATATAACTAGCACTTCTGCTTCAGAGGATGAGGAGGCTGCTAGAGCCAAGAAGAGGAAGTTCCAGGTCTTCAAGAGAAGAATCCAGAACTATAAGAAAGCCCTACAGACAATTGCTCCACAGCCTGCCCCATCTACTGACTATAGTTCACTGATGGTGGCTTTACAGACTATGTACAGTCCTACTGAGGGAAATCAGAATATCATCATAGAGAAAGTAGTTCAGCCTGTGCCAGAGGCAATATTGAAAGAACAAGAGGCTTTGCTAAAAGAATAAGAAGCTCAATTATCTAAGAAAAGATTCAGAGAGCAAGCTGAATTGAGACCTGATTTTGAACAATGGAGCCCCACTTCCAGGAATATCATCTTGACTGCATGGAAGGCTGCTAAGGACAATGTCCTGGATAGAGGCAAGTGGTATTTTGAACTGGAGTGGAGGAAGCATGAGAATAGGCAAGAAGCCATTGTACAATATAGAAGAAAGAATAAATTGGGAAAGCTACCCCCTACTGCCCAGGAGCCTAGCAAGTATTTTCCCAAACCTTATCATTATTTTGAAAGGCAGAAGATAAAGGCTGAAGAGTTGAAAAAGAAAGATCTTAAAGGGAAGAAGTCTGCTGCTGCTGAAGATACTGAAGCCCCAGTTCAAGCAAAGATTCAATCTGGAAAGGGGATTGCAATGAAGGAACCAGAGTAGACATAGGATAACATTTTATTTAGTTTACAAGTTGTAATTTGTAGTAAACTCTATGTAAACTTTTGATTAATGTAAATGTTGGAATTTGTAAGAACAATGTTATATGTTCATCTATTACATTAATTGTTCTGAGCTATTTGTATATACATGTTTTGTTTATACATGTTTAAGTTTTTACCCTGTCATATATTACTGTTTTACATCATACTGTAAATTTGTTATGTATGGTGTATATCATTGACTAAGGGTTATGACTTCTCCAAATAGGGGGAGATTGTTGGGTACATTGGAATATATGTACCTGATTTGAAGAAGCCTCACCCTACTTAATGATATGCATCAAGATGTATTTGATGTGCTTTGAATTTATTTGTGCAGGTTAAGTAACTGCAGGTTTGCAGGAAAAGTTTCTAAGTCCATGTGTCGACACCTAGAAGAAAAGTGTCGACACTTAAGAAGGCTTGTGTCGACACCTAGAGAAGCATTGTCGACACTTGGAGTAATTGTGTCGACACCAGGAATGCAGAGTCGACACCAGAAGGAAAGTGTCGACACATACAGGCAGTGTCGACACACAATGAAGAAATGTCTAAAGAATCGGTGTCGACACTTAGAAGTAGTGTTGACACCTAGAGGAACTTTGTCGACATCAAAAGTGTCGACACTAGGAGGCTGTGTCAACACTCAGCAAACTTCAACAAAGTTCAAGTACAAGTGTCGACACTAGGAGGCTGTGTCGACACTCAGCAAACTTCAACAGAGTTTAAGTACAAGTGTCGACACAGAGGAGATGTGTCGACACTCAGCAAAAGTCTCAACACAAGAAGAATGTGTCGACACAAAGGAGATGTGTCGACACTCAGCAAAAGTTTCAACACAGAAGGCATGTGTCGACACAAAGAAGATGTGTCGACACTTAGCAAGTTTCAACACAAGAAGATGTGTCGACACAAAGGAGTTGTGTCGAAACTTAGCATAAATCAACTAAGTATTGAAGAAGAAGGACTTGTGTCGACACACATAATCAGTGTCGACACGTTCTGAAGAAGCAGTGTCGAGAAGTAATTTCTACAACACAAGGTGTTGTGTCGACACCATGAAGGCTAGTGTCGACACTTAGTCTACTTGTGTCGACACTTGGTCTATTTGTGTCGACACATAAATACTATCTGTCTCGACACTTTCAGACAGTGACAGAGTTTTCAAGAAGTGACTGTATGACCTGACAGCTGCCATTTCAACCGGTCAATTGCTACTGTCAAAGCTGTCAGAAGTTTGTTAGGAACCGGATCAGCCGGTCGCCATGAAGAAAGCCTATATAAAGGCTTATTCCTTCAACAGAAGGCATTCAATCGAATCGGATGAGAGGCAATCATTGAAGTGAGAAACAACAAACCAGAAGAAGACCTTCAAGTGAAGATCTAAGAAGTTGGAGAGAGAAAGCTCCTTCTAAGAAGACAGCTATTGAACCAGGCTGATAAAGAAAGTTTCAGATTGAGATCTGATTCTCAAGTCAGCAGTTGATTGAAGATCATCTGCATAGAGATACAACCCTACTGTGTTCTAATTCAAGAAGCTTTGAAGAAAGCCAAGGGAGGTTGATCTCTGCAAAGTTCTTTCAAGAACTCATCAAGAAGCCAGACAACTCAACTTTCTCAATCATAGTTGTGGTTATTAATCCTTGTACTTTTTATTTTCTGTAGGATCCTAAGGGATCTGAGTTGTAAGCCTATATTTATAAAGGTTGAGTGGTAGGGCTTGTGTGCCTGAGTGTAGGAGATACATTTCTCTGAGTGTATGCCTTGTTGAAGGCTGAGTGTAGGCCTTGTTGAAGGCTGAGTGTAGTTCTTGGTGAAGACTGAGTGGTAGGGCTTTTTTGCCTGAGTTGTAGGAGTGGGATCACTCTGAGTTGTAGGAACCTATTTGGGGTTCTGAGCTGTAAGATCTGTGGATCTGAGAAGTAGTGGAGAAGTTAGGCCGAATCTAGTACACTACTAGATAGGCGAAGGGGGAAAGTGGATGTACCCAGACCTTGGGGAACCACTATAAATCTTGTGTTCTCTCTGTGATTGTTTGCTTGTGTGATTGCTGTGTTATCTGTGCTGTGAATTGCAATTACTGTACTGTATTTCTGCCTTAAAATTTTTAAAAGATTAAGTGCACCTATTCACCCCCCCCCCCTCTAGGTGGTTTAGGCACTAGTTCTTTCAATAAGTATTATAATGCCAATCATAGGAACATTGAGTTCGTGTTGGCAACTGGGTGTATTTGAATATTAAGTCATTCAAGGCCGTCTCACGGGTACGGCGCTTGAAGAAGCTAAGCCCGAGGTATCTTGGACCGTTTGAGGTTTTGGAGCAGATTGGTGACACAGCTTATCGATAAAAGTTATCAGTGGAACTGAGTGGTCTACACGACGTATTCCACATATCGGTGCTGCGGAAGGCGGTGCAAGAGCCTTCACAAGTGATTGCGGTTGATCAAGTGCCGGTTGATAATGGGTTGATGATGAAGATCAATCCCGTTTGTATTGAGGACTAAGAAGTCAAGCGACTACGTAACAAAGACATCAGGATGGTCACGGTCCGTTTGGACAACTGCGGTCGGGAGGAGCTCTAGTGGGAGCGATAGCAGACCATACTAGAGGAGTACCCAGAGTTATTCCACTCAAGTACCGTTTATGTTTTGTGTATCTTTTCCTTTCCGTAATTTCGGGATGAAATTCTTTTAAGAGGGAGAGAATTATAACGTACCGAAACTCAAAAGAGAGACGGGCAGCGTTTAGAGCCGAGTTTGGTGCTTGGTAAGGGTCACACGGCCTAGAACCCGAACGTGTCTAGGACCGTGTCGTGCTCGGATTCGACGATCTTGCTGAGTGGTCGACGAAAATGTAGTCGACGATCGTTGAGACAGTGAACACGGCCTGAGACACGGGCGTGTCCCGGGTCGTGTCTTGCTCGGGCTGTTAGCCAGGCTGTGTCGGGGGAGGAACACGGCTTGGTGCCCAGGTGAAAGAAGTAGTGCCTAACCACCTATAGGGGGGTGAATAGGTGTACTTTTTATTTTACTTTTAAAGCAGAAAATCTGTTCTGTAATTTAAGCAGCTATTGCAAATTCTACAGCTATCACAGAAATATTCACAGAAATATCACAACGCAGATTGTACACAAATGTTTATAGTGGTTCCCCAAGGTCTGGGTACATCCACTTTCCCCTTCGCCTATCTAGCAGTGTACTAGATTCGGACTAACTTCTGCACTTCACCTCAGATCCTCAGATCTTACAACTCAGAACCCCAAACAAGGTTCCTACAACTTAGGCAATCTGCCCTACCTCAGCCTTTAACAAGGCCTACACTCAAAGATCACAATCTCCTACAACTCAGACTCACAGCCTTACCTCAGCCTTCAACAAGGCCTACCACTCAGAGAATTTACTCTCCTACACTCAGCCTTTATAAAACAGGCTTACAATCTCATATCTATATAGATCCTACAAAAATTTGATTTAACAAAGTAAATAACCACCACCCTGATAGAGAGAGATGGGATGGATGGCTTCTTGATGAGTTCTTGGAAGAACTTGATGGCAGAGCACAACCTCTCTTAGCTTTCTTCAAAGTTTCTTGAATCTGAACTCAGTAGGGTTGAACTCTTGAGAAGTTGATCTTCAATCAGCTTCGGACTTGAGATTCAGATCTCAATCTGAAGCTTTCTTGGCAGCCTGGTTCAGCAACTGCACTTCTTAGATGGAGTTCTCTCTCTCCAACTTCTTCTAGATCTTCTGTTGAAAATCTTCTGTATAATTACTTCTATCTGTATTGCTCAGAATATGTACTCTTCAATGATTGATCATCACTTTCTGTTGAAGGAGAAAGCCTTTATATAGTCTTTCTTCATGGTAACCGGCTGAACCGGTTTCTAACAACCTTCTGACAGCTCTGATAGTAGTAGTAGACTAGTTAGAAATGGCAGCTGTCAAATCATCCAGTCACTTCTTGAAATCACTGTCTATGTCTGAAAGTGTCGAGACTGATCTTCATTATGTGTCGACACAAGTAGACTAAGTGTCGACACAAGTGGACTAAGTGTCGACACTAGCCTTGGTGGTGTCGACACAACTCCTTTTGTTGTTGTAACAGCTTCTCGACACTGCTTCTTCAGAATGTGTCGACACTGATTCTGTGTGTCGACACAAGCCTTCTTTTCTTTAATTTTGTTGAAACTTGCTGTGTGTCGACACATCTCCTTTGTGTCGACATAAGTACTTCTTTATTTTAACTTTATTGAAGCTTTGATGTGTGTCGACACAAGTCCTGTGTGTCAACACAGTTGATGTTGACAAATACTTCTGTGTTTCGACACTGCCTCTATGTGTCGACACAATTTATGTCGACTAAGTATTCCTGTGTCTCGACACTGCCTTTTGGTGTCGACACTGATTCTGTCGACTTTGCTTCTCTGTGTGTTGACACAGCCTCTTGGTGTCGACACAGTTGATTCTGGTGTCGACTCAACCTTTCTAAGTGTCAACACAATTAACTCCAAGTGTCGACACAGCTTTTCTCCAGTGTCGACACTGAAAGAAATTGTACCTAATCACCTAGAGGGGGGGGGGGTGAATAGGTGACCTTATCTTTTTAAACTTTTAGGCAGATTATATCACAGATTTCACAGATCATACAAACAGCAACCACATAATCAAATACACACAGATTACACAGAGTTTTATAGTGGTTCCCCAAGGTTTGGGTACATCCACTTTCCCCCTTCGCCTATCTAGTAGTGTACTAGATTCGGCCAAACTCCACCACTATTCCTCAGATCCTCAGATCTTACACTCAGAACCCCAAATAGGTTCCTACAGCTCAGGCCCAATGCCCTATAACTCAGTCTTCATAAAGACCTACACTCAGCCTTCAACAAGGCCTACACTCAGCCACAAGGCCTACACTCAGAGATATGAATCTCCTACACTCAGGCACACAGGCCCTACCACTCAGCCTTTATAATTACAGGCTTACAACTCAGATCCCTAAGGATCCTACAAGAAATTAAGAATACAATGTATATACCTACAACTCAGAATAGGAGAGAAGAGTTGATAGGTTTCTTGATGAGTTCTTGAATGAACTCTACTGAGATCAACCTCACTTGGCTTTCTTCAAAGCTTCTTGAATGTAGAACACAATAGGGTTGATACTCTCTGCAGCTGATCTTCAATCACTGCAACTTAAGATTCAGATCTCAATCTGAACCCTTCTTTACAGCCTGGTTCCAACAGCTGTCTTCTTGGAAGGAGCTCTCTCTCTCCAACTACTTAGATCTTCACTTGAAATGATTCCTCAATGAATTGCTAGATCTTCTTCTCTTTCTCAATCATCAATCTTCTGTTGACAGAATAAGCCTTTATATAGGCCTTCTCCATTGTGACCGGCTGATCCGGTTCCTAACAGCTTTCTGACAACTCTGACAGTTGTAGTAGACCGGCTAGAATGGCAGCTGTCAAGTCATCCAGTCACTTCTTGAAATATCTGTAACTGTATGAAAGTGTCGACACTTATAAACCAAGTGTCGACACAAGTAGACTAAGTGTCGACACTAGCCTTCAAGGTGTCGACACAACTCCTTTTGTTGTAGAATTTACTTCTCGACACTGCTTCTTCATCATGTGTCGACACTGATATTGTGTGTCGACACAACTCCTTGTTCTTCAGTACTTAGTTGAGTTCTTGTAAGTGTCGACACAACTCCTTTGTGTCGACACATCTTCTTGTGTTGAACTTGTTCAGTGTCGACACATCTTCTTGGTGTCGACACATGCCTTCTGTGTTGATACTTGCTGAGTGTCGACACTTCTCCTTATGTCGACACATTCTTATTATGTTGAGACTTTGGCTGAGTGTCGACACATCTCCTTTGTGTCGACACTTGTACTTAGAATTTGTTGAACTTTGCTGAGTGTCGACACAGCCTCCTAGTGTCGACACTTTCTTCATGTATTGAGTCTTCTGCTGTGTGTCGACACATTCTTTATTATATCGACACTTTATTCTTGTGTTGAGTCTTCTGCTATGTGTCGACACATTCTTCATTATGTCGACACTTATACTTAGACTCTGTTGAAATTTGCTGAGTGTCGACACAGCCTCCAAGTGTTGACACTTTCTGATGTAGACAAAGTTCCTCTGGGTGTCGACACCGCTTCTAAGTGTCGACACTGCTTTACTGGACATTTCTTCATTGAGTGTCGACACAACCTGTATGTGTCGACACTTTCCTTCTGGTGTCGACTCTGCATCCCTGGTGTCGACACAATTACTCCAAGTGTCGACATTGCTTGTCTGGGTGTCGACACAAGTCTTCTTAAGTGTCGACACTTTCCTTCTGGGTGTCGACAGATGGACTGTAACGCCCCGAAAATTGTGTGCGAGTCGGTCGCGAAAAAGGGGTGTTGGTGCTTTTAGGGGTACACGGCCTAGGACACGGGCGTGTCTAAGGCCGTGTCTGGCTGGTGATTTTGGTCGTTTTCAACCCGAGAAGGACACGGCCAGAAACACGGCCGGATGACACGGGCGTGTCATCCGACACGGGCGTGTGCCAACCCGTGTCCCTACCCGTGTCCTGATGGGTCGTGTACGTTGACGTGGCAGTTACGCGTGACACGCCCCCGAACACGGGCGTGTTGAGGAACCCGACACGGGCGTGTCAGGTCAGACACGGGCGTGTCTTGGCCCGTGTGCGTTTCTCAGTTCGACGATCGTCCCTGGATCGAGGCACACGGCCTTGGACACGGCCGTGTGCCAAGCCGTGTGCGGCCCAAGTCTAGGGAATTTTATGCAGATCCGAGCCGTTCGTTTCCTTTAATTTAGATCCGACGGCCCAGATGAAATTCTGCTCTGTTAAGGCCGGGAATAGGGGTTATTTCCTCATTTTCTCTCCAAAGTTCTCCTCTTCCAAAGTGAGAGAGAAGAGGAAGAAGAAGGAGGTTTCCGGCTGCCGGCGGAGCATCGGAGCACCGTTTCGAAATCGGAGAGCGGATCCGTGGAGGGAAGGTCATTGCGAAGAGTTCTAACTGCGTAGTTTTTCCATGGCGCCAAAACGGACTACAAGGGTAACGATTCTCAACTTGAGCGTTTGAAGCTCTTTCTTTCTGCATAGGGAACCCCGCTCCCGCGAGTGTGCGGCGAGTGCGTGGTGTTCCTTGGGGTTGATGTGAATAGTCCCCCTTGTGTTGCATATAGATCCCGGAACCGTAAGTACGGGCATAGGCATTGTGTGTGAAGCCTACCCGGATGTGTTTTGTCTGGATCGGTGATGTTGCATTTGATGTGGTTTTGCCGGAGAATACTCCGTGCTTTGGATTTTTCGGGTTCTACGCGGTAGATTGCACCAGGGATCCTTGGAGGTTAGCTTCAAGGCGCACCCGAAAAACTGAGCGGAAACGTGTTCTGCTAACTTGGCGGTCTGGGAACCGGCCTTGATCATAACTGGGTTATGAGATTGTTTTGGAAAAATTTGGGATCCGAGAGAAGCTTGGCCCGCGCAAAGGACTTAAATTGGACATGCGGCGTGAGCAACGGGCAAGTGGAATTGGACCTAGGCTATGTGGTTCGGTGCGAGAGACCCGAAGACGGGGACTGGCCGTTGGCATAGTCGGAGCCTTAGACGGTGGTCAGAAAGGCTAAATGCTCACATGTTGTTGCCATCCTGGGGGTGGTGGTGAATGCACTGATGGGTCAGGGTTCACCATGAATGTGCCCTGAGTGCACGGGGTGTTTGGCCGTGCGAGCCTACACCTGTGGCGAATTATTATTGCGTTATATATATTATTGGGCTAATGTTATGCAGGGAAAGAGCACCGTCGTCCCGAGTAAGGGGCGGGGTCGTTATAATTTGGTCGGCTTTTAGCTGACCGTTGCTTTATTTGCCACCGTGCGGTGGTATGTGCTTGCAGGTGCTGCGGAGCCGAGCGCCAAATAGCGGGCTGGAGCCTATGTTGCTGTACTGTCCCTAGAAGGCCGTAGAATAGCTGTTTTTATTTTTGTCATGTGTGGCCGGTCTGCGAGCCGATGTATGTAAAACACTCTTTATGAAGTGAATATTTGTAAGGCCATAAGGCCATGTACCCGTTTCTATGTATTTGGGGTTTCATTCCTGTTTTTGTTGATGTGGACATTCATTTTGCTGGATTTAAGTTTGGGTTCTTTCAACTTTAAAAATTTCCGCTAGAATGCTTTGTAATTAGGTCGAGTAGTCTTAATTGGTTGGTTTGATTATTCATTTAGTAACCCTTCCGACTGTCTGTGGTATATGGCGTCGGGTTCCAGCTAGACCTTCTGTTATATGTCATGCGACGGATGGGGGTATTACAATTTGGTATCAGACTTCTGGTTACGATCAGGCTTAAATGAATTCGTGGGCGAATTCTTTTAAGGGGTGGTGAGCACATGTGTGCATCATCGTTATAACATCAAAAGAACCTATGAATGTCCACTTAGGAATGAAAAAATACACTTGTTTGGTGGAACCTGAGTGTCCCAATGATTGCTTTTAGCAATTTGTTTGTTGTCTAATCGTGTGTCTTTGCTAATTTAGGCAGCTAGGAGCGGTGCTGGTCAGTCAGAGCGTCCGCAATCAGCGAAAAGTAGTGCACCAAGGGACATGCCTGCTACACCTCCTTCAGCGGAAACCATCAGGATGGTGGCTGAAGCCGTGTTCGCAATGATAAATGCCCAACCTGCAGGGCAAATGCATCGCGCACCTCCTGCGAATGAGCAAGAACCGGTTAGGGCGGCAGAGCCGAGAGTGGTGGAACGCGCAGCTGTTGAGTTAGTAGAGCCGAGGAGAACTACGGAGAGGCAGCTAAAGCATGTGATGTGCTTTAATCCTCCGAGGTTTAATGGGGTTGGAACGCCAACTCAAGCTGAGGACTGGCTCTCTTCCATAAAGAGGGTGTTGGCGGCCACAATGACTGAGGAGTGGCAGAAGACCACCATAGCGACTTTTCTTTTGGAGGGTGAAGCGAGGCTTTGGTGGGACGAGATGGAGTTTCATCTTCTAGTTGGAAGGCAACTTGCGGATGTGCGGATGGAGGAATTTTCAAGATTGTTCCTAGCCAGATTTGTACCCTCTGCTCAGAAGTTGGAGTTGGAGAATCAATTTCTTGGGTTGACTCAGGGATCCAGAAGCGTGGATGATTATCTGCATGAGTTCACACGGTTGGGTCATTATGTCGGTGCTATGTTTTCAGAAGAAGAGAGGAAGACCAACCGATTCTATGAGGGTCTTCGCGGCGATTTACAGTTACTCCTTACTGGGCCTAAGGCGCAGGGCTTCCTAGCGTTGGTCAATTCGGCCCGATCGTTGGAAAAGATTGCGAAGAAAGTTCAAGAGAAGAGGGACCCAGGATAAAGGAAGACCGAGTTCAAGGTGTCAAGTAACAAGACAGGTTTCCGCAGATGGAACAAGAAGCGGAGGACTTCGAACTCAGCCCCTTCGGCTGATGCGTCGGGGGCAACTACAAGTCGAGTCCCCGAAGCTTGCTACAACTGTGGGAAGACGGGGCATTTTGCTCGGGAGTGTTGGAGCGGACGTTCAAAGTCCGAGAGGAGACCTAGAGCGACCTATGAGGAGAAAGGGAAGGCGGTGGAGTCAACCGCATCCCACCATGCTCCAGCCCAGCCTAGAGTCTACAACCTTGGTCTACAGGAAGCCATAAAGCAAGCAGACGTGGTGACAGGTATGAGTTAAATTACAGTGGTTTAACTTTTATAGTTGTTACCTTTGTATTTGTTAGCTTACGTTTGTTAGTGCTAGGCTTTGTGTTAATCTTTGGGTTTCCGGCGAGAGCCCTTTTTGATACGGGAGCATCACATTCCTTTTTGTCTGAAAAATTCATATCGCGCATCGGAGTTCCGTTCTCGATGGCAGAAAACAAGTTGGATATGTTGTTGCCTAATGGGTGCTCAATGCGTGCGGATAGGATTTGTGTTGTGAAGATTCGAATTGGAGACCGGGAGTTTGATTTGCGGGCGTTGATTCTACCATTAGTGGAGTTTGACGTAATTTTCGGTATGGATTGGCTCTCGGAGCAGAGTGCATGCATTGATTGCAACCGTAAATAAGTCATGTTGGGTCTGGACACTGATCGGGAGACTACTTTTGCGGGCATGAAGGGGTCAGGGAAAGTTCTGGTGTCAGCCCTTCAGATGTTCAAGGCAGTTCGGTCTGGGGCAGAACTATATGTCACTCTAGTGCAGACTTCGACGCCTAAGCCTAGTTTGGACAGCATCCCAGTTGTGTCTGAGTATCCTGATGTGTTTCCAGATGATCTCCCAGGAGCCCCTCCTCAGCGGGAGATAGACTTTACTATAGAGCTGGTACCGGGTGCCAAACCGGTGTCACGCTCCCCCTATCGGATAGCCCCAAGAGAAATGGCAGAGTTGAAGGTGCAACTGCAGGAGTTGCTAGAGCAAGGATATGTGCGTCCAAGTTCATCGCCTTGGAGTGCACCGGTTCTCTTTGTCAAGAAGAAAGATGGGAGCTTGCGGCTTTCTATCGACTACCGGGAATTGAACAAGCTTACGGAGAAGAATAAGTATCCTATTCCCAGGATTGACGATCTATTTGATCAGTTGGTTGGGTCAACTGTATATTCGAAGTTATATTTGAAGTCCGGTTACTATCAGTTGAGAATAAGGGAGAGCGACATCCCCAAGACAGCATTCAGTATGCGGTTTGGGCATTACGAGTTCGCGGTCATGCCGTTTGGGTTGACGAATGCTCCATCCGTGTTTATGGATCTGATGAATAGGACATTCAGAGAAAACCTGGATCAGTTCGTGATAGTATTTATCGATGATATTCTGGTGTATTCACGGTGTGAGGAGGACCACTACAAGCACTTACACATGGTGTTGGAGACATTGAGGAAAAGTCAGTTATATGCAAAATTCTCCAAGTGTGAATTCTGGTTATCCTCGATAGCGTTCCTTGGTCATGTTGTCAGTGGAGAAGGTATAGCTGTGGATCCGGCGAAGATAGTGGCGATACGTGAGTGGCCTACTTTGACTACGGTGGCAGAAGTCCGGAGTTTTCTGGGGCTTGCTGGCTACTACAGGCGCTTCGTAGAGAACTTCTCGCGAATAACACTACCACTCACGACGTTGACAAGAAAGGATCAGAAGTTTGTGTGGTCTCCGGAGTGCGAACAGGCTTTTGAAGAGTTGAAGAGGCGGTTAACCACGGCGCCTATTTTATGTTTGCCAAGTGGAACCGAAGGGTTCGAGATTTATAGTGATGCTTCGGGCAGTGGTTTGGGCTGTGTTCTGTTACAGCATGGGAGAGTGATAGCTTATGGTTCACAACAACTAAAGGTTCACGAGAGGAATTATCCGGTCCACGACTTAGAGTTAGCGGCCGTGATATTTTCTCTAAAGCTTTGGAGGCACTATCTGTACGGTGTGAAGGTGGATATTTACACCGATCATAAAAGTTTGAAATACCTATTGGACCAAAAAGATCTGAACATGAGGCAGAGGAGGTGGATGGAGTTCTTAGGGGACTACACCTTCAAGATACACTATGTGCCTGGGAAGGGAAATGTAGTGGCGGATGCGTTGAGTCGTAAGATTCCCGCACAAGCCAATTGGTTATCGGTACATGATGAGAGATTGGTCCAAGAGTTGGAGGCATTGGAGATATCTTGTGTCGATAAGCAGTCTAGTGCCGAGGCGAAACTGTTTTGGAAAGAGGTGCAGTGTGACCTAGCGGATAGAGTTCGGCGGGCTTTGGTTCAGGATAGCAGCATGAAGCAGATCTTGGAGGAAGCTTTGGACGGATCAAATTCCCAGTTTGTGGTTGAAGATGGGTTGCTAAGGAAGGACAGTCGTCTATGCGTTCCTAGTGCGGATAATATTCGGGAGGAGTTGATGTATGAGGCTCATCATACCAAGTACTCGATCCACCCGGGAGGCACGAAGATGTATAGAGACATGAAGAAATTATTCTGGTGGCCGGGTTTGAAGAAGGATGTGGCACTTTATGTGGCCAAGTGCCGTACTTGTGCATTGGTGAAAGCGGAGTGTCAGAAGCCCGGAGGATTTTTGAAATCCCTTCCTATCCTAGAATGGAAGTTTGATGATATATCTATGGATTTTGTGCACAGTTTGCCGAAGTCGCAGAAGGGAAATGATGCCATTTGGGTGGTCGTAAATAGATTGACAAAAGTGTCACACTTTATTCCAGTCAGAAAGGAAGATCCAGTGGAAAAGTTAGCCAAACTCTACGTGGATAATATTGTACGATTGCATGGTGTGCCTAGAAGTATTGTTAGTGATCGAGATGGACGCTTCACGTCGAATGACTGGAGGTTGGTGCATAGTCTGTTGGGTACTAAGCTAAAATTCAGCACAGCCTTTCACCCGCAGACAGATGGCCAAACCGAGAGTCAACAGGACTATGGAGGACATGCTTCGCATGTGCGTCCTAGATTTCGGGAAGAATTGGGAGGATCACTTGTACATGGTGGAGTTTGCGTACAACAATAGTTTTAAGGCAAGCATTGGAATGGCGCCTTTCGAAGCTTTGTATGGGAGGAAGTGTCGTACGCCGTTGTCTTGGTTGGAGGCAGGCGAATCGAAGTTGTATAAACGTCAAGCGATGGAAGATGCCACTTCAATGATACGAACAATTCATGAAAGGCTAAAGATTGCTCAGGATAGACAGTCAAAGTATTACAACGCCAAACATAGAAAAGTGGAGTTCAACGTTGGCGAAATGGTATATCTAAAAGTCAAGCCGTTCAAGGGTGTCTCGCGGGTTTGACGCTTGAAGAAGCTGAGTCCGAGATACCTTGGACCATTTGAAATCCTGGAGCGTGTTGGCCAGGCGGCGTATAGATTAAATCTGTCGACAGAGTTGAGTGGGCTGCATGACGTATTCCACGTATCGGTGTTGCGTAAGGCAGTGCAAGAGCCTTCGCAGATCGTTGCGAACAATCAGGTACTGGTTGATTATGAGTTAACAACAAGGGTCAGGCCAGTACGAATTGAAGATGTTGCAGTCAAGCGACTCCGCAACAAGGAAGTCAGAATGATTAAAGTCCGATGGAATAATTGCGGACGTGAGGAGCTTTCTTGGGAGCGAGAGCAAGCTATGTTGGAGGAATACCCCGAGTTATTCCACTCAGGTATCATTTAACTTTTGTGTACCTTTGCTTAATTTCGAGATGAAATTCCTTAAGTGGGGGAGATTTGTAACGCCCCGAAAATTGTGTGCGAGTCGGTCGCGAAAAAGTGGTTTTGGTGCTTTTAGGGGTACACGGCCTAGGACACGGGCGTGTCCAATGCCGTGTCTGGCTCGTGATTTTGGCCGTTTTCAACCCGAGAAGGACACGGCCAGAAACACGGCCGGATGACACGGGCGTGTCATCCGACACGGGCGTGTGCCAACCCGTGTCCCTACCCGTATCCTGATGGGTCGTGTCTGTTGCCGTGGCGGTTACGCGTGACACGCCCCCGAACACGGGCGTGTTGAGGAACCCGACACGGGCGTGTCAGGTCAGACACGGGCGTGTCTTGGCCTGTGTGCGTTTCTCAGTTCGACGATCGTGCCTGGATCGAGGCACACGGCCTTGGACACGGCCGTATGCCAAGCCGTGTGCGGCCCAGGTCTGGGGAATTTTGTGCAGATCTGAGCCGTTCGTTTCCTTTAATTTAGATCCGACGGCCCAGATGAAATTTTGCTCTATTAAGGCCGGGAATAGGGGGTTATTTCCTCATTTTCTCTCCAAAGTTCTCCTCTTCCAAAGTGAGAGAGAAGAGGAAGAAGAAGGAGGTTTCCGGCCGCCGGCGGAGCATCGGAGCACCGTTTCGAAATCGGAGAGCGGATCCGTGGAGGGAAGGTCATTGCGAAGAGTTCTAACCGCGTAGTTTTTCCATGGCGCCAAAACGGACTACAAGGTTAACGATTCTCAACTTGAGCGTTTGAAGCTCTTTCTTTCTGCATAGGGAACCCCGCTCCCGCGAGTGTGCGGCGAGTGCGTGGTGTTCCTTGGGGTTGATGTGAATAGTCCCCCTTGTGTTGCATATAGAGCCCGGAACCGTAAGTACGGGCATAGGCATTGTGTGTGAAGCCTACCCAGACGTGTTTTGTCTGGATCGGTGATGTTGCATTTGATGTGGTTTTGCCGGAGAATACTCCGTGCTTTGGATTTTTCGGGTTCTACGCGGTAGATTGCAGCAGGGATCCTTGGAGGTTAGCTTCAAGGCGCACCCGAAAAACTGAGCGGAAACGTGTTCTGCTAACTTGGCGGTCTGGGAACCGGCCTTGATCATAACTGGGTTATGAGATTGTTTTGGAAAAATTTGGGATCCGAGAGAAGCTTGGCCCGCGCAAAGGACTTAAATTGGACATGGGGCGTGAGCAACGGGCAAGTGGAATTGGACCTAGGCTATGTGGTTCGGTGCGAGAGACCCGAAGACGGGGACTGGCCGTTGGCATAGTCGGAGCCTTAGATGGTGGTCAGAAAGGCTAAATGCTCACATGTTGTTGCCATCCTGGGGGTGGTGGTGAATGCACTGATGGTTCAGGGTTCACCATGAATGTGCCCTGAGTGCACGTGGTGTTTGGCCGTGCGAGCCTACACCCGTGGCGAATTATTATTGCGCTATATATATTATTGGGCTAATGTTATGCAGGGAAAGAGCACCGCCGTCCCGAGTAAGGGGCGGGGTCGTTATAATTTGGTCGGCTTTTAGCTGACCGTTGCTTTATTTGCCACCGTGGGGTGGTATGTGCTTGCAGGTGCTGCGGAGCCGAGCGCCAAATAGCGGGCTGGAGCCCATGTTGCTGTGCTGGCCCTAGAAGGTCGTAGAATAGCTGTTTTTATTTTTGTCATGTGTGGCCGGCCTGCGAGCCGATGTATGTAAAACACTCTTTATGAAGTGAATATTTGTAAGGCCATAAGGCCATGTACCGGTTTCTGTGTATTTGGGGTTTCATTCCTGTTTTTGTAGATGAGTACATTCATTTTGATGGATTTAAGTTTGGGTTCTTTCAACTTTAAAAATTTCCGCTAGAATGCTCTATAATTAGGTCGAGTAGTCTTAATTGGTTGGTTTGATTATTCATTTAGTAACCCTTCCGACTGTCTGTGGTATATGACGTCGGGTTCGAGCTGGACCTTCTGTTATATGCCATGCGATGGATGGGGGTGTTACATGGACTTAGAAACTTTTCAGCTTTTCCTGCAAATACTTAACCTGCACAACTAAACTCAAAACACATCAAATACATTTTGATGTATATCATTGAGTAGGGTGAGGCTTCTTCAAATCAGGTACATTTAATCCAATGTACCCAACAATCTCCCCCTATTTGGAGAAGTCATAACCCTTAGTCAATGATATACATCATACATAACAAAATCACAGTATGATGTAAAATAGGATTATATAACAGGGTAAATTCATAAACATGTATTAAACAAAACATGTATATAACAATATCTCAGAACAAGAATGTAATAAATTTAACATATATCACATAGTTCTAAGAACTTCAATATTTTCATTATTCACAAGTTTACAGAAAGTTTTAGTACAAGTGGTTACACATGTAAACTTAAGAAAAATGTCTATCATATTGCTGCTCAGCCTCCTTGATCACAATGCCCTTTCCAGACTGTATCTTTGCTTGTACTGGGGCTTCAACATCTTCAGCAGCAGCAGGCTTCTTGCCTTTAAGATCCTTCTTCTTTAACTCTTCAGCTTTGATCTTCTGCCTTTCAAAGTAATGATAAGGCTTGGGAAAGTACTTGCTAGGCTTCTGGGCAGTAAGAGGTAGCTTTCCCATCTTAGCCTTTCTTCTGTATTGCACAATGGCTTCTTGCTTGTTCTCATGCTTCCTCCACTCCACATCAGAATACCATTTGCCTCTGTCCATAATATTGTATTTGGCAGCCTTCCATGCAGTCAGAATGATATTCCTGGAAGTGGGGCTCCACTGTTCAAAATCAGGCCTAAGTTCAGCTTGCTCCCTGAATCTCTTCTTAGACAATTGAGTCTCTTGTTCTTTGAGCAAAGCTTCTTGTTCTTTCAGTATAGCCTCTGGCACTAGCTGAACTACTTTTTCTATGATGATCTTTTGATTTCCATCAGGTGGGCTATACATTGACTGTATATCTGCAAGTATCATATCAAAGTCTGGTGGAGGGTAAATTACTTGAGCCACTTCAGCTTGCTCCCCTCCAAGATATGCAGGATTAATCCCAGACTCTTCAACATTATCATCATCACATAATGGAGGATATCCAAGGGTGGCTCTGATGGAATTGGAAATCCATTTTGCATGATCAGAGCCTGCTTTGACTAACACCCTCTCCCCCTTTATGACTTCTCTTTCAATGTGATCCCTAAGATCATCCTTCTGAAATCTTATCTGGGCATTCAGATAGTTTACTCCATCTCTATAGAAAGGTTTCAACCTTTGGAGCTTGTCAGTTATAAGCTTCTGAGAATCTTGAAGTGTAGTAGTAACAGCAGTTAGGCTCTCTTGCAATGCTTTGTCAAATTCTTCTTTGGCAGTGGTCAGGGCTGCAGTCTGACCAGTAGCTATATTCTTCATTTCTGTGACTATTGCATTGTGAAAGCAGTTAAATTATCATTCATTCTCAGCTGGTTCTCCATAACATAGCCTTGCTTCACTGCAATATCATCCACTTGAGTCTTAATATTTTCCTGATGAGTTGCTAGATAGACTACTGCATTTCCTCCCTTATGAAAGCAGTCAGTCATCTCTTTCTTATTCAGATTCATTTTAAATCTAATGGACTTAATGTCTTGTGCAAGATCAAACTGCAGAGACTTATGGCTTTCATCTATGTATTTTTCAATTGCTAGCCTTTGCTCATCCATCTTTATCTGCAATGCAACCATCAGTGAACTGTAATCTGTAGATGGTGCTGGCTGTAGTGCAGGCTGTGGTGCTATTGTTTGTAAGGCCTTTTGTATGTCTGGCTCCTCCTCTTGAAGACTTGAAACTTCCTCTTCTTGGCTCTTGCAGCCTCTTCATCTTCTGATGCAGATGTGCTATCAATAGTCACTCTGTCCTTAGGACTTGGAGGTAACTCCTTCTCAGTCCTTTGGAGCCCTTCAATATCTCTTGGCACCTCAGTCTCTTTGCCTGCAGTTTCTTCTATATTTTCCACTTGCTCCCCCTCAACATGAGCCTTCTCCCCCTCAGCAATAGCACTTTCTTTCTCAAAGGCAGTTTGGAGAAGGTCAGGGAACAGCTCTTCCAAAGTAAACTCTTGTTGAGGATGAGGTGGATGTTGAAGCCAAAATTTGACTCCGACAAATGTTCACGAAATAGGGGCGTAGCCGACTCCTACTTGGCCCAAGCTCCGACCTCCGACTGGTCGTGAAGGACTAGAAAACTGGCCCAAAGCCGCAGTAGGGAGGTCCCACCGCTTACCCGGAAGGTCACAGAGAGCTTCCCCTCCAAAGCCAAAAGCTGGGCTTGGAGTTCCTCAGAAGACTGTGCCAAATGAATCCTCTTAAGAGTCCGAAAAAAGTCCCTTCCGAAGAACCCCTATCAGCTTATTTATAGATTTCAGAATCTGAACTGCCAATAACAAAACTGCACCGGTCTGAAATTACCGGGGTACCCTTGGCTGGGTCTGCCAACAGCCAAACTCCGCGGTTCTGAGGAGCTATATGCAGTCCACTAAGGGTAAGAGGGTAAAAGTACCCGGGGTAGAAGAGTAAAAACCTCTGTTTGACAGGGAAATATAACATATAATATAAAGAAAGGCCTCTTCTCTCCCTGGCGAGTGGAAAGGTACCTACCGACGAGAGGGGCCCCACTGCCCGTCTCGCCGGCGCCTCTCGCCCCTTACTACGAGATCTCCTTGCTGCTGGAGACTCTCTCGCCCATGGAGGCCCTCTCGCCTCCGGAGGCCCTCTCGCCCCTGGATGGGGTATCTCGCCCCTTGGAGAGTCCATCATCTCGCTGCTTGCGAGTGGGCCCCCCTGGTCCCATTTGCCTATCTCGATCTGTTTGCTTCTTGAGGGCTCTTTGCGAGCCCGAGGTTGTACACAATCCCCGCTCTTTTTGAGATTACTCTAAGCTCAAAAAGAATGTTCAACCGAGGCTTGTTATTTGAGGCGCATTAAAAAACGTATTTATTAGGAATCTTCTGAGGCCCCCACCGGGGCCTATAAATATATGACTCCTGCCCCGCACACCTGGCGCCCTGCTCTGCATATTCTTCTTCCCCATTCTCGAGTCTTTTGGAATGACGCACAGTCAAAGCTTTCGTGAACGTCTCGCACTGGTGCGAGAGCAACATAAGGCCAACATGGCTTCCTTTACCTCTTCTCTGGTTCGCCCTCTCGCCCCATCGTCTCGCCTGAAAAAGACGAAGGCTGGGGGCCCATCACCTGCCGCAGGAGATTTGTCTCGCGTCGCTTTGGAAACCATCCCCACTCCCCACGCGCCCTCCACGGAAAAAGAGGTGGGTACTCGCTTTTATCACTGTTATCTCCATGACCGGGTGCTCTCTCTTGTTGACTAATGCTTTTTCAGGGGGCTCTTGTGGTTCCGCAGCCCCCGAAGAGTCCGCGAGATGGTTTTGCTGCCCGTTGCGAGGAGTTCGATTCGTAGCCCTCATCTACTCCCCCAACTACTCCCAGCGAGAGGAGGGATGACCCCTCCCCGGCCGCCGATACCTCTCGCCATCCTGGTAAGGGACCTTCCCTCGCCCTTTTGAATCCTCTTCGCTACTGTCACTCCCTCCTGCGAGTGCCTCTTCCACCTTGCCTCTGCATCCCTTGCGCAGATTCTCGGGCCAACTCTCCTATTGAGGAGCAGCTAAAGTGACTCTCCGTCTCGCCTCCTCCTAAAGACGGGATTGAAGACTATTTGGGTGACCCTTCAAATCCAGTGGAGATGAAGCGGAAGACGGTTGAGCTCTTCCGGAAGCACGTGCGCCTCATCCACTCCTTGACTCTAGACAAGCAGGCCGCGGAGAAGCGCATCGAGTCGCTGGAAGGCGAGTGCGCTCGTCTAGCTTCTGGAGCTAACGCCGAGCTAGATGTCGACGGCATCGACCCCGAAGCTATCATTAATGAGACCGATATGCAGCTCCGTCTCGCGCACCGTGGTCTTGAATCCATCCGCTCCTTCCACTCGCGGAGTAGACCTCTTCGCGGTGGAGCTCGCGGTGGCCGCTGGGAATGACGCCCGTACTGAAGAATGTTTGTCTCGGTATTCTTCTTTTTCTTCTTCTCGCAAAATAATGGTAGTCTCGCCAAAGTATGCAGGGAGCTTGGTCCCCTGCGGGACGATTTCTGGACATATATATTTTTATGGCTTAATTTTTCATTCCCTTTTTTAATCCTCCTTTTAATTTATGCTAAATATTTATATATTTTTTCCTGATTGTGATGGGTCGCGCCGATCGAGGCTTAGGAGAGAGAAAAGTCATCGACTCTTCCCCTCCCCCCATATTTTCCCGCCCATTTAATCATTGGCTATGTATCAGTTATAAATATGCGTAGCCCGGGATTAGATGCCGCACTTTTCGCTTCTTCCGTTACCCGAGTTCTTGGCTTTCTGACCTCTCCGTCTCGCCGGACCCTTCTCGCCTTCCTCTCTTAGATCTCTCGCCTATTTCTTCCTTCGTCTCGCCGAAGACCGTTTCGCCAAAGAAGATGGGTAAGAAGAAGGTGGAGGAGGGTGAGGGGCGTAGTCGCTGCGGGAAGAGATTCACTGACCATGACTTCCCGCTAGGCCGGCTCCCTCGAGAAGATCACGATAAGTTTGCCCACGAGTACCTGGGAGAAGGGGTCGAGTCGCGTCCTCCCAAGGTCGGCGAGTGCATCAACACTTATTACCCAGGGGAACTCGCTTTTCCCGTCTCGCATTTCGAGGCGGGGCTGCGGCTGCCCCTTTGGCCAGAGGTGAAGCAGGTCTTCAAATACTTTGGTGTCATTCCGGCACAATTCAACCCTAACGCCATCTCGGTGTTGATCGCGTTTGCCTGCTACATGCGCCGGGAGCGCATCGAGTTCAGCTTGACGGCCTTCCGCAAGCTTTTCATCTACCACGCCAACGCCGATGGCGTCTTGTATTTTACCGGGCAGGGGGTCAAGGTATGCGAGATGCCTAACAAGAACCATCACTGGCTCACCCGATTCGTCTTCATCCGGGGAGACCGCGCGGACTTCGGCGGCATCCCTCTCGCGCCGGTCTCTCCGCCAGAGAGCTTCTACGCCACCCCCCAAGTCAGCGGCCCAGAGAAGCTGCTGTGCGAGTACCTAGTTGGCAAGAATTTCGAGGTCAACTTCTTGTGGCGAGGTCTCGACTCGCTTCTCCCCGTGCTCCCGGGCGAAGGTATTCTTTTCTTTTCCTTTCATTCTTCTCTTCTCGCTATTTGCCGTTCCGCTTCTTCCTAACCCCTACTCGCTTTTAGGTGAGCGAATTGTTCCAGCGTCCCCTCCTTTCAAGAGCAATATTCACCCCGCCAAAGGTCTTGATCTCGCCAATGCCGCGGCAGAGGCGGCGAGAGAGTCCCTGGCGGTCATCCCACCCAAGCGTCCAGAAGATGACACGGTCCCCTCTCGCTCTAGCCCTCCTAAAAAGAAGATGAAGAAGGCTGTAGTTATTTCCAAGGAAAGGAGGAAGGCTCCTCAAGGGAGCCCTATCTCTATAGGGGAAACTCCACCGCCTCTCTCGCCTAATCACCAGGCCGCCTCGCCTACTCGCGGGACGGTACTCTCTGCTCAACCTGCTGCCGCCTCCAACCTGCCCGCTGCGGCTTCCAACCCGCGAGCTATTCCTCCTGAACAGGCGGCTGCCACCTCTTCTCGCGAGGGCGATTCCTCTGGCCGTCCCGCTCCCTCCTCTCACATGAATTACAATCTGGGTCCCATGGTTCATGATGCCGTCGGCGACCCGGTTCTGTTGTGGGGGCGGGACGCCAACCGCGTGTCCATCTCCACTCTCCTTCCATCATGGAAGGAGCAAGAGGTCCCTTCCAGCTACGCCTTCGCCATCGGGTACGGCCTCTATGGTGGCCTTGACGCCACTTCGCCTGAAAGCGAGTCCACCAAGGACCTTGTGCTGAAAACTTGCCACCACCAAATGCGGGCCTTGGAGTTCTCGCACCGTTCCTCTCGCCACCTCATCTATATTAATTCAAAGTGGAAGGCCAGCGAGGAAAATCTGGAGGCGGAGCGGGAGAAATCCACCGGGCTAGCGAGAAGTTTATCAGATGCCGAGTCCCTACTCGCGAAGGCCCAAGGCGGCGTGGTAAGCCACGACTTTCTTTTCTCTTGGGTCTCTTTCCTTTCCCATCATTCTTGGCTAATCGCTAGGTCATTCCACAGGATGCCGAGACGGCGGAACAACTACGTTCGCGTGTGGAGGCTTTGGAGGAGGAGGTCCAGGTGTTGACAGCTGAGAACGCGCGCCTTCGGGCTGATGCTGCGTCGTCGTCTCGCCACGAGCCCTTCCAGACGCCTCCGCCACATTATTCTTATGAAGAAGTCGAGGAACAATGCCGAGATGCTGGCGTTCGTGCGGCAGAACTGGTGCTGTAAATGATGAAAGACCTGTGGGTTGTGAAGGACGACTCCGAGTCGGTGACTGCACGCGACTTGGTCCCTGAGCTTTTTAGCGAGGAGAGCGATGATTCTTCATCTGGCGAGGAGGACTGATATGCCGCCTCCAAGATTTAGAATCACTCTCTCCTCTTTTTGATGTTGTAAAAACTTTTAAATCATATTTTTGTGGCATATGCCGAGTGACGAGCGGGTGCTCATTTTTGTTCTCTATTTTCATTTTCTATTTCGCGAAGTTAATCTCTGGCTTGTTTTGCCTGCGGGACGGTGCTACCACTTCGTCTCGCCGCGTAACCTTTATATTTCTGCCTTTTATATGTTCTATGCGGGACGGCTTCTCGACGCGTTTTCGGCCGCGAGCTGACGCAACGCCTTGCCTCGCGAGTGCCCTTTCGCTATCGGCGAGACGATCCTCAACAGCCATCCGCTGCGAGTACTGCCACCTGTCCTATTCCACACCCTTTTTCCCTTAGTTTATTTTTGTACATTAGGACTAAGTCGAGATACTAAGGCGTAATGTTGCTTTAAGGGGACTTTTCACCCTATTCTGCCAAAGTGAATTCTCTGCCCTGTCGGTTTGATGTTGATGGAGATTGCCTGACCCAACCCTATCCCCCGCAGGCGAGCCTTCGGACCTGCTAGCTAGATGGGAGCCTGCGCAGTGAGTCTACCTGGGGCCGAGCCGAGCTCGGGGTGTCGATGAAGATCTCAACCCAAAACCTATCCCCCACAGGCGAGCCTTCGGACCTGCCAGCTAGATGGGAGCCTGCGCAGCGGGTCTACCTGGGGCCGAGACGAGCTCGGGGTGCCGATGAAGATCTCAACTCAAAACCTATCCCCCACAGGCGAGCCTTCGGACCTTCCAGCTAGATGGAAGCCTGCGCAGCGGGGTCTAGTGGGGCCGAGCCAAGCTCGGGGTGCGATGAAGATCTCAACTCAAAACCTATCCCCCACAGGCGAGCCTTAGGACCTGCCAGCTAGATGGGAGCCTGCGCAGAGGGTCTACCTGGGGCCGAGCCGAGCTCGGGGTGCCGATGAAGATCTCAACTCAAAAACCTACCCCCCACAGGCGAGCCTTCGGACCTGCCAGCTAGATGGGAGACTGCGCAGTGGGTCTACCTGGGGCCGCAGCCGAGCTCGGGTGCCGATGAAGATCTCAACTCAAAACCTATCCCCCACAGGCGAGCCTTCAGACTGCCAGCTAGATGGGAGCCTGCGCAGCGGGTCTACCTGGGGCCGAGCCGAGCTTGGGGTGCCGATGAAGATCTCAATTCAAAACCTATCCCCCAAGGCGAGCCTTCGGACCTGCCAGCTAGATGGGAGCCTGCGCAGCGGGTCTACCTGGGCCGAGCCGAGCTCGGGGTGCCGATGAAGATACAACTCAAAACCTATCCCCCACAGGCGAGCCTTCGGACTGCCAGCTGCATGGGAGCCTGCGCAGCGGGTCTACCTGGGGCAAGCCGAGCTCGGGGTGCCGATGAAGATCTCAACTCAAAACTTATCCCCCACAGGCGAGCCTTCGGATCCTAGCTAGATGGGAGCTGCGCAACGGGTCTACCTGGGGCCGAGCCGAGCTTGGGGTACCGATGAAGATCTCAACTCAAAACCTATCCCCCACAAGCGAGCCTTCAGACTGCCAGCTAGATGGGAGCCTACGCAGCGGGTCTACCTGGGGCCGAGCGAGCTCGGGGTGCCGATGAAGATCTCAACTCAAAACCTATCCCACACAGGCGAGCCTTCGGACCTGCAGCTAGATGGGAGCCTGCGCAGCGGGTCTACCTGCGGCCGATCCGAGCTCGGGGTGCCGATGAAGATCTCAACTCAAAACCTATCCCCCACAGGCAAGCCTTCGGACCTGCCAGCTAGATGGGAGCCTACGCAGCGGGTCTACCTGGGCCGAGCCGAGCTCGGGGTGCCGATGAAGGACCTCAAAAAAACCTATCCCCCACAGGAGCAGCCTTCGGACCTGCCAGCTAGATGGGAGCCTGCGCAGCGGGTCTACCTGGGGCCGAGACGAGCTCGGGGTGCCGATGAAGATCTCAACTCAAACCTATCCCCCACAGGCGAGCCTTCGGACCTGCCAGCTAGATGGGAGCCTGCGCAGCGGGTCTACCTGGGGCCGAGCGAGCTCGGGGTGCCAATGAAGATCTCAACTCAAAACATATCCCCCACATGCGAGCCTTCGGACCTGCCAGCTATATGGGAGCCTGCGCAGCGGGTCTACATGGGGCCGAGCCGAGCTTGGGGCGCCGATGAAGATCTCAACTCAAAACCTATCCCCCACAGGCGAGCCTTCGGACCTGCAAGCTAGATGGGAGCCTGCGCAGCGGGGTCTACCTGGGGGCCGAGCCGAGCTCGGGGTCCGATGAAGATCTCAACTCAAAACCTATCCCCCACAGGCGAGCCTCGGACCTGCCAGCTAGATGGGAGCCTGTGCAGCGGGTCTACCTGGGGCCGAGCCGAGCTCGGGGTGCTGATGAAGATCTCAACTCAAAACCTATCCCCCACAGGCGAGCCTTCGGACCTGCCAGCTAGATGGGAGCCTGCGCAGCGGGTCTACCTGGGGCCGAGCCGAGCTCGGGGGTGCGATGAAGACCTCAAACCAAAACTTATCCCCATAGGCGAGCCTTCGGACCTGCCAGCTAGATGGGAGCCTGCGCAGCGGGTCTACCTGGGGCCGAGCCGAGCTCGGGGTGCCGATGAGATACCTCTTCCTGTCACTAGGACTTCACGAGAAATAATAACGAGAAATAATTTGAGAAGTACATTACATTAATTATGCTTTGAGTACATATCTTCTGCTCTCCCCTCTCATGGGTAGAAGTGTTTTAAGTCATCCCACTCCAGGATAGTTTCAAGGTCCTACCCTCCACATCTTGGAGGTAGTAACCACCCGCTTTCAACACTCTCTCTATAATATAAGGTCCCTCCCAATTTGTATTGAGCTTCCCACGGGGCGGACCTCCCTGCCGCATCAACCTTTTTTAGTACTAGGTCTCCTTCCGCGAATTGTTTTATCCTGATATGCTTGTCGAAGTGCTTTGTCATTCGTCGCTTGATCTCTTCCTGTCTGATGGCTGCTACGTTTCGCAGCTCCTCTGCAGGTCTAGTGAGAGGCGCAGGCCTTCCTCATTTTCCATCCTCCATGCCTCGTCTCCATCTCCTGCAGCCGCAACTCATGGGGATCGGACCTCGAACTCCACCGGTAGTACTGCTCACAGCCTTGGGAAAGCTTGAAAGGGGTCTCGCTAGTGGCCGTGCTCGGGGTTGTTCTCAGAGCCCATAGGACCGAGGGGAGCTGCTCCACCCAATCCCTCTCAGGTTCTCTACCTTCTTCTTTAGCAAGTAACGATAATCTTGTTTGCCGCCTCCACCTGACCGTTGCTCTTGGGGTGGTGGTGGACGGAGGCAAACCTAGAGGTCGATGCCCAGCTGAGTGCAGAAGCTGATGAACTCTTCGCTAGCAAACTGGGGGCCGTTATCCGGGACGATGGCCTGAGGCAGCCCGTGCCTGCAGACGATCTCCCCCAAACGAAGTTCCTGATGACTTGGGAGGTCACCTTTGCTAGCGCCTTAACCTCCAACCACTTGGAGAAGTAATCTATCATAACCAGGAGGAATCTTCTTTGTCCACTAGCTGGAGGAAAAGTCCCAACTAGATCCATTCCCCAAATGGCAAAAGGCATGGTGCTGTGATGCTTCAGATCCTTTGAGCTGGCAAGAGCTGGAGGGGGGGTAGAGCTGGCACTTTCGGCACTTCCTCGCAAACTCCATCGCGTCCTTTCTCAGGGTGGGCCAGAAGTACCCCTGCCTGACCACAATCACTTCCAACGTCCTCCCTCCGGAATGACTGACATTCCCCGGAGTGCACCTCCTCAGAATGTGTCTGGTCTCCTCCTCTGTTAACATCATCGAGCTAGGAGACCTGAAAGAATCCTTCGGTGTAGTCCTCCTTCATGCATGAGATAATGAGCTGCCTTATGGCGGAGTTTCTTGCCACTTGACCCCCTCAGGGAGGTTTCCTGTCAGAAAGAAGGTAATGAAAGGATCTACCCACGAGGGCCGCCGATCCACCTCCATTAGCTCCCCCTCTTCGATTGCTGGATGGATAAATCAGTCAGGGCACCCCCTTCCCAATGTCTGAACTTAGCCAATTGATCGGCAGCAGTGTTCTCTTCTCTGGGGACGTGTTGGATGGAGAACGTCGGAACCCCCGATGATCGTCCTCACCTTGGACAAGTATTTCACAAGGGTGGGCTCCCGAGCCTCGAACTCTCACGTATCTGAGATGCCACCCCCATGAATCTGTGAAGACCTCAACGTCCTTAATCTCGAGCTCCTTAGCCAAGCGAAGGCTGGCTATCACTGCCTCGTACTCTGCTTGGTTGTTTGTTGTGGGGAAATGCAAGGCGACGGCTTGTTTTATGGTTACCCCCTGGGGACTTGTTAGTACCACCCTGCTCCGATAGAGAGGCTTTCCCGAGGCCCCGTCGACCATTATCTTCCATTCCTCCGGTGGCCGCGGCTCCTCGGCCCCGACCTCCGCGACGTAGTCTGCAAGAAGTCGGCCACACCTGCGCCTTAATGGAGAGCCTTGGTACGACAGAAATGTTGAATTTGCTCAACTCGATAGACCACTTGGACAACCTACCCGAGTGCTCTACTCCTTCAAAAATCTTTCGGAGAGGATGGTCCGTCACCACTAATCGAATGTGCCTGGAATATGGCCGGAGCTTCTGGCTGAAACAACCAAGGTGTATGCCAGCTTTTCTAGGATAGGTACGAAGCTCCGCCTTCCTTAGGATTCTGCTAACATAATAATGGGCAGCTGCTTCTTTCCCTCTTCTCTGACTAGGACGGAGCTCACCGCCTCTGCTCCACTCCTAGGTACAGGGGTCAAATCTTCCCACATTTTGGGCTTTGAAGCAGAGGAACAGGGAGAGTTGTTCCTTCAGCTTTTGAAAAGCTTCTTCGCACTCCGTTGTCCATTCAATCTCTGATTCCCTCGTAGCACTTTAAAGAAAGGCGAGCACTTCTCTCCTGACCTAGAGAGGAATCTACTAAGGCCTGTGAGCTTTCCTGTCAAGCGCTGCACCTCCTTAGCGTTTCGCGGTGATTCTAGCTCCAGAATGGCTTTTACTTTATCAGGATTAGGTTCTACCCCCGCCGGGGTCAGAAGGTGCCCAAGGAACTTCCCACGACTGGCCCCGAAAACACATTTAAGGGGTTCAACCTCATTTTGAACTTTCTTAAGGTGGAGAACATCTCCTCCAGATCTTGGAGATGCGAGCTCACTCCCTTGCTCTTTACCATGAGATCATCAACGTAGACTTCTAGGTTACGGCCCCTCTGCCCTGGAAAACTCGATCCATCATCTGTTGGTATGTTGCTCCCGCATTTTTTAACCCAAAGGGCATCATGTTATAACTAAAGCACCCTTCCCTTGTGATGAAGGAGACGTCCTTGACGTCAGGAGGGTGCATCCGAATCTGATGGTAACGTGAAAAAGCATACAGAAAACTCATAATAGAAAAACCAACAGCTGAATCAACCAGCGCGTCGATTCGAGGCAGGGGGTAGCAATCCTTGGGGCACGATTTATTAATAACGAAAAGTCATACACATCCTCCATTTTCCTCCCCCCTTCTTCACCATTACAACATTGGAGATCCAGCCTGGGTCTGGATCTCTGAGATGAAGCCCGCCTCCAGGAGCTTGACCTCCTCGCGAATGGGCTCCTCCAGCTTGGTGGCGATGGCTCACATCTTCTGGCATATGGGGGGCGTCCGAGGGTCCAAATTTAGGCGGTGGCAAGCCACGTCCGCATCAATGCCCGGCATGTATGCCGCGCTCTAAGCGAAGACGTCGACGTTGCTCTGAACGCAGGCCCGCATCCGCTCCTGGTCTTCGGGACTCAAGCCCCCACTGATTCGTACCCTTCGTACCATGCCCCTGGCTGGTGCGGCACCTCACCTCCACCATTTCTTCGGCCACCTCCAGCCGCGACTGCTCCCAGCCGCCCCCCTGCTTCTTCTTCCTGCTCCAGCTCTTCCTCCCCTCCTGCTCCCTCAACTTCCATCACCTTGTCCTGCTTCTGCTGCCCAATTTCCATGCCCCTTCGGGCTTCCTCCTCTGCCCCTTCTTCTCCACTTTCTCCTGCATTCCTTCTCGTGGCTCCAACTCCCCCGCTCCTCCGGACTTCCTTCACATCTCCTCCCCTCTGCTCCCCCCATCTCCCCATTGCCCCCCTCCGGGCTCTCCTGTTGCTGCTCGTCCTGAACACCCCCCTGAGCCTCCTGCGCACCTCCTTCTTAGCTGCTTCTCAGTCTCCTCTCCCCCGCCTTCCTTTTTGGTTCCTCCTCTCGTTTCCTCTGGGCTCACCTCTTCTTTCCTGATAGCTTCTTCTTGCGCCGCCATCTCCTTCTCCAACTCCTCCGCCTCTGCCATCCAAGATATGGTGTTAACCACCGTGACGTAACACTGCCTCGCCACTTTTGGATCTCCCCTGACCCTGACCTGCACCCCTCCATTGTTAAACTTGAGACATTGATGGAAAGAGGAGGGACGCAGCGAAAGGCGCTGATAAGGGGACGCCCAAGATGGCGTTGTAGCTGCTCGGGGCGTCTACAATCACGACCGGCAGTTCCGTGACACAGCCCCCCCACCTCACGTGCAGCCCTACTCCCCCTTCTACTTCTTTTCTCTCCCCGGAGAATCCAAACAACGGTCCATCCGAGGCCAAAATCCTCTTGGCTTCCACCTGCATCTCGTCGAAGGTCGTCTTAAAGATCACATTTACGGAGCTCCCGTTATCCACCAGGATCTTGGAGACCGTAAAGTTTTCTACCGCCGTCTGGATCACCAACGTTTTCTTGGGGCGTCGCAGAACGGGTCCTCATACTCCGGCATGTCCTCTGAAGAGAAGGTAATCTTTTCTAGCAGGGGCGGGGTCTGGGAGGTTGAGGCTACCCCCTTTTGGAACATGGTCTGGAAGCTCCCCTTCCGGGTGGCCTCGATCCCAATCCTCCCCCATGGATGGCCCCGATTCCCCCCCCCCCCCCCCCAGGTTCCTATATCCACCCGGTCCTCGCACCTATCCTCAGCCTCCACTTGCTGCACTTCCACAATCCTTACCGGCGGATCCTGCCTCCTCGATCCCCTGGCCTCTCTCATCTCCAAGAACTCTGGGCACGTGGCCATTGCGTGACCTCCCTCCTGATGGAAGTCACAGAAAGGCAACGCCACCCCACCCCTTCTCCCTTCTCCTCTTCCTCTTCTTCCTCCTCCTCGAGCTCCTCTTCCTCGTCCGATCCCCATTTCCTCCTGCTGATGCTGAAAACGATCCCTCACCCCCTGTCTCCATGCTGGTTGATCGAACCTCCTTGGCTCCCGGAAGTTATCTCTTCCCCGGAAGCCTCCTCCTAACTCCTGGGGGTGACCCTCCTGAGGCCTCCAACCTATCCGGTTGTTCGGCACTCGGGCCCCCCGGTGATTCTGTCCTTGGTGCCCCTGGCCTCGGGGTTCCTCCCTCCTTCTCTCTTTTCTATGCTCCCTCTGCTCCTTTTGCTTTCCTGCTCCTGGTTCCTTTGCGTCGTCCTCCGCCAACCTGCCTAACCTCTTTGCAAACGCCGGATTGGCCCTCTCGAAATCCGTCTCCTTTGTTGCCCTCTCCATAAGCTCCTCAAAAGAGAGGGGGGCACCCTCTTCAACTCCATGCTGAAGAAGCCTGGCCTCAGTCCCAGGGTGAATGCAAGCATCAGTGTATACCCAGGGACCTCCTGGACCTGGAGGATCTCCTCCTGAAACCGATCTACGTAGTGCCCCAACGTTTCATCCTGTCTTTGCCTTACCGCGAACAAGCACTCCGCCTCCTTCTTACGCTTCTTCGATGTTGAAAACCTCAATAAGAAGCCCCTCCGCAGATCCTCAAAATAATAAATCGATCTTGCTGGTAACTGGTGGAACCAATCTCGCGCCTTCTCCTTCAAGGTGATGGCAAACAGTCGATACTTAAACGCATCTGTCATCTGTCTTATCGAAACCACATCTTCGAACCATTGTACATGCTGTACAGGATCATCCTTCCCTGAGTAGTAGGACATGTCGGGCTCCCGGAACCCCTCCGGTACCGGAGCCGAGATGACGAGTTCACTAAACGGGCTCTCACCGACTGCTTGCCGAGAGGGCACGTCTCGCGGCCTCGGCTGGCTGGCCCGATCCGCGAGACCATGCCCAGGGAAGAGCTCTCGCACAGCTGCTTCCTTCTCGCCGTCTTCTGCAGGGATCTCCTTCCCGGGACGCTGGCCTGGGAAAAGCTCTCGCGCCGCCACGTCCCTCTCGCCAGCCTCCGTGGGGACCTCCTTCCCCGGGCGCTGACCCGGGGCGTTCTCGCCTAAAAGCGGGACCACCTCGATCGGGACCTGAGGCATCGCCCACTCGCTCCTTGCCGAGAAGGCCAAGCTTATGGTTTGCATGACCTCTCGCCTGAAGTCCTCCAGCATTTTCCTCGTCGCCTCTTCTACCTGGGAGGGGGAATCTCTAGAACCAGATCCTTCACCTCCTGCCATAGGACCAAACTCAAACTTTTCTTGAACCGGCTACTTCCACGCTCACCGCACCAGAACAGTTGAAGCCAAAATTTGACTCCAACAAATGTTCATGAAATAGGGGCGTAGCCGACTCCTACTTGGCCCAAGCTCCGACCTCCGACTGGTCGTGAAGGACTAGAAAATTGGCCCAAAGCCGCAACAGGGAGGTCCCACCGCTTACCCGGAAGGTCACAGAGAGCTTCCCCTCCAAAGCCAAAAGCTGGGCTTGGAGTTCCTCAGAAGACTGTGCCAAATGAATCCTCTTAAGAGTCCGAAAAAAGTCCCTTCTGAAGAACCCCTATGGGCTTATTTATAGATTTCAGAATCTGAACTGCCAATAACAAAACTGCACCGGTCTGAAATTACTGGGGTACCCTTGGCTGGGTCTGCCAACAGCCAAACTCCGCTGTTCTGAGGAGCTATATGCAGTCCACTAAGGGTAAGAGGGTAAAAGTACCCGGGGTAGAAGAGTAAAAACCTCTGTTTGACAGGAAAATATAACATATAATATAAAGAAAGGCCTCTTCTCGCCCTGGCGAGTGGAAAGGTACCTACCGGCGAGAGGGGCCCCACTGCCCGTCTCGCCGGCGCCTCTCGCCCCTTACTGCAAGATCTCCTTGCTGCTGGAGACTCTCTTGCCCGTGGAGGCCCTCTCGCCTCCGGAGGCCCTCTCGCCCCTGGATGGGGTATCTCGCCCCTTGGAGAGTCCATCATCTCGCTGCTTGCAAGTGGGCCCCCCTGGTCCCATTTGCCTATCTCGATCTGTTTGCTTCTTGAGGGCTCTTTGCGAGCCCGAGGTTGTACAGAGGAGATTCTCTTATCTCATCAACCACTTGATTAGATTCCACTTGAATAGCAATAGATGTGTCATCCATGACAACATCTTGGGGTTGGCTATGTGTCTGTGTTTGCTGATTAGTATTAGGTAATGAATCAAACAAAACATCATCCTCAATAGGGAAATCTAATTCATTAATTGCAGTTATTACCTCAAGTATTGTGTGGGTGGTTTGTTCACTCTCTAGGGGAGTAGGCTCTTCCACAAGTAAAGGCTCCCCTTGGATGGAATCCTGGTGAACTGAGCTTGCTTGTGGCAGCTCCCCCTGCCTCTCTGCATCATCTTGTCTAGCTGGAGACTTTCCAACATTTTTAGTGTCTTCTTCATCAGGAGTGAACACTACTTGTTCCTCAGAACTGCTTGATGATTCTTGAGCCACAGAGGCTGATTTCTTCTTCCTTTTCTGGGGTGTTACCTTCTCAGGAGTTGGCATTTCCTTGGTCAAGACCCTATCCCACCTAGAGAAGATCCTCAAATCCATTCTCCTCATGTGGTTAATTTTGGATCCTGCAGCTTGGGTCATTATCTCTGGTATACTACCAGCTAGGTAAAGACTTAGAATCCTACCCAAATTGGGTTTCTTCAGGCTCTCCTTAATCTTCTCAAACACTACTACAGACCAATCAGTTTGTAGTGTGAAGATAATTCTTGTCATTAGACTAAACATATGAGCTGAAACTCTGTCGTGCCCTCCAGGCTAGCTCAAGATCACCTTGCCAACAATTTCAGAGAGAAATTTGCCCAGCATGTTCATTCCCTTCCTATTGAAAACAGATCCTATTTTCATCTTGGAATCCAGTCCACACCATGTCAATGCTTCTCTAGTCTTAGAAGCAGAAACTTCATCTTCTTCCTTTGACCTAGGTAGTTGTAGTACCTTTCCCAGACTCTTAGGTGAGACCTTCACCTTAGCCCCATGAACCCTTGACTTAATTTTTAGTCCTGATTCATATAGGGTTGCGCCGTTCAGAAATTCCAGGACCTCCTTCTTCCAGATCTTGATGGGTTCTGAAACAAGGAATTCTAATCCAGATTCTGCAACTAGGGTTACCACACCTTTGATCTCGGGTTCCGCCTCATCAAATGCGTGCCGCACCAGTTCATATCCTTCATTCACATTCTCTTATACCTTGGGCGCCATTAGGTTTTGAATAAATTTGAATTGAGAGAAGATAGGTGTCGACACACAAGTTTGGTCTCGAAACTTTGGTGAGCGTGTCGACAGACAATGGCGAAATCCTATTTATACCTTTCTAGAATCGAAGATGAAGGGGCGCGTCAAAATACTTAAATTGTGTCGACACTGTTGAAAAGTGTCGACACAGACTTATAATGTCTCGACATTTATGTGTCGACACAAGTATAGTCGACAGAATATATGTGTTGACACTTGTTTATGTGTCGACACAACTTAGCTCGACACTTAGTCGAGACCTTACTTCACTAATTCTGCATAAAGTCTAAGTATCGACACCACCTTGGATGTGTCGACACCTACCCTGTATGGGTCGACACAAATTCTCTGAAGTGTTGACACCAACTTCCTAGATGTGTCGACACCTTTTCTCTGAAGTGTCGACACCAATTCTCTGTCTCGACACAGACAACTCTGTGTGTCGACACTATTTTACTTAGCCATTTCTGTAAACTTATTCTAAGTTTATCATACCTAATTCAATTTTAAACCTATTGAATTTGGTTTCTTCTAAAGGCTTAGTATACATGTCAGCTAGTTGATTATCTGTATTAACATACTCTAGTGAAATATCTTCTTTTTCCACATGTTCCCTTAGAAAATGGTATTTGATTTCTATATGCTTAGTCCTACTATGGGAAACAGGATTGTTTGCAATAGATATAGCACTAGTAGAATCACAAAATAGTGGTGTTCTACTTACTTGAATACCATAATCTCCAAGCTGATGTTGTATCCATAGAAGTTGAGCACAGCAACTTCCTGCAGCCACATACTCTGATTCTGCTGTGGAGATAGCCACACTTGTTTGTTTCTTGCTACTCCATGATATCAGTCTTCCACCTAGGAATTGACAGGTACCAGTTGTACTTTTCCTATCTTCCATGCAGCCTGCAAAATCTGCATCTGAATAACCTGTCAGTTCAAAGTCTCCATTCCTAGGGTACCAAAGGCCTAGATAAGGTGTGCCCTTTAGATATCTCAGAATTCTTTTGACTGCTGTCAAATGAGATTCTTTAGGGCATGCTTGGTACCTAGCACAGACACATGTAGCATACATGATATCTGGTCTACTTGTAGTCAAATACAATAGGGATCCAATTATCCCTCTATACAAAGTCCCATCTACAGGTTTCCCTGCATCATCTTTGCTAAGAGACATACTTGACCCCATAGGAGTTTTCATGGTACTGGATGATTCCATACCATACTTCCTTATTAATTCTAGGGTGAACTTAGATTGGCATATGGATAAACCATTCTCAGTCTGTCTAACTTGGAGACCCAAGAAGAACTTAAGTTCCCCCATACTGCTCATTTCAAATTGTCCTTGCATAAGTTTTGCAAACTTTCTGCAAAGACTACTTTCAGTAGACCCAAATATGATGTCATCTACATATATTTGGACTAGAATGATCTTGCCTCTGGATTCCCTAAGGAATAGAATCTTGTCTATTTTCCCCCTTGTGAATTTATTCTCAATGAGGAAACTAGACAGGGTATCATACCTAGCCCTAGGGGCTTGTTTTAACCCATACAAAGCCTTCCTAAGTCTATAGACATAATTAGGTTGAGTTGAATCAACAAAACCTGATGGCTGTTCCACATAGACTTCTTCTTTCAGATTTCCATTCAGAAAAGCTGACTTAACATCCATTTGGTATACTTTAAATCCTTGATAGGTTGCATAGGCCAGAAACATCCTTATGGCTTCCAGTCTGGCTACTGGAGCAAAGGTTTGATCAAAGTCAATACCTTCTTCCTGCCTATATCCCTTAGCAACCAGTCTTGCTTTGTTCTTAATAATCACTCCATGTTCATCCATCTTGTTCCTAAAGATCCACTTAGTTCCAATTATGTTGTGGTCTTTTGGTTTAGGAATAAGCTCCCAGACTTTGCATCTCTTGAACTGATTCAGCTCCTCTTGCATTGCCTCAATCCAATGAGGGTCTAGGATGGCTTCTTCAAATTTCTTTGGCTCAACTTGGGATAGAAAACTGGAGTAGAGTACTGTGCTTAGATTTCTGCTCCTTGTCTGTACCCCTTGACTTAGATCACCAATAATTTGAATTGTTGGATGATCTTTCAAATGTCTATTTGCTGGAGGCAGCCTGGCTTCAGGTTGTGCTCCTTCAGCTTCTTCAACTTGCTGCACTCCTTGGTCTTCTTCTGTATCAGGTGCATCTAGTACTCCCCCTGGACAATAGCCACTATCATCCACATGCTGACTTGCAGTAGATCCTTCTTCAATAGTGAGCTTGTCCATCTTCTTAGTCACACCTGTGGAGCTGCAAATACTTCTGGACAATTCATTGTTAATGAGTCTAGCTTCATCAAATAATACATGTACTGACTCTTCTACAACTTGAGTAGTCAAGTTGTAGACTCTATAAGCCTTACTATTGTTGTTGTACCCAACAAAGATCCCCTCTTGGGATTTGGCAGCAAACTTGGTCAAGTAAGACTTTATATTGTTAAGTATATAACATTTACAACCAAATATCCTGAAATAGGATAATTTTGGTTTTCTGCCTTTCACAATCTCATAGGGGGTCTTATTGTGGCCCTTGGTGATAGTAGCCCTATTAATTACATGGCATGCAGTGTTTACTGCCTCAGCCCAGAAATATTCTGGGAGAGATGTGTCACTTAATAGGGTTCTACCAGCCTCAATCAAGGTTCTATTTTTCCTTTCAGAAATGTCATTTTGCTGAGGTGTTCTTGGTGAAGAAAATTCCTGAAATATCCCAAATTCTTCACATAGTTTTGTCATATTATCAGACTGGAATTCAGTACCATGGTCACTTCTTATTTTGACCACTGTACTGTCTAACACATTCTGAATTTGTTTGACAAAGCTATAAAAGATACTAGGTGTTTCAGATTTCTGTCTAAGGAAGAACACCCAGGAAAACCTTGAGTAGTCATCTACAACCACAAATGTGTAGACCTTCCTACCTAGGCTGTGAACTGGCATAGGACCAAAGAGATCCATATGCAAGAGGTATAAACACCTCACACCATCTTTGTTCTCAATGTTATTAAATGTGTATCTAGTCTGCTTGCCCTTTTGACAAGCTGAACATATCTCATCTTTAATACACTTAACCTGAGGACCATTCCACACTAACTCTTTGCTATAGAGTTGGACAATTGTCTTGTAGTTGAGATGAGCTAGCCTCTTGTGCCATTTTACACAATGAGAGACTTTCTCATCAGCTACAAAACACACTGGAGAAATATTGTTCTCATACATAATGTCTAGACAATAGACATTTCTCTTTCTATAACCTGTCAGAATGATCTCTTGATCATTTGACCTCCTAATATGACAACCATCTTTGACAAATGAGATGTCATATCCTAAATCACTCAGTTGACTTATACTAATGAGGTTGTGTTTCAAACCTTTAACATAAGCCACTTGAGTAATTGTTATAAGGTTGCTAGAAATGTTACCAAAACCTTTGATGATTCCTTTTTCAGAACCACCAAAGGTGACTTTAGGACCATCCTTGATTGGTGTGAAGTCAATTAGCAATCCCCTAGTTCCAGTCATGTGCCTGGAACATCCACTGTTCAAGTACCATATTGGGGCATGGCCACTTGGACTCACCTGCAAAACAGATTAGTTAACCTTAGAACCCAAAGAATTCTTGGGTCCTTGGTGCTGGTTAGTTTGCCTCTTAACAAAACTACCTGTAGCTTTTCTAGCAGGTAGATTGCTACTCACTTTGGCACTTGAATTATACCAACAGTCTATGGCAAAGTGGCATACCTTGCCACAACACCAGCACTCAAATCTGTTGTACCTTTGCTTAGGTACAACCCTAGCTGTTTTATCTACAGCAGGCTTGTTGAGTACTGGGGCTTTGCCCTTAGACTTGGACTGAACAGTCCTAGCAGGTTTTGTAAACCCTAATCCAGTTTTACCCTTTTGATGTACAAATTCATCAATAAAAGGTAGAACAGACTTTGGTTTATAAAACCTTGCAACTATGTCTCTCTCCTTCTGGAGACTAATCTCCAGATTTCTGATTTGATCATTCTTGAATGCTATAGTCCCCAACTGAATAACAGTTATGTTCTTCAGCCTGGCTATTTCATTTAGTTTTTGATCAATCAACTTATCAAAATCTGTTGCAGCCTCTTTGAGATTAGCAATCTCCTTAGCCTGACTCTTGGTCAAGGATTTGCTTTTCTTCAAAGCTTGCAACACTACTCTATATTCATCAATCAATTGATGAATATCACCTTCAGATTCAGATACACTCTCATCACTTGATGATGATGAATCTGATTCTGATCCAGCACTAGAAATTGAACTTGAAGAACAATTATGTACCTGACTAGGTCCAGGCTGATCCTGGATTTTATCTCCTTCTGAAAAGGCCATTAGTCCCTGGCACTGATTGTCCTCCTACTCAAATATAGAGTTCATTAACTGGATGAACTCCTCTTCCTCTTCTTCAGCAAACAGTCCAATGTAAGCTTCAGCTTCTGACTCAGTTTCTGAAGAAGATATATCTGACAGGCTTTTGTCCTTTTTAGCAACAAAGGACCTTTCCTTCTTGCCCTTGATTTGAGTCTTCTTCTTATCTGTTGAATCTCTTCTCTTCTCTGGACAGCCAGCAACAACATGTCCTTGTTTGTTACAACAATAACAAACTATCCTTGAAGATGAAGTTCTATTTGACTTGGGCTTTCTCTTGTCATTCTTTGATGACTTCTGTGAAGTGGATGGCTTAGTCCTCCACTGTTTCTTCTTTAGGAACTTCTGAAAATGTCTTGTGAAAGCTACAAATTCCTCATCATTCTCACTGTTTTTAGAATTCTTGCTTTCTGATTCATCTGACTCAGTCTCAGCAACCTTTGGAGGTGGAGATGGAGACTTACTTTTATATTTCTTGGTGGCTTCTGTCTTGAATGCCACTGCTCTTTCTTTATGCTCAACTCTGGTAGTCTTCTCCTCTTCTTTCCTTACCATTAGCTGCATTTCATAGGATAACAGCTTTCCAAACAAAGTTGGAGGAGAAATATCTGCTAACTTGGTCATTTCCCTTATGGCACAAATCTTGCTGTCCCAGTCCTTTGTTAGGGACCTCAAGAACTTATCATTCAGCTCATAATTACTGAATTCTCTTCCATAGGACATCAACTCATTGACAATCCTATAGAATTTCTTGTAGCATTCTATTATACTATCAGACCTGTCTTGCCTGAAACTTTCATACTCTTGGCTTAACAAAGACTTTCTGTCCTGTCTAACTTCTTCTGAACCCTCCATGTACACTATCAGAGTATCCCACATCTCCTTTGATGTCTTACAGTGTATCAAGTTCTGAAATATAGCATTATCTATGGCACTTACAATGATATTCTGAGCCCTCTTGTCCATGGTGGCCAGAATAATCTCATCTTTTGTCATTTCAGAAAAGTCCTTAGGTGTTCTCTGATTTGCATCCAGGACTGATACTTTCATAGGCACATATGACCATTCTTTAACTGTGATATAGATTCTAGGGTCTGAGGCTTCCATAAACAGTCTAACCCTTTCTTTCCAGATGCCAAAAATCTCCTTTCTGCATATTGGCAACTTCATGGATCCAAGTTTTTTGTGATTCTCTGTTGAACCCATTTTCTTGACTTTCTTGATTCTGCACTTTAATTATACTGAATCTGCCAACAGGATCTACTCAGACAGTTGTGTTCTTTTTGAGTAACCTCCATCTGATACCACTTGAAAGAAATTGTACCTAATCACCTAAAGGGGGGGTGAATAGGCGACCTTATCTTTTTAAACTTTTAGGCAGATTATATCACAGATTTCACAGATCATACAAACAGCAACCACAGAATCAAATACACACAGAGTACACACAGTTTTATAGTGGTTCCCCAAGGTTTGGGTACATCCACTTTCCCCCTTCGCCTATCTAGTAGTGTACTAGATTCGGCCAAACTCCCCACTATTCCTCAGATCCTCAGATCTTATACTCAGAACCCCAAAAAGGTTCCTAAAACTTAGGTCCAATGCCCTACAACTCAGTCTTCACAAAGACCTACACTAAGCCTTCAATAAGGCCTACACTCAGCCACAAGGCCTACACTCAGAGATATGAATCTCCTACACTCAGGCACACAGGCAATACCACTCAGCCTTTATAATTGCAAGCTTACAACTCAGATCCCTAAGGATCCTACAAGAAATTAAGAATACAATGTATATACCTACAACTCAGAATAAGATAGAATAGTTGATAGGTTTCTTGATGAGTTCTTGAATGAACTCTGCTGAGATCAACCTCACTTGGCTTTCTTCAAAGCTTCTTGAATGTAGAACACAATAGGGTTGATACTCTCTGCAGCTGATCTTCAATCACTGCAACTTAAGATTCAGATCTCAATCTGAACCCTTCTTTACAGCCTGGTTCCAACAACTGTCTTCTTGGAAGGAGCTCTCTCTCTCCAACTACTTAGATCTTCACTTGAATTGCTAGATCTTCTTCTCTTTCTCAATCATCAATCTTCTGTTGACAGAATAAGCCTTTATATAGGCCTTCTCCATGGTGACCGGCTGATCCGGTTCCTAACAGCTTTCTGACAACTCTGACAGTTGCAGTAGACCGGCTGGAAAGGCAGCTGTCAAGTCATCCAGTCACTTCTTGAAATATCTGTAACTGTCTGAAAGTGTCGAGACAGTCTGTCTTTAAGTGTCGACACTTATAGACCAAGTGTCGACACAAGTAGACTAAGTGTCGACACTAACCCTCAAGGTGTCGACACAACTCCTTATATTGTAGAATTTACTTCTCGACACTGCTTCTTCATCATGTGTCGACACTGATATTGTGTGTCGACAAAACTCCTTGTTCTTCAGTACTTAGTTGAGTTCTTGTAAGTGTCGACACAACTCCTTTGTGTCGACACATCTTCTTGTGTTGAACTTGTTCAGTGTCGACACATCTTCTTGGTGTCGACACATACCTTCTATGTTGATACTTGCTGAGTGTCGACACTTCTCCTTGCATCGACAAATTCTTTTTATGTTGAGACTTTGGTTGAGTGTCGACACATCTCCTTTGTGTCGACACTTGTACTTAGAATTTGTTGAACTTTGCTGAGTGTCGACACAGCCTCCTAGTGTCGACACTTTCTTCATGTACTGAGTCTTCTGCTGTGTGTCGACACATTCTTTATTATGTCGACACTTTCTTCTTGTGTTGAATCTTCTGCTGTGTGTCGACACATTCTTCATTATGTCGACACTTATACTTAGACTCTGTTGAAATTTGCTGAGTGTCAACACAGCCTCCAAGTGTCGACACTTTTTGATGTAGATAAAGTTCCTCTGGGTGTCGACACCGCTTCTAAGTGTCGACACTGCTTTACTGGACATTTCTTCATTGAGTGTCGACACAACCTGTATGTGTCGACACTTTCCTTCTGGTGTCGACTCTGCATCCCTGCTGTCGACACAATTACTCCAAGTGTCGACACTGCTTGTCTGGGTTTCGACACAAGTCTTCTTAAGTGTCGACACTTTCCTTCTGGGTGTCGACAGATGGACTTAGAAACTTTTCAGATTTCCCTGCAAATACTTAACCTGCACAACTAAACTCAAAACACATCAAATACATTTTGATGTATATCATTGAGTAGGGTGAGCCTTCTTCAAATCAGGTACATTTAATCCAATGTACCCAACATACACAAGCCTTCATAAGTGTCGACACTGCCTTTCTAGGTGTCGACACAAGGACTTAGAAATTTTTCTGCATTTCCTGCAATTACTTAACCTGCATATATAAACTCAAAACACATAAAATACACATTGATGTATATCATTGAGTAGGGTGAGGCTTCTTCAAATCTGGTACACATTTTCCAATGTAACCAACAATCTCCCCCTATTTGGAGAAGTCATAACCCTTAGTCAATGATATACATCATACATAACAAATACACAATATGATGTATAACAGCATTAAATGACATGGTAATTTCTTAAACAAAACATATAAAACAAATCATTAGAGAATAATAATAATGCTAACACAGAACAAGCATTAATCATGTTTTGCTTCAACTACAAAAGTTTCTCTAATAGAAGTTTACATAGATTTTAAACACTAAATTTTACAATATGATAAAATCTTGTAAATCTAATCTAAGGTTGCTCTAGCTCCTTGATGACAATGCCCTTGCCTGCTTGAATCTTGGCTTGTACAGGAACATCAGAGTCATCAGCAGGCATCTTGCCCTTTAGATCTTTCTTTTTCAGCTCTTCAGCCCTTATCTTTTGTCTTTCAAAATAATGATAAGGCTTTAGGAAATATTTGCTAGGCTCCTGTGCATTACGAGGTAGCTTCCCAAGTTTTGCCTTTCTTCTATACTGAACTATGGCCTCTTGCCTGGCTTCATGTTTTCTCCATTCTTGTTCAGAGTACCATTTGCCCCTCTCTAGGGTATTGTTCTTTGCAGCTTTCCAAGCAGTTAGTATAATATTTCTAGATGTTGGGCTCCACTGCTCAAAATATGGCTTTAACTCAGCCTGTTCTCTGAATCTCTTCTTGGACAAAGGAGTTTCTTGCTCATTCAATACTGCCTCTGGCACAGGCTTATCTACTTTCTCAAGAATAATATTTTTATGTCCTTCAGGAGGGCTATACATTGATTGTACTTCTTGATGTATCATCTCAAAGTCTGCTGGAGGATAGATAACTTGGGCAACTTCAGCTTGTTCACCTCCAAAATCAGCAGGATGCACTCCAGATTCAGCCACATTATCATCATCACACAGGGGTGGATATCCAAGAGTGGCTCTGATGCTATTGGAAATCCATTTAGCATGATCAGATCCAGCTTTGACTAATACTCTCTCCCCCTTTATGACTTCTCCGGCCACATGATATCTAAGGTCATCCTTTTGAAATCTTATTTGTTCATCCAGAAAATTAACACTATCCTTATAAAATCCCTTTAACTTTAGCAGCAATCCAGAAATGGTCTTTTGGGACAGCTCAATAGCTGTTTTGACAGCAGTTATGCCTTCCTGGAAGTTCTTATCAAACTGCTCCTTATCAAACTCTTGCTGGGCTTTAGACTTATCAGCAGGCTGGGCTGTTGCAACATTTTTCAATTCTGTAACAATTGCATTATGAGATGCAGTCAGATTATCATTCATTCTCAGTTGATTTTCTAATACATAACCTTGCTTAAGGGCTATATCATCAACTTGTGTATTTATCTTTTCTTGATGGGTAGCTAAGAAAACCACTGCATTACCTCCTTTGTCGAAACAATCAGTCATTTCCTTCTTATTTTGATTCACCTCAAATCTTATTGATTTTATATCTGTTGCCAAGGAGAGTTGTAGATCTTTATGTGTCTCATCCATATACTTTTCCATGGCAATCCTTTGCTTATCCAACTTCACTTGCATAGATACTAACAAAGAATTATAATCAAATGTTGGGGTAGACTGTGGAGCAACTGTTTGTAGTGCCTTCTTGTAGCTTTGACTCCTTCTTTTGAAGACCATGAGCTTTCTCTTCTTAGCTTGAATCTCAGTTGCATCCTCAGAATCTGAGGTACTAGCTATGTCAACCCTTTCCTTAGGACTTGGAGGCAATTTCTTCTCAGTCCTTGGTAGCTCCCCTTGTGTCCTGTGCTCCTCCTCAGTCATTGTATTTTTCTCATGAGTTGCTACTTGCTCCCCCTTAAAAGCAGTTTTTCCCCCCTCAAAACCAGCATGCTCCCCCTCAATATTAGCTTGCACTAAGTCAGGAAACACCTCTTCTAAGGTAAACTCTTGTTGAGTAGGATCTTGAGGTACTGTGATCTCTGGAGCATCAGCAGCAACAGATGTATCTTCCAAGATAATATCTTATGCTTGATTGTTTAGTTGTGTTGGCTGGTCAACATCAATCAAATATTCAGTTAGCAGTTCATCTTCATTATTGAAATTTGTTTGATTTACTTCATGTATTGCCTCAAGAATTATTTGTGTTGTCATTTCACTGTCCAAGTGAGTGTGCACTTCCTCATGGTGAGGCTCCCCCTGGAGTGGATCCAGGTGGATGGGGCTAGCAGATGGTTGCTCCCCTGCCTCTGTGCATCTTCATTTCTTATTGGTGACCTTCCAGCATTATCAGCCTCTTCCTCATTTGAACTGGAAGCTGCTTGCTTCTCTAAACTACTGGAAGGTTCAGGAGCCCTTTTGGCTTTCTTCTGCTTCGTTTGTGGAGGTGTTTCCTTCTCTGGAGTTGGCATGTCCTTAGTTAATACCCTTTCCCACCTTGAGATAATCATGATGTCCATCCTTCTCATATGATTAATCTTGGAACCAGCACTTTGTTCCATTCCTTCAGGAATTGTTCCAGCCAAGTAAAGACTCATTATCCTACCCAGATTGGGCTTCTTAATGCTTTCCTTAACCTTTTCAAAAATTACTGCTGACCAATCAGTATTTAGTGTGAAGATTATTTTGGTCATTAAACTGAACATATGGGCAGAAATTTTATCATGCCCCCTAGCTTGCAGAGTATAACCTTGCCAACTATTTTTAGAAAGGAATTTGCCTTGCTGATTCATTCCTTTTCTATTCATTGAGGATCCAATCTTCATGCTGGGATCCAATCCACACCATTGAAGTGCTTCCCTTATCTTGGAAGAGGTCACTTCTACTTCCTCTTGAATTCTAGGTAGATGTAGAACTTTCCTTAAACTCTTCATAGTCAGTTTAACTTTCGCACCATGAACTATAGACTTGATCTTGAGTTCAGTAGAATCCAACGTAGCTGCACCATAGAATTCGAGTACTTCCTTCTTCCAAATCTTAGTTGGCTCAAAAACTAGATACTCCAACCCATTCTCAGTAATTAGGATTACCACCTCCTTAATTTCTGGTTCCACATGGTCAAATGCGTTGCGTACTATCTCATATACTTCATTGACATTCTCTTCAAGCTTAGACGCCATTAGGGTTTTGAGAAATATTGAATTTAGATGAGAGAGATGTATACACAAAGTTTTGGTCTCGAAATTATTGAGAGCGTGTCGACAAACAATGTTGAAGACCTATTTATACCTTTCTAAAAACGAAGGTGAAAAGGCACGTCATAATCCTCTAAATGTGTCGACACTATTGAAAAGATTCGACACTGACTACTTAAGTCTCGACAACAGTGTTGACTACTATGTGTCGACACCAATATAGTCGACAGAACTTATGTGTCGACACTTATACATCTGCGCTCAACGATTAGTCGATACTCCACTCGACGAAATCTGTGTTGAACCTAAGTGTCGACACCACTTCTGGATGTGTCGACACCTACATTGGATGTGTCGACACTACTTATCCGAAGTGTCGACACTGACTTTTTAGACGTGTCTGTTGAATTCTGTGAAGTGAAAGTGGGTGAATGGAAGGCTTGGGAAACCTATCCGCGCGGACTACGCGGATTGGGTTGGCGGACTGCTAGGTCGGCAGGGATGTTGCAGGCGGTTTGCTCTGTGGCGGCCTAGGCGGTCTGTTCGCGCGGACTGCGCGGACAGCAGCGGCGGTCTGACAGGCCAGTGTATGCTCAGCAGGCGGTTTACTCCCAGGAAGTAACCGGGCGGATAGGAATGTTATCCGCGGAGTCCGGCTTGAAGCGGACTGAAGAACTGGAGCTCGGCAGACCGGTTTGGCAGATGCCTTGGTCTTGCTCTAGTGAAGCGGCAAGTGGAAGCCGTGGAGACCGCCGGTCAGCGCGGACAGGAACTGGAGGTCGCCCGGTATGGCGGGCTAGATCCAGTGTCCGCCTGTAAAGTGCGGACTGGCCCTTGCGGCCAGTGGGCTGGACTTGGTGGGAACTGAACCAAGTCCAGGAGGCTCAGTCCGGGGAGATCGCGCAGTGGAGCGCGGGCTGGTTTCTCAGTCCGCCAAGCGTAGTAGAAGTGCAGTTGCCTTGTTTGCTAGCTTGGGGAAATGCGGACTGGAGAATTGCTTGTGCAGGAGCGTGCGGACTGGAGCCGGAGTCCGCTGAGTCCGGTTGAGCCTTGTGATGAGGTTATGGACTTAGGGAAGCGGACTGGAGTTCGATGTATACGCGGACTGGGGTCTGCTGTTAGCGGACTGGATTGGCGTGTCCGCTAAGTCCGGAGGTGCCTTGGAGTTGAGGTAATGGACTTGGGATATGCGGACGATAGCCGGGTATCCGCTGAGTCCGGCAGGTGCCTTGATGGCGCGGTTGCGGGCTCGGGTTTTTTGCGGGCTGATGCCTTGTCCGCAGAATGGCAGATACGGCTGTTGTGGAGTCCGGCTGTGGTGGTCCTGGCTTGGTCTCTGGCGACAAGGCGGACTGGATATTGGAGTCCGGCCTTGGAGAAGCTGGGGCGGACTGGCTATCTGCACAGGGCGGCGAACTGGAAGGTGTGTCCGCGGGCTGTGCGGACACACTTGTTCTAGCTACGGGTTGTGGCGGTGATCCTATCGGGAAGGGCGGTGACCATACTCATCGTCGTGCCTATATATAGGACCCATGTCACATCAGGGACAACCAACAGAGGACCTGGACCGAAGTAAGTGAACAGTAATTGAGCTCGCGTAAGTTGCTGCGGTCTGGACTTTGTGTCCGCGCGGATAGAGAGTTGACCCGGTTGTGCTGTGCAGGTTGTGCGGATAGCGCTGGAAAGCCAGGACTTGGCTCTGATTGCGGTCAGGGACAGTGCGGACTCTGCGGTTAAGCAACAGGCGGTAAACAGCAGGTCGCGGATAGCGACCAGGCGGTCTTCTCTTTGGCGACTTGGTTCGGGGTTCAGGAGGTCGCCTGCATCAGGCGGACTGTTCCATTCGGTGGCACAGCTTGTGCGGTCTGGCGGCGTGCAGACCGGCGGTGAAGAGCTAAGCATTGGAGTAAGGGTGAGTCCGCGCGGCTTGGGTTGCGGTCTGGCGACCTGGCGGACTGAGCGGACTCCACAGCAGTAGGTCGGCGGCTTGATTGTTTGAGTCCGCGCGGCTTGTTTTTTGTTCTTGTCTTTGTAACTGTCTCTGCTCTCCCGTGTTGGGTTTTGGTGAAGCATGTCTCGCCATGTATGTCTCGCCTTGTAAAGAAGTTTGCTCTTGATCAATAAAGAAGCTTGTGCTGCATGTGTTGCTGGTTGTTACTGCTTTGTTGAGATAACCACTGTTAACTCCACGATCCGGGAAAACTTTCAACATATAAGTGGGCGTATTCTCCTTCGGTTTGTTGAATTTTCAGCAGGGTATCCAAGGGGCGTCTGCGGTTTGTTGAATTTTAACATGGTATCAGAGGGAGGTTGTTGGAGTGATCAAGCAGTGCTCAATGGAAGTAGTTGCTCGTCTGTCGAGGAAACCAGTGGTAGAACCATGGCAGTGGAGGATGCAAGTTGTCTTGGTATTGATCTTCTTACAGAGGCGAACTGTGAACGGTGGAAGTCCTGTATGAAGAGCTTTCTTCTTGGCGAGGACCTTTGGGAGGTTGTATGCGGAGCAGGAAGACAAGAGGATACTGCTGGCAATGCTGAGGCGATGAGAGCTTGGAAGGAGGCAAATGCGAAAGCGGAGTCTATTCTCAGGCAGGTGATCTCATCAGAGCTCTTGGACCACATCAGTGGATGTCGGTCAGCTGCGGAGGTCTGGACTTCCCTTGATGGGTTGTTCAGGAAGAAGGTGAAGGAGGTTGCTGCTGATGATGGTCCCTCTACTTCATATCAGGAAGAAAGGAGTGTTTCTCCTAGGCGTGATAGGAAGAGGAAGGAAGGACCACGGTGCTATAAATGCAAGCAGCAAGGTCATCTTCGGAAGGAGTGCAAGGTTGTCTTGCTCTCGGCGAACATAGCTCAGGTAGGGAGGAAGGAGAAGAACGTAGTTGGGACTTCAACTAGTTCTGGATCTGATCGGCTGGATGCCACTGATAGTGCAGCTATCTGGCATGAAAGACTGGGGCATGTAGGGATGGACAAGCTGAAAGCAATGGCGGAAAGAAGACTCGTAAGAGGCTTGCCTAGATTGTCATCCTATGGCGATGGTCGGGGGTGTGCGGGAATGTCAGGAAAGTGGAGCCTATCGCTTCATGGTCGACAAAGCACAATCCAGGAGTAAAGCACCATTGGCGGTTGTCCATTGTGCTCTGGTGGGACCGACCGTCACGGCCAGTCTTGGAGGCAGCAGGTTCATGCTGATATTGGTTGATGACTATTCTGGGTATACTTGGGTATACTTTATGAAGACGAAGTCCAGCATGGTACGCTTGTTTGTGGAGTTCAAGAAGCTTGTCGAAGGCCAGCTTGGCCGGAGGATCAAGGTGTTGAGGATAGGTTTCGGTGGTGAGTTTGACTCAACCGAGTTCTCACGCTTTTGCAGGAAGCAAGGGATCCAGATGGAGCTTTCTTGTGGACATACTTCACAACAGGGTAGTGTTGCAGCTCGGATGATCCGTTGGTTAACGGAGACCTGCAAGTGTTGGCTTCGGAGTAAAGGCGTTCCGAAGGCTCTTTGGGCGGAAGGAATGGCCTGTGCTGCTCATGTCATCAACCGGATGCCTCTTAGCCCGATCATAGTGAAGACTCCTTATGAGCTAATGTTCGGAGTGAAGCCCTCAGTGAAGCACCTTCGGGTGTTTGGATCTACCTGTTATATACACTCTCCGGGTGCTCTCAAAACAAAGCTAGTCTTTGTTGGGTATGATGAGCAGAAAAGAAGATGGAGGTGTATGGATCCTGCGACGAAGAAACTCATAGTGTCGAGGGACATTGTCTTTGATGAGTTGACGCCGTATTGGGGTAACTCTTATGTGGAGCTAGAAATAAGCAGGTCAGATGGTGGGCTGAAGGAGGCTGCTGCTAAGGAAGTGGAGTTGCCTGAGTCACCAGGTGCTCCAGGTTGTTCTAGCTCCGGGGCAAAGGCGTCAGAGTCGGGAAGAAGGGGGAGCGATGCTCCAGGACCTTCTGGCTCAAAGGCGGAGGCTTCCTGTTCAGGAAGCAAGGGGAGCGATGTTCCAGGCAGTTCATGTTCAAGAGGGGAGTCTTCTGGTTCAGGTAGCAGGGGGAGCGTTGCTCCAGGTGCTCTTGGTTCCAGTAAGGATGCGTCTTGTTCAGGGAACAAAGGGAGCATTGTTCCGGGTTTGCCCGGGAACGGAGCTGGTTCAAAAGCAGCGGAGGTGGTTAGCCATGATCAGGTTCTTCGGAGATCGAAGAGGATCAGTAAGCCACCAGCTCGATATAGTGAAGGGAACACGGCGGACTTGGTCCCGTGTTTCCTTGTTAGCCCTCAGATCGAGCAAGGTACTTCTAGCTGTGAAGACCCCACTAGAATCAAGGAGGTGATTGACACCAAGTCTGATGAGGTGACTTCTCTCAGAGGCAACAAGGCTTGGGCTTCTGGGTCCAAGGAAGTTGGTGATACTCCTATTATGCATGAGTGGAGGTTGAAGCTGAAGAAGGCAGAGGGAAGCATGGCTCCTTTTGGGAGATGCTGGAGGGCTCCCTCATGGTCCATGATATGCGGGGCGAGGACTATGTCTTGGACATCTCTTCGTAGATGCTATCGGAAGGACCAGGTGCGAGGTTACGGGAGCTGCTGGAGTTATTCACCACTTCTCACTTCAAGGGGGAGTGTTGAATTCTGTGAAGTGAAAGTGGGTGAATGAAAGGCTTGGGAAACCTATCCGCGCGGACTACGCGGATTGGGTTGGCGGACTGCTAGGTCGGCAGGGATGTTGCAGGCGGTTTGCTCTGTGGCGGCCTGGGCGGTCTGTTCGCGCGGACTGCGCGGACAGCAGCGGCGGTCTGACAGGCCAGTGTATGCTCAGCAGGCGGTTTACTCCCAGGAAGTAACCGGGCGGATAGGAATGTTATCCGCGGAGTCCGGCTTGAAGCGGACTGAAGAACTGGAGCTCGGCAGACCGGTTTGGCAGATGCCTTGGTCTTGCTCTAGTGAAGCGGCAAGTGGAAGCCGTGGAGACCGCCGGTCAGCGCGGACAGGAACTGGAGGTCGCCCGGTATGGCGGGCTAGATCCAGTGTCCGCCTGTAAAGTGCGGACTGGCCCTTGCGGCCAGTGGGCTGGACTTGGTGGGAACTGAACCAAGTCCAGGAGGCTCAGTCCGGGGGAGATCGCGCAGTGGAGCGCGGGCTGGTTTCTCAGTCCGCCAAGCGTAGTAGAAGTGCAGTTGCCTTGTTTGCTAGCTTGGGGAAATGCGGACTGGAGAATTGCTTGTGCAGGAGCGTGCGGACTGGAGCCGGAGTCCGCTGAGTCCGGTTGAGCCTTGTGATGAGGTTATGGACTCAGGGAAGCGGACTGGAGTTCGCTGTATACGCGGACTGGGGTCTGCTGTTAGCGGACTGGATTGGCGTGTCCGCTAAGTCCGGAGGTGCCTTGGAGTTGAGGTAATGGACTTGGGATATGCGGACGATAGCCGGGTATCCGCTGAGTCCGGCAGGTGCCTTGATGGCGCGGTTGCGGGCTCGGGTTTTTTGCGGGCTGATGCCTTGTCCGCAGAATGGCGGATACGGCTGTTGTGGAGTCCGGCTGTGGTGGTCCTGGCTTGGTCTCTGGCGGCAAGGCGGACTGGATATTGGAGTCCGGCCTTGGAGAAGCTGGGGCGGACTGGCTATCTGCACAGGGCGGCGAACTGGAAGTGTGTCCGCGGGCTGTGCGGACACACTTGTTCTAGCTGCGGGTTGTGGCGGTGATCCTATCGGGAAGGGCGGTGACCATACTCATCGTCGTGCCTATATATAGGACCCATGTCACATCAGGGACAACCAACAAGAGGAACCTGGACCGAAGTAAGTGAACAGTAATTGAGCTCGCGTAAGTTGCTGCGGTCTGGACTTTGTGTCCGCGCGGATAGAGAGTTGACCCGGTTGTGCTGTGCAGGTTGTGCGGATAGCGCTGGAAAGCCAGGACTTGGCTCTGATTGCGGTCAGGGACAGTGCGGACTCTGCGGTTAAGCAACAGGCGGTAAACAGCAGGTCGCGGATAGCGACCAGGCGGTCTTCTCTTTGGCGACTTGGTTCGGGGTTCAGGAGGTCGCCTGCATCAGGCGGACTGTTCCATTCGGTGGCGCAGCTTGTGCGGTCTGGCGGCGTGCAGACCGGCGGTGAAGAGCTAAGCATTGGAGTAAGGGTGAGTCCGCGCGGCTTGGGTTGCGGTCTGGCGACCTGGCGGACTGAGCGGACTCCACAGCAGTAGGTCGGCGGCTTGATTGTTTGAGTCCGCGCGGCTGTTTTTTTTGTTCTTGTCTTTGTAACTGTCTCTGCTCTCCCGGTGTTGGGTTTTGGTGAAGCATGTCTCGCCATGTATGTCTCGCCTTGTAAAGAAGTTTGCTCTTGATCAATAAAGAAGCTTGTGCTGCATGTGTTGCTGGTTGTTACTGCTTTGTTGAGATAACCACTGTTAACTCCACGATCCGGGAAAACTTTCAACATATAAGTGGGCGTATTCTCCTTCGGTTTGTTGAATTTTCAGCAGGGTATCCAAGGGGGCGTCTGCGGTTTGTTGAATTTTAACAGTGTCGACATCATTTCTCTGGAATGTCGACACCACTTCTATGTGTCGACACAAAAAACTCCTTGTGTCGACACCATTTTACTTAGCCAATTTTGTTAAACTACTCTATGTTCAACATTCCTAATTCAATTTTAAACTTATTGAATTTAGTTTCATCTAGAAGCTTAGTAAACATATCAGCAATTTGATAATCTGATTTAACAAATTCTAGTGAAATGTCCTCTTTCTCTACATGTTCTCTAAGAAAATGGTATCTAATTTTTATATGCTTAGTCCTACTATACGAAACAGGATTATTAGCTATAGAAATTGCACTTGTAGAATCACAAAACAAAGGTGTTCTACTTACTTGAATACCATAGTCTTCAAGCTGGTGCTGAATCCACAAAAATTGTGCACAGCAGCTTCCTGCAGCAACATATTCTGACTCAGCTGTGGAGATTGTGACACTGGTCTGCTTCTTACTGCTCCAAGACACTAGTCTTCCACCTAGAAATTGACAGGTGCCTGTAGTACTTTTTCTATCTTCCTTGCAACCTGCAAAATCTGCATCTGAATATCCTGTCAATAGAAAATCTCCATTCCTAGGGTACCAAAGGCCTAGATTAGGTGTGCCCTTAAGATATCTCAAAATCCTTTTCACTGCAGTCAGATGAGATTCTTTACGGCAGGATTGGTACCTAGCACAGACACATGTAGCATACATGATATCTGGTCTACTAACAGTCAGATATAGGAGGGAGCCAACTATCCCTCTATACAAAGTTTCATCTACAGATTCTGCATCATCTTTGCTAAGAGACACACTTGACCCCATAGGAGTTCTCATGGTAGTGGATGATTCCATACCATACTTTTTAATTAACTCCATGGTGAACTTAGACTGAGTTATGGACAAGCCATCTTCAGTCTGTCTTACTTGGAGACCCAAGAAAAACTTAAGTTCTCCCATACTGCTCATTTCAAATTTTCCTTGCATAAGTTTTGCAAACTTACTGCAAAGATTACTTTCAGTATACCCAAATATTATGTCATCTACATATATTTGGACTAGGATAATCTTTCCTTTAGATTACCTAAGGAATAAAGTCTTGTCTAGTTTCCCCCTTGAGAATTTATTCTCAATGAGGAAACTAGACATGGTTTCATACCAAGCCCTTGGGGCTTGTTTCAACCCATACAAAGCTTTCCTAAGTCTAAAAACATAATCATGTTTGAGAGGATAAACAAAACCTGAGGGTTGCTCTACATAGACTTCTTCTTTTAGATTTCCATTCAGGAATGTTGATTTTACATCCATTTGGAATACCTTGAAACCTTGATATGTTGCATAAGCAAGGAACATCCTGATTGCTTCCAGTCTTGCTAATGGGGCAAAGGTTTGATCAAATTCAATACCTTCTTCCTGCCTATACCCTTTTATAACAAGTCTTGCTTTATTCTTCACAATGATCCCATTCTCATCCAATTTATTCCTAAAGATCCACTTTGTTCCAATGATATTGTGGTCTTTTGGCTTAGGAACTAGTTTCCAGACCTTGCATCTTCTGAACTGATTCAGCTCCTCTTGCATGACATCAATCCAATGTGGGTCTAGAATTGCTTCTTCAAATTTCTTTGGTTCCACTTGTGATAGGAAGCTGGAGCAAAGAACTGTGCTCAGATTCCTGCTTCTTGTTTGCACTCCTTGTCTTGGATCACCAATTATCTGATTTGCTGGATGACCCTTTAAGTGTCTATTAGCTGGAGGTAGTCTATCTTCAGGTTGAACACCTCCAGCCTCTTCATTATGCTGCACCTCTTGATTTTCTTCAGCATCAGGAGAGTCTTGTACTCCCCCTGAACAGCAGCCATCATATTCCACTTCCTGAGTTGCAGTAGAATCTTATGTAATGGTAAGCTTGTCCATGCTCTCATTTATACCTGTAGAACTGCAAGCATTACTTGGCAACTCACAGTTAATCAGTCTTGTTTCATCAAAGACTACATGTACAGACTCTTCTATAACTTGAGTAATCAAGTTGTAGACTCTATAAGCCTTACTATTGTTGTTGTACCCAACAAATATCCCCTCTTGGGATTTGGCAGCAAACTTGGTTAGATAAGACTTGCCATTGTTAAGTATATAGTACTTGCAACCAAAGATCCTAAAATAGGATAAGTTTGGTTTTCTGCCCTTCACAATCTCATAGGGAGCCTTTTTGTGGCTCTTGGTGATAGTAGCCCTATTGATCACATGACATGCAGTGTTTACTGCCTCAGCCCAGAAATATTTTGGGAGAGAAGTGTCACTCAATAGAGTTCTACCAGCCTCTATCAATGTTTTATTCTTCCTTTCAGCAATACCATTTTGCTGTGGTGTTCTAGGTGAGGAGAATTCTTGAAATATCCCAAATTCTTCACACAGTTTTGTCACACTTTCAGACTGAAATTCAGTACCATGGTCACTTCTTATTTTGACCACTATACTGTCCAACTCATTTTGAATTTGTTTAACAAAACTATATAATACACTTGGGGTTTCAGATTTCTGTCTTAGAAAAAACACCCAGGAATATCTAGAATAATCATCTACCATCACAAATGTGTAGACCTTCCTACCTAGACTATGAACTGGCATAGGACCAAATAGATACATATGCAAGAGGTATAGACACCTCACTGAATCCTTGTTTTCAAGGCTATGAAAGGTGGATTTGGTCTGCTTGCCTTTTTGACAAGATGAGCATATCTCGTCCTTTATACACTTAACTTGAGGACCAATCCTCACTAACTCTTTGCTAAAGAGTTGCCCAATAGTCTTACAGTTAAGATGGGCCAGCCTCTTGTGCCATTTAACACAATGAGAGGCTCTCTCATCAGCTACAAGACAAATAGGAGAAACATTGTTCTCATACACAAAGTTAAGACAGTAAACATTTCTCTTTCTATATCCTGTCAATATGACCTTTTGGTCACTTGACCTTTTGATATGACATCCATTATGAATAAATGAAATGTCATATCCTAAGTCACTCAACTAACTTATGCTTACAAGGTTGTGTTTCAAACCCTTCACATAGGCCACTTGAGAGATAGTAATCTGGTTATTAGAAATGTTACCAAATCCTTTGATGATTCCTTTTTCTAAACCACCAAAGTTACTTTAGGGCCATCCATGATAGGTGTGTAGTCCTTCAGCAACCCCCTTATTCCAGTCATGTGCCTGGAACATCCATTGTCCAAGTACCATATAGGGGCATGGCCACTTGGACTCACCTGCAATAAAGACTAGTTAACCTTAGAACCCAAATAAGTTTTGGGTCATTGGTTCATGTTATTCTGAAATTTGACAAATCGGCTTGTAGCTCTTCTAGCAGACAGATTTCTACTCTCCTTGACACTGGAATTGTGCCAACAATCTAAGGCAAAGTGGCCTACCATGCCACACCACCAGCACTCAAACTTGTTGTATCTTTGTTTAGGTACAACCCTAGCTGAATTGTCTACAGCAGGCTTCTTGTTTTGTGCTGGAGCTTTGCCTTTAGATTTGAACTTAGCAGTCCAGGCAGTTTTCTTAAACCCTAACACAGTCTTACCCTTTTGAGGTACAAACTCATCAATCAAGGGTAATACAGATTTAGGTTTAGAAAAACTAGCTACAATCTCTTTCTCTTTCTGAAGTCTAACCTCCAGATTTCTAATCTAATCATTCTTGAATGTGATTGTGCCAATTTGAATAACAGTTATGTTTTTCAATCTGGCAATCTCATTCAGTTTTTGATCCAGCAACTTCTCTAAGTCTAATGCAGCCATCTTAAGATCTGCAATTTCCTTAGCTTGAGATTTGGCCAGGTTTTTGCTCTTCTTAAGTGCCTGCAATAAATCTCTATATCCATCTATCAGCTGATGAATATCATCTTCAGACTCAGACCCATCCACATCACTTGATGCAGATGTTGCTGACTCTGACTCAGTACTGCAATCTGAAAGACATTGTACCTTACTACGACCAGGCTGATCGTCGCACTTGTCTTCTCCTAACACAACCATCAGTCCCTTGCACTGATGGTCTTCTTGTTCATATATAGAGTTCAGCACCTGGAGAAACTCTTCTTCTTCATCTACTGTATATAGACCAATGTAGGCCTCTGCTTCAGATTCTGACTCCGAAGTAGATTGGTCTGACAAGGTCTTCTCCTTCTTAGGAACAAAGGATTTCTCCTTCTTGCTTTGGTGTTGACTCTTCTACTTATCTGTAGTCTCTTTTCTTTTATCTGGACACTCAGCCACAACATGTCCAGGCCTATTACAGCAATAACAAATTGTCTTGGATGATGTAGATTTGCTTGGCTTAGACCTGCTCCTTTCCTTCCTGGATGACTTTTTCTTTTGATAATAATCATCCTTAGGCTGAGATGTGGAAGTCTTAGACTTCCATTGCTTCTTCTTCAGGAATCTCTGAAACTGTCTAGTAAATGCTGCAAAATCCTCATCTGAGTCACTGCTGTATGAATTCTGATTGTCTGAATTTTCTGAAGCAGTTTCATCAACAATCTTAGGAGGTGATTGAGACATCCTCATATTTTTCTTAGTGGCTTCAACCTTGAAGGCCACAGATTTTTATCTATGCTCACCTTTTGCACTTTTTTCTTCCTCTTTCCTTGTCATTAGCTGCATCTCATATGACAGCAGTTTTCCAAACAAGGTTGGTGGAGAGATATCTGCAAGTTTGGCCACTTCCCTAATGACACAAATCTTTGTGTCCCAATCCTTTGTCAAGGATCTTATCATTCAGTTCATAAGTACTGAAGATTCTCCCATAGGACATCAACTCATTCACTATCCTATAGAAATTTTTATAGCACTCAGTGATACTGTCAGACTTTCCTTGTCTGAAACTCTCATATTCCTGGTTTATCATAGATTTTCTATCTTGTCTTACTTCTTCAAAACCCTCCATATAGACTATTAAAGTATCCCACATTCCTTGGAGGTCTTGCAGTGAATCAAATTCTAAAAAGTTGCATCATCAATGACACTTACTATGATGTTCTGGGCTCTTTTATCCATAGTTGTCAGGATGATCTCATATTTAGTCATTTCTGAGAAATCCTTGGGAATTCTTTGGTTTGCATCGAGAATTGAAATCTTCATTGGGATATAAGGACCTTCCTTGACTGTAATATAGATCCTTGGATCAGAAGCCTCCATAAACAGCCTGACCCTTTCTTTCCGGATGCCAAATATCTCCTTTCTGCATATGGGTAATTTCATAGACCCTAGCTCCTTATGATTTTCACCTGAACTCATTTTCTTGATTCTTGAATCTGCCTTATGGATCTACTCAGACTGTTAAGTCTTTCTTTGAGTAACCTGGCTCTGATACCACTTGAAAGAATTAGTGCCTAACCACCTAGAGGGGGGGTGAATAGGTGTACTTTTTCTTTTACTTTTAAGGCAGAAAATCTGTTCTGTAATTTAAGCAGCAATTGCAAATTCTACAGCTATCACAGAAATATTCACAGAAATATCACAACACAGATTGTACACAGATTTTTATAGTGGTTCCCCAAGGTCTGGGTACATCCACTTTCCCCCTTCGCCTATCTAACAGTGTACTAGATTAGGCCTAACTTCTGCACTTCACCTCAGATCCTCAGATCTTACAACTCAGAACCCCAAACATGGTTCCTACAACTCATGCAATCTGCCATACCTCAGCCTTCAACAAGGCCAATACTCAGAGATCACAATCTCCTACAACTCAGGCTCACAGCCTTACCTCAGCCTTCAACAAGGCCTACCACTCAGAGAATTTACTCTCCTACACTCAGCCTTTATAAAACAGGCTTACAATCTCAGATCTATATAGATCCTACAAAAATTTGATTTAACAAAGTAAATAACCACCACCCTGATAGAGAGAGAAGGGATGGATGGCTTCTTAATGAGTTCTTGAAAGAACTTGATGGCAGAGCACAACCTCTCTTAGCTTTCTTCAAAGCTTCTTGAATCTGAACTCAGTAGGGTTGAACTCTTGAGAAGTTGATCTTCAATCAGCTTCTGACTTGAGATTCAGATCTCAATCTGAATCTTTCTTGGCAGCCTGTTTCAGCAACTGCACTTATTAGATGGAGTTCTCCCTCTCTAACTTCTTCTAGATCTTCTGTTGAAAATCTTCTGTATAATTACTTCTATCTGTATTGCTCAGAATATGTATTCTTCAATGATTGATCATCACTTTCTGTTGAAGGAGAAATCCTTTATATAGTCTTTCTCCATGGTAACCGACTGAACCGGTTTCTAACAACCTTCTGACAGCTCTGACAGTAGTAGTAGACCAGTTAGAAATGGCAGCTGTCAAGTCATCCAGTCACTTCTTGAAATCACTGTCTCTGTCTGAAAGTGTCGAGACTGATCTTCATTATGTGTCGACACAAGTAGACTAAGTGTCGACACAAGTGGACTAAGTATCGACACTAGCCTTGGTGGTGTCGACATAACTTCTTTTATTGTTGTAACAGCTTCCCGACACTGCTTCTTCAGAATTTGTCGACACTGATTCTGTGTGTCGACACAAGCCTTCTTTTCTTTAATTTTGTTGAAACTTGTTGTGTGTCGACACATCTCCTTTGTGGCGACATAAGTACTTCTTTACTTTAACTTTATTGAAGCTTTGCTTTGTGTCGACACAAGTCCTGTGTGTCAACACAGTTAATGTTGACAAATACTTCTGTGTGTCGACACTGCCTCTATGTGTCGACACAACTGATGTCGACTAAGTATTCCTGTGTCTCGACACTGTCTTTTGGTGTCGACACTGATTCTGTCGACTTTGCTTCTCTGTGTGTCGACACAGCCTCTTGGTGTCGACACAGTTGATTCTAGTGTCGACTCAGCCTTTCCAAGTGTCGATACAATTAACTCCAAGTGTCGACACAGCTTTTCTCCAGTGTCGACACAAGCCTTCATAAGTGTCGACACTGCCTTTCTAGGTGTCGACACATGGACTTAGAAATTTTTCTGCATTTCCTGCAATTACTTAACCTACACATATAAACTCAAAACACATCAAATACACCTTGATGTATATCATTGAGTAGGGTGAGGCTTCTTCAAATCTGGTACACATTTTCCAATGTACCCAACACCAGGCGTGTTCGGGTTGACCCAGGCGTGTTAAGAACCCATGTCCTCTTCGGGATGTTTTTGGTCCTGTGTCGATTGAGGAACACGCCCCGTAACACGGGCGTGTCAAGTTTGACACGGGCGTATTGAGAGCCTGTATCCTGGTCAGGATGCATGGGTTTCGGCGTCGATTGAGGCACACGGCCTTGGATACGGGCGTGTCACAAGCCGTGTTCGGCCCAGGAAATTGATTTTAAGTGCGAATCGTGGCCGTCGGTTTCCTTCTTTTGGGATCCAAGGGCCCAGGGCCGTTCTTACTGGGTTAAGTCTAGGAATAGGGTTTGAAACCCTCATTCCACTTCAAGCTTTCTCTTTCTAAAGATTTAGAGAGAGGGCAGAGCAAGGAAGAAGGAGAAGGAGAGTTCCGGCCACCGGTGGAGTTTCGGAGCCCCAAATCGCAAGCCGAGCTCAGATCTACGAAGGCGAGGCCGTTACGGTGCTTTTCATCCGTCTAGATCTTCATGGCGCCAAAGAGAAACGCAAGGGTAACGATTCTCTTCTTGGACATGTAAAGTCCTCTTTCCTTTTTGCATAGGAAGCCCGCTCTTGCAAGTATGCGGTGAGTGTGAGGTATTCCTTCGGGTAGACATGAATAGTCTCCATTGTTTCGCATATAGAGTCTGGAATCGAGGAACGGACATAGGCATGGTGTGTGAAGCCTACCCGGAAAAGTTGGTCTGGATCGATGATGTTTCATTGCATGAGTGGTCGGAGAACAATCCACGCTGATGGTTGTTTTTCGGGTTTTCTACGTTGTAGATTGCAACAGGGAACCTTGGGGACTAACTCCAAGGTGCACCCGGAAAACTGGGCAGAAGCGTGATTCTGCCATCTTGGAGGCCTGCGAGCCAACTTGCACATAACTGGGTTATGTAAAGTGTGTGATCGATTTGGGACTCGGGGAAGCTTGACTCGCGCATATGTCTTAAATTGACGTTGCAGTGTGAGCAACGGGTTAGGTGGAACCATACCCACTCTATGTCGTTCGGTTAAAGAGACCTAAGGTACGTGGTACTTGCTGTTGGCATAGATGGAGGTTCTTAGGCTTAGGCCTGAAAGACTATAATGCTCACGAGGTTTGCCGTCCAAGAGGCAGTGGTGAGACTACAGATTTGACCGTGTTCACCGAGAATGTGCCCTGAGAGCACGGGGTGTGTGGTCGTGCGTGCCTACACCTATGATGAAGTGTAATTTCACGATATCGTTTGGCTATGCTAATAAAGTGCAGGGAAGGAGCATCGCCTCCCTAAGTAAAGGGGCGGGGTCGTTATAATTTGGTCAGCTTTAGCTGACCGTTGCTTTTGTTTGCCACCGCTTCGGTGGATTGTTGTTTGCAGGTGCTGCGGAGCCTAGTGGCAAATAGCGGGCAAAAACCCTTTTTGCTGAGCTGGCCCTCGAAGGCCTTTGCTAATGTTTACTTTTATTTTCATGTGTGACCGGCCTGCGTGCCGATGTTTGAAAGACACTATTTGTTTAAGAAAACCCTTGTAAGGCCATAAGGCCAAGTACTTTGTGTATTTGTATGCTCATTCCTTGTGGGTTATTATTTTAGTGGACATTCATGTTGTGGTTGGGTTCTTACTTTGCAACATTTAATATGCTTCCGCTAGAATGTGCTCTGCGTAGGACGTTAGTTATTGGAAGGATGGTTTCATTGTGTAACCCTTCGGTCTGTCTGTGGTATATGGCGTCGGGCCCCGACCGGACCTACTGTTATATGCTATATGACGGATAGGAGGTGTTACACTCGTCTCCTAAGAGCTTACAACTCAGATCCCTCAGGATCTCTCAGTCTCCTTCAAGACCTACTTCAGGCAGAAAGCCCTACCACTCAAAGCCAACAAAGCTCCTACAACTCAGTGATCCATAGACCACCTACCTCGGACTTATCACTAAGTCCTACAACTCAGGCTAGGAGGATAGCCCTACCACTCAGAGAGAATGACTTTCCTATCTCAGGCCAACAGCCCTACAACTCAGATCCAAACCTGGATCCTACATCAGATTCACCACTTGAATCTTACCACTCAGATATACTTAAAGATCCTACACTCAGCTTTTATATATTAGGCTTACACTCAGATCAAATGATCATACAGAGATATTAATGGTTTGTTGATAATGTTTAGACACCAAAGAAATATTCTCTGTGTCTTCCTCCTTTTGTGTTGAGATAGCTCAGGCAGTCTTCTTCAAAGTTCCAGGAATGGTCAGCTAGAGCTGTGAAGTTGCTGCAGCTAGGTCTTCCCTTTGATGCTTCTTATTTCTCAGAGATGTCTCTCTAAACTTGTTGTTAAGGATGAGAAAGACAACATCTAACTTACTAGAACTTTCAGATCAGTAGTTTAAACAACTTCTCTTGGCTCTACAACAATGTCAAGAGGAAGAAGATGAAGTTTAGCACTTCCCAAAAGTTAATCTTCGCTTTACTGATCTTTAGCTTTTTATCCCGATGTCCAACAGCTCTTTGAGCAGTGGGACCAGCTGTAGTTGTTGGCTACAACTTTGCTTTTTGCATTAAATGCAGTACAGGAGGCATGTAACGTCGTTTGTCGTACACTGTAGGCTTCCCACAATATTTTGAATTTCTGCTGACGCCAGTACCTGTGGACTTGGTCGATTTCAGACAATTCATCATAGGCATCAAGTGAAGATCCTTCACTCAATGCCAAAATACTTAGCCAATTATCCTGTAGCACGAACCGTCGAGTGTTCAGTCTTTACTCAATGAATATAGACATTAGCTGTCTTAACTGATTAGGCATTGAGTGAACCTTCATAACTCAACGCATTTGGACTTAGTCGCTTTTCTCTTAAAGAAGACATTGAGTGAGTTGACTTCACTAAACGTTTTTTGTCTTTGCCAATTTAGTTAAAGAAGCGTTGAGTGAACGACCTTCACTCAATACTTTTATCCTTAGACAAACTTTTTTTGATAGGAGTTGAGTGAGTTGACATCACTCAACGCCTCTATCCTTTGTTTCCCATCTTGATGAGGTGTTGAGTGAACTTCCTTCACTCAAGGCTTCTGGACTTGATGGAATTTCTATTGAGTTGGCATTGAGTTAACTGTCTTCACTCAATGCTTCTGGACTTAGACAGATTTTTTGTCTACTTTTTCAAAGGCTTTGACATCACTCTGTTCTATTGACTCTTTCTTCTTGAGGTATAGAGTGAATTGCCTTCACTCAATGCTTTTGGACTTAGCCAGATTTCTTGGCAGAACTTCTATGTCTTTGACTACTTGATCTTTACTCAACACATCTGTCTCTAGGTGTTGAGTGATCTGCCTTCACTCGACACCTGTGGAGTTGGGCAGATTTCTGCTTTGCCAATGTTGAGGCTTTGAATATCTAGTTTTTACTCAACACTTTTGGCTATTTAGCATTGAGTGAACTGCTTTCATTCAACGCCTGTATACTTAGATAGATTTCTGTCTTTCCAGCTTTCTTCCTTGAGTCCACCTATTACTATTACGTATATAACCTGTCTAATCATTGTAACAAGTAATCACCTGCAAACTTTGAACTTATGGTAACCATTAGATACACATATGTGTATACCATTGTCATGTAGGCTTTCTTCAAATCTGGGACATTGAGATCAATGGACCCAACAATCTCCCCATATTTGAAGAAGCCAAAACCTTAGACAATGATATACACTAACACATATGCAGTAGATATAATAGATATAACATTACATAACACAGAGGAAATAATGAATGTACATTCAATCAAAATTATATTCATTAATAGAAGGATTAATTATTTTTGAGTTGTGCATAAAACAAAATTACATTTCCTTCAGCCCTTAAGATAATCAAGAAACACGTTTATGTTTCAGGTTCTCCTATCACTATGACACTACTCCTTGGCTTCTTGGCTGCATCCTCAGCTTTAACATATGTTTTCTTTTCCTTTTGTCTCTAGAAGTAACTGTAAGGCTTTGGGAAGTATTTGACAAGCTCCATATCATTTGGTGGCAAAGTGCCTAGCCATTTGTACTTTTTGAACTTCTTCCTATCCCCTTTATTCTTTTCAAACTTTTCCCACTCTAGGGAGCTGTAGAGCTTTCCCCTCTCCGTCTTCTTGTTCTTTACAGGATCCCAGGCAGATAGACTTATTGTCCTGGACTAAGGACTCTATTGTTCAAAGTTAGGTCTTGCTTCCATCTCTTCCTTGAATCTCTTCTTGCTCATCCCGAAAGCATCCTCTTGCTCAGCAATAGACTTTCCTCTAGCCCTTAACTCTGGCTCAACGGTGGGGCTGAATGTAGGGATTGTAGGAATGTTAGTTGTTATAAAAGATTCAGCCCCTTGTGCACCTTCTTGAAAGTACTGAGCATCATCCTGATAGACAAGACCTTGTTCTGCATTCTGACCATAATATTGGCCATCATACATACCATCATGTTGAGCCATCTGCCCCTGATTCAGTGCCTGTTGAACTTGGTTGGGGACCAAGGGGATGTTGTCATACTGAACTTGATCCAGACTAAAGGATCCTCTTATAACATTTGACACCCATACAACATTCTCTGTGTTTGTTCTGATTACTTCCTTCTCCCCCTTTTTGGCTTCTTCAGTAATAGCCTTAGTCTGGGAGGAATTGGCTTTGGTCAACTTCACATCAAGGTAATTTACACTTGCAGTAACCTGGTTCTTGACTTGCAGCATGTGATCTTCCAGGAGTTTAGTGTAGGCATCCTTTTAGTGATAAGAGTGGTCGTTTGTGCTTCCCGTAATACTTTGTCAGCATTTTGTATTACCAGCATGTTTACAGCAGCGATGTTTTGATTTTCCATGATTGCATTTCGGAGAGTGCCAATCTCCACCAACTTGTTCTGAGTGATGTCAACTACAGGAGCTGTTCTTAAGAAGAATTCAACTGTCTGGACCTTTAGCAGATAAACCTCAAATATGATAGATTTGATCTTTATTAAGAGTTCATTCCTCAGGTTCTTTATGGAATCATCAACAAAGTTTTCAAGAATTCTTCTTTGATCATCCAGTAATCCTTTTAGATGAGCTATAAAGAGAGGTGACATCTCATCAGCCCTTGTAGAAGTTCCTTGGTCACCTTTCACAGTAGCTTCATTCCTGACAGCAGGGATACCTTTAGAATCTGCCATCCTGTACTCAGATGAGTGTTCTTCCTCATTAATATCAGTAGCATTCTTGTCTTGCTCAGATACAGAAGAATCTAATCCATAAACAATTCCTTGAGCAGGGAGTTTTGTGTGAAGCTCTCCCTCACCCTCTACAATGTCCTCAGTGACATGTAGGTCTAAAACAACATCCTTTTCCACATTTTTAGTAGGTAGATTTGTCTCTAGAGGAATCTAGAATTGCTCCCCCTCAGCAAATACCTCTTCCATAACTTGTTCCAAAAGATTCTCCACCCTAACTTTAAGGACTGAAGGCACCTTGATGATCTTGTATTAAAGGTGCAGGTGCATCTTCAGTAGGATCTGGTGACTTGGAAGCCTCCCCATCCATCACAGCAGTTCTTGGGAGGAAGACTTGTATCTTGGAGGAAGACTTGTATATTGGATCTTTATGTTGTAGTCTTGGAGCTGGTGCTGGATCCACAGCAACCGAGCATAGCAACTTCAATTGATATATACTACTAACTCAGCAGTGGAAATAGCCACACCGGTCTGTTTTTTGCTGCTCCAAGATACAAGTCTTCCTCCCAAGAACTCACAGGTTCCTGATGTACTTTTCCTGTCTTCTCTACACCCTGCAAAATTTTCATCTGAATATCCAGTTAGTTCAAAATCCATATTCCTAGGGTACCATAGGCCAATATCTGGTGTGCCCTTAAGATATCTTTGTATTCTTTTAACTTAGAATAGTGAGACATTATAGGGCTAGCCTGGTATCTAGCACAAACACATGTATCATACATGATGTCTAACCTACTAGCAGTTAGATGTAGTATGGATCCAATTATGCCTCTATACAAGGTTTCATCAACAGGCTTCCCTATCTCATGCTTGTCTATTGATATACTTGACCCCATGGGAGTTTTCATTATGGAGGCACTCTTTATTTCAAACTTTTTAATTAACTCTCTAGTGAGCTTAGACAGTGAGATAGACAATCCATCTTCAGTATGCTTTATTTGGAGGCCCAAGAAGTACTTAAGCTCACCCATACTGCTCATCTAACTTCCCTTGTATAAGTTTGGCAAACTTCCTGCAAAGATTATCATCAGTAGACCCAAAAATTATGTCATTTACATAAATTTGGACTGGTATGATCTTGTCCTTAGATTCTCATAGGAATAGAGTCTTGTCTATCTTTTCCCTTGAGAATTTATTCTCAATTAGAAATCTAGACAGAGTCTCATACCATGCCCTAGGGGCTTGCTTCAACCCATACAAAGCTTTCCTAAGTCTATAAACATAATCAGGAGAGTTAGGATTGACAAACCTGATGGTTATTCAACATATACTTCTTCCCTTAAGTCACCATTCAGGAAGGCAGACTTCACATCCATCTGGTAGACTTTAAATCCCTTGTAGGCAGAATATGCAAGGAACAGTCTGATGGCTTCTAGCCTAGATACTAGGCAAATGTTTGATCAAAATTAATACCTTCTTCTTGTCTATATTCCTTAGCCACCATCCTAGCTTTGTTCTTGATTATAATGTCATTTTCATCAAGCTTATTCATGTAGACCCACTTGGTTCCAATGACATTATGTCCCTGTGGTCTGGAAACCAGCTTCAAGATCTTATATCTTTTGAACTGGTTCAGTTCTTCTTACATTGCCACAATCCAAAACTAGTCTATGTTGGCATCTTCAAATCTTTTGGGTTCAATCTGTGAAGCTTGAATACATGGCTGTGTTGAGACTTCTACTTCTGGTTAAAATTCCTTGGTTAGCATCACCAATAATCTGGTATATGTGATGATTCCTTAGATGCCTGACATCTGGATGCATTCTCCCATCAGCATATTGAGCTTCAGTGGCTGGAGCTTGCTGATCTTTATCCTCATAATCTTAGCTTTGCCCTTTTCTGGAATGCACACTCCTTCATCTTCATCTTGGGCAACAAGAGGAGATTCCTTGATGGACATTTTGTCCATCACCAATTCTATACCTACATGACTAGATGAGGAGCTTGATAGCTTACTATTAATCATAATAGATCCATCAAACACTATATTTATGGACTCTTCTACAACTTCATTTTTCAAGATGTAGATCTTATAAGCCTTGCTATAATTGTAGTACCCAAAAAATATCTCATTATAGGATTTGGAAGCAAACTTATTCAAATAAGACTTCTCATTATTGAGCACATAACATTTGCTACCAAAGATCCTGAATTAGGCCACATTTGGTTTTCTGCCCTTCATGATTTCATAAGGAGTCTTCTTATGACTCTTGGTGATATAAGCTCTATTTAGGACATGACATACAACATTTACTGTCTCAATCTAGAAATATTCTAGGAGAGATGTGTCACTTAGCAATGTCTTGCACTACTAGAAAAATGAGTATTAGCTACACTAGGGTGTTCTTGGAGATGCCAGCTTCTATAAGAGTTCTATTTTTCCTCTCAGCTATCCCATTTTACTAGGGTGTTCTTTGAGAAGAAAATTCTTGATGAATCCCTTGCTCTTCATAGAATCTTGTCATCCCTTCAGACTGGAATTCAGTCATATGGTCACTTCTGATTTTTACCACATTACTGTGCAATTCATTCTGAACTTGCTTGGCAAAGGTCCTTAAGATATTAAGGGTTTTAGACTTCTCTTAAGAAAGAAAACTCATGCAAACTTAGAGAAGTCATCAACAATACAAAGGGTGTAGACTTTCCTACCTAGACTATGAACTAGCATAGGACCAAATAAGTCCATATGTAGGAGGTATAAACACCTCACAGAGTCTTTGGCCCCAATGCTCTTAAAAGAGGCTTTGATCTGCTTGCCCTTTTGGCATGCTGAGCAAATCTCCTCCTTGGTGCATTTTACTTTGGGATCATTTCTCACTAACTCTTCACTGAAGATCTTACTAGTAGTCTTATAGTTCAAATGAGCTAGCCTCTTATATCATTGAACACAATATGAGACTTTCTCATTTGCAACTAGACATATGAGAGAGTCATTACTTAAACAAAGAATGTTTAAACCGTAAATATTTCCACTCCTAGTGTTTCTCAAGATGACCTTTTGGTCACTTGACCTCTTAATTTGCCACTCATCCTTGTGGAATGCAATGACATAGCCAAGATCATAGAGTTGGTTTATGTTTATCAGGTTGTATTACAACCCTTCAACATAATCCACTTATGAGATGGAGACTATGTAATTGGTGATCATGCCATATCCTTTGGTGACACCTCAGTCTGAACCACCAAAGATTACTTTGGGTCCATCCTTCACTGGAGTGTACTCCTTTAGGTTGCTTCTTGTTCCAGTCATGTGCCTGTAACATCCACTATCCAAGTACCATATAGGGGTATGGGCACTTGGACTATCTTGCAAAACATAATTTAATTTACCTTAGGACCCCAATTTTTATAGGGACCTTGATTCTGGTTAGCCTTGAAAAGAAATTATCTTTATGTAGATTTTTTGACAGGAAGACTAGCACTAGTAATGGGCATAGTAGGATTTTGTCAGCATTCTAAGGCAAAATGTCTCACTTTGCCACAACATCAATACTCATGTATATTGTATCTTCTTTTCTGAGAAGGTCTAGCAGTTTGTAAGTTGTTAGCAACTGACTATTCAGAAGGAAGAGCAGCTTCCTTATTCATGTTTCTATCAGCTACAATCTGACTGAAGGTGAGCTTGCCAGTAGAAGAGCTTGGTTTATCTAGAGTTCTACCAATAGTGGTATTCTTTATAGAAGACATACTGTTGATGGCCTCAGAAATACCCAAGTCAGGCTTGCTGACAGACTTGCCCTTGGTCTGAGTGTGTGCTGGGAGATTTTGAGAAAAGGCCAAAGTCTTATTCTTGAGTGTGGGGGATGGTGCACCAAACACAAATGGTCAATGATGGGCCATTTGAATTTCCTTGTGTGGGGCTTTAAAAGCACTCATCCTCTTGTCGTACCTTCCACTATAGCTGTGAATATTTTTGTACATACTTGTGGATCATCCATTTAACCAGTGACCATAGATACTCTTTTGGTCATACATGTTTGATGGAAACACTACTTTCTTAAAAGAAATGGGAGGCTGAATTGGAGCCTTGCCTTTGTCTTTGGAATGGCCAACTCTAGGGTTCCCTTTGAATCCCAAACCCCTCTTATCCTTTTGGGAGGAGAAGGAATCTATCAAGGGCAGCAATGTATTGTGCTTTGAATATTTAGCCGCAATCCATTTCTCCCTTTGGAGATTCTCTTCAAGATCTAGAATGATTGTGTTCTTATAGGTAATGGTCCCAATCTGGATAAAAGTGATACTCTTTAGCTGGCTAATCCTCCTCCTCATTTGATCAATCAGAGGTGTTGAATCAGACTGGGAGGAAGCAGCTAGCTGACGGGAGATAATTTCCTTGTCTTGTGTCTTGGCCAGCTTCTTGCTCCTTTTCAAGGCATTCAGAAGGGCACCATACTTGTCAATCAGTTGATTGACATCTTCCTCAGATTTTGACCCATCTCTATCACACGATGATGATGCATCAGAATTGGGACTAGTCTCATAATCTGAACCAAAAGAGGAGCTGGATAGTGAGTATGCCTTATTTAGACCAGGTTGATCCTGGCTGGATTCTTCATCTGTCATGGCCATGAGACCATAGCAGCCATTATCATCTTCATCCACCTCATCATCACTGTCTGAATGGGCCCTGATACCTATCATAGCAGCAGGATAGTCTTTTTCTTCATCAACGACAGCAGCAAACAGCCTAATATAGGCTTCTTCTTCTTCAAACTCTGAAGAAGATGAGTTACTCTAACTCCAGCTCTTTTCAGTCTTGGGGAGGAAGTTCTTTTCCTTCTTGCCCTTAAGATGGTGGTGCTTCTTCTCACCAGTCTCCTTTCTCTTTACAGGACAATCAACTATGTCATATCCTGGCTTACTGTAATAATAATACATAATTTTAGAAGAAGCATGTTTACTAGGTTTAGATTCATACTTGTCTCCCTTGGAGTGTTTCTTCTCAACCTTGTAGTGGTCCTTCTTATGATGAGAGGGGGAGGAAGGTCTGCTCCTTCACTGCTTCCTCGTCATCATCTTCTGAAACTGCCAAGAGAAGGCAGCAAACTCTCCATCAGACATGTTGTTGTCTGATGTGCTTGGCTCTATAGTGTCTGATTCAGAATGCTTCCTTGGGGGAGAGTCAATCCTCTCCTTACACTTCCTATATCTCTCAGCTTTGAAGACCACGTTCTTTTCCTTAGCCTGAGATCTGTTGATGGTCTCCTCCTCCTTCCTGGCAGATAGCTGCATCTCATAGGAGAGCAGCTTCCCAAGCAGTATGTGAGGGGGAGTATCAGCAAGCTTTGTCATCTCTTTGATGCCACAAATCTTTGTCCAAGTATCTAGTTAGAGATCTGAGGAACTTGTTATTGAGCTCATAGCGGCTGAAGACCCTCTCATAGGTCCTCAGCTCATTCATAATTCTGAAGAATTTCTCATAACATTTAAATTTGTTATCTTTCTTGGTCTGCATGAAGTCTCATACTCTTGATTAAGCAGGGATTTCATGTCCTCTCTAACTTCTTCAGTGCCTTCAATATAAACCACCAGTGTATCCCACATATCCTTGGATGTTCTGTAGTGGACAAGGTTCTGGAAAGTAGAATCATCTATGACACTCACTATTACGTTATGTGCCATTTTGTCCATTGTAGCTAGAATGACCTCATCCTTAGTCATTTCAGAATACTTTTTAGGTGACTGGACTGTTGCATCCAGAGATGAGATCTTCATTGGGATGAAGGGTCCCTCTTGAACAGTTATAAAGATTCTTGTGTCAGATACCTCCATAAACAACTTGACCCTCTCCTTCTAGATCCCAAAGCTTTCTTTTTTGTAGATTGGAAGCTTTATGGAACCCAGATCCTTTTGGTTCTCTCCTAAACCCATAAGTATATTCTTATGCTACTCTTTGAGATCAACTCAGACTGTTAAGTCCTTTTTGAGTAACCTCCATCTAATACCACTTGAAAGACTTTAGTTTCGAGAGTAGCAACACCTAGAGTGGGGAGGGTGAATAGGTTTTAGGTCTTTTTTAACTTTCTCCTTACTTTTGTGTGTTGTGAGTTAAATTAAGTTAGCTTTCAAGATCACACAACAAGAACACAAGAGATTCATAGTGGTTCCCTAGATTATGGGTACATCCACTATCCCTCCCACCTTTCTAACTTCTTGTTAGACAAGGCCAGTTCTCCAAACTCGGCTCCTAAGAGCTTACAAGTCAGATCCTTCAGGATCCCGCGGTCTCCTTCAAGACCTACCTCAGGCACAAAGCCCTACCACTCAGAGCCAGCAAAGCTCCTACAGCTCAGAGATCCATAGACAACCTACCTCAGACTTATCACTAAGTCCTACAACTCAGGCTAGGAGGATAACCCTACCACTCAGAGAGAATTCTCTCTTACCTCAGACCAACAGCCCTACAGCTCAGATCCAAACTTGGATCCTACCTCAGATTCACCACTTGAATCCTACCACTCAGATCTACTTAAAGATCATACACTCAGCCTTTATATATTAGGCTTACACTCAGATCAAATGATCCTATAGAGAGTTTAATGGTTTGTTGATGATGTTTAGACATCGACAAAATATTCTCTATGTCTTCCTCCTTTTGTACTGAGATAACTCAGTCAAGTGTTCTTCACAGTTCCAGGAAAAGTTCTTCAGGAATAGTCAGCTAGAGCTGTGAAGTTGTTACAACTAGGTATTCCCTTTGCTGCTGCTTCTTTATCAGATATGTCTCTCTGAACTTGCTGTTAAGGATGTGAAAGACAACAACTAACTTACCAGAACTTTCAGATCAGTAGTTTGAACAATTTATCTTGGCTCTACAACAATGTTGAAAGGAAGATGATGAAGTTCAGCACTTCCCAAAAGTTAATCTTCTCTTTACTGATCTGTAGCTTTTTATCTCAATGTCCAACGGCTCTTTGAGTAGTGGGACCAGCTGTAGTTGTTGGCTATAACTTTGCTTTTTACATTAAATACAGCACAAGAGGCATGTGGCGCCATTTATCGTATGTTGTAAACTTCCCGCAACATTTTGAATTTCTATTGACATCAGCACCTGTGGACTTAATTGATTTCAGACAATTCATCATAGGTGTCGAGTGAACAATCATCACTCAACGCCAAAATACTTAGCCAATTATCCTGTAGCACTAGGCGTCGAGTGATCGGTCTTTACTAGACAAATATAGACAATAACTGTCTTAACTGATTATGCGTTGAGTGAACCTTCATCACTCAACACATTTGGACTTAGTCTCTTTTCTCTTAAAGAAGGCGTTGAGTGAGTTGACCTCACTCAACACTTTCTATCTTTGCTAGTTTTGTTGAAGAATCATTAAGTGAACGGCCTTCACTTAATGCTTTTTCCTTAGACAAACTTTTTGTTGATAGTCATTGAGTGAGTTGACATCACTCAATGCCTCTATCATTTGCTCCCCATCTTGATGAGGCATTGAGTGAACTGTCTTCTTCACTCAACACTTCTGGACTTGTTGGAATTTCTGTTGAGTTTGCGTTGAGTGAACTGCCTTCACTCAACGCTTTTGGACTTAGATAGATTTTTTTGTCTACTTCTTCAGAGGCTTTGACATCATTCTGTTCTGTCGACGCTTTCTTCTTGAGGCGTTGAATGAACTGTCTTAACTCAATGCTTCTGGACTTAGCCAGATTTCTTGGCAGATCTTCTGTGGCATTGACTACTTGATCTTAACTCAACGCATCTGTCTCTAGGGATTGAGTTAATTGCCTTCACTCGATGCTTGTGGATCGGGACAGATTTCTGCCATGCCAATGCTGAGGCTTTGATTGTCTAGTCGTTACTCAACGCTTTTGGCTATTTGGCATTGAGTGAACTGCGTTCATTCAACGCATGTGGACTTAGATTTCTGTCTTTCTAGCTTTCTTCCTTGAGTCCACCTGTTACTGTTACTTAGACAACATATCTAATAATTGTAACAAGTAATCACTTGCATACATTGAACTTATGGTAACCATTAGATACACATATGTGTCTATCATTGTCATATAGGGCTTCCTCAAATCTGAGATATTGGAATCAATGAACCCAACAGTATATTTATATGGGACCCACTCTTCAATAATGACATACTTTTTGTGGCAAATATGAGGTTCATATTCCTAAAATGGATGATCTGTATGTTTTCCGAGCAAGATCACGGTGATTTGTTGAAGACTACCCATATTTGCATCATTATCGTTTGAAAATATTCTTAAAACTTGTTGATTTACAATTACAAGAGCTAAACAACTGGTTTGATAAGGTGAGTATGGAATTGCTCAATTGTATGACTTACTTGATTCTCATTAACTCCATTAATTATTTTGACAAACAAAGGGTACTCAGACATGCGGAGTTTTATCATACTGACTTTTCAAGTTTGGAGTTGTTTAATTTGGATTTTCAACTTGACAATTTCAATATAGATATGTGAAGTGATGAGAAATTTTCTGACTTGAAGGACCTTGATCATCTCTCTATGAAGTTTGTTGAAACAGAAAAATATGTTGCTTATCAGCAAAAATACAAGCTATTGAAGTTCGTTCTGATTCTTCCTGTGAATATTGCAAGTGTTGAATGAGTATTTTCGGACATGAATTATGTCAAGAACGGATTGTGCAATTGTATGAACGATCAAATATTGAATGACTGCTTGATTACAATTTTTGAAAGTTTATTATTTCGGAAAGTTAGTGTTGATAATGTGATCGATCGTTTTCATTAAATGAAATCTCGTCGCGAACAATTGTAATTATTTGTGTACTTCAAATTTTTGCAATTAAGACATCAATATGCAATTTTGTTTGATTATATAATGGCAAATATTTTTTCATTTTTTATATTATGTCATTTAAAAAAAATTATGTACCTTCATTACAAAATTTCTGAATCCGCCCTTAAGAACACGGGACATGACTGGTTGGCTCAACTTTCATCGAACTTGTTTCACCCAATTTAATCATTGTCAGACTCAACCATTACCGCAATATTATTTTTAAAATGCAAGAATCAAAAATAAATGTCGAATGAAATAAACTATGTGCGCTTAAAGTAGAGAGACTTTTCCAGTTTTCTGTGTGCTCCTCGCATCATATGGATGGTGTGGAGACCTTCTTTTCTTGTAAAGTTATAATTGTAACATAATTTATAGTTGTATCAGTGTATTTTTATATTTTTTTCCTACAAAAATATAGTTGTAAAATAGTTTAAAAAACAAACATTCGTTACAATAACATTTTTACACATGTTTATCTCTGTGCGTGCGTGTGTGTGTGCGTGTGCGCTAAAATGACCGTAAAATACATAAATTAATATTATGCTAATTATACATGTAAATATTTCTTTTTAGGGCACCAATCTCCATATTGGTTTTTTTCCTATAAAATATAGGCGTTGTTACCTGCACATCATTTTTGGCTATGTGCACACCAAATTTTTAAAATAAAGAACCATGTTATGTGTGCATCACTTTTGGCAATGTGCACGCCAAACGCTTAAAATAAAAAATACCACTACTTTTTTCCAATCCCACCCAAATTAAAGCTAAGTACACACCCCGCTCCTATTTTTCCCGAAAGCCGAAGTCCTACCGTCGCTCCAGCTTCCACCTCGATTCACATAACATACAAGTAGAGTTTGATGAGATACTTCAAAAATACACTACATCATAGGCTATTCAAAAAAATGAATTAAAAAAAAACTACGGGAGCTATTGGATCCTACAACAAATCAAACTGCATAACTTTTGATTTCAGGTCGCTTAAAGGGGCGACCAAAAGAAAGTTTGAACAAGCAAAAGGACCGTGCATGTATTAATATTCAATTATAAGTAACTTGCAAATATTTTATTTATGCAAGACAACTAATATTCATATCTTTATATTTGTGCATGTTTACATGAACATAAAAATAGGCCGTGCAAATTTGTAGTTATATCGGTGGAAATGATTTGAAAATTTTTTTTGTTTATTTTTTGTTGATTTGAAATGTAAAAGGGAAGAAGTCTTTTCTATTTTGGTATTTATTTAACAATTTGACTCGCAAAAAAAATTATGATAATTACTTAATATTTTGACATGCCAATAAAATTTATGTAATGCACATAGCCAAAAGTAATGTTCACGTAACTGTTGGAAGCCAACAGCAACAGCGCCCTAAAATATAAGGATAACAATAATAAAATAATAATAATAATAATAATTATTATTATTATTATTATTGCTCATCAATCAAATACAATATTTGAAGTGATATGAATATTCTTACCAACTCTATCCAAATTCCTTCAAACATTGCAATTTTTGTTATCCTTTTCAGAGAATCTCAATCATCTTCGTCCTCATCCTCCTCACGCAGCACCACATGCTTACTTATGCTCGCATTCTCTGATAGCCTATTTCCGGCCACCCACCTTTGCTGTTGCACCACTAATATCGACACCCTGCTCCCAAAATCCGTCGAGGCCAACAAATCCCCGATAATCCCCAACTGAGGATACTCGCTCCAAGCCGACAATCCCGACATCAATGGCATCTCCTTCCCGCCACCTCGTCCCACCAGCAACAGAGTAAACCCCCCGCTCACCTCCCTTATCACTTCAATGATCTCCTCAGCATCCCTCACGACCTCTTCCCTGTAAACCACCCGGCTCCCGCCAACCCTCCTCATCCTCACGTCCTCCAGCATCATTTCGTCCAGCCTCTCCTCCGTTCCGTCGAGCAACGCCTCGTGGTGCCGGAACCTCACGACGGTGAGCCCCACGGCTGGGTCCTCCGCCATCCGTAACCCGCAAGCTAGGGCCTCGCGGTCATCCGGCCCGCCAAAAAAGTAGACCGCAGGACTGGGGAGGGTGGCTGAGCGAAAGGCGGTGTTCTCCTCGACTGGGCTATGGTTCACAAGGACGGCCACAGAGCAGGGTGCAAAACGAAGAACGGAATAATTGACTGTTTGAATGGCGGGAATGGGGATGGTGCTGGATCCGTCGATGTCGAGTTGCTTGTGGAACGGGACGATTATTAGGAAGACCTGTTTAAAAATAAAAAAAAAACAGTCATTCTTCCAGATCAATTATAATTATTTAAAAAAATCTTGTTAATAATTCAAAATATTATAACCTGACCTTCTTGTCGAGCGCGAGGGAGCAGATATCCTCGTGCATGGTGGCGTAGGGGGAGATACATACGTAGGGGAGAATGGAGCAGCGGACCGAGGGGAGCTGCTCGGCTTGGAAGAAAGCGTTGAATATGCGATCGGTGTCGGAGGAGGAGGAGGATGGGGCATCATAAGGGGTGCGGTGGCAGGTGTAAGGGTGGAGGAGACTGGCTGTGCGTCCGACGAGGGGTTTGAGGTGGATGGGGTAGAGGCAGATGGGGGCGACGGTGGGCGGCGGAATAATTTTCAGGAGTGTGAGAATGGCGTTCACGTGCTCTTCGCCGTGGATGCAGGTTAGGATGCGGAGCTCGCTGTCCCTCTTAAGAAACTGGACGGCCCGCCGCTTGTAGGCTACAAAGCGGTCTTCGGGGCGATAAATGTGCTTGATCAGCGGGGCTGAACCGCCGCCGACAATTACTACTGCCAACACCACAGTTGTGAATAGCTGCATATCAAGAAACTGCACGGAATGCCCATCAATAAAATAAGTTTCTCTAAAAAAAAAAATTTCATCCTTATTTTTCAGCTAATAATGCAGGTAAATAAAGCTCCTGAGAGGACTTATTTTTACCGGTCAAGCGGTTACAACCGATGTACCGCTTGACCAAACCGCTTGATCGATAAAAAATAAGACCCCAAATTAAGCCTAAATCAGTCTCAAATTTTACCTCGATAATTTTATGTAGTTTACAAAATCAGGTCTAAGAAACTTATTTAATTAATTTTTATTACTAAATATTTCGTCCTATTAAAAGTAATCACTTTCCAACACTATGCTGATGTTGCGAGATCATCTTACAAGAAGGTCTCAACACACAAGATTATCTTCCTGTCCTGCTGGAATTTAATCAGCTCCACGACATCTCTGTTGGCAAAATTTATGTTTGACCTAAACAACCAAAGTTTATAATATAGATATTTGAAGACACACCAAAAATTGATTATTGATCATTAGATCATTGAGAGAGAACATGAGGAGAGAGTAGGAAGAGAGAGAGGAGGGAGAAGGAGAGAGAGGGGAATGGAGGGAAGGGAAGAGAGTAGGAGTAATTTTAATGAAAAAAGAGAGAGGAGAGAGAGGGGGTGGGAGAGAGAATGAAAGAGAGAGAGGGGGAGTGATAAAGAGAGAGGGAGATGAAGAGATAAATTAATTTTTATAAATTAAAATTTGCCAATTTTTATAAAATAAAAATAGAAATAGTAATGTGTATTTATTATGGTCATTTAAAGTACTCATATGTATATGTTTTGAAAAAAATCGGGTGCATGCGCAGCCCGCTCATAGGTGGGGGCAGCCCGCAGCGACGCGTCGAGCACGGGCAAAGCACGTGCGAAGGCGGGCAAAGCCCGCCTACCTGCGGCCGAAGGCCGCCCGAGAGCACCGAGCATGGGTGTAGCCCGTGTGAAGATGCTTGTGTGTGTGTGTGTGTCTATATATATATATATATATATATATATATATATATATATATATATATATATATATATATATATATATATATATATATATATATATATATATTGTTGCGGACTAACTCGGCGTCCCGGTCTGACCGGATTAAATTGGACCATCTTAGCTCTCGGGACCGTCGAGCGCGCACACAGTCAATGAAATGGGTCAGATGTACACAAGAGATTTTAACGTGGAAAAACCCCTCAATTGGGTAAAAACCACATGATCGGGTCTGTGCCGGTCAAAATCCGTTATTTGCTTGTTGTTACAGGGCGTTTAGGGAATCGAGGGCGACGGGTCATTCCTCGTTACAACTTGGTGGTGAGAGAGAATTCCTGACTCGCAACGGGCAACAGGTTGCATCGAGGGAGTGCTGGATGCCGTTTGGTGGCTGGTGTGCTCGAGTGTGGTGTTCTTTCCTTCTCTGCGCACTTGGGGACTTGGGTCCGCATTCATCTAGCTCGTTTGCGGCTTGAAGATGACCCGAGGGAGAAGTTCGGCAGATCTCTGGTCTGAGGAAGAAGAAGACTGGGGGATCAAAAAGGTGAGAAATGAGCAGCCATGAGTCTCCTTTTATAGCCTCTAGGAGGTGGTTAGGTGTTTATGCGGTTATCCGCACACCGTAACCACCCACATAAACATTAATTTCACAGTTTATGGGAATATTTATTTTAATGATGACATGCCCCCCACTAACTTGGTTATTAGTGGGTGGTTACCGGCAACGGCGGGCGGCGGCTGTAGTTTTTGAAGGGGTGCCCCCCGCCCCCGACCCTCCTATTGTGGGGGAGATCATGGATGGTGAGGTTGACTGGTCAAACCCATGATCTCCATAATAGGAGAAATCATGGGGGAGGAGTGGTTAAATGCACCCCAAGGCTTTAAATGGAGCTTCATCCCCATCAATTGCCCCCAAATCCTTTGTTATCGGAAGTTGGCACAAGTGAGAGAACAATGATTTTTCCCTCATTCTCTTCGACCATCACGACGACCAGCGAAAGGCCAGAAACATAAGATAGCGGCGCCCGATGAGCCCATATAACGACATGCTAAAAGATTTCTGGGGGAGAGAGGGGACGGTAGGAGAAAGTGCCAGCGCACCCAAAAGGGGGCTCCCAGCGCCCCCGCGGTCAGGCGGCGCGGCAGGATCCAACACGCGGGCACGAGAGGAGGCGCACGGGTTCAGACGCACCCGCGGGCGCGGGCGCCCCAGGCCGCGCGCTTCTTCCAACGGTATAAGAGTTGCCAGCTGCACACCAACGTCTCTTTGCAACCTCTCATTGCCCACTCCACGCTGCAAGGAGCATGGTCGTTTGAACAGTGGGGAATAGACCTTCTTGGCCCTTTACCTCAAGCTTCAGGGCAAAGGAAATTCCTCATAATGGTCATTGATTATTTCACTAAATGGGTGGAAGCGGAGCCGCTGGCCTAGATCACCGAAGAGAATACAAAGCAATTTGTGTGGAAGAACATTGTTTGCTATTTTGGAATCCATGCAATCATCATCACCGACAACGGTACTCAGTTCACGGGAAGGCCCTTCCCAAAACTATGCGAAGATTTAAAAATCAAGCTGCGACATACGGCTGTGTCGCATCCTCGAACTAATGGGCAGATCGAGATGACCAACTGTACCATCTTAAAAAGGGTTAAAGACGTGACTACAAGATGTTGGGGGCGGTGGGTCGATGCACTCCCCAATGTGTTATGGGCATACCAGACAACCTACAGAACTCCCACAGACGACACCAAACTGTTGCGGACTAACTTGGCGTCCCGGTCGGATCGGATTAAATTGGACTGCCTTAGCTCTTGGTACCATCGAGCGCGCACACAGTCAATGAAATGGGTCAGATGTACACATGAGGTTTTAACGTGGAAAAACCCTTCAACTGGGTAAAAAACCACGTGACCGGGTCTGTGCCGGTCAAAATTCACTATTTGTTTGCGGTTATAGGGCGTTTGGGGAATCTAGGGCGAAAGGTCACTCCTCGTTACAATTTGGTGGTGAGAGAGAATTCCTGACTCACAACGGGCAACAAACTGCGTCGAGGGAGTGCTGGATGATGCTTGGTAGCTGGTGTGCTCGAGTGCTGGTGATGGTCGTCTTCTTCCCTTCTCTATGCGCTTGGGGACTTAGGCGTTCCTCTGGCTTGTGAGTGGCTTGAAGATGACCCGAGGGAGGAGTTCGACAGAACTCTGGCCTGAGGAAGAAGAAGACTTGGGGAGCAAAAATATGAGAAATGAGGAGCTATGGGGCTCCTTTTATAGCCTCTGGGAGGTGGTTATGGTGGTTACGCGATTATCCGCACACCATAATCACCCACATAAACATTAATTTCATAGCTTAAGGGATTATTTTTTTAATGATGACATGCCCCCCTAACTTGGTGGTTAGCGGGTAGTTACTGGCAGCAGCCAGTGGGTGGTTACCGGCAGCAGCCAGCGGCCGGCGGCGGTAGTTTTTAAAGGGTCCCCCCCCCCCCCGCATGATACTCCTATTGTGGAGGAGATCATGGGAAGTGGGGTTGACTGGTCAAACACATGATCTCTATAATAGGAGAAATCATGGGGGAGGAGTGGTTAAATATACCCCCAAAGCTTTAAATGGAGCTTCATATATATATATATATATATATATATATATATATATATATATATATATATATATATATATATATATATATATATATATATATATATATATATATGGTGTAAATTGATGGGGGGCCATCCAGCGCAACTTGGCGCAAGGCGGACCCCACGTTCGTGTATTCTCGCAGGCGGGCGTGACCGGCTCGCCAATCCGCCACCGTGGTTGCGTTCGGCTCGTCGTTCTGATGAATTTTCATATATATCATATTGTATTTTGAATAATATTTAGTGTTGTTTTGGCGCCAAGATCGACGGCCAATCATAGTCGTCCATCTTGGGTGCCCTAGTTTTATTTCATTATAAATAAGAACCTAGGGCTGCAGTTTCTATTCATTGCTGAAATTGGAGAAGACTTCTTCCTCATTTCCGGTGGTCATTCCACGGTGCCGACACCGTGGAGCCCTTGGTGCCGACTCCTTGGGTAAGCTTCCTATCTCTTCTTGTTTCCCTTTCGTAAATCCAAGCCTCCACCCTCCTATCCCTGTTTTCTGCCGCAAAACCCCCTCCCTGATTCCCGCCGCCACCCCTTTACCCCGTCAAGGTGCTGCTCCCCTACAGCCGCCTACCGCCGCCTCTTCCGGCCGCCCTACAGCCGCCGCCAACCACCATTCCTGCACCCCACGCCGCCGCCTCCCTTCCCCCTACAGCAGCCCGCCTTCCACCAGCCCAGCCGCCCCTCCTGCCCCCTTTAGACACCCTATATTTTCAGATCTGGACAGATCTGGACTGGGTTGTCCAGATCCAACCCTACGCCTCCAAACCAGCCCCCCTACAGCCATACCTACAGCCACCACCCCCTCTCCTTCCGTGGAACCACCTCCCCTTACCCGATTTAGTCTTGCACCATCCGGAAAACCCCATCTCGCCTCCAAAATTCAGATCCGCATAAAGTTATTGCAGCCCTAGTTTATTTCCAGATTTTATATTACTTAGTTATTTGGGGTGCTAGTTGTTGTTGGTTGTAAACATCGTGCACTTTGTGGAACTCGTTGCTTTCAAAAGAATTATAGCTTGTGGTTATTTTTCTATGAATATCTTACCCGCAGGATGACTTAATTCGCTGTGTGCTTATTCTGGCCCTCCGTGCGGAGGAAAGTCATCGCCCAAAAAACATAAAAAGCGCCTAAAGAAATTATTTCTCTTTTTTATGAATGACTGCGCTGATTTATTATCATGTTCTGTTGCTTTTATTAATTCCTACGTCTGATTTAAAACTATCATGACATATAGGCATTAGGTTTAAGCGAGTCCGCCCCTACACGTCACTAGTTTGCATTCTAGGAGTCCACTACACATCCTACCCTACATCATAAATACTTGGCCGGTTTCTCATTAGTTGGTAATATCTATAAGTAAAAGTGAATTGCTGGAAGAATAAAGTAAGAAGAAGCTTAGGAAGGTGAACAACAAAAGCTGTGGACAGCTTTGGCAAAAGCGCGCGAACAGCAGAAGTTTTTGTTGCGGGAACAACTTTGTGAACAGGGAGAAAGCGCAACAGCGTCTGAACAGCAAAGCAGCTATTCTTGCGAACTGTTGAAGTAATTTGTGCGAACTACTATTGTCCAGCAAGCTTAACGGACAGAAAATATTGGCGAACAGCTTTGCAAATTGTTTTTTGCGGACAATTTTTTGCACATTGCGGACAGTAGCTCCAGTAACCTCCAAAGAGTGGCTATCTTTTATTTGGCGAGCTTTCGTGTTTGAACTTTGTTGGAACACCCTATTACTAATTTGGGTCAGGATCACTATGTCTTTAGGAAACCTGTTTTTGACCTCATTGTATAGATCTAAAGGTCAATTAGAATTGAGTCTAAGGGTTAGTAGTTAGGTTTGAAAGCTGCCCTCAAGAGCAAGGTTTTTCAGTTTGGAGACTAAGTCATTTCGTTGAGCTCAGTACGACGAATCATCGAACTCCAATTGACGATCGTTGAGCTCACTTCGACGGATCGTCGAACTCCATTCGACGATCGCTGAGCTCAACTTCAACAAATCGTCGAACTCCATTCGACGATCTTCGAGCTCAGTTCGACGATCTTGACTCCAGTATTGATTCTCTATCTCTGAGCTCAGTTTGACGATAGTTGAGCCCAGATCGACAATCTCTGTTGCTGTCTAAGTCCAAATCGCTAAGCTCAGTTCGACGATAGTAGAGCTCAGTTCGACGTTTTTCTGAAGAGTTAAACGTCTTTCAAGATTCAAATTCAGAACAGTTAATGAGTTATTCTCAGCAATTAATTCAGAAGATCTTATAGCCGTTTTCATTTATTCTGGAGCAAGTTTCAAGGGATTATCAAGAAATGTTTCTTTGGACTTTCCCCCGGAAGACAATTGCAATTAAGGAAGTCAATTAATGATAGGCTAACGGCTATTCTGGACAGAGGATCATTTCTACTCAGAATAAAGGGAATAAAAGACAAGATTTTTGTATACACAAAAAAAAGAAGAGAGTGCACAAGAAGAAGAAAAATATATTCTCTGCAACAACTCTTCTCTGGAACAACATCTTTCTCAACAACAATCACTCAAGAGAAAAAGAAAGAGAGCTGTAGACATTCTCTATCTCAAAGAATTCACACAGAACACCATCACCAAAAGGAGATCAACAAATCTGAAAACTTTAGATCTCTTTTGAGTCAAGTGTTCAAGGCCATCATCATTCAAGACTCCAGACACCTCACATTTCAGCTGTTGCTGAAATCATCATTTGCTGGAGATAAATTTCTGAAGGCCTATCACCCTACAACAAAGCTTCATTTCCTGAACAACTACAGATCTCAGGGGGAGCTTTGACAACATCCCTGAATCCACATAGTTTCTCAGTTGCTTTGAGAAAGAGAAGACTTTCATCACTCTCTCATCCCCACCTCTGTAAAGGGTTTTTCAAACTCCCTTCAAAAGTTTGTGCTTGATTTTTGAGCACCTTATCAAAAGCTCATTGGTGACAAGACACCTGATCAAAAAATTTGGTTTGGTTTTTGAGCACCTTATCAAAAGTTCATTGGTGCCCAGGACACCTGATCAACTCATCTTATAGTGGATTCCTACCTAGGGTGGTAGAAGAGTGGATGTACCCAAGTTTAGGGGAACCACTATAGCTCATTGTGTCTTCTGGTTGCTTGTCTTTATTTTTGTTTCTGGCTGTGATTGTTTTGTGATTAGATAGTTTCTGTGTTTAGATTTAATATTTGCTTCCATGTTCACTCAGATTACAACCACTGTTGTAAAAAGTTTTTAAGCACCATACTCTATTCACCCCCCCCCCCTCTAGAGTATATCAGATCTAACTCGCACTTTCAATTGGTATCAGAGGCAGGTTGGTTAAATATACCACATCTCAGTGGTTGCACAGGCTAACACCTGAACCCCAAGATCACTAGTTAGATCTGCTTGTTTTGATTTTGTTATTAGAGTTAATTCTTCACAAAACATGACCCAAAACAAATATTATGCTAGCACCAGACCTGTAGTGTGCAATCTGTCTAAGTTTGCACTTTGGAAAGCAAGGATTAGACTCCACATGAATTCTATTGACGAGGACATTTTTAATTCTGTTTTGACAGTTTGTCCAAGACCTCCAGAGAACACAAGCACAAATGATGTTCCACCTCCATCAGGAACAGATGCTGATATCAAGAAGTGGAAGGTAGCAGATGCAAAGGCTATGAATATCTTAGCCCAGACTATGTCTGATGACATTTTCCAAAAGGTGGCTGAATGTAATTCAACAAAGGAAATCTGGGATAAGCTCTCTGAAATAGTCTCAGGATCTGCTGATGAAAGAAAGGACATGAGATCCCACCTCATATCCCAATATGAGAACTTTAAGAAGGGAGAAGCTGAGTCAGTTGGAGATATGTATAATAGACTCAGTGTGATAGTCAATGAACTGAAGACTTTGGATAAAGAGATCTCATTGACTGAACTAAATGATAAAATCCTAATGTGCTTCCCAAGCACTTGGGACTCAAGGATATGGCCAATCAAGGATGCCAGAAGTCTGAATGAGATTACAACAGAAGCTCTTTTGGGCAAGCTCAATTCTTATGAGCTGCTCATTAAAAATAGAGAAGAAGAGCAGAAGGCTGCCTCACCAACCACAAGAAAAGAGAAGTCTATAGCTTTCAAAGCAACTGAAGATCAGCCTGAAGACAAAGTCATAGGCAATGATGAGCTTCTTAGTCTACTGGCTAAAAGATTTTACAAGATGGCGAGGAAGGACTTCAGGAAGAGATCATACAAAGAGCATGACAAGCCAAGGTATGATAGATCAAATAATAAAGAAATTGTTTGCTTTGGTTGCAGGAAACCAGAGCACATTGTACCTGACTGTCCAGAGAACAAAAACAAGAACAGAAAGGATAAGAGAGAAAGAAGAAAAGATAAGGACTTCAAGAAGAATGGCAATGGCAAACCCTCCTCCAGCAAGAACAAAGACACAAGGAAGGGATTTGTTGCTGAATCTTGGAGTGAGATTGAAGAGGAGTCAGAAGCTTCATCCAGCTCCAGTGATGATGAAGATGATGCTGAAGAGAAGGAGTTCTGCATGATGGCAATCAATGCCTCTCAACACAATTCAGATGCAGAGAGTCAGAGTCAGACTCAGAGACTCAACTTGAAGAGGAACAGGTAATTAGTTCTTTTGATTTCAATTCTGAGGACTTTAAGTCTGAGTTTAAAGCATTATGTTTAGACTTACTAAAATCTGAGAAGGAAATTATTTCTCTCAGAAATCAATTATTTGAACATAGTATCTTAAAGTCAGAAAACCTCAAACTCTCTGAGGAGTTGGAGTGCTGTAGGGAGCATATAGCTTCACTGAAAGGTGAGCTATCAGAGGCCAAGAAGCTTGAAGAATCCCTTAATGGGAGAAGTATCAAGCTGATGGACATCACAAGCATAGTGAACTCCAGATTCAATACTACACTGGGCTTGGGTTCTTCATCCAGCCAACCTATAGTTCTAACAACCCCAATTAAGTTTATTTCTGATAAAGGGAAGGGAGTTGTAGAGGTAGCTAGGAAAATTTCTGATCTGCCTAAGAAAACCAAGTTCCAGTAGAAATCGTCGAACGGAGCTCGACGATCGCCGAACGCAGATCGACGATCTCAGGCAAAATCGTCGAACTCAGGTCGACGATCTCTAATTCCTGAACTCTGCCACAGTCGACCGTCGAACGGAGCTCGACGATCTGACCCAAGATCGTCGAACGCAGCTCCATGATCGTCGAACAGAGATCAGAGCTTTGAAAATTCTTTCAAGGGCAAATCAAAATCCATCTAGGGGTCCTTCATCCCAAAGCTTTAACCTTATACTGAATGGATAATACCTCCAAGGAGATATCATCCTGAAGGTTATAAGAGTCAACCTGGGATATCTTTTATTTTGAATTTAAAGGTTTCAACCTAGGCCTAAGGTAAACTGAGTCAAAAAACAAGTGAATTATTTTATGTGCAGGTGAAGACCTATCCAACATCAAACCAACAATGGTATTTGGATAGTGGGTGTTCAAAGCACATGACAGGAAACAAGGACAACCTCACATCCTTTAAATCCAAGCTTGGACCCAAAGTCATAATTGGTGACTCAAAACTTTGGACAAAACAAAAGGATATGGTGCAGTCCAGATTGGGACAGTAACATTCAAGAAGGTAGGCTATGTGGAAGGACTGAAGCACACAATTTGATCAGCATCAGTCAGCTATGTGATGAAGGCTACCAGGTAACTTTCAGCAAAGCCTTATGCAAGATCAAGTCAGAGGACAACACAACTGTGTTGACAGGTAAAAAGAAAGGTAACATCTACTTAGTAGATTTTTTCAACAGATGTAGACATTTGCCTGTTTAATTCTGTTTGTAGACCTAATGTTTTATGCATAAGAGACTAGGACATTTAAACCTTAAAACCATTGCTAGGCTATCCAAGGACACCTTGTTAGAGGACTACCTTCTGGCCCCTACAAGAAGGAAGGACTCTGCAGTGCTTGTCAATTAGGCACGCAAACTAAAAATAGTTTCAAGTCACTTAATAAGAGTGATTCACCTAGGATTTTGTATCTCTTATACATGGATCTTTTTGGACCCATTACAGTACAAAGTTAGGAGAGAAATCTTACACTTTAGTAGTTGTAGATGACTTCTCTAGATTCACATGGGTGTTCTTTCTGAGGAAGAAGTCTGATAACTTTAAGTGTTTGACAGAGTTTCTCAAATGTATATAGATTGAGTTAATACTCACATTGCCCTGATCAGAAGTGATCATGGGACAGAGTTTGATTCTCTTCTTATGCAAGAGTTCTGTCAGAGTGAAGGGATCAGACACACTTTCTCAGCTCCTAGAACTCCTCAACAGAATGGGGTAGCTGAAAGGAAAAATAGAACCCTTATTGAATCTGCCACTACATTGTTGTTAGATGCTCACCTTCCTCTATCTTTTTGGGCAATGGCAGTGAACACCTCCAACTATGTGCTGAACAGAAGTTTAATACATAAACTAAAAGGCAAGACTCCCTATGAATTACTCAAAGGGAAGAAACCTAAAGTTGATTATTTTAGAATTTTTGGTTGTATTTGTTATATTCATAACAATGACAAAAGATATTTAGCAAAATTTCAAGCTAAAGCTGATGAAGGAGTGTTTCTGGGATACTCCATGATCAGTAAGGCTTATAGGGTATATAATAAATCATCTCTTAAAATTGAAGAATCTGTTCATATATCTTTTGCTGAATCTAACATGTCTTTCAAGGAGAAGAACACTTCTACCATAGACTCAGTGTGATAGTCAATGAACTGAAGACTTTGGATAAAGAGATCTCATTGACTGAACTAAATGATAAAATCCTAATGTGCTTCCCAAGCACTTGGGACTCAAGGATCTGGCCAATCAAGGATGCCAGAAGTCTGAATGAGATTACAACAGAAGCTCTTTTGGGCAAGCTCAATTCTTATGAGCTGCTCATTAAAAATAGAGAAGAAGAGCAGAAGGCTGCCTCACCAACCACAAGAAAAGAGAAGTCTATAACTTTCAAAGCAACTGAAGATCAGCCTGAAGACAAAGTCATAGGCAATGATGAGCTTCTTAGTCTACTGGCTAAAAGATTTTACAAGATGGCGAGGAAGGACTTCAGGAAGAGATCATATAAAGAGCATGACAAGCCAAGGTATGATAGATCAAATAATAAAGAAATTGTTTGCTTTGGTTGCAGGAAACCAGAGCACATTGTACCTGACTGTCCAGAGAACAAAAACAAGAACAGAAAGGATAAGAGAGAAAGAAGAAAAGATAAGGACTTCAAGAAGAATGGCAATGGCAAACCCTCCTCCAGCAAGAACAAAGACACAAGGAAGGGATTTGTTGCTGAATCTTGGAGTGAGACTGAAGAGGAGTCAGAAGCTTCATCCAGCTCCGGTGATGATAAAGATGATGCTGAAGAGAAGGAGTTCTGCATAATGACAATCAATGACTCTCAACACAATTCAGATGCAGAAGAGTCAGAGTCAGACTCAGAGACTCAACTTGAAGAGGAACATGTAATTAGTTCTTTTGATTTCAATTCTGAGGACTTTAAGTCTGAGTTTAAAGCATTATGTTTAGACTTACTAAAATCTGAGAAGGAAATTATTTCTCTCAGAAATCAATTATTTGAACATAGTATCTTAAAGTCAGAAAACCTCAAACTCTCTGAGGAGTTGGAGTGCTGTAGGGAGCAGATAGCTTCACTGAAAGGTGAGCTATCAGAGGCCAAGAAGCTTGAAGAATCCCTTAATGGGAGAAGTATCAAGCTGATGGACATCACAAGCACAGTGAACTCCAGATTCAATAGTACACTGGGCTTGGGTTCTTCATCCAGCCAACCTATAGTTCTAACAACCCCAATTAAGTTTATTTCTGATAAAGGAAGGGAGTTGTAGAGGTAGCTAGGAAAATTTCTGATCTGCCTAAGAAAACCAAGTTCCAGTAGAAATCGTCGAACGGAGCTCGACGATCGCCGAACGCAGATCGACGATCTCAGGCAAAATCGTCGAACTCAGGTCGACGATCTCTAATTCCTGAACTCTGCCACAGTCGACCGTCGAACGGAGCTCGACGATCTGACCCAAGATCGTCGAACGCAGCTCCATGATCGTCGAACAGAGATCAGAGCTTTGAAAATTCTTTCAAGGGCAAATCAAAATCCAATCGTAGGGGTCCTTCATCCCAAAGCTTTAACTCTTATACTGAATGGATAATACCTCCAAGGAGATATCATCCTGAAGGTTATAAGAGTCAACCTGGGATATCTTTTATTTTTGAATTTAAAGGTTATCAACCTAGGCCTAAGGTAAACTGAGTCAAAAACAAGTGAATTATTTTATGTGCAGGTGAAGACCTATCCAACATCAAACCAACAATGGTATTTGGATAGTGGGTGTTCAAAGCACATGACAGGAAACAAGGACAACCTCACATCCTTTAAATCCAAGCTTGGACCCAAAGTCATAATTGGTGATTCAAACTTTGGACAAACAAAAGGATATGGTGCAGTCCAGATTGGGACAGTAACATTCAAGAAGGTAGCCTATGTGGAAGGACTGAAGCACAATTTGATCAGCATCAGTCAGCTATGTGATGAAGGCTACCAGGTAACTTTCAGCAAAGCCTTATGCAAGATCAAGTCAGAGGACAACACAACTGTGTTGACAGGTAAAAAGAAAGGTAACATCTACTTAGTAGATTTTTTTTCAACAGATGTAGACATTTGCCTGTTTAATTCTGTTTGTAGACCTAATGTTTTATGGCATAAGAGACTAGGACATTTAAACCTTAAAACCATTGCTAGGCTATCCAAGGACACCTTGTTAGAGGACTACCTTCTGGCCCCTACAAGAAGGAAGGACTCTGCAGTGCTTGTCAATTAGGCACGCAAACTAAAAATAGTTTCAAGTCACTTAATAAGAGTGATTCACCTAGGATTTTGTATCTCTTATACATGGATCTTTTTGGACCCATTACAGTACAAAGCTTAGGAGAGAAATCTTACACTTTAGTAGTTGTAGATGACTTCTCTAGATTCACATGAGTGTTCTTTCTGAGGAAGAAGTCTGATAACTTTAAGTGTTTGACAGAGTTTCTCAAATGTATATAGATTGAGTTTAATACTCACATTGCCCTGATCAGAAGTGATCATGGGACAGAGTTTGATTCTCTTCTTATGCAAGAGTTCTGTCAGAGTGAAGGGATCAGACACACTTTCTCAGCTCCTAGAACTCCTCAACAGAATGGGGTAGCTGAAAGGAAAAATAGAACCCTTATTGAATCTGCCACTACATTGTTGTTAGATGCTCACCTTCCTCTATCTTTTTGGGCAATGGCAGTGAACACCTCCAACTATGTGCTGAACAGAAGTTTAATACATAAACTAAAAGGCAAGACTCCCTATGAATTACTCAAAGGGAAGAAACCTAAAGTTGATTATTTTAGAATTTTTGGTTGTATTTGTTATATTCATAACAATGACAAAAGATATTTAGCAAAATTTCAAGCTAAAGCTGATGAAGGAGTGTTTCTGGGATACTCCATGATCAGTAAGGCTTATAGGGTATATAATAAATCATCTCTTAAAATTGAAGAATCTGTTCATATATCTTTTGCTGAATCTAACATGTCTTTCAAGGAGAAGAACACTTCTACCATAGAACCTTTGCAGGTACATTCTCTTGCTGAAGATTTGAACAAGTTACAGATTATTCAAAAAGATGAAGCAGTGAAGGTGAAGAAGACATTCAACATCATGAAGAGAAACTTTTTGAAGAGCCAGTTGTTGTACCACAAGAGGAAACAACAACACAGGTTGGTGAACAATCAACACCCCCTGTTGATTTAGTAACATCAAGAGACCATCCAATTTCCCAACTAATTGGAGACATCTTAGCTGGTGTGCAAACCAGAAATCAGGTCAACCAAAATCTTTTGCACACATGCTTCCTATCTCAAATTGAACCTCAATCCATTCAAGATGCAGAGCAAGATCTACACTGGATCATGACAATGCAAGAAGAGTTGCATCAATTTGAAAGGAACAAAGTTTGGGAACTAGTACCAAAGCCTAAGGATCACTCCATTGTTGGAACAAAGTGGGTGTTCAGAAACAAATTGGATGATCAAGGAGTAATTGTAAGGAATAAGGCAAGTCTAGTTGCTCAAGGATACTCTCAAGAAGAAGGCATAGACTATGACCAGACTTTTGCACCAGTTGCAAGATTGGAAGCCATCAGAATCTTCTTAGCTTATGCAACACACAAAGGCTTCAAAGTATACCAGATGGATGTAAAGAGTGCATTTCTCAATGGAGACATCAAAGAAGAAGTCTATGTCAGACAACCTCCAGGTTTTATCTCTCCAACACATCCTGATTATGTTTTTAAATTGAACAAAGCATTATATGGTCTCAAGCAAGCTCCTAGATCATGGTATGAGACCCTAGCATGCTTCCTTCTGGAAAATGAATTTATAAGGGGTAGAGTAGACCAAACTCTTTTTATTAGAACCCATAAGTTCCATACCCTACTAGTACAGATCTATGTAGATGATATTATTTTTGGTTCTACTGATTCCAATTTGTGCAGAAGGTTCTCAAACTTAATGCATTCTAAATTTGAAATGAGTAGCATGGGTGAGCTATCGTTCTTTCTAGGATTGCAAGTCAAACAACATGCTGAAGGCATCTTTATTTCTCAAACCAAGTATGCAAATGAATTGGTTAGGAAATTTGGTATGTTTGAAACATCTTGTATGAAAACACCTATGCCTACTAATGCTGTATTGGATGCTGATGAACACGGGAATCCTGTTGATCAGACAACATATAGAGCAATGATTGGCTCCTTACTGTACCTTACAGCTAATAGACCTGATATAATGTTTGCTACATGCATATGCGCTAGATTCCAAGTGAGCCCTAGAGAGTCACACCTAACATTAGTTAAAAGGATTCTCAGGTATGTAAAAAGTTGTCCAAATCTAGGTCTCTGGTATCCAAAAGATTCAGCATTTGAATTAACTGGATTTTCTGATGCTGATTATGCTGGATGCAGAATTGACAGGAAAAGCACTGGTGGAACTTGTCAGTTTCTTGGTGACAGACTTGTCTCTTGGTTTTGCAAGAAACAAACATCTGTGTCAACTTCAACTGCTGCAGCTGAATATATGGCTGCAGGCAGTTGTTGTTCACAAATATTGTGGATTCAAAACCAACTCCTAGACTATGGCTACAACTTAGAGAAGTCTAAAATATTTTGTGATAACACCAGTGCTATCTCTATAGCTCAAAATCCAGTCCTCCATAGTAGGACAAAACACATAGAAATTAGGCATCATTTCTTAAGGGATAATGTTGAGAAGAATAAAATTGAACTTCAATATATCCCAACTGATTTGCAAAGGGGAGATATTTTCACCAAACCCTTGGATGAAAAGAAACACACCTTCTTCCTAAATCAGTTAGGAATGTTAGATGGAGGAAGTCTAAAATAATATCCAAGATTTTAAAACTTTGAAAATTGACCAAGACTAGGCAAATATCTTGATTTTTTTTCCAATGTCTGGAGTGTATTTCTGGTCTCTGAACTGCGCTCGACGATTTTCGCCCAGATCGTCAAACGGAGATCGACGCTTTCCGAAATCGTCGACCTGAGTTCAGCGCTTCTCAAATAGTGTTCAACTATCTCTCCAAGTCAACGATCGTCGAACGGCGCTCGATGATTTTGTTTTCTGAACTATCGTCGAACGGAGTTCGACGCTCTCCAATATCGTCGAACGGAGATCGACGATATTGAAGACCTTTAAGATTCCTTTAGAAGCCCCGATCGTCGAACTGAGTTCAACGATCTTTCCTTTTCTGCGTCGAACCCTAATATAAAATTCATTTTTCGGCCGTCGTTCTCTCTTTGCGCCTTCGTTCTCTCTGCAAAAACTCTCTTTCCCTCCAAACATCTCTACACTTGGTCATTTGTTTGTTGATTTTTGCAGGTAACAATGACCGTCTCAGTTGTCGTTCTAGCCGCAATGAAGTTTGATGCAGTATTTGATATAGACATGGAGTCCTTTAGCACCAGTGATCAAATTTTCCAAGACATTCTAGAATTGTTCAAGGAGCAAAAATTAGCTACTATCATGTCCACAAGAATCAAATTGGCTGCTGATGAGATTAAGGAGTGGGTGTATACTGCCCATAAGCAGGACCAAAATACAGTGGTTGGTTTAATTTCTGGAACCCAGGTCCCTCTAACTTCTACTATTCTGACAGAAATTTTTGGATTGAATTCTGGAGAGGATTCTGCTGAGTTGTCATGAGAAGAATTTTCTGATTTACTTGCTAGAATGAGTCATTCTGATGCTAACCCTAGCAAGCTGCTGAAAAAGAACTTAGCTGTGGAATACAGGTTTTGGCTGATGTGGTGGGAAAGGTGCTGTTGGCCAAGCATTCAGCACATGATACCATCTCCAGGTATCAGCTGTGTTTGATGGGTGCTAATGTGGATAAGAAACAGTTGAATTGGGGAGAAGTTTTCTTTGATCTGATTAAGAAGAAAATTAATAAGAATTTTGTTAATTATGGAAGGATTCTAGGGCTATTTCTCCAAAACAGATGTCCTGCACTGCTAGTCTCATCTGGGATGCACATCAATGGCTCTAAGAGGCTGTCCTGTGCCCTGTTTCGCAAATGGGACAGACAGATAGTGAAGCCCAGCAGGCCCTCTGCAAGCACCACTTCAGGCACAAGGACTCTTGCAGTCTCTTCCCCTCAAGTCTCTGCCCCTGTAGAAAACTTGCCTGCTGCCTCTCCTCCTCCAACTCTTATTTCATCTCCACCAGTCACCTCCACCATTCAAAGGTCATCCACCATCATTATTTCCAGCCCATCTCCTACATCAATTACATCTCCAATCCCAACTCTTCCAATAACAGAAGACATCTTCCACCCATTACATCACTACCCTCAGCCAGACATTGACACATCATCCAACATTCCATCTTTCACACTTCTAGATGATTCCTTTATGGATGATTCACCTTCATCCCCAACTTCTGCAAGATATCTGAGCTCTCCACCACCATCACCAGTTGATCCACCTATAGTCTCTACCTCTGCTCACATCCCTGTTGAGCATGTAGATCTTCCAGCCTTAGCTGACAAGCTGTATGAGCTGATAGTTCCCAGGCTATTGGAGAGCTCCACTTCTACAGTCAGTTGCAGCCCTTTCTGCCAGGCTATCTTACCTCATTCCTCAGGCAATCCCTTCATCTGGGTGCCTTGATCCAGTCTTGACTGAATCTAGGTAGGGGGAGATGCCTCATGAAGCTGTAAGATTGCCTGCTGCTGCCATTTCTTCAGTCCCTGCTGCTGCTGCTGTCTCTTCAACTAAAGTCTCTTCAACTAAAGTTTCAACTCCACAAGTTGCAGTTTCAACTCCACTTGCAGTCTTCCATTCAGGTCTTATTTTGATTCATTTTGACTTCAGTCTACCAGCTGTCTTAAGCATAAAGCACAGGTCCAGCCATCAGAGGATCTTTCCAAGGCCATTGTGCCCTTCTCAAGCTGTGATACCAGCTTAATTAGCTCATTCCCTATATACTGCTGAATCTTATGTTTCCATTACTCTTACTGATGTTACTCATGCTAACAAAAATGTTGCTGTTTCTGTTTGTTCTGACCAGATATGCATTTGATTTTGAGTCTACTGTTATTGCTGATGCTGAACCTATTGTATCTGAAAGTAGTGTATCTGAAACTGTCATCTCTGTATCTGTTGCTGCCCCAGTTGCTGCTGCTACAACTACTGTCACCATTGCCTCATCTGCTCAGAAAGACTATCTGCTTTATATGATGAGAAAAGCTCTGAAAGTGATGAATATAGGACTAATTCTGATGATTCTATAGCCAGCAAAGCTTCCACCAGCTAAAGTCAAAGACACCAATGCTATATCATGACTGCTGAACATTGGATGCTCCAAGAATCAACTAAAGGCTGAGAAAGGTTCCTCTCAGTTTCATCATCCTCATCCTCCTCCACCACCTCCTCCTTGATGCAGGTGCAGGTGGAAGCTCAGCTGCTCAACCCTCTGCTAGAAGTCAAACCCCCTCCTAAATTAGAATTAAGAGATAAAAAGTCACAGCACAAATAAAAAGAAAGAAAGCAAGCAATCCACTTAGGTTTTTGATCAGGTGCCCTATCACCACAAGATCTGCTTCAGGTAGATCTAGAAACCCTTCAGGCTTTTGATCAGGTGCCTAAAAACAAATAGGTTTTTGATCAGGTGCCCTATCCAGTTCACTTTTAAAGGGAGTAATAACCCTTTACAAGAGGTGGGGATGAGAGAGTGATGAAAGTCTTCTTTTCTCAATCACAATGAGAAGACTAGTCAGTTGCAGCCCTTTGGAAGCTTTGCTTCAGGGTGTAGGCCTTCAAGTTGATGTTGCTCTCCAAGCTTTTAGACATTGTCTCTTGAAAGCCTAGAGCAGATGAAGAAGATGATGTTGATTTGCTGTAAGAAAACTTGTAGCTAAGTTCTTCTTTGTTGAGAGAAAAAGCCTTCTTGAATATTCTCTCTCTATCTCTTCTATTCTGTCGAGTGTTGTATTACTCTTCTTATTTTCTCTATAAGATATAATATCTGTATATTTAATGCCTGAAGAATTCAAGCATTTGAATTCTTTCTATCTTGGAATGGCTAAATCAATTCCCGAGAATGTAATATGTCTTGAGAAATTAATTGGCTGTAATAAGCCATATTTTATACTATCATTCAAACGGCTATATTTGATAGCTGAGAGGCCTGCAGTTAAGATCTGCCAGCCTCATGAAGATCGTAAGAGCTTCTTCAAACTGGGTTCAGAGATCGTTGAACTCAGCTTCGGAGATCGTTGAGCTGAGTTCAGAGATTTTGAACTGCATCTGAATTTTAAAGCTTCTTCAAACTGGGTTCAGAGATAGTTGATCTCCGCTCAGAGATAGTTGAACTGAGTTCAGAGATTTTGAACTGCATCTTAATTTTAAAGCTTCTTCAAACTGGGTCTCAGAGATAGTTGATCTCCGCTCAGAGATAGTTGAACTGAGTTCAGAGATTTTGAACTGCATCTTAATTTTAAAGCTTCTTCAAACTGGGTTCAGAGATAGTTGATCTCCGCTCTGAGATAGTTGAACTGAGTTCAGAGATTTTCTTCCAGCAATTTTTTGAACTTCAAATCTGAACTTCTCTGGCATTTTTCTGAAAGACCAAACCTGGAAATAATCCTATGACCCATGACTATACATTTTGGGTCAATCTAATAAACCATAATAGTGATCCTTACCCAAATCCAACCTTGGGTTCCAACAATCTCCCCCTATTTGGGTGAGGACACTATTCACATAAAATAAAACACAAAGAAAAAATAATCTGCCTGATTAAAAAGTTTTTCAGCAGATGTACAAGGGTACTTTGAGAAATAAAATACATGAAAAAAAAATTACTAGAGAATCCCTAATAATTTTCTTTTTTTACACATAAAATTGACAATCTCCCCCTATACAGCTACTGTTGTATCCTCTGCATTTCCTGAAAAGAGAGGTTAGGAGTTCTGGACCCAGATTATCTTGGGTCCTATTTTTCTTTCACAATAATAATTTGAAATAAAAGAATAAAAATTTTTGTTTTGAAATTCTGAGTTCGACGAAAAATATTTTCGTCGATCTGAGTTCGACGTTCTCGGTTCGACAAAGGGTATTTATTTCGTCGATCAAGATTTTCTGACCAGAAATCTCTGTTCCAAGATCGTCGACTTGAGTTCGACGAAGAGTGTAGTTTTCGTCGAGCTCCGTTCGACGAACTATGTTGAACATGAATTTTCTGAAATTTTTTAATCTGTTTTGGTAAAAATTCAGTTATGTTGTCAAAATCAAGGGGAGAGATAACCTGATCCTCTTCTGATTCACATTCTGATTCTTTATCAGAGACTGATTCTTCATCATGTCTGCTGCATGAAGCATTTATTGCCATTAGGTAAAACTCTCTTGTAAAACTCTCTCTGACTCTTCTTTCTTTTTCATCTTCTTTGTTGTACAGGATGAAGCTTCATGGTCACTCCAAGATTCAGTATTTAATGTTTTTACTCTTTTGTTGATCTAACAGCCATTGCTGTGAGGGAGTCCCAGATGTCTTTTGCTGAATGTACATTCAATAACTCCTTCAAAAATGTCATCAGACATTGATTGAGCAAGGATGTATTGATGTTGCATTAGCAATCTTTAGCAATTTTTGAGCTTCTGTCCATTGAGGTGATGGAGCAGCATTCATTCTTGTTGTTTCCAATGGTTGATAAGGACCTGTGCCAAATAGAATTGAAAATGACTTCTTCAATAGAGTTTCATAAAAAGCCTAATCCTTGCTTCCATAGATATGCAAGCTTATCCAGATTGCACTTAGGAGGTCCAGTGCTTGAACATTATTCATTTTGTGCCATGAAAACTCTCAAGAAATTTAAGATCTTGATCGTTTTGGTTCAGGTGTTGAGCCCTGCAACCACTAAGGTGTGGTATTTGTAACCAACCTGGAAGATGTACCTTGCTTTGATACAATTGAAAGTGAGGTGACAGATCTTAATTTATTCTAAATTAGAATTAAGAGATAAAAAGTCACAGCACAATAAAAAGAAAGAAAGCAAGCAATCCACTTAGGTTTTGATCTGTGCCCTATCACCACTTGAAATCTGCTTCAGGTAGATCTAGAAACCCTTCAGGCTTTTGATCAGGTGCCTAAAAACCAATAGGTTTTTGATCAGGTACCCTATGAGTTCACTTTTGAAGGGAGTAATAACCCTTTGGATGATGAGACAGTGTGAAAGTCTTCTTTTCTCAATCACAATGAGAAGACTATGTGGATTCAGTGATGTTGTCAAAGCTCCCCCTGAGATGTAGAATAGTTCAGGAGTGGAAGCTTTGCTTCAGGGTGTAGGCCTTCAAGTTCTTCTTTGTTGAGAGAAAAATGTTGCTCTTCCAACAAGCTTTTAGACTGATATGAATTGATTGTCTCTTGAAAGCCTAGAGCAGATGAAGAAGATGATGTTGATTTGCTGTAAGAAAACTTGTAGCTAAGTTCTTCTTTGTTGAGAGAAAAAGTCTATTATGTCGAGTGAATATTCTCTCTCTATCTTGTCGAGTGTTGTATTACTCTTCTTATTTTCTCTATAAATATAATATCTGTATATTTAATGCCTGAAGAATTCAAGCATTTGAATTCTTTCTATCTTGGAATGGCTAAATCAATTCCCGAGAATGTAATATGTCTTGAGAAATTAATTGGCATTTAATCTCTGTAATAAGCCATATTTTATACTGTCATTCAAATGGCTATATTTGATAGCATTAAATCTGAGAGCTATAAATGCCTGCAGTTAAGCCTTAATTAAATCTTCCAGCTGTAAATAAGAAGGTCTGAAAAACGAAAAGCATAGGAAATCGCCAAACTAAATCTTAAAGCTTCTTCAAACTGGGTTCGGAGATCCTTGAACTCAGCTCGGAGATCGTTGAGCTGAGTTCAGAGATTTTGAACTGCATCTGAATTTTAAAGCTTCTTCAAACTGGGTTCAGAGATAGTTGATCTGCCGCTCAGAGATAGTTGAATTGAGTTCAGAGATTTTGAATGCATCTTAATTTTAAAGCTTCTTCAAACTGGGTTCAGAGATAGTTGATCTCCGCTCAGAGATAGTTGAACTGAGTTCAGAGATTTTGAACTGCATCTTAATTTTAAAGCTTCTTCAAACTGGGTTCAGAGATAGTTGATCTTCGCTCAGAGATAGTTGAACTGAGTTCAGAGATTTTCTTCCAGCAATTTTTTGAACTTCAAATCTGAACTTCTCTGGCATTTTTCTGAAAGACCAAACCTGGAAATAATCCTATGACCCATGACTATACATTTTGGATCAATCTAATAAACCCTAATAGTGATCCTTACCCAAATCCAACCTTGGGTTCCAACACCCCCTATCAGCCTCATGCAAGATCTCTATATAGGGGGAGCCTATCCAGAGGATATCAATCTAGGAGAGGAAATTATAGAGGAAACCAAAGGGAATTCCAAGTTTACTCCAAAGGCCATTCTAGACAGCATCCATACTCAAGGGAAGGACAAGCTTCATCTGATACAACTTCAGGCCCTTTTCCCTATAAGTTGAAAGAAATAGTCTCATCCAGAGCTCCTCCAGAAAATCCTTCTAACAGATATGAGCCTCTAATGCCTTTTGAGGATCCAGAGAATAATCCTACTGCATGGACTGCCAGAATGAAAGAATTAGCCGCCTTGGATCAAATTAAGAAAGCCAGAGAGCAAGGCAAGGACACCTCCAGCATTACCACCTTGTCAGAATAAAGAAAGAAGGAACTTGAAAGATATGCCTCCAGCAAGTTTTTTGATTCTGAAAGATATATGGAGTTGCACCCTGAAGCTGTGGTACCAAGGCCTAAACAACAAACTTCTTTAGGTACAGCTGATGACAGAAGATCAAAGAAGGAAGCTCTCAATCCAAATAGAGAAATTAAACTTATAAAGAGCAAGGAGAAAGAGTAATTCTGTAAGGTGACACTTATTCTGATTTCTGATCTGTCTGAGATATTTTATCTGTGATTCTTCAATGTTGTTGGTTGTTATATTGTTGCTTTATATGTTGTTTTCAATTTCTCCAATTTTTGTAAATAGTAATCCTAACCCAAATAGGGGGAGATTGTTGGAACACCCGACTACTAATTTGGGTCAGGATCACTATGTATTTAGGAAATCTGTTTTTGACCTCATTGTATAGATCTAAAGGTCAATTAGAATTGAGTCTAAGGGTTAGTAGTTAGGTTTGGAAGCTGCCCTCAAGAAAAAAAGTTTTTCAGTTTGGAGACTAAGTCATTTCGTTGAGCTCAGTACGACGAATCGTCGAACTCCAATTGACGATCGTTGAGCTCACTTTGACGGATCGTCAAACTCCATTCGACGATCACTGAGCTCAACTTCAGCAAATCGTCGAACTATATTCGACGATCTTCGAGAGCTCAGTTCGACGATCTTGACTCTAGTATTGATTCTATATCTCTGAGCTCAGTTCGACGATAGTTGAGCTCAGATCGACGATCACTGTTGCTGTCTAAGTCCAAATCACTGAGCTCAGTTCGACGATAGTGGAGCTCAGTTCGACGTTCTTCTGAAGAGTTAAACGTCTTTCAAGATTCAAATTCAGAACAGTTAAGGAGTTATTCTCAGCAATTAATTCATAAGATCTTATAGCCGTTTTCATTTATTCTGGAGCTAGTTTCAAGGGATTATCAAGTAAAGTTTCTTTGGACTTTCCCCCAGAAGATAATTGCAATTAAGGAAGTCAATTAATGACAGGCTAACGGCTATTCTGGACAGAGGATCATTTCTACTCAGAATAAAGGGAATAAAAGACAAGATTTTTGTATACACACACAAAAAAGAAGAGAGTGCACAAGAAGAAGAAAAATATATTCTCTGCAACAACTCTTCTCTGGAACAACATCTTTCTCAACAACAATCACTCAAGAGAAAAAGAAAGAGAGCTGTAGACATTCTCTGTCTCAAAGAATTCACACAGAACACCATCACCAAAAGGAGATCAACAAATCTGAAAACTTTAGATCTCTTTTGAGTCAAGTGTTCAAGGCCATCATCATTCAAGACTCCAAACACCTCACATTTCAGCTGTTGCTGAAATCATCATTTGCTGGAGATCAATTTCTGAAGGCCTATCACCCTACAGCAAAGCTTCATTTCCTGAACAACTACAGATCTCAGGGGGAGCTTTTACAACATCACTGAATCCACATAGTCTTCTCAGCTACTTTGAGAAAGAGAAGACTTCCATCACTCTCTCATCCCCACCTCTGTAAAGATTTTTCAAACTCCCTTCAAAAGTTTGTGCTTGGTTTTTGAGCACCTTATCAAAAGCTCATTGGTGGCAAGACACCTGATCAAAAAATCTGGTTTGGTTTTTGAGCACCTTATCAAAAGCTCATTGGTGCCTAGGACACCTGATCAACTCATCCTGCAGTGGATTCCTACCTAGGGTGGTAGAAGAGTGGATATACCCAAGTTTAGGGGAAGCACTATAGCTCCTTGTGTCTTCTGGTTGCTTGTCTTTATTTTTGTTTCTGGCTGTGATTGTTTTGTGATTAGATAGTTTCTGTGTTTAGATTTACTATTTACTTCCCTGTTCACTCAGATTACAACCACTGTTGTAAAACGTTTTAAGCACCATACTCTATTCACCCCCCCTAGAGTATATCAGATCTAACTCGCACTTTCAAACTTGTGTACTGAAGTTGTGTTAAGTTGTATCTCATAGTGAAATTGTACTTGTGAAGTCAAGTTTGTAACTTTGTATCTTTTATTTGATATACTATAAAAGTTGTTTGCTCATCTCAAGTTGTGGTGTCCACTTTAATCGCTTCCAATAGTGGTATCAGAAGAGGAAAAACTTGATGACAAGAACGAGAAGTGTATATTTAGAGGCTACACTCCGATGAATAAAACTTACAAGTTATATAATCCTGTGACGAAGAAGACAATTATCTCTAGAGATGTGCCATTTGAAGAAGATAGATGTTGGAGCTGGGATGAGAATGAGAGAAGTACTGTTAAGGGAATGTTATATGACGTTGATGTAAATGTTTACTTTAGGATTGAAAATGACCTACAGGGGGTGAATATGTTCAATTTAATTATGGCTCCCCTTTTCTTTAATCAGAATACTACTTTAAATAAAGTGATTTACTCAGTCAGATAATTAACATAAACTAAATAACAATTAATAGAATTAACATAGCACAACACATCAGCACACACAACACAATGCACACAGATTTATAGTGGTTCCCCAATTTATGGGTACATTCACTTTCCCCCTTCGCCTATCTAGCAATGAACTAGATTCGGCCAAACTCTTCCTCTTTCCTTTACTCAGATCTTTAGATCTTACACCTCAGAGCCCACCCGGCTCCTACTACTCAGACTTCGCAAGTCTTACCTCTCAGATCACCAAGATCCTACACCTCAAGTTCTTCCCAAGAACTTTACCTCAGAATGGATCCTCACTACTACTTCTCAGGCAACAAATGCCCTATAACTCAGAAAATTTTCAACTTCTCCTACCTCAGGCAATCCTAGCCCTACCTCAGCCTTTATAACACAGGCTTACAACAATAAGAGAATAAATCTCCTCCACTCAGAACTACAGACAGATCTTACAAATTGAATATAACAGAGAAATGAATCAGAAAATGTCACCCAGTATGAGATTTGAGTAACTGCTTCTTGATCTAATCTTGATGATTGTGCTTCCTTTGATTCTGACAAGATAGATCTGATCAAACCATTCTTAGCTTTTCAAAGCTTCTTGAAGTAGAAATTAGAGTTGATCTAGGCTGGAGAGATGTTGTAGATGATTCTTGATCAGACCACTCTCCACCTTCTAAATTGTAGCTGGAGCTTCAAAGTTGTGTTGCTTCTTCTTTATTTTTGGTTCTTCTTTTTTCCTCTATCTCTGTTATATTTCTTCTGAATACTGCATCCCTTTAAATAGGCTCCGACATGAGTAACCGGCTGATCCGATTAATAACTGACAGTTCTGACAGCTGTCAGTACCTCAGTCTTGATATATGTACTTAAGAAATAAGTCTGCTGAAGTGTTGAGACTTAGCTGTGAAATGTGTTGACACAAGTCCTAGGTGTCGACACAGATCCTATAGGTGTGTCTATACACTTCTGAATGTGTCGACAAAGCTCTTCAACTTGTCTCGACAAAACTTTTGTGAAATGTGTCGACACAAGTCATATGTGTCGACACAATTGTCTTCAGTCTCATTATAGCTTGATTATAGTGTGTCGACACTAGTCCTGAGTGTCGACACAGTTGTCTTTAGTCTCGACACAGCTTGAATAGAGTGTGTCGACACTATTCATTAGTGTCGACACAGCTTGAATAGAGTGTGTTGACACTATTCATTAGTGTCGACACAGTTGTCTTCAGTCTGGTATAATGTGTATAGAGTGTGTCGACACTAGTTTTGATTGTCGACGCAATTGTCTTTAGTCTCAACACAGTGTGTCGACACAGTTGTCCTTAGTGTTGACACAGCTTTTCTTTGTCTCGACACAACTTGTTCAGTGTGTGTCGACACTAGTCCTGAGTGTCGACACTTTGTACTTAGCTTTATTAATCTGCACGTATAAACTTAACATCCATCAAATACAACAATGTGTATATCATTGAGCTGAGAAGACTTCTTCAAATCAAGTACATTGAGACCAATATACTCAACAATCTCCCCATATTTGGAGAAGTCATAACCCCAATACAATGATATACAACAAGATACCACAAAATAAAGATAAAGACATTTAAACATACAGTGCAGTTCAGTAAGTGAATTATCACAAATAAACACACAAACTTAATAATAATGCTGAGTAGAACAAAAGGCAAATAATTTCAGTCCTAATTAATCAACACATCAAATGTAGAATAAACCATAATTTCCATTAATTGTTTATCCTAGAATTTACTGATACAAGTTTTTTCATAATAGTTACAGATCAAAATGTTCATATGAAATATAAAACTTAGAAAATTCTACGGCAGCCCAGGTTCCTTAATAACTATGTCTTTCCCTGATTGTATCTTGACTTTCATTTCAGGCTCCTTATCGTCAGCAACTTCCTTACCTTTGGCTTCCTTATCTTTAACTTTTGCTATTGCTTCTTCCTTCAGCTTTTGCCTCTCAAAATAATGATATGCCTTTGGGAAATACTTGTTGGGCTCTATGGATTTAGCATGAATCTTTCCTCTCTTCAAATCTTGCCTGAATTTCTGAATCACATCTTACTATTTCAAGTGTTTGACCCATTTCTGTTCAGAATAACATTTCCCACTGTCAGTAATATTAGCATTCACAGCTTTCCATGTAGTAAGAAAGATTGATCTAGAGGTTGCACTCCATTGCTTAAAATCAGGTTTCGTCTCATCTTGTTCTCTAAACCTTTTCTTTAATAACTGAGCCTCAGTCTCTGGAGCAGTAGCAGGCCTATCCACTTTCTCAAATATTACATTCTTATCTATGCCTTGAGGAGGACTATACATGTGCTGAACAGCTTCTTGAATAGACTCAAAATTGGCTGGGGCTGCAGGAGGAAATAATTCAGCAGGAGGTGCATGAACTAGAGGTGGTTGTTGACAACCAGATTTAGCTGTTTGATCACCCTCATACCATAGGGGCGGAAAGCCTAAAGTATCTCTGATATTATTTGCAATCAAGGTAACTTGTTCAGCACTTGCCTGAATCATGAATTTCTCCCCATTTATGACTTCTCTCTCAATATGATCCCTTAGATTATTCTTTTGAAATTTGACCTGTCCATCAATATAATTGATACCTATAGTCACGGTATTCTTAACCCTCAGTAAATTGTTGTCCAAAGTTTTATAGAAATCTTTGATATCCTTAAGGAGATTCAGAATGACTTTGTAGTTTGGTATTAATATCTATGTCAGTAGAATCAATTTTGCTTTCCAATGCAGTAGTTTGAGTCTTAATTTCTCCCTAGGTAGTTTCATGCATCACTATCAGATTCTCATTCAGTCTGTTCTGATTTTCAAGGACACAGCCTTGCTTGATTGCCACATCATCCTATATTTGCTTGGCATCATGTTGTTGCTTTGCCAGATAAACTACTGCATGAGCCACTTTCTCAAAGAATGAAGTCATTTCAGTTTTCAAAAGATTGACTTCAAATCTTATTGACTTGATCTCTTGAGCTAGCTGAAATTGCAACTCCTTGTTACTTTCATCCACATATTTCTGTAAGTTTTGCCTTTGCTTATCAAGCATTAGCTGTAGTTGCACTAATAAAGAGTTGTGATCTATTGTAGGAGTAGATGATGGTCTAGAATGAAGATATTGCTTATAGCTCTTGTTGTTCTTCTTTATTGTAGAAAGTTTTCTTTTCTTCTGTTGAGAAGCATCTGCATCCTCAGATTCAGAAGAACTAACCTCTTCAACTTGAGGTATCTCTTTAGATTTCTCAATAACAGGGGCCAACTCCCATTCAATCCTTGTATCTTCTTGATTAATAGGGATATTATCCACAATAATATCTTCATGCTGAATTTCAGCATCAGGTATCTCAATCTGAGAATCTGCAATTCTCTCTTCCTGAATATTTGTATTCTTTGTCATTGGAACTTCTTCTTCAGTCTCTTGTAGAGTTGCTTCTTCCATCACTTGATCAGATATTTCATGTGCAAGAGCTTGTGTCTTTTCTAGGTCTTGTATCTCATCCATTATGATGGTTGTTGTTGTATCCATTGGTAATTCTGTGAGGTTCTCCCCTTCAGCTAATTCTCTTTTTAGGATGATCTCCCCCTGCACTTGTGCACTAGTCACAGGGAATTGCCTAGGAGACCTGCCTTGGACTTCCTCTGGATTTTCATCTGAACAGAAGTTCACCTCTTCTTCAGAATCACTAGAGGATACTACTTCCTCTACCACTGATTTCGTACCTTTTATTTCCTTTTTCTGCTTAGGTGCTGGATTTTCCTTAATCAAGACTCTGTCCCACCTAGACAGGATTCTTAGGTCCATTATCCTCATATGATTGATCTTAGTGTCATGTTTCTGATTGATGCAATCTGGAATGATCTTTACCAGATACAAACTAATTATTCTGCCCATATTGGACTTCTGAATTCCTTCTACAATCTTATCAAACAACACTCTATTCCAGTCAGTATTGATTTTGAAGATAATTCTAGTCATCAGATTAAACATGATATTAGAAATTCTGTCATGTGCACCAGTCTTGCAGAGGAGCACCTTTCCTACTATTTCTAACAGGAATTTACCTTGGGAATTCATTCCCTTTCTGTTGAAAGAATGTCCAAAACTAGTGGTTGGAGGTAGTCCACACCAAACTAATGCCTCAGCTGTCTTGGTTGAATCCAGTTCATTATCCCGTGAAATTCTTGGAATCTTAAAGACTTTAGCCAGTATTTTGGTAGTTACCTTTATCCTTACTCCATTAATAGTGGATGTTATCTTGTCAGAGTTAGAGTTTAAGGAGGCATTAGAGAAAATTCAGATACCTCTCTCTTCCAGATCTTGGTTGGTTCTAAAAGAAGATACTCCAACCCCGCCACATTCACAAGGACAATCATTTTCCTTATATCTTCAGAAGCGGTGTCGAATGCGTTGCGCACCAGTTCATATCCCTCGTTGATGTGATCTTCCATCTTTGATGCCATTCTTGTTGAAAGATCTTGAGTTTGAAGGGTGTCGACTATGGATTTCTAGGTCTCGACACACAACGATTAGTCTCTCAAGATTACTGGCGAGTGAAGTCGACAAAACCTAACATCTACTATTTATAGCATCAGTCTTTTGAAGGTAAAAGGGCGCACTGCATTTAGTGATTTTCTCAATATTGGGAAATTTCTGGAGTCGACAAATAAAACCTAAGCTGTCGAGATGTGTCGACACGTATCGACATAAGGTTAATGTTTCTCGACACATACATAAAGGTCTTGACACAAACTTGTAATGTCTCGACACACATCCTCTTATCACTGTCGACACACATCCGCTAATCATTATCGACACACAGTCACGTGTCTTGACACACCTTTTCTATAAGTGTCGACACACGCTGCGGTGTCTCGACACACGTATACTAATAATGTCGACAACCCCTGGTGTCTCGACACAATTCTGTGACTTAGACAAATTTTGTGTTCTAACTTATATATCCTAACTAATTAAAGTAAAAATTTTAAAATATTTATATTCCTAATTAGTTATTCTTTTTAAGTGTAATTATTTATTCAATATTCAACCTGCCTAGTTCAAACTTAAAATAATTGAACTTACTTTCATCTAGGGGTTTTGTAAAAATATCAACAACTTATCTTTCAGTTGGAATATGTTGTAAGCTAATATTTTCTTTTTCTACATTCTCTCTGAGAAAGTGATATCTAATTTCTATATGTTTAGTTCTACTATGAGAACATGATTATTGGCAATAGAAATTGTACTAGTAGAATCACAGAACATAATAGATTTACTTAGCTGAATATTGTAGTCCAGTAGTTGATGTTGAATCCACAACAGCTGTGCACAACAACTTCCAGCAGATATGTACTCTGATTCTGCTATAGAGATAGCAACACTTGTTTGCTTCTTGCTACTATAACTGATAAGCCTTTTCCTAAAAACTGGCAAGTTCCAGAAGTGCTTTTTATGTCTTCTTTACACCCTGAAAAATCTGTATCTGTGTACCCAGTAAGTTTAAATTACTATCCCTAGGATACGAAAGCCCACGATTGGGTGTGCCCTTAAGATATCTCAGTATTCTCTTAACAACAGTATAATGAGACTCTTTGGGGCATGCCTGCTACCTAGCATAGACACATGTTCAGAACATAATATCTGGCCTACTAGCAGTTAAATACATGAGTGATCCAATTATGCCTCTATACAAGGTTTCATCAACTGGTTTTTCAGATTCATCCTTGTGTAGTGACACTGTAGAACCCATTGGAGTTCTCATGGTAGAAGAATTCTTCATACCATATCTCTTAATCAACTCCTTAGTGAACTTAGATTGAGAGATGGATATTCCATCCTCAGATTGTCTAACTTGGAATCTCAAAAAGAACTTTAGCTCACCCATGCTGCTCATATCAAACTTGTCTTGCATAAGCCTTGCAAATTTGCTACACAACATCTCATTGGTAGACCCAAAAATTATGTCATCTACATAAATCTAGACTAATATGCTTGAACCTTTGATGTTCCTAAGGAATAGTGTCGTATCTATCTTTCCTCTAGAGAACTTGTTCTCTATAAGAAAGATAGAGAGGGTTTCATACTAGGCTCTAGGTGCCTGTTTTAACCCATGCAAAAACTTGTGTAATCTAAAAACATAGTTTTTGTGTTTTGGGTCAACAAAACCTGGTGGCTGCTCTACATAGACTTCTTCCTTCAGTGTACCATTTAGGAATGCTGACTTTACATCCATTTGGTAGACTTTGTATCCTTTGAATGCTGCATGGGCTAGAAACAATCTAATGGTTTCTAGCCTAGCTACATGTGCAAAGATTTGGTCATAATCTAATCCTTCCTCTTATTTATATCCTTTAGCCACTAATCTAGCTTTGTTCTTAACTATAACCCCATTCTCATTTAATTTATTTCTATAGATCCACTTAGTGCCTATGATATCGTGATCACTAGGTCTAGGAACTAGACACCAGACTTTGCATCTCTCAAATTGATTTAACTCTTCTTGCATAGCCATAATCCAGTTGGGATCTGAATTGACATCTTCAAACCTTTTAGGTTCTACCTGTGAGAGAAAACTAGAGTATAGAACCTCATTATGATGTCTACTTCTAGTAGTCACACGTAATCTAACATCACCTATTATTTGATCTATATGATTATCTCTAAGGTGTCTAAAAGCTACAGGAAGGTGTTTATTATCACCTAGTACTGCATGAGGATTAGGGTGATTCTCTTCCTCCCTGAGCTGATACAGTATTTTCTATAGGAACTTCTATATTGTCCCTAATGTTTAACTCTATGTTAGGTGAGTCACTTATATTTAGTTTTTCCATTCTAGACTTTACACCACCTACACTAGAACTGTTAGAGATATCATTACATAAAATAGATGATTCATCAAATACTACATTAATAGATTCTTCTACAACTTGATGTTTCAAGTTGTAGATCTTGTATGCTTTACTATGAAGACTATACCCCACAAAGATTCCTTCATAGGATTTCCCTGAGAACTTGGTTAGATAAGTTTTCCCATTGTCCAAGACATAACACTTGCTTCCAAAAATTTTGAAGTAGGACAGATTTGGTTTTCCACCTTTCATTAGTTAATAGGGAGTCTTATTGTGATACTTGTTAATCAATGCTCTATTTTGAATATGGCATGCTGTGTTTACAGCCTCAGCCCAGAAATATTTTGTGAAAGATGTACCACTCAGCATTGTTCTAGCTGCCTCAATAAGAGTTCTATATTTCCTCTCAGCAACTCCATTTTGTTGTGGTGTTCTTGGAGAGGAGAACTCCTGAAGTATTCCTAGTTTCTTACAGAAATTTGTCATCCATTCAGATTGAAATTTGTACCATGGTCACTTCTAAGTTTGACCACAATACATCTCATCTCATTCTGAATTTATTTGACAAAATCAGCAAGGATGCCTAATGTTTAGGACTTTTTCCTTAAGAAGAACACCCAAGCAAACCTGAAGTGACCATCCACAATCACATAGGTATAACACTTCCTTCCCAAACTAAGAACTTGCATATGATCAAATAGATCCATATGAAGTAAGTACAGACAGCTCTCAGTGTCTTTGGACTGAATACTCTTAAAAGAGACTTTTGTTTGTTTGTATTTTTGACATGCAGGACATATGTCTTCTTTGGAGCATTTTAGTTGTGGGCTATTTCTAACTAAGTCCAAAGAAAATAGTCTACTCATAGCTTTGTAATTTAAGTGAGCCAGCCTCTTGTGTCACTGTACACACAAAGTATCTTTCTCACTAGCTACAAGACATACTGGTGACTGTTCATTTATATTAAGAAAATTTAGAAAATAAATGTTCTCACTCCTAGTGCCTGACAAGATGATCTCTTGATCACTTGAATTCCTTATCATACACTTGTCATTGTGGAAGACAATTTCATATCTTATATCACAAAGCTGACTTATGCTTATCAGATTGTGGTTCAATCCTTCCATATAAGCAACTTTAGTGATGGTAACTAGGCTATTCGAAATGTTACTATATCCCTTGGTGAGTCCTTTCTCTAACCCTCCAAAGATGACTTTTGGTCCATTCTTAACTGAAATGTAGTCTCTTAGTAAACTCCTTGATCCAGTCATATGCCTGGAATATCCACTATCCAAGTACCATATTGGCCTAATAGTGGTACTTGGCTCCACCTACAAACAAAAAATTAGTTCACCTCAGGCACCCGACAAGTTTTGGGGCTTTGGTTCCTGTTAGGCTTTGCTGTGTAAAACACAGCAGTCTTTCTAAATATAGGTGGTTGAAATCTATATAAAGGACCTGTTGGATTATACCAACAATCTAGGGCAAAATGCCCAACCTTTCTACAACACCAAGTCTCAAATCTGTTGTATCTTCTCTTTGGTTGCACATTTGAAATTATTTTCTGGTGTAACACAGAATTCTCATCCAATTTTCAAGGTAGAGGTGCATAATTCACACGCTTACCTTTCAGATTTGAGTGAGCTACACTGGGATCAGTCCCAAGAATTACTTGGCTTCTTGGATTGATCACCTTCTGTGGTGGTTCTTGGCCTATATTGCCTTTTGACATCTGAACCTTCCAGCAAGGCTCTTTATTGACCTTACTGGTAGAGCACTCAGACATCATGTGTCCAGGAACACATGATCTCAAGCATCTATTAGAGGGTAGATACTTGACAGGTTGCCTATCTGGACCACTTGGAATTTTATCTTTGGATACAAACTTCTTTTTAAATTTTTTATTCTTACTAAACCCTACACAACTTCTAAATGGTGCAGAAAAGGTATCTATGATAGGTAGCACTGACTCAGGCTTTGAGAACTGAGTCAGGAGTTGTCTTTCCTAAGCAAGATTTGCTTCCAGGTCTTTGACAGTCTTGACCTGTTCAATTATCATCTCTGCTTGGCTATCTATCTTATTGGTTAATTCAATTAGTTTCAGTTTTTATAAATACAACTTTGTGTTGGCACTTATCAACTGAGAAGATACTCCTCTCAAGGAATCTAACTCTTTGGTCTGATCCTTAGCAAGCTGTTTGTTTGCAATTAAGACCTTTAATACCTTCCCATACCTGTTGATAAGGGAGTTAAAATTTTCTTCAATGTCTGAATCATGTTATTTACTATGTGAACATGATTCTATTTCTGATGCAGAAATAGAATCTGAGGAAAAACTATTAGAGATTGATTTTACATTAGCAGGATCTGAACAATCCTGATCTTCTTCTCCTAGTTGAGTTTCATCAATGCCATCAGGCCCATAAGAGCCTCCTCCTCTTCTAATTCAGATGAATCAAACTCGCTGTCAAACAGTGTTAACTGTCATTTTGCCAATAGGCTTTTGTCAGCCTTCTTTTGTTGTCCATCCTTCAAGTTCTCAGACTTTTTCTCCTTCCTTTTTGCTGGGCAATCAACTATGACATGCCCTTTTCTGTTACAACAATAGCACACTATATTAGTTTTAATATATTTATTCTGAGAAGAGCCATACCTGTCCCTAGAATTCTTCTTCATGAGTTTCTCTGGATGATTGATCTTTTTGTGAGGAGAGTCTCCTGCTGAACACTTTCATATTCCTTGTTTTCTTCTCCTTAACATCTTCTTGAACTGTCTGGAGAAGAATGACAGTTCCTCCTCAGTTATTTCTCCTTCTGTTGAGGATGATTCTGAGCACTTAGAGGAAGTTTCCAGTTTTTTTTATGAGTATTGACTTCTCTCTGACTTTTCTGGATGACTCGGCCTTTAGAGTCAAGGTCTTTTCTCTATTGAGTGCTCTGGCTGATTCTTCTTCAGATTTTCTGAGATTAAGCTGTAACTCATGAGACAACAGCTTTCCAAATAGGGATTGGGGGTCTATGTTGGCTAAGTTTCTCATTTCTCTTATGACACAGATCTTGATGTATCATTCCTTGTTCAGGGATATCAAGAACTTATCATTAAGTTCATAATTAGTAAAACTTCTGTCATAAGTCCTCAGGTAGTTAACAATTCTGAAGAATTTTTCAAAACACTCAGCCACTGAATCCTTTTTATCTTGTCGGAAGACTTCATACTGTTGATTTAGCAGAGATTTTCTATCATCTCTGACTTCTTCAGTACCTTTTATGTAAACTATCAAAAACTCCCACATTCTTTGGTTGTTCTGCAATGAATCAGATTCTAAAAAGTTGAATCATCAATTGCACTAACTATAATATTCTGAGCTCTTTTATCCATAGAGGCCAGTATGATTTCGTCTTTATCCATTTCCATGTAAGTCTTGGGTGTCTTGATGTTTGAATCAAGAGCTGACACTTTCATGGGTATGAATGGTCCTTCAACCACAATAATGTATATTCTTGGATCTACTGCCTCCATGAATAATCTGACTCTTTCTTTCCAAATTCCAAAGTTTTCTTTGGAGCAGACAGAGAGCTTAATGGAATTATTTTCCCTCTGGGTCATGATATTTCTTTCTTTGCAATCCTTTTGGATTCTCACTAGGTTGTTATGTATTTTTCAGTGAACCTCCCTCTGATACCAATTGTAAATGTTTACTTTAGGATTGAAAATGACCTAGAGGGGGATGAATAGGTCTAATTGAATTATGACTCCCCTTTTCTTTAATCAGAATACTACTTTAAATAAAGTGATTTACTTAGTCAGATGATTAACATAAACTAAATAGTAATTAATAGAATTAACACAGCACAACACATCAGCACACACAACACAATGCACACAGATTTATATTGGTTCCCTAATTTATGGGTACATCCACTCCCCCCTTCGCCTATCTAGCAATGAACTAGATTAGGCCAAACTCCTCCTCTTTCTTTTACTCAGATCTTTAGATCTTACACCTTAAAGCCCAGCCGGCTCCTACTACTTAGACTTCACAAGTCTTACCTCTCAGATCACCAAGATCCTACACCTCAAGTTCTTCCTAGGAACTCTACGTCAGAATGAATCCTCACTCCTACTTCTTAGGCAACAAATGCCCGACAACTCGGAGAATTTTCAACTTCTCCTACCTCAGGAAATCCTAGCCCTACATCAGCCTTTATAACATAGGCTTACAACAACAAGAGAATAAATCTCCTCCACTCAGATCTACAGACAGATCTTACAAATTGAATATAACAGAGAAATGAATAAAAAAAATGTCACCCAGTATGAGATTTCAGAAACTTCTTCTTGATCTGATCTTGATGATTGTGCTTCCTTTGATTCTAACAAGATAGATCTGATCAAACCCTTCTTAGCCTTTCAAAGCTTCTTGAAGTAGAAATTAGGGTTGATCTAGGCTGAAGAGATGTTGTAGATGATTCTTGATCAGACCTCTCTCCACCTTCTAAATTGTAGTTGGAGCTTCAAAGTTGTGTTGCTTCATCTTTATTTTTGTTTCTTCTTTTTTTACTCTCTCTCTGTTATATTTCTTCTGAAAACTGCATCTCTTTAAATAGGCTCTGACGGGAGTAACCGACTGATCTGGTTAATAACTAACAGTTCTGACAGTTGTCAGTACCTCAGTCTTGATATCTGTACTTAGGAAATAAGTCTGCTGAAGTGTTGAGACTTGGATGTGAAATGTGTTGACACAAGTCCTGGGTGTCGACACAGCTCTTGTAGTGGTGTCGACAAACTTCTGAATGTGTCGACAAAGCTCTTCAACTTGTCTCGACACAACTTCTGTGGAATGTGTCGACACAAGTCCTGTGTGTTGACACAATTGTCTTCAGTCTCGTTACAGCTTGATTATAGTGTGTCGACACTAGTCTTGAGTGTCGACACAGTTGTCTTTAGTCTCGACACAGCTTGAATAGAGTGTGTCGACATTAATCCTGAGTGTCAACACAATTGTCTTCAGTCTGGTATAATGTGTATAGAGTGTGTTGACACTAGTCCTGAGTGTCGACACAGTTGTCTTTAGTCTCAACACAGTGTGTCGACACAATTGTCCTTAATGTCGACATAGCTTTTCTTTGTCTCGACACAACTTCTTCAATGTGTGCCGACACTAGTCCTGAGTGTCGACACTTTGTACATAGCTTTATTAACCTACACATATAAACTTAACATCCATCAAATACAACAATGTGTATATCATTGAGCTGAGAAGACTTCTTCATGTCAAGTACATTAAGAGCAATGTACTAAACAATTGATGATAAAGAAGGTTGTCATGAAGTTGAAGGTACAGATGGTGGAGCTAAACCACCATGACTACCGAGCAGAGATTCAAGGGTAGTTTTTACTCCCCTACTCTAGTGGAGTAAGCACCAACAAAAGCAGTTCTACTAGAGCAAGCACTCACAAGAGCAGCTCTGAAAGTCTTTTACCAAGGACGAGAAGGTTGAAGGAGATCTACGAGGAGATGAAGCCAATTCATGTTAACTTTTATTTGTATTGTCTTTTAGCAGAATGCGAACCATACTCATAGGAAGAAGCTGCTCAGGAGAAGAATTGAAAGAAGGCGATGGATGAAGAGATGACATGTAATGCCCCTATTCGTCATATGGAATATAACGGTGGGTCTGGCCGGGGCCCCACACCATATTTCACAAACAAATAGCGGAGTCACGTATGAATATTAAAATCACGTTCTACTCGCATCCTAACTCAGAGCATTCTAGCGAAAAAAATTTTAAGTTGCAAGAACTCATCATAATGAATGTCCACTAAATATATAAACCACACATTTATATATATCACCAGGAATGTTTACAACTACACAAACGCTCATGGCCTTAAGGCCTTACAAGTTTCTCTTTATAAATATATGGATTCATACATCGGCACACAGGCCGGCCACACATGAAATCAAATACTTCGCACGGCCTTCAAGGGCCTTTAAGCTTCAATCCGCTCAATTCAATTCAACTTGTCAACACCTGCAGTTGGACATCCATCCCAAGAGTGGTAAACAAAGCAACGGTCAGCATTAGCTGACCAATTATAACGACCCTACCCCTTACCTAGGGTAGGGTTACTTCCCTGTATGCATCACAATCACAACATATAACTACCATAACAAGTATCACATCACAAACGCCGGCCTCTGCCAGACGCTCCGTGCACTCAGGGCACATTACGGTGGGTCGGAGTCCTTGGCACTACCACCAAGCAGAGGGTTTTAACTTGTTGGTTGGTCGGTCCTAGTCTACCAACACGCATGTTGGCGACATCCCGTCCATCCCACTCAGAGGTGCGAACCTCATGGCAAACTTGAGCATTTAGATCGACCCACCATTGTGGTGCAGCAAGCCGGGCCGGGGCCGCATCCGCCCATGCCTTGCCACCAATCGATCTCCCAAAACACAGGTACAGGTCAGCCATTTCCCGTTGCTCAATTCGTCAATAGCGCAGATCTTGACGTGTGTCGGCCTTGCCTTTCTTGCTCCGCACACAGCTCTCACAGAGCCGCTTTCCAATCCATTCCAATTCATCACACAAAACGCAAGGGCTCATACCAAAGGATTCACAATTTACAGGCATCCCTACAATACACGGAGTCTTCTCTGGTTCACAATATCAACATCACCAATTCAGACTGACCGTACGGATAGGCTTCACACAGCATGCTTATGTCGTACTACCTATTTCCGGCTCTAAATGCAGACTCAAACTGTAATCACTTACGCTTTCCACCGCTTGGTGGAGGATTCCATGCTTATGCATAAAGTAGAACTTCGCTTGTCCAAGAAGGAGATAGTTACCCTTGACGCCCTCTTTGGAGCCATGGGAATCTAGCCGATTGGAAAGCACCGCAGTGGCCTTGCCTCCACAAATCTGACCTCAGACCTTAGTTCGGAATTCTAAAGCTCCACCAGCGGCCGGATCCCTTCTCCTCCTCCTCCTTACTCTCACTTCTTTCTAGCTCTTTTAGCAAGAGAATGGCCAAAAGTAAAGTGAGACTTAGCTTCTCAATTTCGGCCTTAAAGTAGTAAGGAGAAACCTGGTCCATCAGATCCCAGATTAAGAAAATGAACGGCTACAAAATTCCCTGAATATGGCTATTTCGGGGCTGACACGCCCTGTGACACGCCCTTGTCACAGGCTGTGTACCTTAAGCGGCGCACGAACCGACTTATATAGAACAGGACACGGACATGTGACACCCCCGTGCCACATGGCTGACATGCCCGTGTCACATGGCTGACACGCCTGTGTCCCGCCCGTATGCCCCACTTGAGACATACTCGAGACCTACTAGAGAGATCCACTCGAGTAATTGGTTAGGACACGGCCTTTGACACGCCCGTGTCCTAGGCCATGTGCCTTACTCGAGACATTTGAGACCTACACGAGCCCCTTGAGACCCACTCGAGTATACACAGAGCAGGACACGGCCATGTGACACGCTCGTGTCATAGGCTGTGTGCCCTCTCGCTCGAGAATTCGTCGAGTGCATCTACTCGAGTGGAGTTCGTCGACTAGAGGAGGACACGTCTCAAACACGCCCTCTGGCACGCCCTTGTCACAAGGCGTGTTCCCTCTCGAGAACTTGTCAAGTGCATTTCGTCGAGCACTCGATAAGATGCTCAACCGAGCAGGACACGGCTTGGGACACCCTAGGACCCCCGTGTCCCCGGCCGTGTCGCCCAGCCTGAACCCAAAGTTGGGATTTGGGGTGTTACAACACTCCCCTCCTTACAAGAAATTTCATCCCAAAATTTAGCTCAACCGTAAACACCAACATAACCACTCCTTTGTTGCGCCTCTCTGAAACGATCCGGGTTAGAACTCAGAGGCCGCAGCTTGTCTCTCCCCACAACATCGCACAAAACAAGTCATATATACATAATGTCATACATGCATACACCATATAGTTACCTCACATAAAGGGACAAGGTTCACTTATTTTGGCTCATCCGCATCTCTCATAATTCATTTTATGGCCTCTTGTACTTCCAAACTAAACACTCGACGTTGTTTTACTTCACTAGTTGAGATTTGCGGCTCCTGCAATTCACACTCGAGTTTGCATCCGGGATGTAGATGACTCGGTCACTGCCTTACCCTTTTCCTCATAAGACGGACCTGTCTTTTTCTCACGTCTTGGAGGGCCACTCCAACAATCACGGGCTATATGTCCCTGCTTCTCGCATTTAAAACATGTACGTGTATCAACACATTCTTATATATATGTTGTTCCCGAAGAAACAGTCGAAGGAGTTGGTTCAGCAGGTCTGAACCTCTTCTTGTCTCGGCTCCGAAACTCCGATTGTTTCGACTGTGGAACTTTGAATTCCGGCTTTTCCGGCGCCAAGTTCTTCTTGTCCTACACCCATTTCAAAAACTCTTCAAGCGCACGGGCTGTATCGACTAACGCTTGTAATCCTTGATTCACCGAACTCGGGAGTGCCAACCTCAACTCATCACGTAGTCCCTCATAGAACCTATTCGTCTTCCGTGCCTCCTCAGCGAAAGTAGACCTCGCATAGCGCCCAGCTTAGTACACTCATGCAGGTAAGTATCAACATTACTCTCACCCTGCACCAAACGTTGGAACTCATTTTTCATGGCAATTTTCTGCGACATAGGCAAATACTTGGCTAGAAATAATCTTTAAAATTCTTCGATCGAAATCTCATCTAATCCTCGACCTGCCAAGTAGTGCAATTTCACTTCATCCCATCAAAGCCTCGCGTCTCCTTCTAGAAGAAAAGTGGCTAAGTTAACTTTTTGCCCCTCCACAGTCCTGATTGTTGTCAGGATCCTCTTCACTCTTACGAGCCAATCTTCAGCCTACGTTGGGGAACCCGTTCCTCCAAACGTAGGTGCATGAAACTCCATAAATCGTTTCAATTGCTCGTCAGCTACTTGCTCCTCAACCAGAGCCTCAACACGCTCTTGCCTTGCACCAAGCCGCACTGGCACCCCTACAGGTCTGGCCTGCCCAACAGGTTGTGCATGCAACACTGCAAACATCGTCTCAGTAACCATACGTATGGTCTCCGTCGAGGGAGGAGGTGTAGGTGCCTTAGTTGGTGCCACACTCTTATCGGAACGCTGGGGCTCAGACTACCCAGCACCACTCCTCGTCACCTATCAATGTACAAAACACCAGTTACGTCCATTCCATAACGACAAATATAAATTGACTACACGCTCTTCACGTGCATATATTACATTCCTAGTAGACATTTATGAGTTCAAATATATTCTTCCTACCAAAACAAAACAAAACCTCTCTCTGATACCACTTTGTAATGCCTCCATTCGTCATATGGAATATAATGGTGGGTCTGGTTGGGGCCCCACACCATATTTCACAAACAAATGGCGGAGTCACGTATGAATATCAAAATCACATTCGACTCGCATCCTAACTCAGAGCATTTTAGCGAAAACATATTTAAGTTGCAAGAACTCATCATAATGAATGTCCATTAAATATATAAACCATACATTTATATATATCACCAGGAATGTTTACAACTACACAAACGCTCATGTCCTTAAGGCCTTACAAGTTTCTCTTTACAAATATATGGCTTCATACATCGGCACGCAGACCGGCCACACATGAAATACAAGACTTCTCACGGCCTTCAAAGGCCTTTAAGCTTCAATCCGCTCAATCCAATTCAACTTGTCAACACCTGTAGTTGGACCTCCACCCCAAGAGTGGTAAACAAAGCAACGGTCAGCATTAGCTGACCAATTATAACGACCCTACCCCTTACCAGGGGTAGTGGTTCCTTCCCTGTATGCATCGCAATCACAACATATAACTACCATCACAAGTATCACATCACAAACGCCGGCCTCCATCATACACTTTGTGCACTCATGACACATTACGGTGGGCCGGACTCCTTGACACGACCACCGAGCAGAGGTTTTTAACTTGTTGGTTTGCCGGTCCTAGTCTACCAACACGCATGTTGGCGACATCCCGTCCATCCCACTCAGAGGTGCTAACCTCACGGCAAACTTCAGCATTTAGATCGACCCACCATTGTGGTGCAACAAGCCAGGTCGGGGCCGCATCTGCCCATGCCATGCCACCAATCGATCTCCCACAATATAGGTACAGGTCAGCCATTTCTCGTTGCTCAATTCGTCAATAGTGCAGATCTTGACGTGGGTCGGCCTTCCCTTTCCTGCTCCGCACACAGCTCTCGCAGAGCCGCTTTCCGATCCATTCCAATTCATCACACCCAACACAAGGGCTCATACCAAAGGATTCACAATTTACAGGCATCCCTACAATACACAAAGTCTTCTCCAGTTCACAATATCAACATCACCAATCCAGACTGACCGTCCGGATGGGCTTCACCAGCATGTCTATGCCGTACTACCTATTTCTGACTCTAAATGCAGACTCAACCTAGAATCACTTACGCTTTCCACCGCTTGGTGGAGGATTCCATGCTTATGCATAAAGTAGGACTTCGCTTGTCCAAGAAGGAGATCGTTACCCTTGACGGCCTCTTTGGAGCCATGGGAATCTAGCCAGTTGGAAAGCAACGCAGTGGCCTTGCTTCCACAAATCTGGCCTCGGACCTTAGTTCGAAATTCTAAAGCCCCACTGGCGGCCGGATCCCTTCTCCTCCTCCTCCTTGGTCTCCCTTCTCTCTAGCTATTTTAGCAATAGAATGACCAAAAGTAAAGTGAGACTTAGCTTCTCAATTTCGGCCTTAAAGCAGCAAGGAGAAACCTGGGTCATCAGATCCCAGAGGAAGGAAATGAACGAATACAAAATTCCCTGAATATGGCTATTTTGGGGCTGACATGCCTGTGACACGCCCGTGTCACAGGCCGTGTACCATCAGCGGCGCACGAACCGACTTATCCAGAACAGGATACGACCATGTGACACGCCCGTGGCACATGACTGACATGCCCGTATCATATGGCTGACACGCCCGTGTCCCGCCCGTGTGCCCCACTCAAGATATACTCGAGACCTACTCGAGAGAGCCGTGTCCTAGGCCGTGTGTCTTACTCGAGACATTTGAGACCTACGCGAGACACCCCCTCGAGACCCACTTGAATATACACAGAGTAGGACACGGCCATGTGACACGCCCGTGTCACAGGCCGTGTGCCCTCTCGCTCGAGAATTCGTCGAGCACATCTACTCGAGTGGAGTTCGTCGACCATAGGAGGACACGCCTCGACCACTCCCTCAGACATGCCCGTGTCACAGGGTGTGTTTCCTCTCGAGAACTTGTCGAGTGCATTTCATCGAGCACTCAACAAGCTGCTCAACCAAGCAGGACACGGCTTGGGACAAGCCCGTGTCCCAGGCCGTATCGCCCAGCCTGAACCCAAAGTTGGGATTTAGGGTATTACATGACATCTATCAAGAAGAATGATACTTGAGAGTTAATCACTCTAACGGTAAGTCACAAGCCTATTTGTGTGGAATGGGTGTACATAGTGAAGATGAACAAAAATCGAGAAGTAGAGAAGCATAAAGCAAGACTCGTCGCGAAAGGCTGATCATCATACTTGGAGCTCAGTATAAGTTAAAGATCTGTCAGATGGATGTAAAGTCTGCTTTTTTGAATGGATACTTGGAGGAATATGTGTATGTCCAGCAGCCTCCTGGATATGAAGTGAATGGTCAAGAGAAGAAAATTTATAAACTGAAGTAGACATTGTATTGATTGAAGCAAGTGCCTCGTTCATAGAATGAAATAATGGACACATACTTTTAGAGGAATGGATACATGAAGAGTCTGTATAAGTATGCACTCTACACAAAGGTGGAGAAGAATGGAGATATTATGGTCCTATGGTTATACAATGACGACATGATATTCACTAACAACAATCCTCTTATGTTTGAAGAGTTTAAGAAGACGATGAAGAATGAGTTCGAGATGACTGATCTGGGAGAACTCACATACTTCTTGTGCATTGAGGTACAACAGAGTGAAGATGAGATCTTCTTCCCTCAAAAGAAGTATGTGGGGGAGATTCTGAAGAAGTTTCGAATGGAGAATAGCAAGGCTAACTCCACTCCTACAGATCCGGGAATGAAGCTGAGAAAGGATTCTAAGGAAGTAGTAGTTGACTCTACGTTGTTCCAGAGTTTAGTTGAAAGTCTATGCTATCTGACTTTCACTAGACATGACATCATGTACCCTATTGGAGTAGTCAGTAGATATATGGAGGAGGAGGAGCTGAAGCAAGATCACTTCACTGCAGCAGAGATAATCTCGAGGTATGTGAATGAGATATGCTTATTGTTTGATATGATAAAGCTATATATATATATATTATTTGTTAATATTAAAGTTGGGGTGAATTGCTGAAAGTAAGCGGACGCTTCGGAAGGTGAACAACAAAAGTTGCAGACAGGCTTTTGAAAAGGCGCGTGAATAGGAGAAGCTTTTGTTGTGGGATGAACTTTGCGAACATGGCGAAAGCGCAGCAGCGTCTGAACAGCAAAGCATCGCTTCTTGCGAATTGTGGAAGTAATTTGTGCCAACTCTTATTGGCAAGCATGTTTGGCGAACAAAAAATATTGGCGGAAAGCTCTGCGAATTGTTTTTGCGAACAGTTTTTTGCACATTGCGGACAGAAGCTCCAGCAACCTCCAAAGAGTGGCTATCTTTTGTTTGGCGAGCTTTAGTGTGTGAACTTGTGTACTAAATTTGTGTTTGGCGAGTTATATCTCATAGTGGAGTTGTATTTGAGAAGTCAAGTTTGTAACTTTTGTATTCTTTAGTTGATATAATACAAAAATTGTTTGCTCCTCTCAAGTTGTGGTGTCAACTTTAATCGCTTCCAAAAATCTCCCCACATTGATTTTAATCTGAATTTCTTTTTGTTTTTTCTTTGTTTATTGGTTTACCAATTGCTCGATGTAACGCCCCAGGTTCAGGAAACACCTTTTTAGGAGGTACCGCGCGGCGGTAGAGCTACCGTTGGCGGTAGGTCAACGCTCTCGACGCCCTCGGCCCCTCAGTGCATGCTAGCGCTGTACAACCCCGTGTCCGGCGAGCAAGGTCAGCAGGGACTAAGCAGAATGGGCTGAGGACAATAGGCGAGCTCGGCAGTGGAGGGGGCGAGCCCGAGCTCGGCATCCGTCCACCAGAGATCGACGTTCGGCGACCCCGAGCTCGGCATCCGCCGAACGAGCAACAACTCGCGTCCTCATATTGGAGCTCGGCAGCAGTATGCGAGCAGAACATGCCGAGCTGGTCGAAGCTCCCCAGCTCGCCTGGATGGACGAGATTCTTTTTACTGTTTTGCTCCCGCTGGTCTGCCCATAGCCCTTCAAAACAACGGAATTTGGCAGTTTGCAGACCCGTGCATGGGTTTTCTGGTAACTTCAGGTCAGTTCTTTTGATTATTGGCAGTCCAGATCTCAAAAAACTATAAATAGGGCCCAAGGGGTACCCCAGAAAGCAGGTTTTTCTAGCGCTCCCCTGCTCCAATCTTCAAGTGCTTTCTGAGGGTACCTTAGCTCGACTTCTGGATAAGGAGGGGAAGCGCTCTGAGATCTTTCGGGTTTGTGGTGGGACCTCCCTGCCGAGCCCTTGGGTCTGTTGGGTTTCTCTATGAGGATGGCACAACGCTTGTGCACGCAGCGGAAAGTAAAAACATCAAGAAAACCCAAAAGAAATGAGATCTGGCCATAATAGTTGAATCAAGAAGTTAACAAACAACTAGGTAAAATTACCTCGGTGGCGTTGAGTCACAACTCAACTGAGATGCTCCAAACTTTCTCTTCTTACTAGTGGCGAGTTCTACGTGGAATAATGTCCACGTTTCGGCAGAAATCCACACGAGCGGGACAACACCGAGCTATCCGTCGCACGGAAGATCAGGAAGAACGATGACCGCACCTTGCTATTCCACGGACTACTAGGTCCGCGCTAGGAAGAGCAACACTAGCGACGATCGCCAGATAAGAGGGGGTCGACGGAGTGAACACGGCGGCGGAACCCTTCCGTCGGCGGCGGGATTCGGGATCGGCGGAACGATCGCGGAATGGAACTCTTCCGTCGCGGGTTTCTATTCGATCAGAAGATGTAATCCCGAAAAACCCTAAGTTCCCCTTTTATACCAAAGGCATAAAAGACTTAGAAACATCGCTATCTGCAGACCACCCAAGAATAAGGGTTCCAGAATCGGCAAGAATCACCAGCCGATCGGTGAGAATCGATTGTCGAGAATCACTAAGAATCGGCGAGTATCGGCTAGGATCGGTGAGAACCAGTCGGTGAGAATCGGTCGGCGGGAATCACCAGCAGATTCGGCAAGAATCAATCGGCGAGAATGCCCGACGATTCACGTCGAATCGTAGGCTGACGATTCTCGTCAATCGTCGAGAATCACCAACGATACACGTCGAACAGAGTCGACGATTCTCGCCGATCGGCAAGAATCAGAGAACACTTCTCGACGATTCTCGTCGATCGGTGAGAATCCTAACACAAATCCTCCAAGGCGATACCTTGCCCAAATCGACTCTTCTTTAAGACAACACTTTGCCCAAAACCCCATTCAGGTCGGTGATTGGTAACCTTTACCAACACAGTCAATCATCCAACTTCTCCACATCTCTTATGTGCGACCCTGCAGGCTCATATCGCGTTTGCAGTGAGGTTACATGTTTGATCACTTCCAGATCACCATGATAACTCCAACAGACTCCCACTTGATCTCGAAAGTATCAAAGCAAAAACCTCACAAACAATGAGCGGCATCTAGCAATGCATCATTGCTACCCAAGCAATAAGAGTTTATAACTCATAAGCCTTTATGATCAATGTACCAGCGTTGTCTTTGTCCCTTTGTCCCTTACATCCGGAAAGAACTAGAGGCATGGACCGTGTCACTCTTGTAATAGCTCAATCCAAGTTTTCTTGATCCAGGACGGACTTCCAGAGAATGGTGAGTCCAATATCACATATTGACTCAACCAAGCATGACCATGCATTTCTCAGTCCAGTTCCATCAAGGGGCCCATGTATGCAACTCCTGTCATACAGGAGGACAAATTCCATATCTGCTCACACACAAACACCCAAATGATTCGTAACATGCCCAACAACCACCCTTATCATCAACCTTTCTGAAGGAAGACTTTAGATGGCATCAAAGCACGCTCTTCCTCACTTGATGAATGTCGTGACTTCAGGTCAAAGGACCACAACACCATTGTCAATTGAGACCTACTCGTGACACGATTGGATGACAATCCACAGAGTAGTCTCAGGTTGGGTCTGTCCAGTACAACTTGTTCACTAACAAGTACCCACGTGATGACTTGATATCACAATATCATGACCTGTGAGAACCAGTCATCAGTCAACGCACGTGCTAGTCTTCATGTACCATCATCACCCTTAGCTTCTATGATGATACTCGACCAGGGACCTTTAAGAATGAAGCTTCAAATAAATCATAGGCTCTCACATTCAAGTCACGTACTTGATGTCCCATGGAAGCGAACATTCTAAGGGTATCTATTATGTTAACATTTAACTATCATATAGAAAAGCTCATAATAAAAGAATTTGCCATTAATTGTAAGAGAAAAACTAGGTACAATGTTCATCATATGAACAAATAGCCAACAAAATACATATTTACATGCAATCCACAAGATTCTCGCTAGAGTTGATCATTTAGGTATCGTATACCCATCGATCTAGTATGACCATCATGCTTTCTCTGCGCGAGAGGCTTTGTCAGCGGATCCGCAATATTTTCTTCAGTCGGCACTCTGCAAATGTTCACATCTCCTCGTTTGACAATCTCACGAATAAGATGAAACCGCCGAAGTATATGCTTGGAGCGCTGATGGGATCTAGGTTCCTTAGATTGTGCAATTGCACCATTGTTATCACAGTAGAGAACTACGAGACCAACAATGCTAGGAACTACATCAAGCTCGCCGATGAATTTCCTAATCCATACAGCCTCCTTCGTTGCATTAGCTGCGGCGATATACTCGGCCTCTGTTGTAGAATCAACAACTGTCTCTTGCTTGGAACTCTTCCAGCTCACAGCTCCTCCATTCAGGCAAAACACAAAACCTGACTGAGACTTGGAGTCGTCTCTATCAGTTTGGAAGCTAGCATCCGTGTAACCACTTACAACGAGCTCTTCCACTCCACCATACACCAAGAACACATCCTTAGTCCTTCTCAAGTACTTCAGGACATTCTTGACTACAATCCAGTGACACTCACCGGGGTCTGACTGATACCTGTTAGTCATGCTCAAAGCAAAGAAGACATCGGGTCGAGTACATAACATCGCGTACATGATTGATCCAATTGCCGAAGCATATGGAATCAACTTCATGCGGTCCTTATCTTCACAAGACTTTGGACACTGGTCCTTAGAGAGATTCACACCATGAGACATGGGCAAAAATCCTTTCTTGGACTAAAGCATGTTGAACCGCTTCAACACCTTTTCGATGTACGTACTCTGGGTCAAACCCAGCAACTTCTTCGATCTATCTCTATAGATCTTAATACCGAGTATATAAGTCGCTTCACCCAAATCCTTCATTGAAAAGCAGTTCCCTAGGTTGTTCTTAACAACTTTCATGGTAGGAATGTCATTCCCAATCAACAGTATGTCATCTACATACAATATCAGGAAGACAACAATGCTCCCACTGATTCGCTTGTAAACACAAGGCTCATCTTCATTCTTGATGAAATCAAACTCTTTGATTTTCTCATCAAAACGAAGATTCCAACTTCGAGAGGCCTGTTTCAGTCCATATATGGACTTATTCAGCTTGCATATTTTATTGGCTTCATCTGGGGATACAAAACCCTCGGGTTGTGTCATATACACTTCCTCAAGGAGGTTTCCATTGAGGAAAGCCATTTTGACATCCATCTGCCAGATCTCGTAGTCATAATACGCAGCAATAGCAAGCAATATCCTTATGGACTTTACCATAGCAACAGGGGAAAAGGTCTCATCATAGTCAATAGCATGAATTTGCTTGAAACCCTTAGCCACCAGTCGCCCTTTGAATGTCTGTACATTCCCATCCATGTCGGTCTTCTTCTTGAAGACCCACTTGCACCCTATGGGTCGTACCCCCTTCAGGTGGTTCCACCAAGTTCCAAACTTGGTTTGCATACATGGAGTCCATTTCAGATTTCATAGCCTCAAGCCATTTGTCGGAGTCCGGTCTATTCATAGCATCTTGGTAGGTTGCTGGTTCATCATCATGATCCATAAGCAACACATTACCTATTTGAGACACGAGAAATCCATATCTCTCATGCTCAAACCTCGGTCTACCAGATCTACGTAGGACTTGTGTTCCTTGAGCAGGTTCTCTAGCTACAACATCTTGTAGTCCTGTCTTAGAATCCAATTCCGGTTCATTCACTACATGTGGTTCTTGAACTTCTTCAAGCTCTACCTTTTCAGTCTTTCTTGATAAGAACTCTTTTTCCAAGAAGACATCAGTTCTTGCGACAAACACTTTGCCCTCAGACGGTAGGTAAAAGTAATACCCTTTCGTTTCCTTAGGATATCCCACCAGATAACATTTATCCGATTTGGGTTCCAGCTTGTTAGGCATTTGACGTCTCACGTATGCCTCACAGCCCCAAATTTTAATGAACGACATACTAGGACGCTTCCCAGTCCATATCTCATATGGTGTCTTTAGAACCGTTTTCGTTGGAGCGCGATTCAATGTCATTGCAGCAGTCTCTAAAGCAAAACCCCAAAAGGAAACAGGCAAGTCTGCATGACTCATCATCGAACGTACCATGTCTAACAGAGTACGATTTCTCCTCTCAGACACACCATTATGTTGTGGTGTTCTAGGTGGAGTGAGCTGTGATACAATACCACACTCTTTCAGATGATCACGGAACTCATGACTCAGGTATTCGCCACCTCGATCAGATCAGAGTGCTTTAACCCTTTTACCCAACTGCTTTTCTACTTCATTCTTGAACTCTTTGAACTTTTCAAAGGTCTCGGATTTGCACTTCAAAAATACACGTATCCGTATCTACTGAAATCATCAGTAAATGTAACAAAGTAGAAATACCCACCTCTAGCCATGGAACTCATGGGTCCGCATACATCACTATGTACAACACCCAAGAGATCCTCAGCCCTCTCAGTATAACTAGTGAAAGGAGCTTTAGTCATCTTGCATAACAAATAAGATTCGCATCGCTCAAATAATTCATAATCAAATGAGTCCAAAAGTCCATCTCTATGGAGCTTGGATATGCGCTTCTCATTGATATGGCCCAAACGACAATGCCAGAGAAAAGTAGGGTTCGAGTCATTTGTTCTTAGTCTTTTATTATTTTCTACATTACAGATCAGATGGTCCAAGTTCAAAACATAAAGACCATTAAACAATTGTGCTACAGCATAACAAACATCATTCTTAAATATAGAACAACAATTGTTCTTAATTATAAAAGAAAATCCAATCATGTCCAAACATGAAATAGATATAATGTTTCTAGTTATGGCCGGAACAAAATAACAATTATCAAGTTCTATTACAAGCCCACTGGGCAAAGAAAGACGGTAAACTCCTACGGCTACAGCAGCAACTCTTGCTCCATTACCGACGCGGAGGTCCACCTCCCCTTTACTCAGTAATCTTCTCCTTCCCAGTTCCTGCACAGTCGTACAAATGTGAGAACCACATCCGGTATCCAATACCCAAGATGAAGGAGCAGAAAGGTTTATCTCTATAACGTAAACATTAGAAGCGGAAGTCATACCTCCCTTCAATTTCTGCAGACCTTCAATGTACGAAGGACAGTTCCTCCGCCAATGACCAGCCTTGCCACAGTGGTGGCATTTCCCTTCCTTCACCGTGCCTTTCCTTTTCATCAGTGCAGAAGATTTGGGCTCAAGATATGACTTAGGTCCCACCTTCGTCTTCTTAGATCCCTTGGCCTTGCCCTTGCCCTTATGCACCATCAGTATGGGGCTGGCAGGCTTGACCTTCTTCATATTGATTTCGGCAGTTCTCAACATGCCTAGGAGTTCGGGCAGTGTCTTGTCTATTTCATTCATGTTGTAGTTCAAGACGAACTGTTCATAACTATCCGGCAACGATTGCAGGATCAGATCTGTGGCCAACTCTTGACCAAGAGGAAAACCCAGCCTTTCAAGGTTCTCTATATACCCAATCATCTTGAGTACGTGAGTCCCTACTGAGTCTCGAACTCCCATCTTGCACTGAAACAACGCTTTTGTGATGTCGAACCTCTCTTGACGAGCCTGCCCTTGAAACATTTTCTTGAGATGCTCGTCAATCTCCTTGCACCCCATGTTCTCATGTTGATTTTGAAGCTCAGAGTTCATAGTGGCAAGCATAAGGCATTCGACATCTAAAGCATCGTCAGTATACTTCTTATGAGTATCCTTCTCAGCACGGGAAGAATTCCCGGTCGGCACCTCGGGGGCTTCTTCTTCCAAGACATAGAGCTTTCGCTCTTGCCTGAGAACAATTCTCAGGTTCCTGTACAAGTCCATGTAATTAGTCCCACTGAGCTTATCCTTCTCAAGGATGGCTCTCAGAGACAATGTGTAGTGTGAAACACTTGCCATGGAATTCTACAAGAATTTATGCAGAATAAAATCAGTACCAAAATTTCAAATACAATTTATTTTAATTTGGACTTCAATTAAAACACTCCCACTATTTTATTCGAAATGATAGCCCTCACTAACAATTCGGAGAGTTCATGCGAGCTACTCTCTTAGTGGACAAGATTCGTATTTCACCAACACAATGAGTCAGCTTTGGCTTTCCTCTCACGATGCGGTTATTTAGGTAGGCAACGCTTGCCAATTGCATCCTCATGCAATTCTTGTATGGTTGGTGAATAACTCCTTATTCGCATCCATCATATTGTGCATGCCAACCCTATGCCTCTAGGCACTCAACCTTTAAGGTCACCTAATTAAGCTGGACCCGATGCCGACAGTGGGATATCACAATTATCCGCTCGCACCCTTACCAAGATAGATTAATGCACCTTGCTTTGGAAAGCCCACACTTCATCGATCGAGGCAGGAAGAGTGTCATCCATCAGAAGGCATCCGAACACTTAATATTTGATGAAGGGATTTCAATTATAGTTTAACAATTAACCATGATCAACATTTGATCAATGTGCACATCCAAAGAAAAACAATTCTTCTAAAACCACATGCATCCCTTATGTGCACATCCTGACACCATCAACATTTGATAGAAGGAAGGGCTAAATCTGAACATCCGAAAATTTCCAAATCCTCAGATTTACATGCATTGGACAAAAGCAAAGACAACTCAACTTAAAGCAGTAGACAAGCTCATCTCTCTATGTTGGATTCAAAATCCAAAACATACTCGAGGGATGGTTACTGCTAAGGAGACAATAATTTCTAACAATTAGAAATTACCACGAAATTCCAGACGTTCTTGGCAGGGAACCAAGACTAAATCTAGACATTTAGAACACTTCTAAATCCCTAGGTTTACACGCACTGGAATAACATAACTTCCAATACAACAATCATGGCCGAACCTGGCTTTGATACCACTGTTGGGTTTCTCTATGAGGATGGCACACCGCTTGTGCACGCAGCGGAAAGTAAAAACATCAAGAAAACCCAAAATAAATGGGATCGGGCCATGATAGTTGAATCAAGAAGTTAACAAACAACTAGGTAAAATTACCTCGGTGGCGTTGAGTCACAACTCAACGGAGATGCTCCAAACTTTCTCTTCTTGCTAGTGGCGAGTTCTACGTGGAATAATGTCCACGTTTCTACAGAAATCCACACGAGCGGGAGAACACCGAGCTATCCGTCGCACGGAAGATCGGGAAGAACGATGACCGCACCTTGCTATTCCACGGACTGCTAGGTCCGCGCCAGGAAGAGCAACACCAGCGACGATCGCCGGATAAGAGGGGGTCGACGGAGCGAACACGGCGGCGGAACCCTTCCGTCGGCGGCGGGATTCGGGATCGGCGGAATGATCGCGGAACGGAACTCTTCCGTCGCGGGTTTCTATTCGATCAGAGGATGTAATCCCGAAAAACCCTAAGTGCCCCTTTTATACCAAAGGCATAAAAGACTTAGAAACATCGCTATCCGCAGGCCACCCAAGAATAAGGGTTCCAGAATCGGCGAGAATCACCAGCCGATCGGTGAGAATCGATCGTCGAGAATCACTAAGAATCGGCGAGTATCGGCTAGGATCGGTGAGAACCAGTCTGTGAGAATCGGTCGGCGGGAATCACCAGCAGATTCGACAAGAATCAATCGACGAGAATGCCCGACGATTCACGTCGAATCGTAGGCTGACGATTCTCGTCGATCGTCGAGAATCACCGACGATACACGTCGAACAGAGTCGACGATTCTCGTCGATCGGCGAGAATCAGAGAACACTTCTCGACGATTCTCGTCGATCGGTGAGAATCCGAACACAAATCCTCCAAGGCGATACCTTGACCAAATCGACTCTTCTTTAAGGCAACACTTTGCCCAAAACCCCATTCAGGTCGGTGATTGGTAACCTTTACCAACACAGTCAATCATCCAACTTCTCCACATCTCTTATGTGAGACCCTGCAGGCTCATATCGCGTTGGCAGTGAGGTTACATGTTTGATCACTTCCAGATCACCATGGTAACTCCAACAGGGTCCGTGTCACCTTGTCTTCTTTGTTGTTTTGCTTGCAGGAGTGACGTAGGCGCGAGACCACCCCCTTCCCCAAGGGCGAACTCCACAGGAGACCGATTTTCGGTTTCAACATTCTGGTGCGGTGAACGTGGACAGTGGTCAGTGCAGAGAAGCTTCAGCAGGTTCAATGACAGGAGGACAGGGGTCTGACGGGCAGAACTCGCCGCCCCCCACCCCACGCCTCTCGCAACGGTGGGGATGTTGGAAGACTTCAGGAATGAGGTGATGGGCCTCGTCAAATTCGCACTCGGCACGCGGGCCGAGTGCTCGACCCCGGCAGCCCAGGTCGCGCCCGCCCCCTCTTTGGGCGAGGACGCTCCCGGCAGGCGAGCTGGGAAGGAGGTGGTTGAGGAAGGTCGGGGGTGCGAGCTCCCCGGGCGCGAGCTCTTCCCCGGCTCGGCAGGCCGAGGCCGGTTCGGCGAGCTGGTCTCGTGAGACTTGCCGGCACGCCCGGTGGGGGGGGGGGCAGTGCTTTCAGCGAGCTGGTCTCCTCAGCTCCAGTTCCAGATGGGTTCAGAGAACCCGAGATGTCCTACTACACCGGGAAGGGAGACCCGGTCCAGCATGTCCAATGGTTCGAAGATGTGGTCTCCATCCGTCAAATGTCGGACGGATTCAAATGCCGTATCTTTGCCATCACCCTCCGGGAGAAGGCAAGGGAATGGTTCCACCAGCTACCGGCCAGCTCTACCTACTGCTTCGAGGACCTGCACCGAGGGTTCATGCTGAGGTTCACTACCTCGAAGAAGAGGAAGAAGGAGTCCGAGTCTTTTTTCCACATTATGCAGGGGGTGAACGAGACGTTGGGGAGCTATGTGGACCGATTCCAGGAGGAAGTTACTCAGGTCCAGGAGATGTCGGGTCATAGTCTGATGATGGCCTTTACACTGGGCCTGCAGCAGGGTTTCTTCCGAATGGAGCTGAAGAGAGTCCCTCCCCTCTCATACGAGGAGTTGATGGAGAGGGCGGCGAGAGAGGTCGACGGGGAGGCGTCGAACTCAGAGTTTGCAAGGAAGCAGGCCAGGTGGGCCACAGAGGAAGAGAAGGAGTCAAGAGGAGGGAAGGGACAGGATGAGAGTAGAGGGGAGCCCAGGCAGAGGGAGCAAAGGTAGCTCCAGTGGAAGCAGCAGCCGAGGTGGGGGCATCAGGAGCCCGACCGTTGGCTGGGCTGGAGACCTGAGTGGCAGGGGCAAGGTCCACAGAGAGGGTACTACGGAAGGGGCCACTAACAGGGGAGGCAAGATCAGTTTCACCCTCCGGGCTGGAGGCAGGGCCAGAGGCCCCGGATCCCTGATCAAGAGGAGGCCATGGCCATAGCCTTGGGAGCAAGGAGGGGGATTATGAGGAGGAGGAGAAGAGAGGTCAGGGTGGAGATGCCCTATTGCGACTTCCATCAGGAAGAGGGGCACGCCACAGCTAGCTGCCCGGAATTCCTCGAGATGAGAGGGAATAGGGAACAGCAGCAACAGCAGGGGGGTCGGCAAGAAGTGAGGATTGAGGAGGTCCTGCCTCGGGCGGAGGAGGATCGGTGCGAAGATCGGGTGGATGTTGGAACCCGAGGGGGGATCGGAGTGATCCACGGGGGAGTAGGGGTCGAGGCTTCCCGCAAGGCAAGCCTCCACACCAAGTATCGGCGAAGCGTCGCCTCCACATCTCAAACCCCACCCCCGGAGGAGAGGATCACCTTCTACAGGAGCGATATGCCAGACCATGAGGACCCATTTTGCGATGCGTTGGTCATCAAGGCAGCCATCGAGAATTTCACTGTCTCCCGGATCCTCGTGGACAACGGAAGCTCCGTCAACGTCGTCTTCAAAAAGGCGTTTGATGCGATGAGAGTGTAGGCAAAGAGGGTGCTGGCCTCAGATGGACCCTTGTTCGGGTTTTCAGGAGAAAGGAAGGAAGTAGAGGGAGGAGTTGGCCTCCATGTTACCCTGGGGGGCAGTCCAGGAACTGCAGGTTCGTCATTGTGGACGCCCCCAGCAGCTACAGCGCCATCTTCGGGAGGCCCCTTATCAGCGCCTTCCGCTGCGTCCCCTCGTCTTTCCATCAGTGCCTCAAGTTCAACACCGAGGGGATTCAGGTCAGGGTCAGAGGGGACCCCAAGGTGGTGCGGGAGTGCTATGTCACTGCGGTGAACACCATCTCTTGGATGGAGGGAGCCGAAGAGATGGGACGCAGGATGGAGGAGGCAGGGCAGGGACAGGAGAGGAGGAGCTGGAAAGGAAGAATTGCGCAGAGGAGGAGGCGGCAAGAGGAGACCTGGAGGAGGTGGCCGAAGTGAGGGCCGGAGGAGAAGAGATGGAGGTAGAGGTCCTCGTTCCGGAGGAAGGGGATGCCGAAGTATGGGGGGAGCAGTCTAGGCTAGAGGCTGCAGAGGAAGTGGTGGAGCTGGAGGTGCTCACCCGGGGAGGCAGGATGGAGAAGATCCGCGTCAGCAGGTGGCTGACCCCGGAGGACCAAGGCAGGATGCTGGAGTGCATCCAGAAGAACGTGGACATCTTCGCTTGGAACGCCGCAGAGATGCCGGGGGCTGACGCAGATGTGGCTTGCCACCGCCTCAACCTGGACCCGGGAACACGCCCCGTTCAGCAGAAGAAGAGGTCCACTGTGGACAAGCTGGCGGAGCCCATTAGGGAGGAGGTGGCGAAACTCCTCAAGGCGGCTTCGTGTCTGAGATTCAGTACCCCGGCTGGGTCTCCAACGTGGTAATGGTTAAAAAAGGAGACGGCCGATGGAGGATGTGTATCGATTTTTTCCTACTTAATAAAGCTTGTCCTAAGGACTGTTATCCTTTGCCTCGAATCGACGCGCTGGTTGACTTAGCCGTCGGTTTCTCTATAATGAGTTTTTTAGATGCTTTTTCAGATTATCATCAGATCAGGATGCACCCCCCAGACATCAAGGATGTCTCGTTCATCATAGGGGATGGATGCTACTGCTACAAGATGATGCCCTTCGGATTGAAGAATGCTGGGGCAACCTACCAGAAAATGATGGATATGGTCTTTAAGGAGCAGAGGGGGAGGAATTTGGAGGTGTATGTAGACGACCTCATGATCAAAAGTCGGGATGTGGACTCCCACCTCCGAGACCTGGAGGAGACCTTTGCCACCCTGCGCAAATACAAGATGTGATTGAATCCTCTAAAATGTGTCTTTGGGGCCAGCAGGGGAAGTTCTTGGGGCACCTCCTCACCCCCGCGGGGTCGAGCCGAATCCGGATAAGGTCAGGGCCATCTTGGAGCTGGGGTCCCCGTGGAATGCTAAGGAGGTCCAACGACTGACGGAGAAGCTAGCATGGCTGAGTCGCTTCCTTTCTCGGGCAGGGGAGAAGTGCTCCCCCTTCTTCAAAACCCTGAGGGGTGGTCAGAAGTTCGAGTGGACCAAGGAGTGCGAGGAGGCGTTCTAGGCCCTCAAGATATAGTTAACTCAGGCTCCGCTGCTCCAAGGGTCGAAGGAGGGGGAAGAACTATTCTTATATCTCGGGGTCGGGGCGGAGGCCTTGAGCTCCGTCTTAGTTCGCGAAGAGGGGAAGAAGAAGCTCCCTGTTTACTACGTGAGCCGGGTCCTGAGAAAGGCCGAGCTCCGGTACCCGATTCTAGAGAAGCTAGCCTTCGCCCTGATCATCTCGGCAAGGATGTTGCGACCTTACTTCCAGGCACAATCAATCCGAGTGGTGACCGACCACCCTCTCCGCAACATCTTCGAGGGGGTGGAGCATTCAGGCAGGCTGGCTAAGTGGTCGGTGGAACTGAGCGAGTTCAATGTCTCCTTCGTTCTGCGGCTCTCGATCAAAGCTCAAGCGATGGCCGACTTCTTAGCCGACTACGTGGTTGAAGTAGCGGAGGAAGAGCTCACCCGCCCGACTCCTTGGAAAGTGAGGGTGGATGGAGCCTCAGGGAGGCATTCCCTTGGAGTGGGGGTGATCCTAGAAAGCCCTCAAGGGACCCGAATTGAGCAGACGGTGGTGGTGCACTTTCCCATTACCAACAACCAGGACGAGTACGAGGCCGTGATAGCAGGGCTTCGTCTAGCCAGGGAGCTAGGGTTGTTGGATGTGGAGGTCCTTACTAACTCCATGGTAGTGGCTTCCCAGATCAACGGGGAGTTCGAGGCAAGGGAGCCCACCCTGCGATCATACTTGGCCAAGGTAAAGGGGATCATTGGAACTTTTCAAACTTTCACCATCAGACACGTGCCCAGGGAAGAGAATGAACAAGCCGATCAGCTAGCAAAGCATGGACCCCAGGTGGGGGGTACCATCACCGACCTGTTCCGCCCCTCCATCGAAGAGGGAGAGCTCATGGAAATTGATCAAGAAACTTCGTGGATGGATCCAGTGGTGGCTTTCCTCTCCACGGGGAGGTATCCGGAGGGGGCAGATAAGAAGAAGCTAAGGAACAAGTCAGCGTATTACCTCCTCCAGGACGGACAGCTGTACAAGAAGACCCTCTCAGGGATGCTGGCTTGCTGCGTGGCCGGGAGCGAAGTGCAAAGGATCTTGGAGGAAGTCCACTCCGGGGAATGTGGGAGTCATTCCGGGAGTCGGACCCTGGAAGGAAGGATAGTTAGGCAAGGATATTTCTGGCCCACCCTGGGCCGAGATGCTGCGGAGTTCGCGAAGAGGTGCCATAAGTGCCAGCTATTTGCCCCCCTCCAGCTACAGCCGGCCCAACGACTCAAAAGTATCACGGCCCCCTGACCCTTCGCAATTTGGGGAATGGATTTGGTTGGGCCATTCCCCCAAGCCAGTGGTCAGAGAAGGTTCCTCCTGGTGATGATTGACTACTTCTCCAAGTGGATGGAGGTGAAGGCGCTGGCCAAGGTAACCTCCCAGGTAATCAGGAACTTTGTTTGGGGAGAAATCATCTGCCGCCACGGATTACCTCAGGCCATCATCACGGACAACGGGCCCCAGTTCGCCAGTGCCGAATTCACTAGCTTTTGCGAACAGCTTGGAATCGACCTCAGGTTTGCCTCGGTCAATCACCCCAGGAGCAACGGGCAGGTGGAGGCCGCAAATAAGATCATCGTCAACCTCCTCAAAAAGAAGGTGGAGAATTTGAAGGGGAGCTGGGTGGAGCAGCTTCCCGCGGTTCTTTGGGCCCTAAGAACCACCCCCAACACGGCTACTAGAGAGACCCCCTTCAAGCTCTACCACGGGTGCGAGGCAGTGCTCCCCGTAGAATTTGAAGTCCAGACACCGCGAGTCGTTGCGGCCAAAGAGGGCCAAGAGGAATGGCAAGCCGAGAACAAGGAGGAGCTGAGACTCTCCCTTGACATGGTGGAGGAGTTGAGGGACCTTTCCGCTATCCGGCAGGAGGAAGTGAAAAGGAGAATGGACAAGTACTTTGACAAGCATGTCAGGGTGAAGCAGTTCGTGGAAGGGGATTTGGTGCTGAAGAAGGTGGATGCGGCAGGGAGGTCAGCATCCGTAGGAAAGGTCAACCCCAGCTGGGAGGGACCATTCATTATAAAAGAAGCTTTGAAGTCAGGAGGCTATCGACTCCAAAATATAGAGGGCGAGACCCTAAGTCACACCTGGAGTGGTGACGACTTAAAACGTTTTTCCCCTGAAGCATGTAAGCGATACTTTTATTATAATAAATTTCTTCAACACTCCAATACTGTCGTAGCTAGCCTGCATAGAGAAATGGAATGTGTTTGGACCCCGAGAAGATCCCGCTGACAGGATCTCACCTAGCTGGCAGGGTCGGAAGTCACTCGGTGTCATCCTTGGCCTCGAGAAGATCCCGCTGTCAGGCTCTCACCTAGCTGGAGGGGTCGGAAGTCACTCGATGGAATGTGTTTGGACCCCGAGAAGATCCCGCTGCCAGACTCTCACCAAGTTGGCAGGGCCGGAAGTCACTCAGTGTCATCCTTGGCCTCGAAAAGATCCCTCTGCCAGGCTCTCACCTAGCTGGCAGGGCTGGAAGTCACTTGATGGAATGTGTTTGGACCTCGAGAAGATCCCGCTGCCAGGCTCTCACCTAGCTGGCAGGGCCGGAAGTCCCTCGGTGTTATCCTTGGCCTCGAGAAGATCCCACTGCCAGGCTCTCACCTAGCTGGCAGGGCCGGAAGTCACTCGATGGAATGTGTTTGGACCCCGAGAAGATCCCGCTGCAAGGCTCTCACCTAGCTGGCAGGGCCGGAAGTCACTCGGTGTCATCCTTGGCCTCGAGAAGATCCTGCTGCCAAGCTCTCACCTAGCTGGCAGGGCCGGAAGTCACTCGATGGAATGTGTTTGGACCCCGAGAAGTTCCCGTTGCCAGGCTCTCACCTAGCTGGCAGGGCCGGAAGTCACTCAGTGTCATCCTTGGCCCTGAGAAGATCCCGCTGTCAGGCTCTCACCTAGTTGGCAGGGCCGGAAGTCACTCGATGGAATGTGTTTGGACCCCGAGAAGATCCCGCTTCCAGGCTCTCACCTAGCTGGCAGGGCCGGAAGTCACTCGGTGTCATCCTTGGCCCCGAAAAGATCCCGCTGCCAGGCTCTCACCTAGCTGGCAGGGCCGGAAGTCACTCGATGGAATGTGTTTGGACCCCGAGAAGATCCCGCTGTCAGGCTCTCACCTAGCTGGCAGGGCCGGAAGCCACTCGGTGTCATCCTTGGCCTCGAGAAGATCCCGCTGCCAGGCTTTCACCTAGCTGGCAGGGCCGGAAGTCACTCGATGGAATGTGTTTGGACCCCGAGAAGATCCCGCTGCCAGGCTCTCACCTAGCTGGCAGGGCCGGAAGTCACTCGGTGTCATCCTTGGCCTCGAGAAGATCTCGCTGCCAGGCTCTCACCTAGCTGGCAGGGCCGGAAGTCACTCGATGGAATGTGTTTGGACCCCGAGAAGATCCCACTGCCAGGCTATCACCTAGCTGGCAGGGCCGGAAGTCACTCGGTGTCATCCTTGGCCTCGAGAAGATCCCGCTACCAGGCTCTCACCTAGCTGGCAGGGCCGGAAGTCACTCGATGGAATGTGTTTGGACCCCGAGAAGATCCCGCTGCCAGGCTATCACCTTGCTGGCAGGGCCGGAAGTTACTCGGTGTCATCCTTGGCCTCGAGAAGATCCCGCTGCCAGGCTCTCACCTAGCTGGCAAGGCCGGAAGTCACTCGATGGAATGTGTTTGGACCCCGAGAAGATCCCACTGTCGGGCTCTAACCTAGCTGGCAGGGCCAGAAGTCACTCGGTGTCATCCTTGGCCTCGAGAAGATCCCGCTGCCAGGCTCTCACCTAGCTGGCAGGACCGGAAGTCACTCAATGGAATATGTTTGGACCCCGAGCAGATTTCTATGCCAGGCTCTCACCTAGCTGGCAAGGCCGGAAGTCACTCGGTGTTGTCCTTGGCCTCGAGCAGATCCCGCTGTCAGGCTCTCACCTAGCTGACCGGGTTGGAAGTCACTCGATGGTGTTGGCCCCGAAATCACCAGATAAAGAAGAAGTTTCAAAGTGCCAGGAACCAAGGGGAAAGAGGTTATGTAGAGGCGAGCTCGGGCTCGGCAAACCCAGTTCGGCATTAGCAAAAGTATTCTACATGGGCGAGTTCGGACTCGTCATTCCTGACTCGGCGTCGGCGAGTAGTTGGCAAACCCGGGCCTCGGCAAAGGGAGGCGAGCCAGTCAGGGGCACCTGTAACGCCCCGAAACTCAAAGGAGCAAAGGGGGACGTTTTGGGCCAGTTTGGGTTCTGGCAGCAGGCACACGGCCTGGGACACGGGCGTGTCCCAGGGCGTGTCAAGCCTGTGTCGACACTAAGACGGGAAGTCGACACTTTGGTCTCGACATTGTGTCGAGACTGGGCACACGGCCTGCGACACGGGCGTGTCTCAGGGCGTGTCGACCCGTGTCGACACTTAGCCGCGAAGTCGACACTCTGTGTTCGACGAAGTGTCGAGACATGGCACACGACCTGCGACACGTGCGTGTCGACCCGTGTCGACACTCGTCCCGGGAAGTCGACACTTTGGTGTCGACAATGTGTCGAGACAAGGCACACGGCCTAGGACACAGGCGTGGCCAAGGCCGTGTCAGTAGGTCGACGATCTTCGCTCGACGAAGTGTCGAGTGTCGAGACCGTGTACACGGCCTGGGGTCCAGGCGTGTTGAGGTGACACGGGTAAGGACACGGGCGTGTCCTAGAACCCGTGCAGTGCTCGGGTTGATTTTTGGGGAAAAATGATAGGGGTATACGGCCGGCCACACGGCCGTGTCACATGGAACACAGGCGTGTCAGCTCGAACACGGGCGTGTTCGATACCCGTGTGAGGTTCCAGGCGAGCCGATTTTGACGGCGAATGAGGCACACGACCCTGGACACGGGCGTGTGCCAGGCCGTGTTCGGTCCAGATTGGGAATTTTAGTCCCGAATCAAAGCCGTTCGTTTCCTTATTTTGAGATCCAACGGCTGGGGGTTGTTCCTGAAGGGATATACCCGGGATTGGACTTAGAAAACCCTCACTTTTCTTAAGTGTTATCTTTCTAAAACCTTAGAGAGAGAGGAGAGCCAAGGGAGGAAGAAGGAGCTAGATCCCGCCATTGGAGGAGCTTCGAAGCTCCGAATCGCAAGCCGACTCCGGATCCACGGAGGCAAAGCTAGTGCGGTGTTTTTCATCCGATTACTTTTCAATGGAGCCAAAGAGGAATGCTAGGGTAACGATCCTCATCTTGAGCATGAGTAGCTCTCTTTCTTTGCATAGGAAGCCCGCTCTCGCGAGTTTGCGGAGAGTTGGAGGCGTTCCTTCGGGTAGATATGTGAAGTCCCCGTTGTTTAGAGTCCGTAAGCGAGAACGGACATAGGCATGATGTGTGAAGCCTACCCGGACATGTTGGTCTGGATCGGTGATGTTGCATTGCATAATGCCGGAGAAGACTCCGTGCTATTGGTTGTTTTTCGGGTTTTCTACGCGGTAGATTGCAGCAGGGAGCCTTGGGGACTAACCCAAAGGTGCACCCGGAAAACTGGGCGGATACGAGATCTTGCCAACTTGGTGGCTTGAGAGCCAACTTGAACATAACTGGGTTATGTGACTTGTGATGGAAATGGGACTCGGTGGAAGTTTGACCCGCACAAATGGCTTAAATTGTCGTTGCGATGTGAGCACGGGTTAGATGGAACCGTGCCCGCTCTATGTCATTCGGTTAAAGAGACCTAAAGGCACGTGGCACTTACCGTTGGCATAGATTAGGGTCTTCAGCGGTCAATGACTTAAATTGTCGTGACCTAGGCCAGGAAGACAAATTGCTCATAGGTTTGGCCGTCAAAATGGAGGTGGTGAGTCCGGCATGTCTATGGCTTTAATTGACGTGACATCGACCGGTTCACCGAGAATGTGCCCTGAGAGCACGGGGCGTGTGGCCGTGCGAGCCAACGTCTGTGTTGAAATGGCTGTATATGTTTATTGCTCTCTTATGCTAATGGAATGCAGGGAAGGAGCATCGCCGCACCGAGTTGGGGGCGTGATCGTTATAATTTGGTCAGCATTGCTGACCGTTGCCTTGTTTTGCCACCGTGCGGTGGTTTGTTGCTTGCAGGTGCAGCTGGACCAAGCGGTCAATAGCGGGCTAAAGCCCGAATGCGAAGCCGGCCCTTGAAGGCCTAATTGGAACTGTTTACTGCTTTATTCATGTGTGACCGGCCTGCGTGCCGTGGTTTGTAAAACATGTAATTTGAAGTGAAACATTTTGTAAGGCCTTAAGGCTTATTTTGGGTATTTTGTATAACATTCCTATTTTGTATTAGTGGACATTCATGCTCTAATGCTGGGTTCTTTATTGCAACTTTTATAAACTGCTTCCGCTAGAATGCTCTGTGTAGGACGTTGAGATTGGTTGGATGGTTTCCATAAGTAACCACCCGGTCTGTCTGTGGCATACGGCGTCGGGCCCCGGCCGGACCTACTGCTTTATGCTATGTGACGGATAGGGGGTGTTACAATTTGGTATCAGACTACTGGTTTTGGTCGGGCTTAAAGTGAATTCGTGGGCGAATTCTTTTTAAGGGGTGGTGAGCACATTGTGTGCGTCATCGTAATAACAGTAAAAAGAACCCATGAATGTCCACTTAGGAATGAAAATACACGTGTTTGAGGAACCTGCGTGTTCCTATAATTGCTGTTTGCAATTTATTTGGTCGCTTAACGGTGTTTTGTACCACTATAGGTGACCAGAAGTGGTGTTGGGCCGTCAGAACGCCGAGTTTCTGAGGCTAGTATTGCACCGGATGTTGCTCCTGCAACACCTCTGTCGGCTGAGAATATTCGATTGGTGGCTGAAGCGGTGTTGGCCGTGATAAATGCGCAGCCTGCAAGGCAAACGCAGCAGCCCGCTCCTGTGATGGAGCAGGAACCTCTTCAAGAGGCTGAGCCGAGGAGAGTGGAGCAAGTGGTTGTGGAACCGGTGGTGCCAAAGAGGGCAACTGAGAGGCAGCTTAAGCATGTAATGAGCTTTAACCCTCCGTTATTCTCGGGGTTGGGAACCCTATCTCAGGCTGAAGACTGGCTCTCCAGAGTGAAGAGAGTCATGACAGCAACGGAGACGGAGGAGTGGCAAATGACCACCATCGCTACGTTCCTTCTGGACGGTGAAGCGAGGATGTGGTGGGAAGGATTGGAGCTGCACTTACTGAGGGGTAGGCAACTTGGTGATATCTCGATGGAGGAGTTCTCAAGATTGTTCTTGGCTAGATACCTTCCTTCGACGCAGAAGATAGCGTTGGAGAACGAATTTCTGAAGTTGGTTCAGGGTGAGAAGAGCGTGGATGAATATCTCCATGAGTTCACTCGTTTGAGTCGATATGCTAGCTCCACCATCGTGGATGAGGAGCGCAAGACTAATCGCTTCTATGAAGGCTTGAGGGATGAGTTGAGACTACTACTTTCGGGGCCGATGACGCAGGGTTTCTTAACCTTGGTCAATACTGCCCGGTCCTTGGAGAAGGACATGAAGAATGTGCAAGCAAAGAAAAGCTTGGGTGAGAAGAAATCTGAATTTAAAGTGCCGACTACTTCAAAGTCCGGCTATCGGAGGGCTTTCAAGAAGCATAGGACTTCGTGTCCAGCTCCTTCTGGTGCTTCTGGGGCGACTACGAGTCGGACCCCGGGCGCGTGTTTTACTTGTGGAAAGACGGGGCACTTTGCCCGTGACTGTTGGAGCGGACGTCCTAAGTCCGAGAGGAAGCCGGGAGCTACTTATGAAGAGAAGGGAAAGGCGGTGGAGTCGACCGCATCCCATTATGCTCCGACCCAACCAAGGGTCTACAATCTTGGCCAACAGGAGGCCATCAAACAAGCTGATGTGGTGACAGGTACGGTTTAATTTATAGCAAGTCAATTTCTTTAAATACTTGTTATGCACATTTTACCTTACCACTGCTTGTTTAGGATTTGTGTTGATTTGTGAAAATCCGGCACGAGCACTCTTCGATATGGGAGCTTCACACTCCTTGTCCGAAGGATTTATATCACGCATCGGAGTCCCTTCTTCGATGGCGAAGGATAAGTTGGATGTGTTGTTGCCCAATGGGTGTTCGATGCGAGCGGATAGGATCTGCGATGTTAAGGTTCGTATTGGGGAGCAGGAGTTCGACCTGCGAGCGTCTTTACTTCCGTTAGTGGAGTTCGACGTCATATTTGGCATGGACTGGCTCTCGGAGCAGCAGGCCCATATAGATTGTGGTAGCAAGGAAGTCAAGCTGGGAGCAAGTCGTGAGACGACTTTTACGGGCTTAAAGGGGTCGAGCAAGACGTTGATGTCTGCTCTTCAGGTGGTGAAGGCGGTTCGTGCCGGAGCAGAACTGTTCTTTACACTAGTTGAGGTTGCAAAGCCGAAGCCCGCGTTGGATTGTATTTCAGTGGTATCAGAATACCCTGATGTGTTCCCCGCAGATCTTCCTGGAGCCCCGCCTCAGCGGGAGATAGATTTTATGATCGAGCTAGTGCCAGGTGCAAAGCCTGTGTCACGATCTCCGTATCGGCTAGCGCCTAAGGAAATGGCGGAGCTGAAAGTTCAACTGCAAGAGTTGTTGGAGCAAGGGTATGTACGCCCGAGTTCTTCGCCTTGGAGCGCACCGGTCCTCTTTGTTAAGAAGAAGGACGGAAGCTTGAGGCTATGTATTGATTATCGGGAGCTCAACAAGCTGACGGAGAAGAACAAGTACCCGATCCCTCGGATTGATGATCTCTTTGATCAGTTAGTCGGGTCGACGGTGTACTCGAAGTTGGATCTCAAGGCTGGGTACTATCAGCTGCGAATTCGGGAGAGTGATATCCCGAAGACAACGTTTAGTACGAGATACGGGCATTATGAGTTTACAGTCATGCCGTTTGGGCTGACTAATGCGCCGTCAGTGTTCATGGATTTGATGAACAAGACTTTCAGGGAGTACTTGGACCATTTCGTGATCATCTTCATCAACGATATTTTGGTATACTCGCAAAGTGAGGAAGATCACTTCAAGCATCTTCATTTAGTGTTGGAGACGCTAAGGAGAAATCAGTTGTATGTCAAGTTCTCGAAGTGCGAGTTTTGGCTATCCTCAGTGGCGTTCCTCGGTCATATAGTGAGTGGAGAGGGCATTGCTGTGGATCCGGCGAAGATTGTTGTGATACGGGAGTGGCGTGACCTTGCTACTATAGCAGAAGTCCGGAGTTTTCTGGGGCTTGCCGGCTATTATAGGCGCTTCGTAGAGAACTTCTCGCGGATAGCGTTACCTCTCACTACTTTGACGAGGAAGGAGCATAAGTTCGTTTGGACGCCGGAGTGCGCGCGAGCTTTTGAGGAGTTGAAGTGTCGGTTGACCACGGCGCTTGTGCTGAGTTCGCCATGTGGAACCGAAGGCTATGAGATTTACAGTGATGCTTCGGGCAGCGGTTTGGGTTGCGTGTTACTGCAACATGGAAGTGTAATAGCGTATGACTCGAGACAGCTAAAAGTGCATGAGAGGAATTATTCAGTCCATGACTTGGAGTTAGCGGCCGTGATTTTTTCCTTGAAGCTGTGGAGACACTACTTGTACGGTGTGAAGATTGATATCTACACCGATCACAAGAGCCTGAAGTATCTCATTGATCAGAAGGATCTGAATATGCGGCAGCGTAGATGGATGGAGTTCCTGGGGGACTATACATTCAAGATCCACTACGTGCCTAGCAAAGGGAATGCGGTTGCGGATGCATTGAGTCGCCGAGCCCCAGCTCAAGCCAATTGGCTATCGGTGCATGATGAGAGGTTGGTGCGAGAGTTGGAGGCGTTGGAGATTGTTTCCGTGGATAGACAATCAAGTGCTGAAGCAGTTCTGAATTGGACTGAAGTCCAATATGACCTGGCTGATCGTATTCGGCAGGCTTTGGATATGGATGCTCATATGAAGCAGTTCATGGTAGAGGCTCTGGATGGGTCAAATTCCCAATTCATCGTGGAGGACGGATTGCTTTGGAAAGACGGTCGTTTGTACGTCCCAAGTGTGGGCAATTTGCGGGTGGAGTTGTTGTACGAGACACACCATACCAAGTACTCGATTCACCCGCGGAGCACGAAGATGTACCGTGATGTGAAGAAACTGTTTTGGTGGCCGGGTTTAAAGAAGGATGTGGCGCTATACGTAGCGAAGTGCCAAACTTGTGCCTTGGTAAAGGCGGAGTGCCAAAAGCCGGGTGGATTTCTTAAGTCCTTGCCTATTCCGGAGTGGAAATTTGACGACATCTCTATGGACTTTGTGCACGGTTTGCCAAGTTCGCAAAAGGGGAACGACGCCATTTGGGTGGTTGTTGATCGATTAACGAAGGTGTCGCATTTTATTCCGTATAGGAAGGATGATCCGGTGGAGAAGTTGGCAAAGCTTTATGTGGATATCATAGTACGGCTTCATGGTGTGCCCCGCAGCATCGTGAGTGACCGAGATGGGTGGTTCACGTCCAATGATTGGAGGCTTGTGCAGCAAATGTTGGGAACAAAGCTGAAATTCAGCACAGCCTTCCATCCGCAAACGGATGGGCAGACCGAGAGGGTCAATAGAACCATGGAAGACATGCTTCGCATGTGTGTCTTGGATTTTGGAAAGCAATGGGAAGACCACCTTTATTTGGTGGAGTTCGCATACAATAATAGCTACCAAGCGAGTATTCATATGGCGCCTTTCGAGGCCCTATATGGTAGAAAATGTCGCACGTCGTTGTCTTGGTTAGAAACGGGTGAGTCAAAGTTGTATAAGCGATCGGAAGTGGAGGATGCTACTTCCTTGGTGAGAACCATTCGGGAGAGGTTGCTTACCGCTCAGGACCGGCAAGTAAAGTACTATAATGCCAAGCACAGGAACATGGAGTTCGTTGTGGGCGATTATGTATACTTAAAGATCAAGCCGTTCAAGGGTGTCTCGCGGGTGCGGTGATTGAAAAAGCTAAGCCCGAGGTACCTTGGACCGTTTGAGGTTCTGGAGCGAGTTGGTGAAGCGGCCTATCGGTTGAAGCTTTCAGTGGAGCTTAGCGGATTACATGATGTATTCCATATTTCGGTACTTTGGAAGGCAGTGCTAGAGCCTACGCGAGTGATCGCGGTTGATCAAGTACCGGTGGATAGTGGGCTGACGACAAAGGTCAAGCCCGTGCGGATTGAGGACTCGGAGGTCAAGCGGCTACGCAATAAAGAGATCAGGATGGTCAATTGCGGTCGTAAGGAGCTCTCTTGGGAGCGAGAGCAGACTATGCTTGACGAGTATCCGGAGTTGTTCCACTCAGGTACAAATTTTGGTTTTGTACATGTCTTTCCTTTATGTAATTTCGTGGACGAAATTCTTTTAAGAGGGGGAGAGTTGTAACGCCCCGAAACTCAAAGGAGCAAAGGGGGACGTTTTGGGCCAGTTTGGGTTCTGGCAGCAGGCACACGGCCTGGGACACGGGCGTGTCCCAGGGCGTGTCAAGCCTGTGTAGACACTAAGACGGGAAGTCGACACTTTTGTCTCGACATTGTGTCGAGACTGGGCACACGGCCTGCGACATGGGCGTGTCGCAGGGCGTGTCGACCCGTGTCGACACTTAGCCGTGAAGTCGACACTCTACGTTCGAGGAAGTGTCGAGACATGGCACACGGCCTGCGACACGGGCGTGTCGCAGGGCGTGTCGACCCGTGTCGACACTCGTCCAGGGAAGTCGACACTTTGGTGTCGACAATGTGTCGAGACAAGGCACACGGCCTAGGACACGGGCGTGTCCAAGGCCGTGTTAGTAGGTCGACGATCTTCGCTCGACGAAGTGTCGAGTGTCGAGACTGTGTACACGGCCTGGGGTCCAGGCATGTTGAGGTGACACGGGTAAGGACACGGGCGTGTCCTAGAACCCGTGCAGTGCTCGGGTTGATTTTGCGGAAAAATGATAGGGGTACACGGCCGGCCACACGACCGTGTCACATAGAACACGGGCGTGTCAGCTCGAACACGGGCGTGTTCGATACCCGTGTGAGGTTCCAGGCGAGCCGATTTTGACGGCGAATGAGGCACACGGCCCTGGACACGGGCGTGTGTCAGGCCGTGTTCGGTCCAGATTGGGCATTTCAGTCCCGAATCAAAGCCGTTCATTTCCTTATTTTGAGATCCAACGGCTGGGGGTTGTTCCTGAAGGGATATACCCGGGATTGGACTTAGAAAACCCTCACTTTTCTTAAGTGTTATCTTTCTAAAACCTTAGAGAGAGAGGAGAGCCAAGGGAGGAGGAAGGAGCTAGATCCCGCCATTGGAGGAGCTTCGAAGCTCCGAATCGCAAGCCGACTCCGGATCCACGGAGGCAAGGCTAGTGCGGTGCTTTTCATCCAATTACTTTTCAATGGTGCCAAAGAGGAACGCTAGGGTAACGATCCTCATCTTGAGCATGAGTAGCTCTCTTTCTTTGCATAGGAAGCCCGCTCTCGCGAGTTTGCGGAGAGTTGGAGGCGTTCCTTCGGGTAGATTTGTGAAGTCCCCGTTGTTTAGAGTCCGTAAGCGAGAACGGACATAGGCATGATGTGTGAAGCCTACCCGGACATGTTGGTCTGGATCGGTGATGTTGCATTGCATAATGCCGGAGAAGACTCCATGCTATTGGTTGTTTTTCGGGTTTTCTACGCGGTATATTGCAGCAGGGAGCCTTGGGGACTAACCCAAAGGTGCACCCGGAAAACTGGGCGGATACGAGATCTTGCCAACTTGGTGGCTTGAGAGCCAACTTGAACATAACTGGGTTATGTGACTTGTGATGGAAATGGGACTCGGTGGAAGTTTGACCAGCGCAAATGGCTTAAATTGTCGTTGCGATGTGAGCACGGGTTAGATGGAACCGTACCCGTTCTATGTCGTTCGGTTAAAGAGACCTAAAGGCACGTGGCACTTACCGTTGGCATAGATTAGGGTCTTCGGCGGTCAATGACTTAAATTGTCGTGACCCAGGCCAGGAAGACAAATTGCTCATAGGTTTGGCCGTCAAAATGGCGGTGGTGAGTCCGGAATGTCTATGGCTTTAATTGACATGACATCGACCGGTTCACCGAGAATGTGCCCTGAGAGCACGGGGCGTGTGGCCATGCGAGCCAACGTCTGTGTTGAAATGGCTGTATATGTTTATTGCTCGCTTATGCTAATGGAATGCAGGGAAGGAGCATCGCCGCCCCGAGTTGGGGGCGGGATCGTTATAATTTGGTCAGCATTGCTGACCGTTGCCTTGTTTTGCCACCATGCGGTGGTTTGTTGCTTGCAGGTGCAGCTGGACCAAGCGGTCAATAGCGGGCTAAAGCCCGAATGCGAAGCCGGCCCTTGAAGGCCTAATTGGAAGTGTTTACTGCTTTATTCATGTGTGACCGGCCTGCGTGCCGTGGTTTGTAAAACATGTAATTTGAAGTGAAACATTTTGTAAGGTCTTAAGGCTTATTTTGGGTATTTTGTATAACATTCCTATTTTGTATTAGTGGACATTCATGCTCTAATGCTGGGTTCTTTATTGCAACTTTTATAAACTGCTTCCGCTAGAATGCTCTGTGTAGGACGTTGAGATTGGTTGGATGGTTTCCATAAGTAACCACCCGGTCTGTCTGTGGCATACGACGTCGGGCCCCGGCCGTACCTACTGCTTTATGCTATGTGACGGATAGGGGGTGTTACAGCACCTCACCCCTTTGCCAGTTTGACTTGGAAAAATTTTCCTTCTTTTTTTGGGCTAAACCTGGGTGGCTCGCGTGACAAGGACAGAGAGCAACCCGCCCCCGAAGTGCTTGGGGTTCGGCGAACACTCAAAATGCATCCACTCCCGGGCGCGCTCTCATGACTACTCTACTCACGGAACCTGTCTCGGCGAGGTCACGTGGGGAGTCACCCGCATATATTCATGGTGTAGCAAACAAAGAAAAAAAATGGGGAAAAGAAAGTGGCACGGGTATGATCAAAAACTCTTTCATTAATTGCTTACAAAAAATAATTACAGGGGGCTCACCTCGGCGAGTGAACAAAAAGAAAAAGGAAAAAGTACAAGCTATCCTCAGGCCTCGCCCCCTCCGCCGGACTGATCTTCGCCGTCACCCGAGGGATCCTGGAAGCTTTTCCCGAACATCGCGTCCATGCTGTCCTCCTTCTCGCTGGGCGGCGTTGCCGGGAACAGGCTCGGCATCAGGTCCCGGGCCGAGATCCCCTCGCATCCCTCCACCAGCACCCCCGAGTCCTTCATCATTTGGAGGGCGCACTCGGTGGTTTGGATGGAGTTGATCCGCAGTCTCTCGACGAGGTCGGCCTCGTCAAAGATCCGCGGGCTCTTATAGGGGAGCGTACGGTCGATGTTGTGAGGCGGGAAGAAGATCTCCGCCTGGCGACGGACCTCGCTAAGGAGGTGTTGGTTCTCCTCTTTCAACTTCGCATTCGCGCCCTCCATCTCGGCTAGGCGTGCGCGTAGCTGGCCAATCTCCTCCCCTTGCTCGGCATTGCGAGCCTGAAGCTCCCCTGCGGCCTTGGCATCCTGGCCAAGAGTCCATTTAGCAACAGCACAAAAATATCCTAAGTAAAAGAGGAGAGTATCGCTTGACGATTACCAGCCCGCCGGCGGCTTGGGCGAGTAGACCCTCCGCTATGCCGAGCCGGCTCAGCTGGTCGGTGACCTTATCCCTGGCGATGTCGCGGGCCTGCTCGGCCTTTTCAAGTTGGTGGCTGAGGGCGAAGCTGCGGCGTGCCAGCATGTGATGGAGCTCCATGGTCCGCAGGTGGGACTACAGGCCCTCATGGCCGAGCTGCCGGAGGGTCATCTTTTTGTAGGCCTCGACATCCTCCCGGCCATATAGGCCGAAGCCGAGGGCGTAGGAGCGACCGGTGGCAGGCTCGCGGTCGTGCCAGGAGGGGTGCAGAGTGGAGACGGAGAATTGATGAGCGAGCTCGTCCCACTGCAGCATGGGCTCGCCCGCCGAGTCCTTCCACCGCGCGCCGAAGTTGAAGAGGGGGTGTTGCTTCGGCGGCGCGCGCTCGCGGGCGGCCCTCTTCGCCGACGGAGGAGGGGAGATGGCCGCAGTGGAAGAGGGGCCCTCGCTACCTTTCCGGCCCTTGCTGGTTGTCTCCTTCAGCGGGCTCTCCGGCGACGCGTCGGGAGGGGTCTCCGACGATCTGATGTATTTGGGGTCGGGCTGTTGTTGTTGTTGCCCCCGCGGAGCCAGGAGGGCCCTCCGCATCTTCTTTAATTTTTGCTGGCGAAGTGGCGGGTTCGATCCCGCGTCCTCAGGTCGCCTCTTGCTAGAAGAGGGTTGCGAGAGGGTCGCCTCATCTCAGCAGGCCGCCGCTGCCGCCCTCTCGCGAGCAAGAGGGTCGACGATATGGAGCCCCGAATCCGCGAACGGCGGGTTCACGGGGATTATTCGCTCCCCTGCAGGAAAATAATTTGAGAAAGTTAGGAATTCAGCAATGATACGGCGAGCCCGGCGATCAGGCGAGCTCGGCAAGATGGGGAGAGAAGCATACCTTCGCCGGGCAGAACATGAGGGAGCGCGTCGAGGCCCCTTCGCAGGAAGGAGACCTCGAACTCCTTATGGAGGAAATACTTGTGGAGCTCGGCGTCGTTGCCGGACACGGCCGGCGGGCGGTACACCTCCTCGCCCTTCTGCTGAGGCGAGTAGGGGATGTTGCCGAGATCGCCCTTAATGAAGGCGATCTTGGTCATCCAGGTATGGTGCTTGTTCGCGATCTCGCGAACTTTGATTAGCTAGCCACCAAAGTAGGCGACCCCGTCCGGCGTCGCCTTGTAGGAGAAGAGCTTCCTGAACACCGTCAGGTTGAACACGATCCACTCCCGCCGGAGGTAACTCGCGAATGCCACCATCATCGCGATGGAGTTGGAGTTCAGCTGCGCGGGCACGGCTCAGTAATATTTTAAGATTTGCCGGATCTCCGGCCACAGGGGGAGGCGTAACCCCACCTCGAAATGTGAGAGCGGGAGAGCTCGTCCTCATAAAAGGTATTGATGGCCTCCCCCTGTCTCGGCCTGCGTGCCTCAAAGCCCGGCGGCACGCGCTCCGCCACAAACTCAGCGAGCTCCTCCTCGCTAGTGTGCCCCTCGAAGAAGCAGTAGTCCGTGAAGTGCTGCGCGCACTTGGAGAGGCCGTCGGCATCTGGATTCGTCTTGCCCATATTCGCGGAGGAAGAGGTAGAGCGCGAGCAGGAAATGGAAAAGCACAGGGAGAGGGAAAGAAAGAAATAAAGGCACAGTACGGGGGTAGGTGAGGGGGGGGCTATTTATAGGAAAAGAAATCTGAGGCAGGCTCTCCAATCAGCGCAGCTCGCTGCCCCTGCTCGCCACCCCAGCTCGCCACCCCAACTCGCCGACTTCCGGCGCATCCCAGCCAAGGCTAAGCCAAACATTGCTGCATTTTATTTGAGTAGCATGATCAAGAATATTCTAAAAGCTATTTATTACAGAAATAAAGTCTCAGGAATTAAAAAGCGGGGCACGCAAGCAGGGAGGGCATCGGGATGCGAGTACCGGTCGGCTCGGCAAAGGAGCCGCTCACTAACCTACCCCGGCCTCGCGACCCCCGCCCCCCAGGCTGCCACGCGCGGAGCAGCTCTCGGATCCTTCTGGAATTCCTCTGCGCAACCGAGAGACTGTCATCTATCTCGTCCAAGAGCCGGGAGGGGGACATTAGCTCGCCAGCCTAGCCACGTCGCACCTCGTCGGCGAGACGAGCGTAATCGCGCTGCAGCGTCTAGTTGACCCCATGCACCTCGCGCAGCCCGCACACCAGCTTCTTGAGAAGCTTGACCTCCCTCCTCGTCAGCTCGCCTTGATCCACCTCAGGACCCAGGTAAGAGTCCAGCGAGCTTGGGGAGGGGAGAGGAGGGGAGAGTAGTGGGCTGTCCGCGACGATTCCCCGGCAGCAGATTGACTGGGAAGAGCTGTGAAGGCAGGCGTCAGCAAGAAGAGAGGCAGGAAAAATGTCATGAGGCAAGAAGTCAAGCAAGACTGACCAGACGAGCTCGGCAGCTCAAGGGAGATGTGGGGAGAGATGAACCTCAGATCCTTCCCGCGACCTGGGCCGTGAGCCCCCGACGAGATGAGTTCGAATCCCGGGGTGGGGATGGCCCCCAGACCCGCCCCCGCGGCCACATCAGTTTGGTGAGGAGGAGAGGCGTGCACTGGAGAGTTCGGCTTCTGCGAGCTCACAGGCAGGATCCCAAAGAGAAGAGGCGGGTCTTGGGGACGGCTGCCCGGCGCCATGAACCGCGGGTCGGCGAGCGTGGTCTCGCCTCGCGGTGTGGGCTCTCGCGGTGCGGCACCCCCGCCATCTGGTTGACCGTCCGGGTTGTCGCCGACTACGACAACCACTCTATCCTTCTCAAGAACAGTTCGAGTGGAAGAGCCAGTCTCGCGAGCCAGGGTGGCCCTCAGGTCGTTGTAAATGGGCTCAGCCGCCTCAGGGAATGCCTTTGACCGCTTAGAGCCGGGCTTGGCAGAATCAACGTAAGGGGCTTTGGCATTGGCCGCCGTCAGGGAGGCCACGCGAGCTGTAGAGGCTTGGCGAGCCCGGTCTATGCGCTCTTGGATCTCCTTGGGAAGTGGCATCCTGGCGGGTTTGGAGCAAAGGGAATGGCAAGAGTCAGCCATGGGGGGCAGGTGCACATATATATAACCACAGGTGGACTCCACCCGAAGATTCCATCCAACTCACCAACCCGCGCTCGCCGCACACTTGGGGTTGGATGTTTCTTTCCGAGCTTTGACAAGCTCAAAAAGAGCGGGGATTGTGTACAACCCCGTGTCCGGCGAGCAAGGTCACCGGGGACTAAGCATAATGGCCTGAGGACAATATGCGAGCTCGGCAGTGGAGGGGGCGAGCCCGAGCTCGGCATCCGTCGACCAAAGATCGACGTTCGGCGACCCCGAGCTCGGCATCCGCCGAACGAGCAACAACTCGCATCCTCACATTGGAGCTCGGCAGCAGTATGCGAGCAGAACATGCCGAGGTGGCCGAAGCTCCCCAGCTTGCCTGGATGGACGAGATACTTTTTACTATTTTGCCCGCGCTGGTCTGCCCATAGCCCTTCAAAACAGCGGAGTTTGGCTGTTGGCAGACCTGTCCAGGGGTTTTCTGGTAACTTCAGGTCAGTTCTTTTGGTTATTGGAAGTACAAATCTCAAAAACTATAAATAGGGCCCATGGGGTACCCCAGAAAGCAGGTTTTTTCCAGCGCTCCCTGCTCCAATATTCAAGTTCTTTCTGAGGGTACCTTAGCTCGGCTTCTAGATAAGGAGGGGAAGCGCTCTAAGATCTTCCGGGTTTATGGTGGGGCCTCCCTGCCGAGCCCTTGGGTCTGTGTCATCTTGTCTTCTTTGTTGTTTTGCTTGCAGGAGTGACGTAGGCGCGAGACCACCCCCTTCCCCAAGGGCGAACTCCACAGGAGACTGATTTTCGGTTTCAACAAGCGCCGGGCGGTAATGTATACCACGCGGCGGTAGTCCGCTCGATGTTTGGGTCAGGACACTCAGAGCTAGACATTCTTGAGAACCGCTAACGCTCGTCGGTAGCAGTAGCGCGGGACGGTAGCCGGACGATTTATTTGCTAGAGCACTCGAGTTGTTACCGCGTGGCGTTAACCCTATCGCAGGGGGTAGCATAGTTTTGTCGTTGCTGAGCGGTGATAGTGTTCTACCGCGTGGTGGTAGCGTAGCAGTTATGACGTGTCCACGTGTCACCGCCCAATTGGATTTCTAAGTGGCGGCATCCTCGAGAAGCCGAATGATTGGGCTACCGCGCAGCGGTAATTTCCTACTGCGCGACGGTAGCTCTCGTAAACTGAATTCTTGGAAGAATCAGGACTGTCCACTGGTTTAATTTGGAGATTCGATGACTGGTGCGTGCCTCTGTGGGTATATAGCCGGAAATTAGGTTTGCCCAACTCATTTCTTCATTGGCACTCTCTTGCTAAGTACTAGAGAGAAGGGAAAGTGAAGAAGGAAGAAGAAGGGAGAGATCCCGCCGCCATAGGAGTTCTGAAGCTCCGATTCGCATGCCGAGTCCGGATTTATGGAGGCAAGGTCATTGCGGTCGCCTCCATCCATCTAGATCTTGGGCATGGCACCGAAGAAATCTCAAAGGGTAACAATTTTCTACTTGGACATGTGAAGTCATCTTCCTTTTGCATAGGAAACCCTCTCCTGCGAGTGTGCGGTGAGCGTGAGGTATTCCTTCTGGTAGATATGGATTATCCCCGTAGTTTTGCATATATAGTTCGGAATCGAAGTACAGACATAGGTATGGTGTGTGAAGCCCATCCGTACGGGTTGGTCTGGATTGGTGATGTTTCATTATGCATGTATTGACAAAGAAGACTCGGTGCTGTTTATTTTTTGGGTTTCTACGCGGTAGATTACAGTAGGGAACTTTAGGTACTAACCCCAAAGAGCACCCGAAAAACTATGCAGAAATGCATTTCTGCCAGATAACGTGTGGCGATAGTGTTACCGCCGACGGTAGCTCTGTGAAAGAGCTGTTGTGAGGCCTGTCTCGCGGAAACCCGGGGGCCAGTGTGTGGGGTTGCATGCTCTGGGAGCCCGGCTTGGTGGCCTGAGAGCCGACCTTATGCATAACCGGGTTATGTATTATTGTATGATTGATACGATGGGCCTCGGGGAAGCTTGATCCGCGCCGATGACTTAAATTGACATGACAGTGTGAGCAACGGGTTGAGTGGAAACGTACCCGCTCTATATGGTTCGGTTAAAGAGACCTAAGGTACTTAGAACTTACTATTTGCATAGAAGGACGAGTCTTAGGCTTCGGCCGGAAAGACTCAAATGCTCACGATGGTTGTCGTCCTGGGGGCGGTGGTGAAGACTCGGATTGGACCGGAGTCACTAAGAATGTGCCCTGAGAGCACAGGGTGTGTGGTCGTTCGTGCCTACGCTTGTGGTGAAGTGTGCTTAAATTGCACTTTCATTTCTATGTTGGTTTTTGCTAATACAATTACAGGGAAGGAGCACCGCTGCCCCGAGTAAGGAGTGGGGTCGTTATAATTTGGTCAGCTTTAGCTGACCGTTGCTTTGTTTTGCCACCGTGCAGTGGATTGTTCTTATGCAGGAACAGGTGAGCCTAGTGGCAAATAGCGGGCTGAAGCCCTTGTTGCTGTGGTGACCCTTGAAGGCCAAGGCGAAGTGTTTTTCTTTTAATACTATCATGTATGGCCGGCCTGCGAGCTGATGTATGTAAAACACTTTAATTCAAGTTGAATGTTGCAAGTCCATAAGACCAAGACTTTTGTGTATGTTATTTCATTCCTGCTATGGCTGTAGTGGACATTCATGTTATGTTTATTAGTTCTTCTAACTTATTTAAAAGCTTCCGCTAGAATGCTCTGTGTTAAGTTTCGATAATGTTTCATAGTAATTTGGTATTAATACGTAACTCTACTAACTATCCGTGGAATATAGCGTGGGGCCCCGGCCGGACCTTTTGTTATATCCCATGTGACGGATGAGGGTGTTATAATTTAGTATAAGAGGGGGTGTTACAATTTGGTATCAGACTCGGTGTCGGTCTTTCTTAGGAGAATTCATGGTCGAATTTTTTTTAAGGGGTGGTGAGCACAGTCATATGCGTCATCGTTATAACATTAAAAGAACTCATGAATGTCCACTTAGGAATGAAAATTACACATGTTTGAGGAACCTGAGTGTTCCTATGATTGCTTTTTCAATTGTTTGCCACCTAATTGAGCGTTTTCCCGATTTTAGGTGATTAGGAGTTGTGTAGTGCTGTCGTAAGGTCAACACTATGTGGAGGGAAGTGCGCTTAACGACGTTCCTACGACCCCTCCTTCTGTGGAAACCATCTGAATGGTAGCATAAGTAGTGTTCACTATGATCATTGCCCAACAGAGAAGGTATGAGCAACCCCCTATTACCTGGGTGGCTCCAATGCCGGTTGGTTCTCTGGAGCAAGTAGAAATTAGAAGATCATCCGATCAGTAGTTGAACATGATTTTGGTGTACGGGACGCACTCTGTTGACGAGTATTTGCATGTGTTTGTCATGTTAAGGCGCTACCTAGGGGTTGTGTTAGAAGATGAGCAGACTGTGGTAAACAGGTTTTATAATGGTCTGCGTGATAATTTACAACTCCTATTGGTAGGACCAAAGTTATTGGGATTCCGAGCGTTGGTGGAGTCGGGTAGATCGTTGGAAGTAGATTTGGGAAAAGTCCACCAGATGCCAGTCTGCAGGGTACTGAACTCTACAGATTCTACAAAGTCTGCATACCATAGGAGACAGCATAAGAGGTCTAGAACCTCTATCGGTCAAGTTCCTTATGCTTGCCATACTTGTGGCAAGTCAGGACCCTTACCCGTGATGTGCTGATGTCCAAAAGATAAAGAAAGCTAAGTCAGGAAAAGCTACAGGGTGATTCCCACTTACTTGTTATAATTGTGGCAAGCCGGGACATATGGCCCGTGACTGTTGGGATAGGTTGCCGAAGAAAAAAAAAAGGCAGAAGACCATACACAATATGACAAGATGACAGGTACGGTTTAGCTTATAGCTTTTATACTCAGGACATGATTAGTTACTGGCTTATGATTTGTGTAAGTGGACTTTGTCCCACTCTTTGTGGTGGAGAGTACTGTTTGTTACAGAACTTCTCGCTCCTTAGCACTCAAGATGTTCATGTGGTTCGTCCTAGTACTTCCCGATTATGGGTATTCAAATCAAATGGAAACATTGTCATTAAAGATAGTAGGTGGTTTGATTTTATGCACGGACTGACTCTCAGAGTAGTATGCATAGGTTGGCTACAACCTTAAGTGGGGTCACACTAGGACAAAACCCACAAGACGTGAGACCAAGTTAGCAGTCCTTAAGGGGGGGAGTTGTTATTAACTCTACTAGAGACTAAGAACCCCAAGCCTTTATTGGTCGGTGTTTCGGTGGTGTCAATATTTGTCGAAGTGTTCCCCAAGATCTCCCAAGAGCTCCTCTTGAGAAAGAGAGATTTAGTTCACCATTGAGTTGGTTCTTGGTGCCAAGCCCGTGTCGCGGTCTCCTTACCGATTAGCACCGAGAGAAGTGACTGAGTTGAAAGCACAGCATCAAGTATTGATAGGTAGGGGCATGTGCGTCCAAATTCATCACCTTGGAGTGTCCCGGTCCTCTTCTTGAAGACAGACGGTAGTCTGTGACTGTGTAACGATTATCGAGAACTCAATAATCTAATAGAGAAGAATAAGTACCCGATTCGGAGGATTGATAAATTGTTCGATCAGGTAGTTTGGATCGACTGTGTATTCAAAGCTGGATTTGAAGTCTGGTTATTTTCAGCCATGAATCAGTGAGAATGATGTCCCAAGACGGCATTCAACACGCGTTATGGGCATTATGAGTTCACTGTCCTGCCTTTCGGGCTGACGAATGTGCCATCGATGGTCGTCAATCTAATGAACAGAACGTTTGTGGAGTATTTGGATTGGTTCGTGACTGTGTTCATTGATGATATCCTAGTGTACTCTCAATCTGAGTATGATCATGCGGAACACTTGCATATTGTTCTGGAGACCAAGAGAAGTAATCAGTGTATGCCAAGTTCTTTGAGTATGAGTTTTGGCTATCTTCTATGGCATTTCATGGTCATATAGTTATGGTCAGGGTATCACGGTTGATCCAAAAAAGGTTGTTGTTGTAACATCTCATTTCCAACTAGACCCCTAAGAGTGGTTTTTGTCATGACTAGGTCATGACAAAACCCTAGGAAGCCAGAAATGGGCCAAGAGATAGAAGGCCAAGGTGAGGATTATCATGCTCTGCAAATAGTAGGATTCTGAACAATAGTTTAGGATGACCATGGGGCTACACCTTGACCCCAAGACCCTACCACAACACCCCCAAACATTTTGGGAGGCCCATTAGAGCCATAAGGACCCATTGGGGTCAATCAAAGAGACTTAGTTGACCCAAGTCAACCCTAACCCTAAATGGGTCAAACAAGCTTATTAGGGGTCAATTGACCTTCCCCTAGCCAAGTGGACCCCACCCATGCCCTCCTAACCCTAACGTGATGTCAATGGGTCACCAAGGACACATGGGGTTCAGCCCTAGAGACCAAGTTTCAAGTCAACTTAGGCCCCTCATCTGGTCAAAGTACCCTTACTAAGGGTAGGTGACCTCCAAAGTGCAAGGTAACCCTACATAACACTTCCTAGACCTCAGGGGAGGCCATGGGGTCACCAAGGACCCCTTGGGGTCAACCCAAATGGTCATGTTGACCCAAGTCAACGCTAACCCCTAATTTGGTCAAAGTGCCCTTACCAAGGGTCAAGTGACCCCCAAGGTGCCAAGCTAGCCCTACCCAACCCTACATAGACCTTAGGGGACGCCAATGGGTCACTAAGGACCCAATGGGGTCAACCCAAATGATCACATTTTCCCAAGTCAACCCTAGCCTAGGCCAAGCCAAACCTAGCCCAAATGGGCTAACCCAAGCTCAAGCCATTTTCCCTTAGATTAACCTCACTTTTCATGATTATTATGATTAAGTGGGCTGCACCTATCCTATGGAGTTGACCAGTCAACATGGGTGACTAGGAGAGAGAAAGGAGCTTCCTTTCATGATAATGGTGGAGAGAGAAAATTGGGGGAGAGGAAGAGCAGGGTGGGAACCGACCAAAGGAGGCCAACAGCCACCCATTATGGCTGCAATCAACTCCTCTAGGGAATAGGAGTTGATTCCAGCCGTTTCCCGACCACCAAGAGGTAGGTTCAGCACCCCCCCCCCCCACTCAACCCGAGCCACACCATTAATGGTGTTTGATGGGCATTGAAGAACCAGCCGCCCCCTCCCCAACTGATCATTTAAACACCATCAGTGACGTGAGAGGAGCCCTTCCCACCATTTACCTGGAGATTTCGAGCCACTTGACTGCACTATTGCAGAAATCCGGCTGACGGCACCACCACCATGGCAACCCGAAGATCTACTCGACTCCAGACCACCAGAAAGGTGCTCCTCCACTGCTTCTCTCATGTATAGATCATAGCAATCACTGGGTTCAAGGCTCAGGCTCAATTGATCCCGATCCAATTCGGGATTTCCATGGATTTTGGCAGAAAAATTTCTTGCTAGAACCGCCGGAATAGTGCTTTCCGGCGGCCAAGCCGCCGCCTGGCGACGGCCACCACCTCAACGGAGGTGGTGGTGGCGGTGGCCGGCAGGGGAAGTGGCCGGATCGCCGGCAGCAGCGCTTGGAAGTGGCTCCAGGCGGGATAAATCCTGGTCGTAGGCTGGAGCTAGAAGATGACGGGATGCCGTCTATTCGTGCGCCAAGATTCTTGCAGCAGATGTATTAAACTATAGGATATGATATATGTGTTATTAAATTCTGTCACACTTATGACATTTAATGTTTTAAATTATTAAAAATAGTTAGGAGCTCTGTATGAGCAAATGGTCAACACATGATTTGTAGCCCTTTGGGTCTACTATATTTGAAAAGTAGTTTGAACAAATTTGGGTGTCTGGTTTGACCAGGACACCCATTTTGGTGGGACCTACACCTAGGGCTAGGCAGACATTAAACTGAGTGCCCACACTTCATCCTTGGTCCATATTAATTGAAATTTTGGCAGGGATTCCACCCTAGCTATACCTTTGGTTTGCTTAAAATTCAGAATTTTTAGAGACACTTTGCCTAAAGTTTTTACTTTTATTTAATAATGCTAGGGTATTTTAATTAAATGGTATAATTACCTCCAAACCCTCCCAAATTTTGGTGAGTGGTCCATGGCATCAATACCTAGCTCTGTACAAAATTTCAACCCATTTGGATGTGTTTTGGCTAGGGAATCACCAAACCCTAGTTTGGCCTTAAAGAGGTGTTTTTGACTAAAAGTGCACCATGAGCTTAGGGTGGCCACCTTCCCTCGACAGAGGTTGAGGTTTTGGACACTGACTTAGAATGTTCAAGGTCACCATCTTAAGGAAAATGGGGGGGGGGGGATTTAGGCTTGATTTACCCGAGGGTTCAACCTCAAACCCTAAGGAAGGACTTTTGGGGGTTGCGAAGGACATGGGGGCTAATGCCCTTGTAGGACCTTGAAAACTTAGTAGAATTGAAGGTAGTGTAACCTAAGTTCTCTGGAAGGAATCTTAGAGTATTTGGAGGAAGGTAGGCACCTCAAAACCCTAACCCTAGTTTTAGGGTTGAAGCACAATTTTGTAAATTCAGCCATTAAACCTTATTTAAAAGTTGTGAAACTTGGGTAGAGTAAGTTTTGGACCATCTAGATCCCCTAGTAATTTTATTAGAATTTTATGCATTATATCACTGGTACTTTATTTGTTAACTATAAAAAGGACCAAAATGTTGTTTTAATTAATTTGATTATTCTGTTCATTTGAATCTGATGAAATTTGGTCAGAAAATAATCTATGTCTAAGTGAATATCCCTGAATTTTGTTACAATTTTTAATTGATTATATTTAGCACTTCCTTCACTAGTTTCAAAAAGGTACTTTGGTGGTATAAAATTATTTATAGATGATATAACTGTTGCAAAATTATGAGACTTAGGTACTGATGATTTCAGGCTGTTGAAGTATTAGACCGGGCGGCCTTGCGGTCTTCTCCAGCGGTTTGTTGACCCAGCGGTCTGGCGGTCTCCTCAGAAGCCTGGAGACCGGGCGGTCTATCGATCTCCCGTTGCGGCCTGTTCTAGCCTGATGGAGTTGCCGAGCGGTTATCTCATTTGTCTAACCGCGCGGCCTATGCGGTCTCCTTTATTTCTAGCCGCCCAGTTCTGTAAATATTTAGTCCCACATTGTTTATTTGTTCTCTCCTATATCCCCTCCATTCTATAAAAGAGAGGTCATACCTTTGTAAATGATATCTTTTTTGGATAATAAAATTTCAATTATTCAAAACTCTATCTGTTTTCTCTTGCTAGTTCGCTACTTTTAACATGGTATCAGAGGACTCGATCTACTCCTCCTGATTCTGTGTCTTCCTGTCCGCGCGGCTTGTTGTACCGGTTTGCACCCTGTCCGCGCGGCCTCTTCCTCTCCTTGTTGATGCCCTCTGTGTGCGCGATTTTTTGTCTCTTCCAAGTTGCCGCCTCTTCTCGCAGCACCCTGCTTCTGTTCGCGCGGCCTGTCCTCTAGCCGTTCGACTTCATCCCCTTCTTCTCGCAGCGCCCTGTTTTCCTCCTGCTTGTGTGCGCTCTTTGCTTCTCGCGGCTTGTTTCCTGCCTTACGCGACATGTCTTCGCGGCTTGTCTTCTCTTCTGTCCGCTGCCCTGTTCGCGCGGCTTGCGACTTGTTCTAGTCGCTGCTTCTTACTGGTTCTTCTCTTCTGTTCGCTCGGATTTTTTAGTCCGCGCGACCTCTTTCCCGCTGTGCCCTTGTTTGCTTTCTGGCCGCTTGTGTTCGCGCGGCTTCTTCCTTTTAAACCGCTACGGCTTCTTGCTGTGTTCGATAACTACTTCCGGTCTCACCACCCCCGTTCTCTCCACCACTCCTGCAGCCCCTTCTCCACCTCCTCCTTCGGGCAACCTTGGCACCCTTTCTAAGCTGGTTGGCTCCAACTATCTCGATTGGAGCATTTCTTTCACCTTCCTTCTTCTCACTCAGCGCAAGCGTCATCACCTCACCGATGACCCTCCTCCTCGTACCTCTCCTGAGTTTGATGACTGGGATGCGAGTGATGCTCTTGTTCACACTTGGCTGGCCAACAGCCTCTCTGATGAGTGCCTTCCCGTCATTCATCATGATGAGACGGTCAAGGCCGCCGGGCTTCACCTTGCTGCTCTCTATTCCAAGGGGGGCCAGACGTCCCGCATTTATACTCTCTATGCGGACCTCTTCGCCCGCCCTTCTATGTCTCCTGCTGTGGCTTATCAGCAGGTTCAAGCTCTTGGTGCTGAAATCCTCCAGAATCGCCCCTTCTCGGCGGACTTGGCCGACCAACACAAACACTTCCAGGAACTCCTGGTTGTTTGTTATCTTCTCCGTCTTCCCGATTCCTATGATATGATCCGCCAACAGATCCTGGGTGAGGCGGAATCTTCTATCTTGGATACCACCGCAGCTCGCATTGCCGCTGTTACTTTGCTGCTTCAGCGGCCTCTGTTGGCCTCCCCACCTTCCCAGGATTCCTTTGCTCATCAGGCTCAGAAGGGGGGTCCTAGTGGTCGTAGTTACTCCGGTGGCCGGGGGTCATCCCGTTTCCTCTGCTCTCATTGTGGTCGCACCGGCCATTCTGTTGACCGCTGCTGGTAGAAACGTCCTCATCTTCGCTCTTCCGGTGATGCTCCTTCTTTGGCCTCCGCCTCTTCTCGGCTGTCTGCTTCTGTCGCCACGACGTCAGTTAGTGCTCACGTCGTTACCCAAGGTAAATGGCTAATTGACTCTGGTGCTATGAATCATATGACGGGCAACCCTCATTGCTTCTCCCGTCTTGAGACACATGACCGCTTACCCCCGGTTCGTGTGGCGGATGGTTCACCGTCCCCAGTTCATGGGACGGGCATGGTTCAACTCACCCCCTCGCTCTGCTTGGAGGACACTCTATATGTCCCATAGTTCCCGTGCAATTTATTATCTGTTACTACTTTATGCCGCCAACTTCAGTGCTCTGTCTTGTTCACTCCAACCACTTGTTCTTTTCAGGACCCGAGGACCCAGCGGACGATTGCTACTGGGACTGAGAGTGGCGGCCTCTACTTCCTCGACGATGTTTCCGCTCTGTCCGCCTACTCCTCCTCCACCGATCTCCTTCAGTGGCATCTTCGCCTTGGACATCCTCCTCCTCAGATTCTTCGCCAGCTTCTGCCTCACTTACCTCCTGCCAGTTCTCCGCTCCACTGTGATGTGTGTCAGCTTGGCAAACATCATCGCTCCTCCTTCCCTCCGAAGCAAGGTCGTGGCTCCTCTCGCCCGTTTGATCTTATTCATTCTGATGTATGGGGTCCGGCCCCTACCCTCACTGTTGGTCGGGGTAGTTCCTATTTTGTCACTTTTATAGATGATTTTTCACGATGTACTTGGGTCTATCTATTAAAAGATCGCTCTGAACTCTTTTCTGCGTGGCAATCATTTTATTTTATGATTCAGACTCAGTTTGACCCGTCTATTAAAGTTTTACGTTCTGATAATGCCAAAGAATATCTTAATCATGAGTTCTCCTCTTTCTTTCACCAACATGGTCTTCTTCATCAAACTACTTGTGTTTACACCTCCCAGCAAAATGGGGTGGCGGAGCGCAAAAACCGTGACCTCCTTGATGTTGCTCGTACTCTCATGACGGAGATGCACGTACCTCGCTCCTACTGGGGCTACACTGTCCTCCTCGCCTGCTACCTCATCAATCGCCTTCCCTCCATAGTTCTCCACGGCCAGACCCCCTTCTCCATTCTCTACCCCCACAAGGAACCTTTTCCTCTCCCTCTCCGTGTCTTTGGCTGTACGGCCTTTGTTCACGCTCCCTCCGCTACCCGCGACAAGCTTTCCCCCCGTTCCACCAAGTGTGTATTTCTGGGGTACTCTACCACTCAGAAAGGCTATTGCTGTTTTGACCCCCTTCTCCGCAAGCAATTTGTCTCCGCGGATGTGACATTTTTCGAGAATGCTTCCTACTTCTCTCCTACCTCCTCTCTTCCTTCTGATCTCTCCGTTCCCTCCATGCCTCTCGACGTCTCCCCACCTCCGTCTCCTCCTCCACCGTCTCCTTCCCTGTCTATCTCTCCACCCACCCCTCCTCCCTCCTCTCTGCCACCGTCTCTCTCTAGACCCGGGCCAGCCTTCTCCTCCACGGACGCTCCGGTCGCTGACGCACCCGTCGACCTGGATCTTCCCATTGCTCTTCGCAAAGGGGTGCGGGCGTGTACTCAACACCTGCTTGCGGCAGTTGTTTCCTATGATCGACTTTCTCCTTCTCGCAGGTGTTTTGCCTTGGCTATCTCCGCTACTTCTACTCCCCGCACCTACCAGGAGGCTCTTGCTCTCCCTCATTGGAAGTCTGCCATGGATGAGGAGATGGCTACTCTTACTGAACGGGGTACCTGGACCCTTGTTCCTCCTCCCGTGGGCACTGATGTGGTTGGCTGTCATTGGGTCTTCGTTGTGAAGTTTCGGCCCGACGGCACTGTGGATCGCTACAAGGCCCGGCTGGTGCCCAAAGGCTTCACTCAGACTTATGGCATTGATTACTTTGACACTTTCTCTTCGGTTGCTCGCCTCAGCACCATCCGGGTTCTTCTCTCTATGGCTGTTAACCGGGATTGGGCCATTTCCCAGCTTGATGTGAAGAATGCTTTTCTCTATGGCGATCTTCAGGAGGACGTTTACATGGAGCAACCTCCTGGGTATGTTGCTCAGGGGGATACACGCGTATGCCATTTGAAGAAGGCCATTTATGGCCTAAAGCAGAGCCCTCGGGCGTGGTTCGACAAATTTAGTGGTATTGTGGCTACCATCGGCTTTATAAGGAGTTCGGCTGATCACTCCTTATTCATTTGCAAAACGGCCTCGGGACTGGTGGTTTTGGCAGTATATGTGGATGATATTCTTCTTACTGGCGATGATCGAGATGGGGTGGACTTGACAAAGAAGCACCTCCGTCAACACTTGGTCACGAAGGATATGGGTTCCCCGAAATACTTCTTGGGGATAGAAATCTCTCGGAAACCTGACTCGTTGGTTCTCTCCCAACGGAAGTATGCCCTTGATCTTCTACAAGAAGCCGGATTGACAGGTGCCAAACCGGCTCGGTTTCCCATGGCTATTGGAGAAGACAAAACCTGGACGGATGACTCGCCTCTTCTATCTGATGTCACCAGGTACAGACGTTTGGTTGGCAAACTCATCTATCTCACGGTGACTAGACCCGACATCGCCTATGCTGTAGGCAAGGTCAGTCAGTTTATGCAAGCTCCCAGGGAGTGCCACCTTCAGTCTGCCCTGAAGATTTTAGAGTATGTCAAAGCAGCTCCAGGCAAAGGGCTTATCTTTCAGAAGAATGGTCATCTGAGGGTTGAGGCCTACTCAGATTCTAGTTACGCGGATGACAAAGGCGATCGTAAATCCACCTCAGGTTTTTGTATCTTTGTTGGAGGAAATCTGGTGAGTTGGAAGAGCAAGAAACAGTCTGTTGTCTCCAGATCCAGTGCAGAAGCCGAATACCGGAGTATGGCGTCAACCACGTGTGAGTTAAAGTGGTTGCGGGCTCTCATGCTTGACCTATGGGAGGTCTATGACTATCCGCTTCCTATGTTCTGTGATAACAAGGCCGCCATATACATATCCAGAAATCCAGTCTTCCATGAGAGAACAAAGCATATAGAGGTTGACTGCCACTTCATTCGGGAAAAGATTTTGAAGAAACAGATCTGTACACCGTTTGTCACCTCTGACAAAGAATTGGCAGATATCTTCACGAAGCCGGTCTCTACTTCCTTCTTCCACGTTTGTGACAAGCTGGGCATGATTGATATATATGCTCCAGCTTGAGGGGGAGTGTTGAAGTATTAGACCGGGCGGCCTTGCGGTCTTCTCCAGCGGTTTGTTGACCGAGCGGTCTGGCGGTCTCCTCAGAAGCCTGGAGACCGGGCGGTCTATCGATCTCCCGTTGCGGCCTGTTCTAGCCTGATGGAGTTGCCGAGCGGTTATCTCATTTGTCTAACCGTGCGGCCTATGCGGTCTCCTTTATTTCTAGCCGCCCAGTTCTGTAAATATTTAGTCCCACATTGTTTATTTGTTCTCTCCCATATCCCCTCCATTCTATAAAAGGGAGGTCATACCTTTGTAAATGATATCTTTTTTGGATAATAAAATTTCAATTATTCAAAACTCTATCCGTTTTCTCTTGCTTGTTCGCTACTTTTAACACAGGCCAAAATATGCTTGTAGGAATTTATTCATAATTTTTAGAGGATAATTGCAGTACTTTCTTTACAAGTCCATAATATGGGGATTTTGATAATTAATTTATTCAGGGATTAATACTTGCTGAAAAATTATGAAACTTTGTCAATGCTACTTTTATGGTTGTATCTGGATAGTATAATTATTTTACAATTTTTGGATGGATATTTTCTGTACTCGGTTCATAAACAACGGAAGATAGTAAATAATGCTAAAATAGTTTTAGTGCCCTTTTTCTGATAGAAAAATTGTGATACTTTGGATTTACCACATTGAGATAACCTAATATTTATCATAATTTTGTTAGACATCTTGCATGAGTACTTAGGGTAGTTCATGTTCAAACTGGTAGCCTTTGGAAGCTTTAAGGAAATTAATTAAATAACAGATAAATTAGGAAAATTATAATTTCTTGGATTTAGTCTAGTTGTGTCATGATAAGCCTCCAGTAAATAAGGTAGGCCATTTGGATGAGTATTTGGATTATCACCTGTCCGGTGAAACATATAGCCTATGATGGTCTGCATTTGGCAAGATGAGTAAATTGCAATAAGATACGATGGGTCATAGTGTACGAGTTAGTCATTTTCAATAGATGTGGGTGAGTTCACCATAGAAGGATAGGAAGAGTGGGAGAAACTGGTTTGGCTAGAGTTTAGAGGCGTTCGGGCTCGACGAAAGATCGTCTTCCCCGAGGTGAAGTAGAGTCAAAACATCCTAGGATTAGCCTATTGTAATATGAGAAGGTAATGGGTAAGGGAATCAACCAATAATAAAAATAAGTACCTTGCGAAAGGGAACGATGGATGTAATCCCATCATAGTTCCTAGTGCCCCTTGAGAGCCCTTCACAGGGAATACCGGGGGCTGTCCTGGGTTAACGTAAACTGTATTAACAAGCTGAAAAGAGTAACTTAGTAATTATGGTTGCACATTTCACGAACACAGATAGCACAGGAAGATAGTTGGGAGCTTCGACTTGGATAGTTAAGAGACAGATGTTTTGGTTCGGGGAGTTTCAGCTCGATTGTTTGAGACGGACATTTTAGTCCGGGGAGCTTCGGCTCGGTTTTTTACTACGATAAATTTGCATGTGCATAAAAGGAAAGAAAATTAAGGTGGTGGGTCTTCGGTATTGAAGGGTCGATGTACCGACGCCAATATGTTGACTCGGTAAGTGTGGCTAGCACTTCGCCAACAGAAGTCTGGTGCGCCAGCCGGCAAGAGTACGCAGGAGCTCCGCTTAGTGCACCAGCGTTGAGGCGTATGATAGGTCTGACCGGTAGTGCTTTACTGGTTTAGAGGTGGGCGAGGCCCAACCCACCGCTTCCATCTACCACTACGGAGGTATCCTGGGAGGTTACGGCTCCAGAAAGGGGAAACTAAAGCTCAGTGTGCACAGAGTCGGTTGTGTGTGTTGCACTTGCATGTTCCATCATACCCACTTGCATGTCATAGCATAACCGATTCATTTAACCCCTGACACCTAATGTATAAGTGGAATGGGACGCTTATACATTAGGACTTGCAAAACGACCCCTTGGTCTATAAGCTTGTGTGGGCAAGTTTATAAATTAAGGTTAATTTTTGATATGTATATATATATATTGTTGTTTGATAACCGACACCCCAACATATAAATTGGTATGGGACTTTTTATACTATGGGAGCCGTGCAGGAGACCCCTTGGCTTATGTGTTCTCACATTAGTGAAGGTTACTTTTCATATTTCATCTTATTGTCAATATTTTTTATAGAATTGCTAGTATAGGTCCGCTGCCATCTATTTTTGATTATTCTGCACCTTCAAGTCCTCCCCTTTCTTCCTCTCCGCTCAATGCCTAGGAGCCATGGGGGAAGGGGTGGGGGATGATAGGGCTTAGTATTTTAGACTAACGGTTTTCGAACTGCATCATTTTAGGGAACCGTGGATCCCAGCACGTGGGAGCAGCCCCAGAGACCGGTGCGCTTGGAGATGAGGCAGTCTAGCTCCGGAGTTCATACAGCCGGGACCGTGAGTCTCGACCTTGAGTAGATGTTCTATTTTTGCTTCCGCATGAGTGATTTGTAGTGAGGATATGATGTATCGGGCATAAGCCCGTATTTTAGTACTCTGATATATTATTCTGTGGACACTCCCTTCGTGGAGATTATATATATGGTATGTGATTTTCTATGGACTGCTAGTTTGTGTTTACTTTGTTTTGCTACTTTTTTATGATCGAATTGGCCGGCAGATTCGACACTTTGTGGTGATGACCTTTCAGGGCGTGAAGGAGTCACCGTAAAACGGCAGTTTTGGGCCTAAGACCCCGGTGTTTTAAAAAGAAAAAAAGGGGGGGTCTTACAAGTGGTATCAGAGGAGACCTCGATCGAAAAGTAACAGTCCACAACCCCTGGGTCACCCCCGCGCGAGTTTATTTTGAGGACAAACTAAGCAGCGGAAGCAGTGGTGTGCCCATATGAGGGATCACATGTAAATTGTCCACTTTTGCTTAAGTATTGAATCGATTACCTACTAATGTAGTTCGTTTTGCAGCCCCCAGCTCAGCCCACCCCACAAGGCGGAGCTCAGCAAACTCCGGACGTTGCACTACCTCCCCTGGTCCCCACTCCATTCCTAAAGTCGGAGATAGGACAAACTCTGACAGCCATTTTGGAAGCCTTTAGGGCCCAACAGGTTCTGGCTCCGCAGCCGAACCCGGGGGCCAACTGGTTGAGCGTCTTCCGAGGACTTTCTCCCCCGTCCTACTTGGGGACAGAGTCGGCAGTTCGGACAGAAGAGTGGCTAGATATTATGTACAAAATGCTGACCGGGATACGGTGCCCCTGGGAGGAGAGGGTGGCGTTGGTGGTATCTTGCCTGGAGTCCCATGCTAAGAGATGGTGGAAGACGCTGCTGGACACGACATTTGTCGATAGGGAGGTTGCGGAAATTACCTGGGAAGAGTTCAGGGCCACGCTGCTGGAGCATTTTGTTCCGCAGTCGGCCAGGGATGACTTGGAAGAGTGGTTCTTACAGCTGAAGCAGGGCACCAGGACGGTGGTGGAGTACCATCGGGAGTTCGACCATTTGGCTCGATATGCAGGTTCTTACCAGCTGGACGAAGCAGGATACATCAAGAGGTTCTATAAGGGTCTGAAAGAGGAGTTGAGGGAGGCCTTGTTGTTTGTATCCGACGGGCCTATCTCCCGGATTTTGGAGGTAGCAAAGAGGATTGAAGCTGATTGGCACACCACTCGGGGTCGGAAGCGTCAAGCGGAGGATCAGGGCCGGAGAGCTAGGAATGATCAGCGGCGAGGTGCTATACCAGATGAGAGAAGGACAGAGGACCAGCCTCGTCAGGAAGTGAGGCAAGACCGAGGGATCAGGTGATATTGGCCCCTCAACCTCGTTATGTGCAGGAGATGCCGAGACCCGGGGGTATGGCGTATCCCCCACCAGAGTGCTTCCATTGTCATCAGGTTGGACACCTCCGGAGAAACTGCCCCATGAGGGGGGCACCACCTCCAGCACCATAGGGTGGCCCACCTGCTCAACATTTCGGAGGCCGAGGATGCGGCCGAGGACGTGGTTACCAGGGAGGGGATCATAGGCAAGAAAGGGAGCAGGTGTATGCTTTGGACCTGGCGCAGCCTCGGAACCCAGAGCAGGTCATAACAAGTACGCCAATATATTTAAATTGTTTAAATAGAGTTCTCTTTCTCAATTGCCCAATAAGTAGAACTGCACTAGTAGAATGAATAGGAAAGAAAACTCGTTATAAAATACTAAGTCATTTAACTGTCCCAGGTATAGTCTTCATCAGCGACAAGCCCGCCTATACTCTGTTCGACATGGGTTCTTCGCACTCGTTTGTGTCGGAGGCCTTTTTGGAAGGGCTGGAAGGAGTGGAGCGGTTCACAAGCCTGATGAGGAGAGTGCGTCTACCCGACGGATCAGAGATACTCACATCTGCCCACTACAACATGGAGGCGGAGATTGGAGGGAAGTCATTCGAAGTATCGGCAATGATCCTAAGGATGCCAGTCTTCGAGCTGATCCTGGGCATGACTTGGTTATACTGGAACCATGCCCAGATTGACTGTCAAGCAAAGAGGATCATCGTGAGGCACGGGGACTCTGCCATTATCATCGATGGTATAAGACCTGCCTCTCGTATACTCTTATCTTCAGTACAGGCCGTTAAGTCCCACCTGCAGGGAGAGGAAGTTTATCAAATTTTATTTGAGTTGGAGGAGGCCAAGGGGTCTGTGGAAGACATCCTAGTGGTGTGAGAGTTTGCTGACGTCTTTCCAGAGAAACTGCCAGGGTTACCCCCGCATCGAGAGCAGGACTTCCAGATACAACTGGTGTCGGGGGCCAAGCCGGCATCTAGGGCCCCTTACCGAATGGCCCTGAAGGAGTTGGCATAGTTCCGAAGCCAGTTGCAGGAACTAGCAGAGGCAGGGTTTGTCCGGCCAAGCTCTTCACCGTGGGGAGCCCCGGTGCTATTTGTCAAGAAGAAGGACGAAAGTCTCCGCTTGTGTATTGATTACCGAGCACTGAACAGATTGACGGTCCGGAATACATACCCGCTGCCACGGATTGACAAGTTGTTCGACCAACTGGAAGGAGCGCATTTCTTCTCAAAATTAGATTTGAGGTCGGGCTACTACCAGCTTCAGATTCAAGAGGAGGATATTCAGAAGACTGCTTTTAGTAGCAGATATGTACTATTTGAGTTTACGGTGATGCCCTTCGGGCTCACGAATGCACCATCGTCATTCATGACCCTCATGAACCAGGTTTTCAAGGAATATCTAGATGTGTTTGTCATTGTGTTTATCGATGACATCCTCATCTACTCGAGAACGGAGGAGGAGCACGCTCGCCATCTGGCACTGACCCTACAGAGACTGCGGGAGAATCATTTATATGCAAAGTTCAGCAAATGTCAGTTCTGGTTGAAGGAGGTGGGCTTCTTAGGCCATATTATCAGTGGAGCCGGGTTGGCAGTGGATCTGGCAAAGATTCAGGCAGTTTGGGATTGGCAGCAGTTGAAGGCAGCCACCGACGTATGAAGTTTCCTATTTCTTGTCGGCTATTACCGGAAGTTCGTGGAGGAATTCTCTCGAATCGCCCTCCCACTCACATCTTTGATGAAGAAGGAGGTACCTTTCGTGTGGACCCCGCAGTGCCAGGCAGCTTTCCAGGAGCTGAAGGATCGACTCACCTCGGCTCCCATACTTTCTCTCCCCTCGGGGAGAGAAGGATTTCAGGTCTACACCGATGCTTCCTACCAAGGTATGGGAGCTGTACTGATGCAGAAGGGTCATGTGATTGCGTATGCATCTCGCCAGTTGAAGAAGCACGAACAGAACTACCTGGTGCACAGCCTTGAGATGGGGGTAGTCGTTTTTGCTTTGAAGGTATGACGCCACTATCTTTATGGAGTCCACTGTGACATCTACTCCGACCACAAGAACCTGAAATACGTGGACACGTAGAAGGAACTAAACATCAGGCAGAGGCGCTGGGTGGAGTTCTTAGCGGATTACCAGTATGAGATGCACTACCATCCAGGGAAGGTAAACGTGGTGGCCGACGTGTTGAGTCGGAGAGCTGCCACTTCCGAAGTCGGGCCCCAGGTTATGTCTATGGAGTTGGTGAGGGGATTGGAGGATATGCACATTACACTGGTGTCGTCTGAGGACCCCGAGCTTTACATGGAGTATTTAGCTGCGATGAGTGCTACAGACGATATCCGGGACCGAGTCAGAGATGGGCAGAGGCGAGATGCCAAATTGGAGCCTATTTTCTGGGCCTTGGAGAACAGTACAGCAGGGGATTACACGATGAGGGATGGCGTGGTATGCTTTAGAGGTCGGACTTATGTACCGGAAGGAGGCCAGGTCCGGGAAGATATCATGGCGGAGGCCAATCACAGCAGATACTCAGTACACCCGGGGATCACGAAAATGACTGCGGACTTGAAGAAGACTATGTACTGGCCAGGCATGAAGAAGGATATCACTCAGTTTGTGACCCACTATGAAGCGTGCCAGCTAGTGAAGACGGAGTGCAAAAACCCTGCGGGACTGTTGCAACCACTCCCGGTACCGGAGTGAAAGTTTGAAGACATTGCGATGGACTTTATTCATGGACTTCCCAGATCACGGACGGGAAGCGACTCGATTTGGGTCATCGTCCATCGATTGACGAAGGTGGCCAGATTCATTCCGATTAGAAAGGACGACTCTGTGGGAGTATTAGTGCGGAGATTTGCGGAGCTGTTCGTTCAATATCACGGGGTGCCCAAGACGATCATGTCGGATCAGGCTGGCCGGTTCACTTCCTTGGAGTGGAGATCCGTGCAGTCTTACTTAGGCACGCGATTGACCTTCATCACCGCATTCCACCCCCAGACGGATGGGCAGACGGAACGCACCAACCGGACGCTGGAAGATCTTTTGAGGCTATACATTTTGGACCGCGGGGAACCATGGGAGAAGCTCTTACCCCTGGTCGAGTTCTCCTATAACAACAGCTACCAGTCCAGCATCAGGATGGCGCCTTACGAAGCCTTGTATGGAAGTAAATGCAGGACCCCGCTTTCTTGGATTCAGGACGAGGATCCGAAGGTGTTGGGATCGGATTTTGTTGAATACACCAAGGCTCAGGTAAGGCTGATCAGAGACAGGATGTTACAGGCGCAGAGCAGACAGGCTAAGTACTATGACGCCCGATATTGTCAGGTGGAGTTTTAGGTGGGGGATCGACTGTTTTTGAAGATCCGGCCCATGCATGGAGTTCCATGGGTGCATGGTCGGAGGAAGAAGCTCAGCCCTAGGTATATGGGCCCTTACAGAATCCTGGAGCGGATCGGACCCCTAGCCTACAGGCTGGAGTTGCCACCCGAGCTGGCAGCTCTGCACGACATCTTCCACATTTCTTCGCTGAGGAGGGCTCTACTACGCTCGGAGCAGCAGATTTTGACCACCGAAGGGCCGGTAGCTTCAAACCGGTCAGTTCGCTTAGAGTCGGTTCAGATCGACGACCGAGGAGTACGGATCTTGCGTCGGAAGAAGCTTCCGTTAGTCAAAGTCCTGTGGAGGAACCACGGCTAGGAGGAGCATACCTGGGGACCGCAGGACCTGATGCGACAAAAGTACTCAGAGTTGTTCAGTCAGGTATACCTCACAACCCCTCAAGATGTTTAATTTATTTTCCTGCTTTAAACTAGTAAGGCTGCTCTAGAAAGAGTAGAGGCTAATCTTTTGTTTATTGGGATCTTGGTTTGCCAATTGGGCGAATTGGTCATAGATTTAGGCTTCCTTTTAAACCTAATTTAGCAAACATGGTGTCGTGATGGGATGTTACAAGTTTCTTTTCTTCGGTAGGAATTCTCGTAGGCTTAACCTTGATTTCGGGGACGAAATCTTTGTTTTGTTTATTAGGATTTGTAACATCTCATTTGCAACTAGACCCCTAAGAGTGGTTTTGGCCATGACTAGGTCATAACAAAACCCTAAGAAGCCAGAAATGGGCCAAGAGATAGAAGGCAAAGGTGAGGATCATCATGGTCTGCAAATAGTAGGATTTTGAAAAATAGTTTAGGATGACCATGGGGCTACACCTTGACCCCAAGACCCTACCACAACACCCCCCAAACATTTTGGGAGGCCATTAGAGCCATAAGGACAATTGGGGTCAATCAAAGATACTCAGTTGACCCAAGTCAACCCTAACCCTAAATGGGTCAAACTAGCCTATTAAGGGTCAATTGACCTTCCCCTAGCCAAGTGGACCCCACCCATGCCCTCCTAACCCTAAAGTGAGGTCAATGGGTCACCAAGGACACATGTGGTTCAGCCCTAGAGACCAAGTTGACCCAAGTCAACTTAGGCCCCTCATCTGGTCAAAGTACCCTTACTAATGGTATGTGACCTCCAAAGTGCAAGGTAACCCTACATAACCATTCCTATACCTCAGGGGAAGCCATGGGGTCACCAAGGACCCCTTGGGGTCAACCCAAATGGTCATGTTGACCCAAGTCAATGCTAACCCCTAATTTGGTCAAAGTGCCCTTACCAATGGTCAAGTGACCCCCAAGGTGCCAAGCTAACCCTACCCAACCCTACATAGACCTTAGGGGAGGCCAATGGGTCACCAAGGACCCAATGAGGTCAACCCAAATGATCGAATTTACCCAAGTCAACCCTAGCCTAGGCCAAGTCAAACATAGCCCAAATGGGCTAACCGAAGCTCAAGTCATTTTCCCTTAGGCTAACCTCACTTTTCATGATTTTTATGATTAAGTGGGCTGCACCTATCCTATGGAGTTGACCAGTCAACATGGGTGACTAGGAGAGAGAAAGGAGCTTCCTTTCATGATAATGGTGGAGAGAGAAAATTGGGGGAGAGGAAGAGAAGGGTGGGAACCGACCAAAGGAGGCCAACAGCCACCCATTATGGCTGCAATCAACTCCTCTAGGGAATAGAAGTTGATTCCAGCCGTTTCCCAGCACCAAGAGGTAGGTTCACCCCCCCCCCCCCCCCACTCAACCCGAGCCACACCATTTATGGTGTTTGATGGGCATTGAAGAACCAGCCGCCCCCTCCCCAACTGATCATTTGAAGACCATCAGTGACGTGAGAGGAGCCCTTCCCACCATTTACCTAGATATTTCGAGCCACTTGACTTCACCGTTGCAGAAATCTGGCTGGTGGCACCACCACCATGGCAACCGGAAGATCTACTCGACTCCAGACCACCAGAAAGGTCCTCCTCCAACTCCTTCTCTCATGTATAAATCATAGCAATCAATAGGTCCAAGGTTCGGGCTCAATTGAGCCCGATCCAATTCGGGATTTCCATGGATTTTGGCCGAAAATTTTCTTGCTAGAACCGCCAGAATAGTGCTTTCCGGCGGCCAAGCCGCCGCCTGGCGACGTCCACCACCTCAACGGAGGTGGTGGTGGCGGTGGCCGGCCGGGGAAGTGGCCGGATCGCCGGCGGCAGCGCTTGGAAGTGGCTCCAGGTGGGATAAATCCTGGTCGTAGGCTGGAGCTAGAAGATGACGGGATGACGTCTATTCGTGCGCCAAGATTCGTGCAGCAGATGTATTAAACTATAGGATATGATATATGTGTTATTAAATTCTGTCACACTTATGACATTTAATGTTTTAAATTATTAAAAATAGTTAGGCGCTCTGTATGAGAAAATGGTCAACACATGATTTGTATCCCTTTGGGTCTACTTTATTTTAAAATTTGGTTTGAACCAATTTGGGTGCCTGGTTTGACCAGGGCACCCATTTTGGTGGGACCTACACCTAGGGCTATGCAGACATTAAACTGAGTGCCGACACTTCATCCTTAGTACAAATTAATTGAAATTTTGGCAGGGAGTCCACCCTAGCTATACCTAGGGCCTGCCCAAAATTCAGAATTTTTAGAGACACTTTTCCTAAATGTTTTACTTTTATTTAATAATTGCTATTGTATTTTAATTAAGTGGTCTAATGACCTTCAAACCCTCCCAAATTTTGGTGATTGGTCCCTGGACATCAGTACCTAGATCTGTACAAAATTTGCAACCCATTTGGATGGGTTTTGGCTAGGGAATCACCAAACCCTAGTTTGGCCTTAAAGAGGTGTTTTTGACTAAAAGTGCACCATGGGCTTAGGGTGGCCACCTCCCCTCAACAGAGGCTGAGGTTTTGGACACTGACTTAGAATGGTCAAGGTCACCCTCTTAAGGAAAATGTGGGGGGGGCGGGGATTTAGGCTTGATTTACCCTAGGGTTCAACCTCAAACCCTAAGGAAGGACTTTTTGGGGTTGTGAAGGACATGGGGGCTAATGCCCTTGTAGGACCTTGAAAACTCTGTAGAATTGAAGGTATTGTAACCTAAGTTCTCTGGAAGGAATCTTAGAGTATTTGGAGGAAGGTAGGCACCTCAAAACCCTAACCCTAGTTTTAGGGAAGAAGCACAATTTTGTAAATTCAGCAACTAAACCTTATTTAAAGGTTGTGAAACTTGGGTAGAGTAAGTTTTAGACCATCTAGATCCCGTAGTAATTTTATTAGAATTTTATGGATTATATCACTGGTACTTTATTTGTTAACTATCAAAAGGCCCAAAATGGTGTTTTAATTAATTTGATTATTATGTTCATTTGAATCTGATGAAATTTGGTCAAAATATAATCTAGGTCTAAGTGAATATCCCTGAATTTTGTTACAATTTTTAATTGATTATATTCAGTACTTCCTTCACTAGTTTCAAAAAGGGTCTTTGGTGGTATAAAATTATTTATAGATGATATTACTGTTGCAAAATCATGCGACTTAGGTACTGATGATTACAGGCCAAAATATGCTTGTAGGAATTTATTCATAATTTTTAGAGGGATAATTGCAGTACGTTCTTTACAAGTCCATAATATGAGAATTTTGATAATTAATTTATTCAGGGATTAATAATTGCTGAAAAATTATGAAACTTTGTCAATGCTACTTTTAAGATATTTATCTGCATAGTATAATTATTTTACAATTTTTGGATGGATATTTTCTGTACTCGGTTCATAAACAACGGAAGATAGTAAATAATGCTAAAATAGTTTTAGTGCCCTTTTTATGATAGAACAAATTGTGATACTTTGGATTTACCACATTGAGATAACCTAATATTTATCATAATTTTGTTAGGCATCTTGCAATGAGTACTTAGGGTAGTTCATGTTCAAACTAGTAGCCTTTGGAAGATTTAAGGAAATTAATTAAATATCCATGATAAGCCTCCAGTAAATAAGGTAGGCCATTTGGATGAGTATTTGGATTATCACCTGTCCGGTCCGACATATAGCCTATGATGGTCTGCATTTGGCAAGATGGGTAAATTGCAATAAGATACGATGGGTCATGGTGTATGAGTTAGTCATTTTAAATAGATGTGGATGATTTCACCATAGAAGGATAGGAAGAGTGGGAAAAACTGGTTTGGCTAGAGTTTAGAGGCGCTCGGGCTCGACGAAAGATCGTCTTCCCCGAGGTGAGGTAGAGTCAAAACATCCTAGGATTAGCCTATTGTAATATGAGAAGGTAATGGGTAAGGGAATCAACCGATAATAAAAATAAGTACCTTGAGAAAGGGAACGATGGGCGTAATCCTATTATAGTTCATAGTGCCCCTTGAGAGCCCTTCACAGGGAATACCGGGGGCAGTCCTGGGTTAACGTAAACTGTATTAACAAGCTGAAAAGAGTAACTTAGTAATTAGGGTTGCATATTTCACGAACACAGATATCACAGGAAGATAGTTGGGAGCTTCGGCTTGGATAGTTAAGAGACGGACGTTTTGGTCCGGGGAGTTTCGGCTCGATTGTTTGAGACGGACATTTTAGTCCGGGGAGCTTCGGCTCGGTTTTTGACTACGATAAATTTGCATGTGCATAAAAGGAAAGAAAATTAAGGTGGTGGGTCTTCGGTATTGGAGGGTCGATGCAACGATGTCAATACGTTGACTCGGCAAGTGTGGCTAGCACTTTGCCAACAGAAGTCCGGTGCGCCAGCCGGCAAGAGTACGCAGGAGCTCCGCTTAGTGCACCAGCATTGAGGAGTACGATAGGTCTGACCGGTAGTGCTTTACTGGTTTAGAGGTGGGCGAGCCCCAACCCACCGCTTCTGTATGCTCACTACGGAGGTATCCTGGGAGGTTACGGCTCCAAAAAGGGGGAACTAAAGGTCTGTGTGCACAGAGTTCGGGTGTGTGTGTTGCACTTGCATGTTCCATCATACCCACTTGCATGTAATAGCATAACTGATTCATTTAACCCCTGACACCTAATGTATAAGTGGAATGGGATGCTTATACATTAGAACTTGCAAAACGACCCCTTGGTCTATAAGCTTGTGTGGGCAAGTTTATAAATTAAGGTTAATTTTTGATATGTATATATATATTGCTATTTGATAACCGACACCCCAACGTATAAATTGGTAAGGGACTTTTTATACGATGCGAGCCGTGCAGGAGACCCCTTGGCTTATGTGTTCTCACATAAGTGAAGGTTACTTTTCATATTACATCTTATTGTCAATATCTTTTATAGAATTGCTAGTATAGGTCCATTGCCATCTGTTTTTGATTATTCTCCACCTTCAAGTCCTCCCATTTCTTCCTCTCCGCTCGATGCCTAGGAGCCATGGGGGAAGGGGTGGGGGATGATAGGACTTAGTCTTTTAGACTAACGGTTTTCGAACCGCATCATTTTAGGGAACTGTGGAGCCTAGCACAGGGGAGCAGCCCCAGAGACCGGTGCGCTTGGAGATGGGGCAGTCTAGCTCCGGTGTTCATACAGCCGGGACCGTGAGTCTCGACCTTGAGTTAGATGTTCTGTTTTTGCTTCCGCATGAGTGATTTGTAGGTGAGGATATGATGTACCGGGCATAAGCCCGTATTTTAGTACTCTGATATATTATTCTGTGGACACTCCCTTCGTGGAGATTATATATATGATATGTGATTTTCTGTGGACTGCTAGTTTGTGTTTACTTTGTTTTGCTACTTTTCTGTGATCGAATTGGCCGGCATATTCGGCGCTTTGTGGTGATGACCCTTCAGGGCGTGAAGGAGTCACCGCAAAACGGCGGTTCTGGGCCTAAGACCCCGGTGTTATAAAAAGAAAAAGGGGGGGGGGGGGTCTTACAAGTGGTATCAGAGGAGACCTCGATCGAAAAGTAACAGTCCACAGCCCCTGGGTCACCCCCGCGCGAGTTTAGTTTGAGGACAAACTAAGCAGCGGAAGCAGTGGTGTGCCCATATGAGGGATCACATGTAAATTGTCCACTTTTTCTTAAGTATTGAGTCGATTACCTACTAATGTAGTTCGTTTTGCAACCCCCAGCTCAGCCCACCCCACAAGGCGGAGCTCAGCAGACTCCGGACGTCGTACTACCTCCCCTGGTCCCCACTCCATTCCTACATAGTCGGAGATGGGACAAACTCTGACAGCCATTTTGGAAGCCTTTAGGTCCCAACAGGTTCCGGCTCCGCAGCCGAACCCGGGGGCCAACTGGTTGAGCGTCTTCCGAGGACTTTCTCCCCCATCCTACTTGGGGACAGAGTCCGCATAGTTCGGACAAAAGAGTGGCTGGATATTATGTACGAAATGCTGACCGGAATACCGTGCCCCTGGGAGGAGAGGGTGGCGTTGGTGGTATCTTGCCTGGAGTCCCATGCTAAGAGGTGGTGGAAGTCGCTGCTGGACACGACGTTTGCCGATAGGGAGGTTGCGGAAATTACCTGGGAAGAGTTCAGGGCCACGCTACTGGAGCATTTTGTTCCGCAGTCGGCCAGGGATGACTTGGAAGAGCGGTTCTTACATCTGAAGCAGGGCACCAGGACGGTGGTAGAGTACCATCGGGAGTTCGACCATTTGGCTCGATATGCAGGTTCTTACCAGCTGGACAAAGCAGGATACATCAAGAGGTTCTATAAGGGTCTGAAAGAGGAGTTGAGGGAGGCCTTGTTGTTTGTATCCGACGGGCCTATCTCCTGGATTTTGGAGATGGTAAAGAGGATTGAGTCTGATTGGCACACCACTCAGTGTCAGAAGCGGCAAGCGGAGGATCAGGGCCGGAGAGCTAGGAATGATCAAGCGACGAGGTGCTATACCAGATGGGAGAAGGACAGAGGACCAGCCATCGTCAGGAAGTGAGGCAAGAGCCGAGGGAGCAGGTGATATTGGCCCCTCAACCTCGTTAGATGCAGGAGATGCCGAGACCCGGGGTATGGCGTATCCCCCACCAGAGTGCTTCCATTGTCATCAAGTTGGACACCTCCGGAGAAACTGCCCCATGAGGGGGGCACCACCTCCAGCACCACAGGGTGGCCCACCTGCTCAGCATTTCGGAGGCCGAGGACGCGGCCGAGGACGTGGTTACCAGGGAGGGGATCGTAGGCAAGAAAGGGAGAAGGTGTATGCTTTGGACCTGGCACAGCCTCGGAACCCAGAGCAGGTCATAGCAGATACGCCAAGATATTTAAATTGTTTAAATAGAGTTCTCTTTCTCAATTGCCCAATAAGTAGAACTGCACTAGTAGAATGAATAGGAAAGAAAACTCGTTATAAAATACTAAGACATTTAACCGTCCCAGGTATAGTCTTCATCAGCGGACAAGCCCGCCTATACTCTGTTCGACACGCGTACTTCGCACTCGTTTGTGTCGGAGGCCTTTCTGGAAGGGCTGGAAGTAGTGGAGCGGTTCACAGGCCTGATGAGGAGGGTGCGTCTACTCGACGGATCAGAGATACTCACCTCTGCCCACTGCAACATGGAGGCGGAGATTGGAGGGAAGTCATTCGAAGTATCGGCAACGATCCTAAGGATGCCAGTTCTTCGAGCTGATCCTGGGCATGACTTGGTTATACTAGAACCATGCCCAGATTGACTGTCAAGCAAAGAGGATCACCGTGAGGCACGGGGACTCTGCCATTATCATCAAAGTTATAAGACCTGCCTCTCGTATACTCTTATCTTCAGTACAGGCCGTTAAGGCTCACCTGTAGGGAGAGGAAGTTTATCAGATTTTATTTGAGTTGGCGGAGGCCAAGGGGTCTGTGGAAGACATCCCGGTGGTGCGAGAGTTTGCTGACGTCTTTCCAAAGAAACTGCCAGGGTTACAACCACACCGAGAGCAGGACTTCCAGATACAGCTGGTGTCGGGGGCCAAGCCGGCATCTAGGGCCACTTACCGGATGGCCCCGAAGGAGTTGGCAGAGTTCCAAAGTCAGTTGCAGGAACTAGTAGAGGCAGGGTTTGTCCGGCCAAGCTCTTCGCCGTGGGGAGCCCCGGTGCTATTTATCAAGAAGAAGGACGAAAGTCTCCGCTTGTGTATTTATTACCGAGCACTGAACAGATTGACGGTCCGGAATACATACCCGCTGCCACGGATTGACGAGTTTTTCGACCAACTGGAAGGAGCGCATTTCTTCTCAAAATTAGATTTGAGGTCGGGCTACTACCAGCTTCGGATTCGAGAGGAGGATATTCAGAAGACTGCTTTTAGAAGCAGATATGGACTGTTTGAGTTTACGGTGATGCCCTTCGGGCTCACGAATGCACCATCGGCATTCATGACCCTCATGAACCAGGTTTTCAAGGAATATCTAGATGTGTTTGTCATTGTGTTTATCGATGACATCCTCATCTACTCGAGAATGGAGGAGCACGCTTGCCATCTGGCACTGACCCTATAGAGACTGCGGGAGAATCATTTATATGCAAAGTTCAGCAAATGTTAGTTCTGGTTGAAGGAGTTGGGCTTCTTAGGCCATATTATCAGTAGAGCCGGGTTGGCAGTGGATCCGGCAAAGATTCAGGCAGTTCGGGATTGGCCGTAGTTGAAGGCAGCCACCGACGTACGAATTTTCCTAGGACTTGTCGGCTATTACCGGAAGTTCGTGGAGGGATTCTCTCGAATCGCCCTCCCACTCACATCTTTGACAAAGAAGGAGGTACCTTTCGTGTGGACCCCGCAGTGTCAGGCAGCTTTCTAGGAGCTGAAGGATCGACTCACCTCGGCTCCCATACTTGCTCTCCCCTCGGGGAGAGAAGGATTTCAGGTCTACACTGATGCTTCCTACCAGGGTATGGGAGTTGTACTGATGCAGAAGGGTCATGTGATTGCGTACGCGTCTCGCCAGTTGAAGAAGCATGAACAAAACTACCTGGTGCACGACCTTGAGATGGGGGCGGTCGTTTTTGCTTTGAAGGTCTGGCGCCACTATCTTTATGGTGTCCACTGCGACATCTACTCCGACCACAAGAACCTGAAATACGTGGACACGCAGAAGGAACTAAACATCAAGCAGAGGTGCTGGGTGGATTTTTTACCGGATTACCAGTATGAGATGCACTACCATCCAGGGAAGGCAAACGTGGTGGCCGACGCATTGAGTTCGGAGAGCTGCCACTTCCGAAGCCGGGCCCCAGGTTATGTCTATGGAGCTGGTGAGGGGATTGGAGGATATGCACATCACACTGGTGTTGTTTGAGGACCCCGAGCTTTACATGGAGTATTTAGCTGCGATGAGTGCTACAGACGATATCCGGGACCGAGTCAGAGATGGGCATAGGCGAGATGCCAAATTGGAGCCTATTTTCTGGGCCTTGGAGAACGGTACAGCAGGGGATTACACGATGAGGGATGGCGTGGTATGCTTTAGAGGTCGGACTTATATACCGGAAGGAGGCCAGGTCCGGGAAGATATCATGGCGGAGGCCCACCACAGCAGATACTCAGTACACCCGGGGATCACGAAAATGACTGCGGACTTGAAGAAGACTATGTACTGGCCAGGCATGAAGAAGGATATCACTCAGTTTGTGACCCACTGCGAAGCGTGCTAGCTAGTGAAGGCGGAGTGCAAAAACCCCGCGGGACTGTTGCAACCACTCCAGGTACCGGAGTGGAAGTTTGAAGACATTGCGATGGACTTTATTCATGGACTTCCCAGTTCACGGACGGGAAACGACTCGATTTGGGTCATCATCGATCGGTTGACGAAGGTGGCCATATTCATTCCGATCAGGAAGGATGACTCTGTGGGAGTATTAGTGCGGAGATTTGTGGAGCTGTTTGTTCGATATCATGGGGTGCCGAAGACAATCGTGTCGGATCGGGATGGCCGGTTCACTTCCAGGGAGTGGAGATCCGTGCAGGCTTACTTAGGCATGCGATTGACCTTCAGCACCACATTCCACCCCCAGAAGGATGGGAAGACAGAACGCACCAACCGGACGCTGGAAGATCTTTTGAGGCTATGCATTTTGGACCGCGGGGAACCGTGGGAGAAGCTCTTACCCCTGGTTGAGTTCTCCGATAATAACAACTACCAGTCCAGCATCAGGATGGCGCCTTATGAAGCCTTGTATGGAAGGAAATGTAGGACCCCGCTTTCTTGGATTCAAGACAAGGATCCGAAGGTGTTGGGATCGGATTTTGTTGAAGACACTGAGGCTCAGGTAAGGCTGATCAGAGACAGGATGTTAGAGGCGCAGAGCAGACAGGCTAAGTACTATGACGCCCGACATCGTCAGGTGGAGTTTCAGGTGGGGGATCGAGTGTTTTTGAAGATCCGGCCCATGCATGGAGTTTCACGGGTGCGTGGTCGGAGGAAGAAGCTTAGCCCTAGGTATATGGGCCCTTACAGGATCCTGGAGCGGATCGGACCCCTAGCCTACAGGCTGGATTTGCCACCCGAGCTGGCAGCTCTGCACGACGTCTTCCACATTTCTTCGCTGAGGAGGGCTCTACTACACCCGGAGCAGTAGATTTTGACCACCGAAGGGTCGGTAGCTTCAGACCGGTCAGTTCGCTTAGAGCCGGTTCGGATCGACGACCGAGGAGTACGGATCTTGCGTCGCAAGAAGGTTCCGTTAGTCAAAGCCCTGTGGAGGAACCATGGCCAGGAGGAGCATACCTGGGAACCTCAGGACCTGATGCGACAAAAGTACCGAGAGCTGTTCAGTCAGGTATACCTCATACGACCCCTCAAGATATTTAATTTATTTTCCTGCTGTAAACTAGTAAGGCTGCTCCAGAAAGAGTAGAGGCTAATCTTTTGTTTATTGGGATCTTGGTTTGCCAATTAGGCGAATTGGTCATAGATTTAGGCTTCCTTTTAAACCTAATTTAGCAAACATGGCGTCGTGATGGGATGTTACAAGTTTCTTTTCTTCGGTAGGAATTCCCGTAGGCTTAACCTTGATTTCGGGGTACGAAATCTTTGTTTTGTTTATTAGGATTTGTAACATCCCATTTCCAACTAGACCCCTAAGAGTGGTTTTAGTCATGACTAGGTCATGACAAAATCCTAGGAAGCCAGAAAAGGGCTAAGAGATAGAAGGCCAAGGTGAGGATCATCATGGTCTGCAAATAGTAGGATTCTGAACAATAGTTTAGGATGACTATGGGGCTATACCTTGACCCCAAGACCATACCACAACACCCCCAAACATTTTGGGAGGCCCATTAGAGCCATAAGGACCCATTGAGGTCAATCAAAGAGACACAGTTGACCCAAGCCAACCCTAACCCTAAATGTGTCAAACTAGCCTCTTAGGGGTCAATTGACCTTCCCCTAGCCAAGTGGACCCCACCCATGCCCTCCTAACCCTAAAGTGAGGTCAATGGGTCACCAAGGACACATGGGGCTCAGCCCTACAGACCAAGTTGACCCAAGTCAACTTAGGCCCCTCATCTGGTCAAAGTACCCTTACTAATGTAGGTGAACTCCAAAGTGCAAGGTAACCCTACATAACCCTTCCTAGACCTTAGGGGAAGTCATGGAGTCACCAAGGAACCCTTGGGGTCAACCCAAATGGTCATGTTGACCCAAGTCAACGCTAACCCCGAATCTGGTCAAAGTGCCCTTACCAAGGGTCAAGTGACCCCCAAGGTGCCAAGATAGCCCTACCCAACCCAATATAGACCTTAGGGGAGGCCAATGGGTCACCAAGGACCCAATGAGGTCAACCCAAATGATCAAATTTACCCAAGTCAACCCTAGCCTAGGCCAAGTCAAACCTAGCCCAAATGGGCTAACCCAAGCTCAAGCCATTTTCCCTTAGGCTAACCTCACTTTTCATGATTATTATGATTAAGTGGGTTGCACCTATCCTATGGAGTTGACCAGTCAACATGGGTGACTAGGAGAGAGAAAATAGCTTCCTTAAATGATAATGGTGGAGAGAGAAAATTGGGGGAGAGGAAGAGAAGGGTGGGAACCGACCAAAGGTGGCCAACATCCACCCATTATGGCTGCAATCAACTCCTCTAGGGAATAAGAGTTGATTCCAGCCGTTTCCCGGCCACCAAGAGGTAGGTTCAGCCCCCCCCCCCCCCCCCCACTCAACCTGAGCCACACCATTAATGGTGTTTGATGGGCATTGAAGAACCAGCCGCCCCCTCCCCAACTGATCATTTAAACACCATCAGTGACGTGAGAGGAGCCCTTACCACCATTTACCTGGAGATTTTGAGCCACTTGACTGCACTGTTGCAGAAATCTGGACGGCGGCACAACCACCATGGCAACCCGAAGATCTACTCGACTCCAGACCACCAGAAAGGTCCTCCTCCACTCCTTCTCTCATGTATAGATCATAGCAATCACTAGGTCCAAGGTTCGGGCTCAATTGAGCCCGATCCAATTCGGGATTTCCATGGATTTTGGCCGAAATGTTTCTTGCTAGAACCGCTAGAATAGTGCTTTCCAGCGGCCAAGCCGCCGCCTGGAGACGACCACTACCTCAACGGAGGTGGTGGTGGCGGTGGCCGGCCGGGGAAGTGGCCGGATCGCCAGCGGCAAGCGCTTGGAAGTGGCTCCAGGAGGGATAAATCCTAGCCGTAGGCTGGAGCTAGAAGATGACGGGATGCCGTCTATTCGTGCGCCAAGATTCGTGCAGCAGATGTATTAAACTATAGGATATGATATATGTGTTATTAAATTCTATCACACTTATGGACATTTAATGTTTTAAATTATTAAAAATAGTTAGGGGCTTTGTGTGAGAAAATGGTCAACACATGATTTGTAGCCCTTTGGGTCTACTTTATTTTAAAATTAGTTTGAACCAATAATGGTGCCTGGTTTGACCAGGGCACCTATTTTGGTGGGACCTACACCTAGGGCTAAACAGACATTAAACTGAGTGCCCACACTTCATCCTTGGTCCAAACTAATTGAAATTTTGGCAGGGAGTCCACCCTAGCTATACCTAGGGCCTGTCCAAAATTCAAAATTTTTAGAGACACTTTGCGTAAAGTTTTTTACTTTTATTTAATAATACTAGGGTATTTTAATTAAGTGGTCTAATGACCTCCAAACCCTCCCAAATTTTGGTGAGTGGTCCCTGGCATCAATACCTAGCTCTGTACAAACTTTCAACCCATTTGGATGGGTTTTGGCTAGGGAATCACCAAACCCTAGTTTGGCCTTAAAGAGGTGTTTTTGACTAAAAGTGCACCATGGGCTTAGGGTGGCCACCTCCACTCAACAGAGGCTGAGGTTTTGGACACTGACTTAGAATGGTCAAGGTCACCCGCTTAAGGAAAATGGGGGGGGGGATTTAGTCTTGATTTACCCTAGGGTACAATCTCAAACCCTAAGGAAGGACTTTTGGGGGTTGCGAAGGACATGGGGGCTAATGCCCTTGTAGGACCTTGAAAACTCAGTTGAATTGAATGTAGTGTAACCTAAGTTCTCTGGAAGAAATCTTAGAGTATTTGGAGGAAGGTAGGCACCTCAAAACCCTAACCCTAAGTTTAGGGTAGAAGCATAATTTTTTAAATTCAGCCACTAAACCTTATTTAAAGGTTGTGAAACTTGGGTAGAGTAAGTTTTAGACCATCTAGATCCCCTAGTAATTTTATTAGAATTTTATGGATTATATCACTGGTACTTTATTTGTTAACTATCAAAAGGCCCAAAATGGTGTTTTAATTAATTTGATTATTCTGTTCATTTGAATCTGATGAAATTTGGTCAGAAGATAATCTAGGACTAAGTGAATATCCCTGAATTTTGTTACAATTTTTAATTGACTATTTAGTACTTCCTTCATAAGTTTCAAAAAGGGGCTTTGGTGGTATAAAATTATTTATAGATGATATAACTGTTACAAAATCATGAGACTTAGGTACTGATGATTTCAGGCCAAAATATGCTTGTAGGAATTTATTCATAATTTTTAGAGGGATAATTGCAGTACTTTATTTACAAGTCCATAATATGGGAATTTTGATAATTAATTTATTCAGAGATTAATACTGTCTAAAAAAGTATGAAACTTTGTCAATGCTACTTTTAAGGTTGTATCTGCATAGTATAATTATTTTACAATTTTTGAATGGATATTTTCTGTACTCGGTTCTTAAACAACGGAAGATAGTAAATAATGCTAAAATAGTTTTAGTGCCCTTTTTATGATAGAAAAGTTGTGATACTTTGGATTTACCACATTGAGATAACCTAATATTTATCATAATTTTGTTAGGCATCTTTCATGAGTAGTTAGGGTAGTTCATGTTCAAACTGATAGCCTTTGGAAGATTTAAGGAAATTAATTAAATATCAGATAAATTAGGAAAATTATAATTTCCTGGATTTAGTCTATTTTTGTAATGATAAGCCTCCAATAAATAAGATAAGCCATTTGGATGAGTATTTAGATTATCACCTGTCCGGTCCGACATATAGCCTATGATGGTCTGCATTTGACAAGATGGGTAAATTGCAATAAGATACGATGGGTCATGGTGTAGGAGTTAGTCATTTTGAATAGATGTGGATGAGTTCACCATAGAAGGATAGGAAGAGTGGGAGAAACTGGTTTGGCTAGAGTTTAGAGGCGCTCGGGCTCGACGAAAGATCGTCTTCCCCGAGGTGAGGTAGAGTCAAAACATCCTAGGATTAGCCTATTGTAATATGAGAAGGTAATGGGTAAGGGAATCAACTAATAATAAAAATAAATACCTTGCGAAAGTGAACGATGGGCGTAATCCCATCATAGTTCCTAGCGCCCCTTGAGAGCCCTTCACAGGGAATACCGGGGGCAGTGCTGGGTTAACGTAAACTGTATTAACAAGCTGAAAAGAGTAACTTAGTAATTAGGGTTGCACATTTCACGAACACAGATAACACAGGAAGATAGTTGGGAGCTTCGGCTTGGATAGTTAAGAGACGGACGTTTTGGTCCGGGGAGTTTCGTCCCGATTGTTTGAGACGGACATTTTAGTCCGGGGAGCTTCGGCTCGGTTTTTGACTACGATAAATTTTCATGTGCATAAAAGGAAAGAAAATTAAGGTGGTGGGTCTTCGGTATTACAGGGTCGATGTACCGATGCCAATACGTTGACTCGGCAAGTGTGGCTAGCACTTCGCCAACAGAAGTCCGGTGCGCCAGCCAGTAAGAGTACGAAGGAGCTCCGCTTAGTGCACCAACGTTAAGGCGTAGAATAGGTCTGACTGGTAGTGCTTTACTGGTTTATAGGTGGGCGAGGCCCAACCCACCGCTTCCTGTCTGCCACTACGGAGGTATCCTGGGAGGTTACGGCTCCAGAAAGGGGGAACTAAAGGTCTTTGTGCACAGAGTCGGGTGTGTGTGTTGCACTTGCATGTTCCATCATACCCACTTGCATGTCATAGCATAACTGATTCATTTAACCCCTGACATCTAATGTATAAGTGGAATGAGACGCTTATACATTAGGACTTGCAAAATGACCCTTTGATCTATAAGCTTGTGTGGGCAAGCTTATAAATTAAGGTTAATTATTGATATGTACATATATATTGTTGTTTGATAACCGACACCCCAAAGTATAAATTGGTATGAGGCTTTTTATATGATGGGAGCCGTGCAGGAGACCCCTTGGCTTATGTGTTCTCACATAAGTGAAGGTTACTTTTCATATTTCATCTTATTGTCAATATCTTTTATAGAATTGCTAGTATAGGTCCGCTGTCATCTGTTTTTGATTATTCTCCACCTTCAAGTCCTCCCATTTCTTCCTCTCTGCTCGGTGCCTAGGAGCCATGGGGGAAGGGGTGGGGGATGATAGGGATTAGTCTTTTAGACTAATGGTTTTTGAACCGCATCATTTTAGGGAACTATGGAGCCCAGCACGGGGGAGCAGCCCAAGAGACCGGTGCGCTTGGAGATGGGGCATTCTAGCTCCGGAGTTAATACAGCCGGGACCGTGAGTCTCGACCTTGAGTAGATGTTCTGTTTTTGCTTCCGCATGAGTGATTTGTAGTGAGGATATGATGTACCGGGCATAAGCCCGTATTTTAGTACTCTGATATATTATTCTGTGGACACTCCCTTCGTGTAGATTATATATATGGATATGTGATTTTCTGTGGACTGCTAGTTTGCGTTTACTTTGTTTTGCTACTTTTCTGTGATCGAATTGGCCGGCAGATTCGGCGCTTTATGGTGATGACCCTTCAGGGCGTGAAGGAGTCACCGCAAAACGGCGGTTCTGGGCCTAAGACCCCGATTTTTTAAAAAGAAAAAAAAGGGGGGCGGTCTTACAGTTGTAATACGTGAGTGGCCTATGTGGTTTGCTGTAGCTGAAGTCCGGGGTTTTCGGGGGCTTGCCGGCTACTACAGGCGCTTTGTAGAGAACTTCTCGTGGATAGCGTTGTCTCTCACGACCCTGTCAAGGAAGCATCAGAATTTTGTTTGGTCGCCAGTGTGCACACAAGCTTTCGAAGATCTAAAGTATCGCTTGACCACGACACCTGTCTTATGTTCGCCTTATGGTTCTGAAGGTTTTGAGGTCTATAGTGATGCCTCTGGGAGTGGTTTAGGTCGTGTTCTGCTTCAGCACGGGTTGGTGATAGCCTATGGATCACGTTAGTTAAAGGTGCATGAGAGAAACTACCCGATTCGTGATTTGGAGTTGGCGGCCGTGGTATTTGTTCTCAAGCTTTGGAGGAATTATCTGGTCCATGAATTGGTGAATGGCGGCCGCGTTATCCACGCTGAAGCTTTTGAGGTGCTTCCTATATGGTGTGAAGGTTGACATTTACACAGATCATAAGAGCTTGAAGTACCTATCCCATAAAAAGGATTTGAATGTGTTGACGAAGGTGGACGGAGTTCCTTGTGGACTACACCTTCAAAATACACTATGTACCTAGGAAGGGTGATGCGGTTGCGGATGCATTAAGTCGCAGAGCTCCCGCGCAGGCCAATTGGTTAATGATGTATGTTGAGCGTCTTGTTCAAAATTTAGAAGCCTTGTAGATCTATTGTGTTGATAAGGTGCCTGATGCTGTAGCATAGTTGAACCGGGCGGAAATGTTGTATGCCCTGGCTGATCAGATTCGGCAGGCTTTGGAGTTGGATGACAGCATGAAGCAGTTCATGGATGAGGCTTTGGATGGGTCAAACACCCAAATTACCGTCGATGATGGGTTATTGTGGAAAGACAGTCATTTGAGTGTCCCAAGTATGGGCAAACGACAGGAGGAATTGAAGTATGAGGCTCCTCATACTAAGTACTCGGTTTACCCGGGGAGCTCAAGGTTGTACAGAGTTATGAAAAGTTGTTCTGGTGGCCGGGACTGAAGGAAGACATAGCACTTTATGTGGCGAAATGTCAGACGTGCGCCTCGGTAAAGGCAGAGTGACAGAAGCCTAGAGGATTCTTAGAGTCTTTGCCTATAACGGAGTGAATGCTCGATCACATCTCCATGGATTTATTGCATGGTTTGCCGAGATCGCACAAGGGGAACGACGCCATTTGGGTGGTCGTTGATCGTTTTAACGAAGGTGTCACATTTTATACCCAATAGGAAGGATGATTCAGTGGAGAAGCTGGCGAAGCTTTATGTGGACAGCATAGTCCGATTACTCGGCATGCCCCAGAGCATAGTAAGTGACCGAGATGGTCGGTTCACATCTAATGACTGGAGGCTCATTCATAAGCTGTTGGGTACCAAGATGCATTTCAGCATAGCTTTTCACCCACAAACAGATGGGCAAACTGAAAGGGTGAACAAGACGATGGAAGAGATGCTTCGTATGTGTGCGTTGGATTTTGGAAAAAGGTGGGAAGACCATCTTTACATGATTGAGTTCATATGTAATAACAACTACCAAGCCAGCATACAAATGACGCCTTTTGAGGATCTGTACGGTAGGAGGTGTGATACACCATTGTCTTGGATAGAAATGGGAGAATCGAAGTTGTACAAGCGAAGGGACGTTGAAGATGCTACTTCAACGATACGGTTGATACGAGAACGTCTATTGATCACTCAAGATAGGCAGGCCAAGTACTTTAATGCCAAGCACCAGAACGTGGAGTTTGCGGTGGGCGATTGGGTGTATCTCAAGATAAAACCGTTTAAAGGCGTATCAAGGATTCAATGCTTAATGAAGCTTAGTACGAGGTATGTTGGGCTTCTTGAGATCTTGTAGCAGATTGGTGAATCCGCCTACGTTTGGTTCTTTCGCCGGAGTTGAGCAGTTTCCATGATGTATTTCACATCTCAGTACTGCGGAAGGCTATCCAAGAGCCTACACAAGTGGTAGTTGCGAATCAAGCGCTGGTCAACAGTGGGAAGACGATGAACGTCAAGCCCATTCGCATTGAGGATGTGGAAGTCAAGAAACTTCGTAATAAAGCTATCAGAATGGTCAAAGTCCGTTGGGAAAATTATGTCCGAGAAGAGTTGTCTTAGGAGCGCGAGCAAACTATGAGGGAGGAGTTTCCCGAGCTTTTTCCCTAAGGTAACCTGATGTATTGTTACTCTTTCTGCTTTCCTGTAACTTTAAAATTTCAGGACAAAATTTCTTTAAGTGGGGGTGATTTGTAACTCCCCGGGTTCAGGAAACACCTTTTTAGGAGGTACCGCGCGGCGGTAGACCTACCGCTAGCGGTAGGTCAGCGCTCTCAACGCACTCGGCGCCTCAGTGCATGCTAGCGCCGGGCGGTAATGTATACCGTGCGGCGGTAGTCCGCTCGACATTTGGGTCGGGACACTCAGAGCTCGATGTTCTCGAGAACCGCCAGTGCTCGGCGGTAGCGGTAGCGCGGGGCAGTAGCCGGACGATTTATTTGCTAGAGCTCTCGGGCTGTTACCGCGTGGCGTTAACCCTACCGCAGGCGGTAGCGTAGTTTTGTCATTTCTGAGCGGCGATAATTTTCTACCACGTGGCGGTAGCGTAGCAGTTATGATGTGTCCACGTGTCACCGCCCAATTGGATTCTAAGCGGTGGCGTCCTCGAGAAGCCGAACGATTGGGCTACCGTGCATAGCGGTAGCTCTCGTAAACTGAATTCTTGGAAGAATCAGGATTGCCCACTTGTTTGATTTGGAGATCCGACGGCTGGTGCATACCTCTGCGAGTATATAGCCGGGAGTTAGGTTTTCCCAACTCATTTCTTCATTGGCACTCTCTTTCTAAGTACTAGAGAGAAGGGAGAGTGAAGAAGGAAGAATAAGGAGAGATCCCAATGCCATGGGAGTTCCGAAGCTCCAATTCGCAAGCCGAGTCCGGATTTTTGGAGGCAAGGTCATTGTGGTCGCGTCCATCCATCTATATCTTGGGCATGACATCGAAGAAATCTCAAAGGGTAACGATTCTCTACTTGGTTATGTGAAGTCCTCTTCCTTTTGCATAGGAAACCCTCTCCCGCGAGTGTGCGGTGAGCATGAGGTATTCCTTCGGGTAGATATGGATTATCCCTGTAGTTTTGCATATAGAGTTCGGAATCAAAGTACGGACATAGGCATGATGTGTGAAAGCCCATCCGGACGGGTTGGTCTGAATTAGTGATATTTAGTTATGCATGTATTGTCGGAGAAGACTCCATGCTATTTGTTTTTCAGGTTTCTACACGTTAGATTGCAGCAGAGAACTTTGGGGACTAACCCCAAGGAGCACCCGAAAAACTGGCGCAGAAACGCATTTCTTCCAGATACCGCGCGGTGGTATTGTGTTGGATCCCTAGTTTGATTTGGGCTAGGTTCACTAACTTAGGATCCTGTGACCCACAATGTATAGCCAGGGTCATAGTTATGTCCTAGAGTCTAGGCAAGTCCTTAAAGTCAACATCACATGAACCAGCTATCAACAAGACTGCCAGAGACTCAAGACTTAGAAGATTTCAAGAATTTGTAAAGTGAGTTCGACGTTCGTCGAACTCAGGTCGACGATAGTCGTGCTCAGCTTGATGATCTCAGAGTTAATTCTCTGAGTTGAGCTCGTTGAACTTGGTACTCAGGTCGACGAAAACTTGGACACTATAACAACACTTCAAGTTCAGAAAACATCAAGATATTCTAAGTCCTTGGTATCAGACTTTGGTCGACGAACTTAGTTCTCAGCTCGACGAACTCTATTCTTTGGTCGACGAATATGTGGACTACTACAGCATTTTGTCAAGACTGTGTTCTCTAGTCTCAAGTCGACGAACTCAGTTCTCTGCCCGACGAATTCTGGAATTATCTACTACAAAAACTTAGAGTCAGAAGACTTGTGTGGACACTCAGAGTATATGTCGACACCAACTGAGTCGACACTAGAAGAACTTGTGTCGACACCCAGATCATCAGTCGACAACTTGGAATGGTTATGTCGACACCACACAGAAGACTTGTGTCGACACACAGAATATTTGACAACTCCAGAATAGTTGCTGAACTCCAATCGACGAACACATTTACCAGCTCGACGAACTTCAGACACAGAATAGGCAAAGTACAAAAGAGACAACAGTTCAGTTTCTAGCTCGACGATCATGGAACTCAGCTCGACGAACAGAAGCCTTCTGGTCGACGAACACAACATCTTCAGCTCGACGAACTGTGGACTCAGTTTGACGATTTCTGTCAACTGTTCGACGATTCCAGACTAAGTCATTTCCAGCCCTGTCCCCATGATTACTGCAATAATTCCTGAGTAAACAATGCTCTAACATTCTCTGAATATAACCGTTAGAGGAGCATTAATTAGGATATTCTCCAGGATTATTGCTTGCCATTTTTCCACGGGACAGTTGGAGAAATTATTCAATGCTGCTTATTCTCTAGGCCGTCAGCATTGAATGTAGAAGGAATTCAAAATTCGAAAGACCAATTTCCTCAGGAAATATAAAAAGATATTTTTCTCTCTTCCCTGTAAGTACAACACAACAGACATACAGAAAAGATCATTCCTGCTTTCAGCAAAAGATATTCTGAAGTAGATCTTCATCAGCTTTCTCAATCTGTCAGTAATTTGAAGATGAAGCAAGAAGAACACCTTTTTCAAATCAAGAGTCTTCCTGTTCTTCTTCTCCAGGAATTTGCTAAGACAATCAAGCACCATTAGTCTAAAGATCCTGGATCAAGTCTCTAAATTTAAGGCCTATCACCCTATGCAAAGCTCCAGTTCTCTTGAACTCTTCTACATCTCAGGGGGAGCTTTGATAACATCACTGAATCCACATAGTCTTCTCATTGTGATTGAGAAAAGAAGACTTTCATCACTCTCTCATCCCCACCTCTATAAAGGGTTGTCATCTCCCTTCAAAAGTGATTCCTGGTTAAAAGTCACCTGATCAAAAGACTTGAGGGTTTGGTTTTTGAGCACCTGATCAAAAGCTCATTGGTGTCAGACACCTGATCAAAAACCAGAGTGGATTCATACCAGAGTGGTAGAAGAGTGGATATACCCAGGTTGGGGAACCACTATAAAATTTCTTGTGTCGTCTGGTTGCCCCTTTTCCTTTTTGTTCTTGTTGTGCTTGTGTTTTTAGGACTGTTGTGTGATAGTTTTACTTTGAGTTTAATTCTGTACATTTAATTATAGCAGAAGTTGTAAAAGTTTTATAAAGACTTACAAATACTCTATTCACCCCCCCCTCTAGAGTATATTAGATCTAATACATCACTTTCATATTGTTACCACCGGCAGTAGCTCTGTGAAAGAGCTGTTGTGAGGCCTGTCTCGTAGAGACCTGGGGTCTAGTGTGTGGGGATGCATGCTCTGGTAGCCCAGCTTGGTGGCCTGAGAGCCGACCTTGTGCATAACCAGGTTATGTATTATTATATGATCAATACGATGGGACTCAGGGAAGCTTGATCCGCGCGGATGACCTAAATTGACATGGCCGTGTGAGCAACGGGTTGAGTGGAACCGTACCTGCTTTATGTGGTTCAGTTAAATAGACCTAAGTTACTTGGCACTTACCATTGGCATAGAAGGACGAGTCTTAGGCTTCGACCGGAAAGACTCAAATGCTTACGATGGTTGTCGTCCTTGGGGCAGTGGTGAAGACTCAGATTGGACCGGAGTCACAAAGAATGTGCCCTGAGAGCATGAGGTGTGTGGCCGTTCATGCCTATGCCTGTGGTGAAGTGTACTTAAATTGCACTTTCATTTCTATATTGGTTTTTGCTAATATAATTGCAGGGAAGGAGCACCGCCGCACCGAGTAGGGGCTGTGGTCGTTATAATTTGGTCAGATTTAGCTGACTGTTTCTCTGTTTTGCCACCGTGCGGTGGATTGTTCTCATGCAGGAACAGGTGAGCCTAGTCGCAAATAGCGGGCTGAAGCCCTTGTTGCTGTGCTGGCCCTTGAAGACCAAGACAAAGTGTTTTTCTTTTAATACTATCATGTATAGCCGGCATGCGAGCCGATGTATGTAAAACACTTTAATTCAAGTTGAATGTTATAAGGTCATAAGGCCAAGACTTTTGTGTATGTTATTTCATTCCTGTTGTGGCTGTAGTGAACATTCATGTTATGTTTCTGGGTTCTTCTAACTTATTTAAAAGCTTCCTCTAGAATGCTCTGTATTATGTTTCGATAATATTTCATAGTAATTTGGTATTAATTCGTAACTCTGCTAACTGTCCGTGGAATATGGCGTGGGGTTCCGGCCGTACCTTCTGTTATATCTCATGTGACGGATGGAGGTGTTACTATCGATCACTAGATTATCTTCCTACAAGATGAGGAGAAGAAGATCTTGAGGAGAAGATCCGATGGAAAATTTGTCTGTGGCCAACCATGAACTGTGTTTTGTATGTAGGAGGAGAAACTTGGAGGTTTTGAAGTTAAATGATTGTACATACTACAAGGTAATAGCTATCCTTGCAATATGATTTTATCCATTATTGTGATTCATCTCCTTCCTTCCTACAAAGCCGGACAAAAACCAAGCTTTCTTGGCACAAAGATGGATTGGGAGATAATGGCTCTGTTTGGGACAGCTTATGCTGATAAAGAATCTCTATTCGATACGCAAACGCTGTTTTTCAGTTGTTTGTTTGTGCAGCTTATAGAAAAGTATTTATTTTAAAATTGATGATAAGCTGATTTTTTACAAGATATCCGGGACTAGCTTAGGGCTTCTCATAAGCACATATCCCTTGAGAAAACTCAAAGTTGATTTTTTCGCCCGAACATGAATTTTCGTTTTGGTGCGTTTTTTTCGCCAAAGCACGATTTTTTCGCCCGGGCACGTATTTTTCGCCCAAGCGTGATTTTTTCGCACGGACGTGATTTTTCCTCCCGGGCGAGAATTTTCCGTTCCGCCGCGAATTTTCTGCCCGGACGCATTTTTTTCGTCCGAGCGCGATTTTTTCACCCCATGGGCGCGATTTTTTTGCCCGTGCGCGCATATTTCGCCCTAGCGCGAATTTTTTGCCCAAGCGCGAATTTTTCGCCCATGCACGAATTTGACGCCCAGACGCGAATTTTTCGCTGGGGCGAGAATTTTTTTAGCCCAGACGTGATTTCTTCGCCTGGGGACAATTTATCTGCACGGGCGCGATTTTTTCGCACGGGTGCTATTTTCTCCCTTACGCAATTTTTTCGCCTGAAAGTGATTTTTTTGCCTGAGAACAATTTTTTTCGCCCGTACACGAATTTTTTGCTCGAGAGCGATTTTTCGGCCGGACGCGATTTTTTCTGCAGAATGCATTTTTTCGCTTCCGTGCAAAAATATCGCCTCCGGGCAAAATTATCACCCCCGGTGTGGAAAATTCGGGCCCGGGCAGAAAATTTGCGCCCGGGCGGAAAATTAGTGCCCTGGCGGAAAATTCGCGCACGGGCAAAAAAAACGCTTCCGTGAAAAAAATCACACCTGGCGAAATAACCGCGTACCTCGCACCACCCAGAGTCGAAGGTGTGCCCCCCCCCCCCCCCCACTGCGGTAGGTCACTGCAATGCCAAGGCATACCCCCCTCACTGTACAACCCCATATTCATGAATAGTGGGCCCCAAGCAAGTCACAAGACTTGGTGCACGTTTTTAACCTTTTAAGAAGTTTTGCACTCCTGGAGGTCAATTTTGGGCGGACCTGCGTAATATACTAGTAGGGGCGGAAATATTTGCTAACTCCCCCCCCCCCCCCCGGCCCTTCTGAGAGTCGCCCAGGCTGCCCAGCTCGCAAGCAGGCCGCTGCCTCGCCCAGGCCGCTGCCTCGCCCAGACCGCCGCCTCGCCCAGGCCGCAGCCCGCCTCGCCCAGACCGCTGCCTCGCCCAGGCCGCCGTCTCGCCAGGTCGCAGTCCGCCTCGCCTAGGCTGCCGTCTCGACAAGCCGCAGCTCGCCTTGCCCCATCTCAACAGGCTGTCGTGTCGCCAGGGCTCAGCTCGCCAGATACCACCGTCTCGCTAGGGCTCAGCTCGCCACTGCCGTCTCGCCAGGACTCAGCTCGCCCGACCGCTGTCTCGCCCCGGCCTGCCGTCTCGCCAGGGGCAGCTCACCAGACCACTCAGCAGAGCTCGCCAAGTAGGCCGCAGCTCGCCAAGCAGGCCGCCCAGCTCTCAGGTCGCCACTCGTAGGCCGCCTGTCCTCCTAGGCCTCCCCCCCCCCCCCCCCCCCCACCTCGCTTCCCGTCTGGCCGCCAGGCCGCCCGGTTTGAGGGACTACCCCAGGTGGACTGCAATTAGCCGCTTAGAACAGCGGGATTTGGGTGTTGACAGGTCATTCCGGGGGCATTTTGGTAATTTTCAGAGCAGTGGAGGTTGGTTATTTGCAGTCCATTCCCAGAAAACTATAAATAGGCCTTTAGGGGTGCCTTGGAGAAGCTCACTTCTTCACTCTCTCTTCATCCTCCAAGGCACCCTAGCTCAGTGTTGGCTAGGGAGGGGGAGATCTCCAATGTCTTCCGGGTGTGAGGTGGGACCTCCACGCTAGAGCCGAGGGTCTGTTCCTAGTTTCCTGAGCTTTTGATCTGTGACACCCCCTGAGTGCAGTAAGTGTGAGGTCACCCCTTTCTAGGGACCCCGAACTCCACAGAGATCGAATTTCAATTTCAACATTTTGGTGCGGTGAGCGTGGAGAGTGACTAGCACAGAAGATCTCGGGAGAGTGTCATGACTGGAGGTCGGGGAGGTAGTGATGATCTCGACGAGCTCCCCAACCCAGGACCCTTTGTGGAGAGGGAAAAGTTTATGGCATCCATCCAAGGCATAATGGAGATGCTGCGAAGTATTTCTCCTCAGGGTGGCAGCTCCACTCCAACCACCTAGGAGTTAGCACCTCCCCCTCTCGACAAGTTGACTCTCAGGGGTCTAGGAGAGATGACCCCAGCAGGGGGAGAAGGAAGTGCACCAGGAAGAAGTCCCGGGAAGGAAAGGATAGGAGATGGGTTCCAGTGAGACCTCAACGACCGGGAGTTGTTCTCCAGCCCGACGAGTGCCAGCCTTCCAGGCGAGCAGGTCGCGCGAGCAGAGGTGGAGAGACCACCCCTCAGAGGGTCACACTTCAGCGAGCTGATCATCTCAGCTCCCGTTCCCGAGGGGTTCAGAGAGCCCGACATGGCTTACTATACAGGCAAGGATGACCACGTTCAGCACTTGTAGTGGTTTGATGATGCCGTCTCCATCAGGCCGATGACGGATGCCTTCAAGTGACGTCTCTTCGCGATCACGTTGAAGGACAAGGCAAGAGACTGGTTCCACCAACTCCCGCTGAGATCGATTTATGGTTTTGAGGAGTTGAGCCGGAGCGTTCAGCTTCGCTTCTCCACCTACAAGAGGAGGAAGAAGAGTCCTGAGTCCATCTTCCTGATAAGGCAGGGGGGCGAGGAGTCATTGGCTCATTATGTTGACAGGTTCCAAGAAGAGATCCTGGAGGTCCAGGAGATGTCGGGGTATGCCCTCCAGATGGCATTCACGGTGGGATTGCGCGAGGGGTTCTTCAAGATGAGCCTTACCCGGAAGGCCCCCCTTTTCTTCGAGGAGCTGATGGAAAGGGCGGTCGAGGAGATATCCACTGAGGCGGCCAACCCGGCATTTGCCAAGAAGTTGGCAAGAATGACAGAGGCAGAGCCGAAGGAGCTAGGTGGCTCGAGGCATCAGGAGGGGACAAGGAGAGAGGAGCAGAGAGCTCAAGGGCTCCATGGACCTCAAGAAGGTCCGGAGCCAGGTTGTAGACAACAGGAAGGACACGTTCAGGGTCCAAGGAAGAGGTCACATCCAAGGTTGGGGGTTTCATGAAGGCCAAAGGAGGTTCAACTTTCAGAGGCAAGCCCCTAGGCAACTCCTACCACCACCGCAGCAAGCGATGGAGATTGGTCGAAGGGAGAGGAGGAACCGTGCGCGAAGGAGAAGAATCAGAATAGAGTTACCCCTACTGTGAGTTCCACCAGGAGGAAGGCCATGAGACAGTTACCTGCCCCAAATTTCTGGTGTTGAGAAGGACAAGAGCTCCGACAACACAGCCACATCAGCCTCAACAAGCGTAAGGGCCGGTGCAGATAGAGGTCCAGCCCGAGGCGGCAGGGGAGAGATGTGAGGATAGGGTAGATGTGGGCACCCGGGGAGGGATCCTATGATTCGCAAGGGAAGTGGGAGGTAGGAAAAAAGTGAATCATCTTTGTAATGAACTTTTCTTGCACTTTATCAGTTATGATTAAAGACAGGGACCGCCAAAAAATATTTGTGATCCATGAAAGATCTCACCTCGAGATAGATTCCACTGTCAGGCTCTCACTAGCTGGCAGGGCAGGTTGATCTCTCAGAGGGGGAGTAGGTCTCACCACGAGATAGATTCTGCTGCCAGGCTCTCACTAGCTGGCAGGGCAGGTTGATCTCTTGGAGGGGAAGTAGGTCTCACCTTGAGATAGATTCCGCTGCCAGGCTCTCACTAGCTGGTAGGGCAGGTTGATCTCTCGGAGGGGGAGTAGGTCTCATCTCGAGATAGATTTTGCTGCTAGGCACTCACTAGCTGGCAGGGCAGGTTGATCTCTCGGAGGGAGAGTAGGTCTCATCTCGAGATAGATTCCGCTGTCAGGCTCTCACTAGCTAGCAGGGCAGGTTGATCTCTCGAAGGGGGAGTAGGTCTCACCTCGAGATAGATTCCGCTGTCATGCTCTCACTAGCTGGCAGGGTAGGTTGATCTCTCAGAGGGAGAGTAGGTCTCACCTCAAGATAGATTCCGCTGCAGGCTCTCACTAGATGGCAGGGCAGGTTGATCTCTCGAAGGGGGAGTATGTCTCACCTCGAGATGCATTCCGCTGTCAGGCTCTCACTAGATGGCAGGGCAGGTTGATCTCTCGGAGGGGGAGTCGGTCTCACCTCGAGATAGATTCTGATGTCAGGCTCTCACTAGCTGGCAGGGCAGGTTGATCTCTCGGAGGGGGAGTAGGTCGCACCGCGGGATAGATTCCGCTGCCAGGCTCTCACTAGCTTGCAGGGTAGGTTGATCTCTCTGAGGTAAGGTAGGTCTCACCTCGAGATAGATTCCGTTGTCAGGTTCTCACTAGCTGGCAGGGCAGGTTGATCTCTCAGAGGGAGAGTGGGTCTCACCTCGAAATAGATTCTGCTTCCAGGATCTCACTAGCTAGCAGGGCAGGTTAATCTCTCGGAGGGGGAGTAGGTCTCACCTCGAGATAAATTCCGCTGTCAGGCTCTTACTAGCTGGCAGGGCAGGTTGATCTCTCGGAGGGAGAGTAGGTCTCACCTCGAGATAGATTCTGCTGCCAGGCTCTCACTAGCTAGCAGGGCAGGTTGATCTCTCAGAGGGGGAGTAAGACTCACCTCGAGATAGATTCCGCTGCCAGGCTCTCACTAGCTGGCAGGGGAGGTTGATCTCTCGGAGGGAGAGTAGTATCACCTCGAGATAGATTCCGCTGCCAGGCTCTCACTCGCTGGCAGGGCAGGTTGATCTCTCGAAGGGGGAGTAGGTCTCACCTCGAGATAGATTCCGCTACCAGCCCTCACTAGCTGGTAGGGTAGGTTGATCTCTCGGAGGGAGAGTAGGTCTCACCTCGAGATAGATTCTGCTGTCAGGCTCTCACTAGCTGGCATGACAGTTTGATCTCTCGGAGGGGGAGTAAGTCTCACCTCGAGATAGATTCCACTGCCAGGATCTCACTAACTAGCACGGCAGGTTGATCTCTCGGAGGGAGAGTAGGTCTCACCTCGAAAAAGATTCTGCTGCCAGGCTCTCACTAACTGACATGGCAGGTTGATCTCTCGGAGGGGGAGTAGGTCTCACCTCGAGATAGATTCTGCGGTCAGGCTCTCACTAGCTGGCATGACAGGTTGATCTCTCGGAGGGGGAGTAGGTCTCACCTCGAGATAGATTCCGCTGTCAGGCTCCCATTAGCTGGCAGGGCAGGTTGATCTCTCGGAGGGAGAGTAGGTCTCACCTCGAGATAGATTCCGCTGCCAGGCCTCACTAGCTGTCAGGGCAGGTTGATCTCTCGGAGGGGGAGTAGGTCTCACTTTCAGGCTCTCACTAGCTGGCAGAGCAGGTTGATCTCTCGGAGGGGGAGTAGGTCTCACCTGGAGATAGATTCCGCTGCCAAACGCTCAATAGCTGGCAGGGCAGGTTGATCTCTCGGAGAGAGAGTAGGTCTCACCTCGAGATAGATTCCGCTGTAAGGCCCTCACTATCTGGCAGGGCAGGTTGATCTCGTGCAGGGGGAGTAGGTCTTACCTCAAGATAGATTCATCTGCCAGGCTCTCACTAGCTGGCAGGGCAGGTTGATCTCTCGGAGGGGGAGTAGGTCTCACCTCGAGATAGATTCCGCTGCCAGGCTCTCACTAGCTGGCAGGGTAGGTTGATCTCTCGGAGGGAGGGTAGGTCTCACCTCGAGATAGATTCCGCTGTCAGCCTCTCACTAGCTGGCACGGCATGTTGATCTGTCGGAGGGAGAGTAGGTCTTACCTCGAGATAGATTTCGCTGCCAGGCTCTCACTAGCTAGCAGGGCAGCTTGATCTCTCGGAGGGGGAGTAGGTCTCACCTCGAGATAGATTCCGCAGCCAGGCTCTCACTAGCTGGCAGGGCAGGTTGATCTCTCGGAGGGAGAATAGGTCTCACCTCGAGATATATTCCGCTGCTAGGCTCTCACTAGATGGAAGGGCAGGTTGATCTCTCGGAGGGGGAGTAAGTGTCACCTCTAGATAGATTCCGCTGTCAGGCTATCACTTGCTGGCAGGGCAGGTTGATCTCTCGGAGGGATAGTAGGTCTCACCTCGAGATAGATTCCGCTGCCAGGCTCTCACTAGCTGGCAGGGCAGGTTGATCTCTCAGAGGGGGAGTAGGTCTCACCTCGAGATAGATTCCACTGCCAGGCTCTCACTAGCTGGCAGGGTAGGTTGATCTCTTGGAGGGAGAGTAGGTCTCACCTCGAGATAGATTCCGCTGTCGGGCTCTCACTAGCTGGCAGGGCAGGTTGATCTCTCGGAGGGGGAGTAAGTCTCACCTCGAGATAGATTCCGCTGTCAGGCTCTCACTAGCTGGCAGTACAGGTTGATCTCTAGGAGGGAGAGTAGGTCTTACCTCGAGATAGATTCCGCTGCCAGGCTCTCACCAGCTGGCAGGGCAGGTTGACCTCTTGGAGGGGGAATAGGTCTCACCTCGAGATAGATTCCGCTGTCAGGCTCTCGCTAGCTGGCAGGGCAGTTTGATCTCTCAGAGGGGTAGTAGGTCTAACCTCGAGATAGATTCCGCTGTCAGGCTCTCACTAGCTAGCAGGGCAGGTTGATCTCTCGGAGGGAGAGTAGGTCTCATCTCGAGATAGATTCCGCTGTCAGGCTCTCACTAGCTGGCAGGGCAGGTTGATCTCTCGGAGGGGGAGTAGGTCTCACCTAGAGATAGATTCCGCTGTCAGTCTCTCACTAGCTGGCAGGGCAGGTTGATCTCTCGGAGGGGGAGTAGGTCTCACCTCGAGATAGATTCCGCTGCCAGGCTCTTAATAGCTAGCAGGGTAGGTTGATCTCTCGGAGGGGGAGTAGGTCTCACCTCAAGATAGATTCTGCTGCCAGGTCCTCACTAGCTGGCAGGGCAGGTTGATCTCTCGGAGAGGGAGTAGGTCTCACCTCGAGATAAATTCCACTGTCAGGCTCTCACTAGCTGGCAGAGAAGGTTGATCTCTCGGAGGGGGAGTAGGTCTCACCTCGAGATAGATTCTGCTGTCAGGCTTTCACTAGCTGGTAGGGCAGGTTGATCTCTCGGAGGGAGGGTAGGTCTCATCTCGAGATAGATTCCACTGTCATACTCTCACTAGCTGGCAGGGCAGGTTGATCTCTCGGAGGGGGAGTAGGTCTCACCTCGAGATAGATTCTGCTGCAAGACTCTCACTAGCTGGAAGGGCAGGTTGATCTCTCGAAGGGAGAGTAGGTCTCACCATGAGATAGAGTCCGCTGCCATGCCCTCACTAGCTAGCAGGGAGGTTGATCTCTCGGAGGTGGATTAGGTCTCACCTCGAGATAGATTCCACTATCAGGCTCTCACTAGCTGGCATGGCAGGTTGATCTCTCGTAGGGGGAGTAGGTCTCACCTCTCGATATATTCCGTTGTCAGGCTCTCACTAGCTGGCAGGATAGGTTGACCCATCAGGGAGGTCAATAGTTTTACCCCGAGGCCTTCTCGTCATCCAGGCTCTCATTAGCTGGCTTGACAGGCTGATCCCTCGGGGAGGCCAAGTGTTTTTTACCCCGAGGTCGTCTCGTCGTCCAGGCTCCCATTACCTGGTGTTGAGACTATATTAGCCAGCAGGACACGTGTGTGTGGGACCACATGTTTGGGCTTTCCCCATCGCATTTCAGGTCTAGGTGTTGACCCCGGTGGGCCCCCTTATGTGGCGGAATATCCCCGCGGTCCTGTGGTTGGGGTTAGTCCCACATCGCCTGTAGTAGGCGATCCTTTGTGTTCATGTACCCCCGTCCCCCCTTACCATCACCTCGGGGTTTTAGGAAGATGTGCGGTGACGGGTGGTTTCCACATGGTATCAGAGCCAGGTTCTCCTGCTCGGGGGTGTGTTGGGACAGCAGGACACGTGTGTGTGGAACCGCATGTTTGGGCTTTCCCCATCGCGTTCCAGGTCTGGGTGTTGACCCCGGTGGGCCCCCTTTTGTGGCGGAATATTCCCGCGGTCCTGTGGTTGGGGTTAGTCCCACATCGCCTGTAGTAGGCGATCCTTTGTGTTCATGTACCCCCGTCCCCCCTTACCATCACCTCGTGGTTTTGGGAAGATGTGTGGTGACGGGTGGTTTCAACACCTGGCTTGACAGGTTGACCCCTCGGGGAGGCCAAGTGTCTTTTACCCCGAGGTCGTCTCGTCATCCAGGCTCCCATTAGCTTGCTTGACAGGTAGACCCCGCGGGGAGGTCAAGAGTTTTACCCCGAGGCCGTCTCGTCACCCAGGCTCCCATTAGCTAGCTTGACAGGTTGACCCCTCGAGGAGGCAAAATATCTTTTACCCCGAGTTCGTCTCATCATCCAGGCTCCCATTTGCTGGCTTGACAGGTTGACCCCTCGGGGAGGTCAAGAATTTTACCCTGAGGTCGTCTCATCATCTAGGCTCCCATTATCTGGCTTGACAGGTTGACCCACGGGGGAGGCCAAGTGTTTTTTACCCCGAGGCCGTCTCGTCATCCAGGCTCCCATTAGCTGGCTTGGCAGGTTGACCCCTCAGGGAGGCCAAGTGTCTTTTACCCCGAGGCTGTCTCGTCATCCAGACTCCTATTAGCTGGCTTGACAGGTTGACCCCTCGGGGAGGTCAAGAGTTTTACCCCGAGGCCTTCTCGTCATCCAGGCTCCCATTAGCTCGCTTGATAGGTTGACCCCTCGAGGAGGCCAAGTGTTTTTTTACCCTCGAGTCCGTCTCGTCATCCAGGCTCCCATTAGCTGGCTTGACAGGTTGACCCCTCGGGAAGGCCAAGTGTCTTTTACCCCGAGACCGTCTCGTCATCCAGGCTCCCATTAGCTGGCTTGACAGGTTGACCCCTTGGGGAGGTCAAGAGTTTTACCCAGAGGACGTCTCGTCACCAGGCTCCAATTAGCTGGCATGACAGGTTGGCTCCCCTGGGAGGGGCCAAGTATTTTTGATTCTAAGAAGGCCACTCCACGACTACGTTGGGTTGGACGTTTCTTTCCGAGCTTGTGCCAACCTCGAAAAGAGCGGGGATTATGTACAACCCATATTCGCGAAGAGTGGGCCCTAAGCAAGGCGCAAGACTTGGTGCACATTTTTAAGCTTTTTAGGAGTTTTGCACTCCTAGAGGTCAATTTTGGGCGGACCTGCGTAATATACTAGTAGGGCGAGGAAATATTTGCTAACTCCCCCCGGCCATTCTGAGAGTCGCCCAGGCCGCCCAGCTCGCAAGCAGGCCGCCCAGCTCGCAAGCAGGCAGCTGCCTCGCCCAGGCCGCCGTCTCGCGAGGCCATAGCCCGCCTCGCCCAGACCGACGCCTTGCTCAGGCCGCCGTCTCATCAGGCCGCAACCCGCCTCTCCCAGGCCACCGCCTCGCTCAGGCCGCCGTCTCGACCGGTCGCAGCTCGCCTTACCCCGTCTCAACAGGCCGCCGTGTCGTCGGGCTCAGCTCGCCAGATCGCCGTCTCGCAGGGCTCAGCTCTCCAGACCGCCATCTCGCAAGGGTTCAGCTCGCCAGACCGCCGTCTCGCCCCGGCCGCCGTCTCGCCAGGGCGCAGCTTGCCAGACCGCCGCCCCAACACAGCAGGCCGCAGCTCACCAAGCAGGCTGCCCAGCTCTCAGGTCGCCACTCGTAGGCCGCTTGTCCGCGCAGGCCCCCCCCCCCCCCCCCGCTTCCCGTCTAACCGCCAGGCCGCCCGGTTTGAGGGACTACCCTTGGTGCACTGCAATTAGCCGCTTAGAACAGCGAGATTTGGCTGTTGACAAGCCATTCCGAAGGCATTTTGGTTATTTTCAGAGTAGTGGAGGTTGGTTATTTGCAGACCATTCCCGGAAAACTATAAATAGGCCCTTAGGGGTGCCTTGGAGAATCTCACTTCTTGACTCTCTCTTCATCATCCAAGGCACTCTAGCTCAAAATTGGCTAGGGAGGGGGGAGATCTCTAAGGTCTTCCGGGTGTGAGGTGGGACATCCATGCTAGAGCCTAGGGTTTGTTCCTAGTTTCCTGAGTCTTTGATCCGTGACACCCCCTGAGTGCAGTAAGTGTGAGGTCACCCCTTTCTAGGGACCCCGAACTCCACAGAGACCGAATTTTGGTTTCAACACTCACGTACACTAAAATGGCTACTAGGGTCTACCCCTTGCCGTCTCCAAGTGGCCTCGCACCACCACAGGATCAAAGGTATGCCCTTATCACCCACGGTAGGTCACGACACCGTTACGGCTTACCCCCTTGCGATTGCCTCGGTCGAAGGTTGGTACTAGAACATAAATATTCGCGAAGGATCTTACCATCAAAGAAGATTTACCGGGATTGATGGCGTCCCTAGAGGCGATATATGCATTGATATAGTCATGTAAGTGTGACGAGGAAGATTTAGGAGGAGAGATCAGCCGGAGATCAAGAAGAATAATCGAGCAAACAAGCCATCAGAGAGCATACCTTACAGAGGAGAAGTCTGGCGGAGAAGAGCGCCGACGTTGGCCGACGAGTGGGCGTGAACGCCAGAGAAAAATGATGCAATGCGGCTAGGTCACAGGAGAAAAAATGGGGAAGGGGAAAATAGGACGTATATGTCTTGCCAATGTTTTTGAGAAAAAGCCATGTGGTTGTTGTTTTAAAATACATGTTTGGCGCTACAACACAGGAAGCAACGGTGTGCAGCACCCATGCCGCTTTACCAAACAGAGCCTAAATGTGGTAAATTAAAAAGAATTTCAGAAAGATTTTGAAATATCCGCAAGTTGAGAATCGGTGGAAATGAATTCTATTTTAACATTTTCTTTTCATTTATGGCAACACATGAAATGATGACAAACATTTATATATTTTGACTTATTGTGATGAGCATGACTATCAGTTAACTTAGAATAAGTGCACTTCATTATCACACTTAAGAAAAAGTTTGGATCATCCACAAAGCTTATGTGTAACAACCGATGAGTGCAATGTCCTTAGCTCCAACAGTCGAGAGATCAATTGAATTTTACTTCCAACTAGATCAAAAATGAGTGATTGACGTAAGAAAGAACATGAGTCGCCAGTATTTTCCATATCAAGAGGGCAACCCATGTAATCAAATTATAAAACAAATTGTGTAGTGATATTGAATCTGATTGCATATATCATAATCCAAGTAACTGTGATTGACCTAAGAAACAACCAGCGCCATGATACGTGTCATCAAAAGAAGAGTAAATTGTGACATAGGGATGCCGCAAAACTTCAAGATGTCAATCATTTCTCATTGGGGAAGTCGGAATCCATACCGTAATATCGTCTTACATCAGTCAACCCTTTGCTGGGCTCTGAACTCTTTTCTCAGATGGGAAATCCTTACTTCAAAATCAGCAGGTAACCCGTATCGTTTTCTCCAAATTGCAACATGCACTCCGATAAGTATGAAACACAATTATATCGGACGAGCTTGCGTATTACGCATCGAGATTTGAAAATCAGGCAAACAAGAATTACGCCCTCCTGTGAGGTGACAACTCTTTTGTAGCAGGTCTTCCCCGTCGTTTGATCATTCTATTGTGATCACTGTCATCCATTTTGTGGATAACCACCCACTAACCACCATGATTGGTGGGGTGAGGGTTATCATTAATTAAAAACCAGTCTGCATTTAGTAAATATTATACGCATAGTATCCGCCCAAAACTATAATTGAGTGATTACAGTTTGTAGATAGCCATGTAACCACCATAACTATCTCTTGGAGCCTAAAAAAGATCACGTGACCCCCTTAATTTCTAACTTTTACTCCTCTCAGTCTTCTTCTTTCTCAGGTCAGAGCTCTGCCAAAATCCTCCTTCGAGCCTCCTCCACCAGCTGGGCACCCGAGAATTTGTCCACGACGCTTCCGAGAAGAAGTGGTTCAGCGCGTCATCCAGTAAGGCCTCCTACATGCACAACACTACTCGAGTCATCGCCCACGCATTTTCGTGTATGTCAGTCAGTATCTGAGAACACTCATTTCCACGAGAGAACAAAAAAGTACTAGCTCGGCGTGAGACAGTCAGTCGCCCACCAAGCACTCTCACCTTCTCATCTTGTACAAACCCGTATTCGCGGAGTGGGGTCCCCAAGAAAGCGCAAGGCATAATACAGAGGATGGTCTGGGACAAGTGAGCCCGAAGGCTAAGGGGGCAAAGGGTCGGGTGAGGTGGGAGGCCGGCACTCGCCCCGACATATTTTAGGGGGCGGGTGCGGCGGGAGGTCGATACCCGCCCCAGCCCATCTTCAAGAAGCGAGAGTGGCGGGAGGTCGGCACTCACCCCGGCTTGTTTTAGGGGGCGGGTACGGAGGGAGGCCGACACCTGACCCGGCCCTCTTCAGGGGGCGAGTGCGGCGGGAGGCCTGCACTCACCCCAGCCTGTTTTAGGGGGCGGGTACGGCAGGAGGCCGACACCCGCCCGACCCCTCTTTGGAGGGAGAGTGCGGCGGGTGGTAGGCACTCACCCCGGCCCCTTGAGGGTCATGCCCGGCCCCTTGGAGATCTCTCTCGGCTGGAGGTCTTGCCCGACCTAGTTCTCGCCCGGCTTGAGGTTCTCGCCCGACTTGAGGGTCTGCTATTTTGTCCCTAGTGGCGCTGCGAATAGCTGCTCAGAACAGCGAAATGTGGTTGTTGGCAGACCAGCCCAGGGTATTACAGTAATTTTAGAGCAGCGGGATTGCGCTATTGGAAGGTCATCCCCAAAAAATCTATAAATAGACCCTTGGGTGCCTTAGGGAGAGATCGGTTTTCATTAATTTTCATCTTCTTTCTTCATCCTCCAAGGCACCTAGCTCAGCATTGGCTAGGGAGAGGGAGATCTCAAACGTCTTTCGAGTGTGAGGTGGGACCTCCATGCTAGAACCAAGGGTCATTTTCAAAATTCAGGTTTCTCACCAAGGGACGGCTTGGGAGAAGTATGTGTGAGTTGCACCCCTAGGACGGATCTCTAGGTGAAACTGAATCTCAGTTTCAATATTTTCGTGCAATGAGCATGGACTGTGACTCATACGAAATTTCTTGATCAATTTCCAAGGCGGGAGATCATGGAGGTGGTGATGACTCCAACGAGCTCCCCAACCCAGCACCCTTTGTAGGGAGGGAAGAGTTCATGGCATCCATCCAAGGCATCATGGAGATGCTGCGAAGTATTGCTTCACACGGTAACTGCTCAACTCCCACCCCCAGGAACCAACTTCCAGGGGTCTCGGTGAACCATCTCCCAGGGGTCAAGGCGAGATGACCCTAGGAGGGGTAGAAGAAAGTGCATCAGGAAGACGGCCGGGGAAGGAAAGGATGGGAGAAGTGGTTGAGAGAGACCTTACTGGTCGGGAGTTATTCCCCAGACTGGAAAATGCAAGCCTAGCAGGCGAGCAAGTTGCGCGAGTGGAGCATGCAAGACCACCAAGTAGGGGGTCACCCTTCAGCGAGCTGATTGTCTCAGCTCCCGTTCTCGAGGGGTTCATAAAACCTGACATGACTTACTATACCGGGAATGATTACCCCGTCCAGCACCTGCAGTGGTTCGAAGATTCGGTCTCTATCAGGCCGATGACGGATCCATTTAAGTGTCCTCTCTTCGCGATCACGTTGAAAGACAAGGCAAGGGATTGGTTCCATCAACTCCCAGCGAGATCGCTCAATGGGTTCGAAGTCTTGAGCTTGAGTTTTCAGCTTCACTTCTTCACTTCTAAAAAGTGGAAGAAGAGTCTCGAGTCCTTCTTCCTAATAAGTCAGAGGGAGGAGGAATCATTGCCCAATATGTGGACAGGTTCCAAGAAGAGATCCTGGACATCCAGGAGGTGTCATGGTATGCCTTCTAGATGGCGTTTATAGTGGGGTTGCGTGATGGGTTCTTTAAGATGAGTCTGTCCCGAAAGGCCCCACTATCCTTTGAGGAGCTGATGGAAAGGGTAGCAGAGGAGATAACAACTAAGGCGGACAACCCGACGTTTGTCAAGAACTTGGCAAGGTTAACAGAGGAAGAGTTGAAAGAGCAAGGTGGCTCGAGGAATTCAGGAGGGAAGAAGGAGAGAAAAGCAGAGAGCTCAGGGTTCTAGGGACCTCAGGAAGGTCCGGAGCCAGGTTGGAGGACAACAGGGAGGGCCCGTTCAGGGTTCAGTAAGAGGTCTCGTCCATGGTTGGAGGAACTTTCATGGAGGCCAATGGAGGTTCAACTTCCAGAGGCAAGCCCCTAGGCAGCTCCTACCCCCACCGCAGCAAGCCATGACGATAGGAAGAGGGGGAATAAGTAACGTAAGAGATCACCCAGCCCGTCGAAGAAGGGGAGAAAGAGTGTTGTCATACTATGACTTCCACCAGGTAGAGGGTCACGCCACATCTACCTGCCTCGAAAACCTGAAAGTGAGAGAGGCGAGAGGCCCAGTGAAAGTTGCTTAACTGAAGGTTAGCTAATCACCTAGAGGGGGAGAGGGTGAATAGGTTTTTGAAGTTTATTAGTTTTTTGCTGATTTCAAATTAATCTATCTCGAGCTTGTCCTTAGTTACTGCAGTAAGAAAGAAAACAAGTACCACAACAAACACACAAAGATTTATAGTGGTTCCCCAATTGGGTACATCCACTTTCCTTCCCACCTATCCAACTTATTTGTTGAACTAGGCACAAATTCCACCAATATTCTCCTCAGAACTTACACCTCAGGCCCTCAGCCTTATACATAGATTCTTCCTAGAATCCAAACTCAGAACCACAAGGGTTCCTACCTCAGAGCCCTACAGAGCTCCTACAGCTCAGTGATCCATTGATCACCTACCTTAGCCTTATTTCTAAGGCCTACAACCCAGTAACTTCAGCCCTACAGCTTTAGGCACACAACCCTACTCTCAAAGTGATGCATCACCCAGACAACTCAATATCCTTCTAGGTACCTACAGCTCAGCCTCGTCCAAGGCCTACAACTCAGTGACATACTTATCACCTACAACTCAGTGACTCTCCAGTCACCTACCTCAGGCTCAAGGCCCTACACTCAGGTTGGGAGGACAGCCCTACCTCAGATCCAGACTTGGATCCTACCTCAGAGAGCAACACTCTCTTACCTCAGTCAATTAAGCCCTACAGCTCAGATCCACTCTTGGATCCTACCTTAGTACCCCAATAGGGCACCTACCTCAGTGAATAATTAGTCACCTATCTCAGGCACAAAGTGCCCTACACTCAGATTCAGATAAACTGAATCCTACACGAAGTGAATACAAAATGTTTAAGAAAAATAAAACAACTGACTCAGAGATAAATCTCTGAGTCTACCTTGCTGGATTGAGCAGATATCAGTCCAGCACTCTTGCTGTAGAAGGAATTAGTCCTCTTCTACAACTAACACTTTTCTGCTACATAGATGAACAGTTATCAGCTTGATGAATGGATGAATCAGCTTCTTTATTCTTGAAAGAACTATCTTGCTGAACTTGAAGAGCTTCAGCCATCTTCCTTTGCCTTTCAGGCTTTCTCTGCTGGACTTGAGCTTTCAAGCTTAATGGAGAAGATGTTCAGCCGCCTATAGTTTTTTATTATATTTTTGCGTTTTTGCTTCGTCCGTTGCCCTAATCCCCTTTTCTTTTTCCTTTTTATATGCGCTAATTTGAATCAACGGCATAAATGTGTGTGGGCCCTAGCCAAGGATTGGTGAGCCCCACCGCCTTCAGAAAAGGACAAAGCAGCTTTCGGCGCCGCTGCAGCTTTCCCGCAACGGCTACATGTAAGTTGAATTTGATGACGTCAGCAATGGTCATCACCATATGGACTTAGAAAAAATTTCAGAAATTCAAAAAGCGTTAAGTATGTTAAGTCACTCAACGTCATCAGTCTTGGCTCTCAGCGCTTCTGAACTTGTGAATTTTCTCTGGATTTGTCTCAGCGGTTCTGTCTCAGCGATCTCAGCGGTTTCTTATTAACAGCTGAGAGAAGCTTCTGTCTCAGTGCTTTCTTCTCAGCGGTCTTCGCGCTTTATTCTTAACAACTGAGACAACCTTCTGTCTCAGCACTTTATTCTCAGCGGTCTCAAGGCTTTATTCTCAGCGGTCTCAGCGCTTTCTTCTCAGCTGTCTCAGTGCTTTTTGCCTTAGTCAGTTTTTCGAGCTCAGCTTATCTGCATTTCACATCTATGAGCTGAGCTCGACGAACTCTAATCTTCTCAGCGGTCTCAGAGCTTTTTGTATTAGTTAATTTTTCTAGCTTTAGCGCGATAAGTGTTGAGCTGAGCTCGACGATTTGTAAGCTGAGCTCGACGAACTGCAAACTGAGCTCGATGAACTTCAAAGCTGAGCTCGACGAACATTGAATCCTGAGCTCTTGAGCTTATCCTAAGGAATGTTGAGCTGAGCTCGACGACCAGCGAGCTGAGCTCGACGAATTTTGAGTTTACTACCAAACTCATTTTTCTTCACCTGTCCAGTCATGGACTACCTGCATACAAGAACTAAGGCACATATCAAATAAATTATGTGTGTATGTCATTGACCCGTTTGACTGCTTACAAATCTGGGATATTGGGATCAATAGACCCAACAATCTCCCCATATTTGAAGAAGTCAAAATAATACAGGTCAAAGATAACACAACACATTCATCATAGATAAAATTTAACATTGGAGTGTAGAAAAGTTATCAGATTACCATATTTCTCCAGCCTGTGGAGAATTATTTACTTCCCCTGGCATGCTGCCTTTCATACTATTTCACATGTCTACTCTTCTTATCCCTTTGACTCTATCCTCCCTCTTTTTGACTTTTACAATAGGGAGCATTCTGTGGGGTTTTTTTCCCCCTAACTGTCTGGAGTAGATCTTCCAATTTGACTTAATCCAATTCAGCTCTCTTCATATTCTGTTGGGCTAGCTCCCCCTCAACAGTTGCACAATATCTTCATAATCTAGAGGAAAAGCATGTTCTACCTGCAAAATAAACAGTGCAGCATATGGTAGAAGAGAGAATTGAAGTTACACAAGATTCAACATACCCAATTCAAATTTGAAGGTGTTGAACTTCGCTTCATCTAGTGGCTTAGTGAAGATATCAGCCACTTGCTTGTATGTGGAGACAAACTTCAAGGGAGATGTCTTCCATTTCCACATGTTCTCTAATGAAATGATACCTAATTTCTATATGCTTAGCCCTGTTATATGAGACAAGATTCCTAGCTATAGAAATTGCGCTAGTAGAATCATAAAAGTGTGGAGTTCTACTTATCTGAATATTATAGTCCTGAAGTTGATGATGGATCCATAATAACTGAGCACATCAGCTTCCAACTGAAATATACTCTGACTCTGTTGTTGATATGACAACACTTGTTTGTTTCTTGCTACTCTAAGGGACAAGTATGTCCTCCTTGCAGCCTAGAAATTGACATGAGCCAAAAGTGCTCTTCATATCCTTCTTGCAACCTGCAAAATCTGCATCTGAATAGTCTGTTAGTTCAAATTCCCCATTCTTGGGGTACCACAGGCCAAGATCTGGGGTGTCCTTAAAATATCTCAAGATTCTTTTCACAGTAGTGTAGTGAGACTCTTTAGGGCAGGCCTGATACCTAGCATAGATAGATGTTACATACATAATGTCAGGCCTACTTGCAGTGAGGTGCAGAAGGGAGCCAACTATACCTCTATACAGAGTTTGATCAACAGGCTTCCCTGGATCATCTTTGCCTAAAGCCATACTTGAGCTCATGAGAGTTCTTATGGTGGAAGCATTCTCCATGTCATATTTCTTGATTATCTCCCTAGTGAACTTTGACTGGAATATGGATAGACCATCATCTATCTGTTTTACTTGGAGTCCCAAAAAAAATTTCAGTTCACCCATACTACTCATCTCAAACTTCCCCTACATAAGTTTTGCAAACTTCCTGCAGAGGTTATCATCAGTAGACCTAAATATTATGTCATCAACATAAAGACTAGGATGATCGCCAACTTAGAGGAATATTGCTTTTCTATCTTCCAGACAATTTGTTCTCAATGAGGAAGGTAGACAATGTCTCATACCATGCTCTTGGGGCTTGCTTGAGCCTATAAAGAGCTTTTCTAAGTCTATATACAGTAGTAGGAGAGTTAGAATCTACCAAACCTAGAGTCTGCTCTACATAAACCTCTTCCTTCAAGTCTCCATTCAGTAAGACAGACTTGACATCTATCTAGAATATCTTGAATCCCTGGAAGGTTGCAAATGTAAGGAACAGCCTGATTGCTTCCAACCTTGCAACTGGGGGAAAATTTTGATCATAATCAATCCCCTCTTCCTGTCTATAACCTTTGGCCACCAGTCTAGCTTATTTTTTTATTACAATGTCATTTTCATCAAGTTTATTTCTGAAAATTCACTTGACTCCAATAACATTGTGTCCATCTGGTCTGGGAACTAGCTTCCAGACCTTGTACCTTTTGAACTAGTCTAGTTCTTCTTGCATTGCACTAATTCAGAATTGCTCTTGATTTGCTTCTTCGAATTTCTCGGGCTCTTCTTGTGACAGGAAGCTAGAATAGAGAGCTGTGTTGAGACTCCTGCTTCTGTTTTGTACACCTTGGCTAGCCCCACCTATTATCTGATCTGGAGGATGATCTCTCAGATATTTTACTGCTGGGGGCAGCCTGACTGCTTCCTGCTGATTAGCATTTTCTTTAGCAGGTTGGTCTTCATTTCCAGCTTGACTGTCCCGTGCCTCCTCTAGACAGCATCCCCCTTCACATTCTTCTTGCATAGTTGGGTCTTTATCTTTGATGGAGAGCTTTTCCATCATGACTTCTGTACCTACAGAGTTAGGCAAAGAGTTTGAAAGCTCACTGTCAATCATGTATGACTCATCAAACACTACATGGACAGATTCTTCTACAACTTGATTTGTCAAATTATAGACTCTATATGCCCCACTATTATTGTTGTACCCAACAAAGATCCCCTCATGGGATTTGATAGTAAACTTAGTCACTTTTTACTTACCATTGATCCTGAAATAGGATATGTTTGGTTTTCTGCCTTTCATGATCTCATAGGGAGTCTTTTTCTGGCTTTTGGTGATATAAGCCCTATTGAGCACATGACATGCAGTATTAACTGTCTCAGCCCATAAATATTCAGGGAGGGAAGTGTCACTCAATAATGTTCTCCCAACTTCTATGAGAGTTCTATTTTTCCTCTTAGCTAACCTATTTTGCTGGGGTGTTCTTGGAGAGGAGAATTCTTGATGAATTTGTTGCTCTTCACAGAATGTAGTCATGGCAGCAGACTAAAACTCAGTTCAATGGTCGCTTCTTATTTTGAACACAGAGCATGCAAGCTCATTCTGAATTTGCCTGACAAAATTCATGAAGATTTTAAGGGTTTAATCCTTTCTTCTAAGGAAGAACACCCAAGTAAACCTAGAATAGTCATCAACCATCACAAGGGTATAGACCTTCCTACGTAGACTATGAACAGGCATAGGACCAAACAAGTCCATATACAGGAGATACAAGCATCTCACTGATTCCTTAGCCCCAATGCTCTTGAAAGAGGTCTTAGTCTCTTTTCCCTTTTGGCAAGCAGCACAGATACCCTCCTTGGAGTATTTTATTTTGGGATCATTCCTAACTAGCTCATCACTGAAGAGCTAACCAATGGTCTTATAATTCAAATGATCCAGTCTCTTGTGTCATTGGACACAATATGAGACTTTGTCATTTGCAACTAGACATATAGGGAAACTATTATCTAAGCAAGAAAAGTTTAAGCAATAGACATTCTCACTCATAGTGCCTGTTAAGATGACACTTTGTGTAACACCCCAAAATGAAACAGGCAAAGAGTTGGCCTGGCTGGGTGAGAAAATCATCGAGCGGAGCTCGACGAAATTGGCACATTCGACGAAATTTGTCCCGTTCGACGAATTATCGAAAATATGGATATGTCCGAGCAATGTCTTGTGTCAGGTGGCTGGTGTGTGGACACTGAGTGGTGGTTGACTTTTCAGCTTCAATCCCGAGCCCTTGATGTGTTTTGAGGGGAAGAGATCGCGTGGATGGAAGATAATTGATGCCTTATCTGTAGAGAATGGAAATTGGAAATCATTATTCCCTTTGTCTATTCTCTTTCTATCAGAGTTCTGGAGTAGGCCCTCTCAGCTATTAGGGTTAGAGTGCTCTAGTTGTGCTGTTAAAGGAGGATTTGGGGCTGGAATCTAAAGCCAAAGCGAGATTTGCGTAGAGGAAAGTGTAACGATCATTTCTATACGAGTAGAAATGCTTTGCCATGGCTCCAAAGAGATCTTCAAGGGTAATGATCTTTTTTCTTGGACAAGTGAAGTCCTTCTTTTGGAATATGCATGGAATCCCCCACCAAAAGGTGGAAATTCGAGGGAGTTTTTTTGGGTTTATTCATGAAATACCCAGTGAATCTTGCATATAGATCCGGAAATGTGTAGTATGAAATAGGCATACTGTGTGAAACCCATCTAGACAGGTTGGTCTGGATTGGTGATGTTTTATTTTGCGCACCGGAGAAGACTCCGTGTATAAACGAGTATTTTGTGCAGTCGGTGGGTTGTACCTGTGAAGGGTAGTTGTAGGAAGTACTGGAGTGGAATTCCAGGAAAATACCCGCTCAGTGCATGTGTTGTATGCTATGAAAGACTAGTGTTTCTGACACTGCAGGTGGGTGCGGGGATATCTGGATGGTTGGTCCTGATAAGGTTAGCGCTGGAGACGGAAAGAGAGTTCCGTCGCTAACGCTGGGTGATAGTGAGTGTCGCTGGCGATGGCTCATAGCTAACCTGTGATTGTGAAGTCAGTCCTTAGGGGACAGTATGGATATTGTGAGCTATGTGAGCTCTTAAAAAATCTTCGTGCCGAACGGACATGGGGATGCCGACCCGAGTCAGTCTAGTCATTGAACTGACGATTTGAGCAACGGGCAAGGGCTGAACTGTATCCGTATTATGGTTGTCTGACATGAGTGTCTGGGATATTGGTGTTCGTTAGGTTCACATAATGAGAGTTTTAGGCATGCATGTCATTAAGATTATAGTCTCTGGCTGTAGGTCGTGGAGTGAAATGCTCAAGTTGCCATAGGGAATGGTGGTGGGACCATGGTTTTCCGGTACACAGAGAATGTTCCCTGAGTGCACAGAACATCAGGCCTTGTGGTCAACGTTTGTGATATATTGGTGGTGCGTGAGTACACATCTTGTGATATATCTGCTTGTGAAATATTATGTCTGCAGTAAAGGAATACCGCTACCCCTAGTAAGGGGTAGGGTAGTTATAAATTGGGCAGCTGAATGATGAACGTCGCCTTGTTTACCACCGTTGCAGTGGATTGTCCTCATGCAGGTGCTGGAGAGCCGAGTGGAAAATAGTAGGATGAATCCCTTTTTGTTGCTGTTGCTGGCCCTCGAAGGCCGAATGAAGAATTTTACTGTTTTCATATATGGTCGGTCTGCATGCCGATGTTTGTAATCCACACCTGTAAAGCTTAAATGTAAGGCCTTAAGACCAGACCTGTTATGTAACTGGAGGGAATTCCTTTGTGTTAATATATATAAATGTTAGTTTATATATTGCGGACATTCAAATGAGTTGAGTTCAAATAACTTAAAATCTTCTGTTAGCATGTTATGGATTAGGATGCAAATTAGTTTTGATATTAACCTGTAAACTCCGCCACTTGTTTGTGATATATGGTGTGGGGGCGCAGTCGGACCTTCTACTATATGTCATGTAACGGATGGAGGCATTACAATTTGGTATCAGCTTGTCTCGGTTTTCCTATTTCGAAATCATAGTCGAATTCTTTTTTGGGTGGAGAGCACGTGTCAGTGCGACCCGCTTTAACCGTAAATGAACTCAAGAATGCCCACTAAGGAATGCAAATACACCTGTTTGAGGAACCTGTGCATTCCTATATTATTGATCTTACTTGTGCAAAGTCGCTAATGTGTGTCTTGTCCACCTATAGGTGACTTGAAGTGGTGCTTGGCAGTCTGAGCCCGAGCATTCTGATGAGAGTGCGGCACCAGTTGAGGTGCCTACACCTCCTCCTTCTGCGGAAACAGTACGCTTAGTTGTTGAGGCGCTGTTTGCAATGATTCATGTACAGCCTACTGGGCAAGCGCAACCTGCAATGGTGCCCGAACAGGTTGGTGTGAGGCCAGAACCTGGTGAGGATGTTGTTGATCCTCGAGCAGTTGAACGGCAGTTGAAACAGTTTATGAGTTTTAATCCTCCTACGTTTATGGGTGTGGGATCCCCGACGCAAGCGGATGATTGGTTTTCCCGCGTCAAGAGAATATTGACGGCGATAAGGACTGAGGAAGAAAATAAAGTCACCTTGGCCACCTTCTTGCTGGAAGGCGAGGCCCGGCTATGGTGGGACGAGATAGAGTTGCACCACTTAGCGGGCAGACAATTAACAGAAGTCTCGATATAGGAGTTTTCGAGATTTTTCTTGGCAAAGCATTTGCCAATAGCACAGCGCATCACCATGGAAAATGGGTTCCAGCGTCTAACTCAGGGTGAAAGTAGCGTTGACACTTACCTACATGAGTTTATACGGTTGGGACGCTATGCGGGGTCTACCTTCGCTGATGAATAACGTAAAACCAATCGGTTCTATGAAGGACTGTGGGATGAGTTGAGATTCCTGCTCTCGAGTTCGGTGAACCAGGGGTTTCAAGCGCTGGTGGATACGGCGTATGTGTTGGAAAAAGATATGAAACGAGTGCAAGAAAAAGGGACTTGGCTGTGAAAAAGTCTGAGTTCAAAGTGTCGCACTCAGGGAAATCAAACTACCGAAGGAAATGGGGTAAGAGATCCAAGTCTTCTACACAGTCTCTCTCGAGTGTTGCATCTGGAGCAACTTCAAAGCAAGAGTCTCGTACCTGTTATACATGTGGTAGAGTTGGACATATAGCCCGTCATTGTCAGGTTGGTCCACCAAAGGTGGAAAAGAAGACAGGAGCATCATATGTTGATAAGGGAAAGGCAGTGGTGGAGTCCTCTGCGTCCCAGACGCAGCCCCGAGTGTATAATCATGGCCAGCATGAGGCCACAAAGCAAAGTGACGTCGTCACAGGTACGATCTAAGTTATTAATTATTCCCTTTTCATATTTCATACCTTGTATGTAGCTTGTGTATGATGTGTTTGTATTAGGCTCTGTCCTGATTCAAGACTATCCGGCGAGAGCATTGTTTGATACGGGTGCTTCGCATTCATTTCTATCTGTGGACTTTGTGTTATGGATCAGAGTGCTGATTCGTATGGTGGCAGATATTGTGAAGGTGTTATTACCGAACGGATGTGTTATGCATGCGGATAGAGCTTTCTTTATGGAGGTACGAATAGGAAGTCAAGATTTCGGGTTGGAAGCATCTGTGCTGCCGATATCAGAATTTGATGTGATCTTCGGTATGGACTAGCTCTCGGAGCTGCGTGCCTATATAGATTGTAATTCAAAGGAAGTCACACTGGGGCAGAATACCGAACGAGAGACGAAATTCGCTGGTATGCGAGGATCGAGCAAGACATTGATGTCCGCCCTCCAAGTGGTTAAGGCAGTTCGGAAAGGCGCAGATTTATTCTTCACGCTTATTGAGGCTGTTGAGCCAAAGGCTAGTGTGAATGATGTTCCGATTGTTTCGGAGTTTGCCGATGTATTTCCGAAGGAGCTTCCGGGATTACCACCACAGTGGGAGATTGACTTCTCGATTGAGTTGGTGTCAGGTGCAAAACCCGTGGCCCGCTCGCAATATCGAGTAGCGCCAAAGGAAATGGCGGAACTAAAAGTTCAACAACAAGAGTTGTTGAAGAGGGTTATATACGCCCAAGTATGTCACCTTGGAGCGCGCTTGTTCTCTTTGTGAAAAAGAAGGATGGTAGCCTGCGATTGTGTATTGATTATCGTGAATTGAACAAGTTGACAGAGAAAAACAAATATCTGATTACACTGATAGATGACTTGTTTGATCAACTGGCTGGATCGATAGTATACACAAAACTTGATTTGAAATCTGGCTACTACCAGTTGCGGATTCGGGAAGGTGACATTCCCAAGACAGCGTTTGGAACACACTACGGTCATTACGAGTTCACTGTACTGTCGTTTGGGCTATGTAATGCGCCATTAGTGTTCATGGACTTAATGCACCACACTTTTAGAGAGTACTTGGATTTATTTGTGATCATCTTCGTCGACAATATTTTGGTGTACTCTCAATCGGAAGAAGATCATGCGAACCATTTACAGATGGTGTTACACACCTTGAGGAGAAATCGGCTCTATGCTAAGTTCTCCAAGTGTGAGTTCTGGCTATCTTCAGTGGATTTTCTTGGCCATGCAGTGAGTGGAGAGGGCATTGTGGTAGATCTGTCAAAGATAAGAGCCGTACGGGAGTGGCCGGTGTTGTCTTCGGTGGCCGAAGTCAGGAGTTTCCTTGGACTGGCGGGCTACAGACGTTTTGTAGAAAATTTCTCACGGATTGCTTTGCCTCTTACCACATTAACAAGGAAGGATCAGAAATTCATTTGGACACTGGAGAGCGTGCGAGCTTTTTAAGGGCTAAAGAGTTGTTTGACCACGACGCCCATTTCGACGTCGCCATATGGTACAGACGGCTATGAAATTTATAGTGATACCTCAAGTAGTGGCTTAGGCTGCGTTCTTCTTCAGTTTGGAAAGGTGATTGCTTATGGCACATGCCAGTTGAAAGTGCATGAGCAAAACTATCTCGTCCAAGACTTGGAGTTGGCGGCGGTTATTTCTGCACTTAAATTATGGTGACACTATCTATATGGCGTGAAGTTTGATATATTCACGGACCACAAGAGCCTAAAGTACCTTTTGGATTAAAAGGATCTCAATATGTGACAACGAAGATGGATGGAGTTCCTCGGGTACTATACCTTTGATATTCATTATACTCCTGGGAAGGGAAATGTTGTCGCAGATGCCTTGAGTCGTAGGACTCCAGCAAGGGCGAATTGGTTGCAGATGCATGATGAGCGTCTGATCCAGGAGTTGGAAGCGTTAGAGATTTCTTGTGTTGACAAGAATTCCACAGCAAATGCATACTTGAACTAGACGAAGGTAGAGTATGACCTTGCGGACAGGGTTCCGCGAGCAACGGAACTTGATGCAAGTTTGCAATGCTATGTAGTGGATGGGTCAAATGGACAATTCTCCTGGGATGATGGCCTATTGCGGAAGGATGGTCGTTTGTGCGTCCTAAGTATGGGTAAGCTAAGAGAAGAATTGATATATGAGGCTCACTTTACGAAATACTTAATTCACCCAAGAAGCACAAAGATGTACAAAGACATGAAAAAGTTGTTCTGGTGGTTGGGTTTGAAGAAGGACATTGCACATTATGTGGCTAAATGTCAGACCTGTGCCTTAGTGAAAGCTGAATGTCAGAAGCCTGATGGTTTTTTGAAGTCGCTACCTATTCCGGAATGAAAGTTTGATGATATTTCGATGGATTTCGTGCACGGTTTGCCGAGATCGCAACGCGGTAACAATTTGGTTTGAGTGATCGTAGACCGCTTGACTAAAGTGGCTCACTTCATTCCGAATAAGATGGACGATTCAGTGGAAGTTTTGGCAATGTTGTATGTGGAACAAATAATACGATTACACGATGTTCCCCGTAGCATCGTAAGTGATCGAGATGGGCGCTTCACTTCAAATGATTAGAGGCTAATCCATCAGTTGTTGGGGACAAAGTTAACATTCAGTATGACCTTTCATCCATAAACAGATGACCAAACTAAAAGGACCAACAGAACGATGGAGGACATGCTCCGAATGTGTGCTTTGGATTTTGGAAAGAGATGGGAAGATCATCTTTATATGGTAGAGTTCGCCTACAATAATAGCTAGCAAGCTAGTATAAATATGGCACCGTTTGAAGCTTTGTATGGTAGGAAGTGTCGTACATCGTTAGCTTGGGCGTAAACAGACAAATCTAAGTTATATAAGCGTAAAGAAGTCGAAGAAGCTAATTCGACAATACGCTTTATTCGTGAGAGGCTATTGATAGCCCAAGATAGACAATTCAAATACTATAATGCCAAGCACCGGAATTTGGAATTTGTGGTTGGCGAGTGGGACTATTTAAAGATCAAACCATTCAATGGCGTATCCAGGATTCAACGCTTGAAAAAGCTGAGTCCAAGATATCTTGGTCCGTTTGAAGTGGTGAAACGAGTTGGCGAAGCTGCCTATCGGCTAGCTCTTTCAGCAAAATTGAGTAGATTGCATGATGTGTTCCACATCTCAGTGCTTCAAAAATCTGTGAAGGATCCAACTCAAGTAATTGCGAATGATCGCATACCGGTCGAATCTGGGCTAACGACAAAGGTAAGGACCCATTCGGATCGAAGATAAAGCGGATAAGCAATTGCGGAATAAGACAATCGGGATGGTCAAGGTTCAGTGGGACAATTATGGCCGTGAGGAGCTAACATGGGAGCAGGAGCAGAGCATACAGACAGAATTTCCCGAATTGTTTGTCTAAACTGCTATAACAGGTTTTGTTTTATTTTGGACAGAACAAAAAATGTTGTAACAATTTTTTGTTGAAGAAAATTTATGTTATAACTTATTGGTTTCTGTGTTCTGATGTTGTATCCAAATTTCGGGACAAAATTTTTGTTAGGAGGGGATGGTTATAACACCCCAAAATGAAACAAGCAAAGAGTTGGCCTGGCTAGGCGAGAAAATCGTCATGCGGAGCTCGACGAAATTGGCCCGTTTGACGAATTTCGTTTGACGAAATTTGCCCCGTTCGACGAATTGTAAAAAATATAGATATGGCCAAGCGGTGTCTCGTGTCAGGTGGCTGGTGTGCGAACACTGAGCGGGGGTTGACTTTTCAGCTTCAATCCCGAGCCCTTGATGTGTTTTGAGGGGAAGAAATCGTGTGCCTGGAAGATAACTGATGTCTTATCTGTAGAGAATGGAAATTGGAAATCATTATTCCCTTTGTCTATTCTCTTTCTTCCCGAGTTCTGGAGCAGGCCCTCTCGGCTATTAGGGTTTGAGTGCTCTGGTTGTGCTGCTAAAGGAGGATTTGGGGATGGAATCTAAAGCCAAAGCGAGATTTGCGAAGAGGAAAGTGTAACAATCATTTCCGTCCGAGTAGAAATGCTTTGCCATGGCTCCAAAGATATCTTCAAGGATAACGATCTTTCTTCTTGGACAAATGAAGTTCTTCTTTCGTCATATGCATGGAATCCCCTACCAAAAGGTGGAAAGTCGAGGGAGTTCCTTTGGGTTGATTCATGAAATCCCTAGTGAGTCTTGCATATAGATCCGAAAATGTGTAGTACGGAATAGGCATACTGTATGAAGCCAATCTGGACAGGTTGTTCTGGATTGGTGATGTTTTACTTTGCGCACTGGAGAAGACTCCACGTATAAAGGAGTATTTTGTGGAGTCGGTGGGTTGTGCCTATGAAGGGTACTAGCAAGAAGTACTGGAGTGGAATTCCAGAAAAATACTCGCTCAGTGCATGTGTTGTATGCTATGAAAGACCAGTGTTTCTTGCACTGTAGGTGGCTGCAGGAATTTCTGGATGGTTGGTCCAGATAAGGTTAGGGCTGGAGACGGAAAGAGAATTCTGTCGCTAATGCCGGGCAATAATGAGTGTCGTTGGCGATGGCTCCTACCTAACCTGTGATTGTGAAGCCAATCCTTACGGTACAGTGTGGCTATTGTGAGCTATGTGAGCTCTTAAAAAGGCTTCGTGCCGAACGGACAAAGGGATGCCGACCCGCGTCAGTCTAGTCATTGAACTGATGATTTGAGCAACGGGCAAGGGCTGAACTGTATCCGCGTTATGGTTGTCTGACATGAGTGCCTGGGATATTGGCGTTCGTCAGGTTCACATAATCAGAGTCTTAGGCATGCGCGTCATTAAGACTAAAGTCTCTGGTTGTAGGCTGTGGAGCGAAATGCTCAAGTTGCCATTGGGACTGGTGGTGGGACCCTAGTTTTCTGGTACACCGAGAATGTGCCCTGAGTGCACGGAACATCGGGTCGTGTGGTCGACGTTTGTGATATATTGGTGGTGCGTGAGTGCACATCTTGTGATATATCTGCTTGTGAAATGTTATGCCTGCAGGGAAGGAATACCGCTGCCCTGGGTAAGGGGTATGGTCGTTATAAATTGGTCAGCTGAATGATGAACGTAGCCTTGTTTACCACTGTTGCGGTGGATTGTCCTCATGCAGGTGCTGGAGAGCCGACTGGAAAATAGTAGGCTGAATCCCTTGTTGTTGCTGTTGCTGGCCCTCGAAGGCCGAATGAAGAATTTTACTGTTTTCATATATGGTCGGCCTGCATGCCGATGTTTGTAAGGCCTTAATACCAGACCTGTTATGTAACTGGAGGAAATTCCTTTGTGTTAATATATATAAATGTTAGTTTATATATTGCGGACATTCAAATGAGTTGAGTTCAAATAACTTAAAAGCTTCTGTTAGCATGCTATGGATTAGGATGCAAATTAGTTTTGATATTAACCTGTAAACTCCGCCACTTGTTTGTGATCTATTGGTGGTGCGTGAGTACACATCTTGTGATATATCTGCTTTTGAAATGTTATGTCTGCGGGGAAGGAATACTGCTACCCCGGGTAAGGGGTAGGGTCGTTATAAATTGGTCATCTGAATGCTGACCGTCTCCTTGTTTACCACCATTGCGGTTGATTGCCCCCATGCAGGTGTTGGAGAGCCGAGTGGGAAATAGTGGGATGAAGCCCTTGTTGCTGCTGTTGCAGGCCCTCGAAGACTGAATGAAAAATTTTATTATTTTCATGTATGGACAGCATGCGTGCCGATATTTGTAATCCACACCTATAAAGCTTAACTGTAAGGCCTTAAGGACAGACTTGTTGTGTAACTGGAGGAAATTCCTTTGTGTTGATATATATATATATATATATATATATATATATATATATATATATATATATATATATATATATATATATATATATATATATATATATATATATATATATATATAATATATATATATATATATAAATATATATATATATATATATATATATATATATATATATATATATATATATATATATATTTCTCGAGATCGGACGGTCCAGATATGATCTATGACTATTGTATTATATAATAAAGATATATATATATATATATATAAATGTGGTTTATATATTATGGACATTCAAATGAGTTGAGTTAAAATAACTTAAAAGCTTCTGTTAGCATGCTCTGGATTAGGATGCGAATAGTTTTTGATATTAACATGTAAACTCCGCCACTTGTTTGTGATATATGTGTGGGGCTCCAGCCGGACCTTCTACTATATGTCATGTAATGGATGGAGGTGTTACACTTTGGTCACTTAACCTCTTGATGTGGCACTTATCCTTGTAGAAGAAAATGTCATAACCAAAATCTCATAGTTGGCTTATGCTTATGAGGTTGTGTTGCAACCCCTCCACATAAGCCAACTTTGTGATGGTGATTATGCCATTTGAGATATTACCATAGCATCTGGTTATCCCCTTGTTAGAGCCTCCAAAGATGTCCATGGGTCCATTCTTTACTGTAGTGAACTCCTTCAATAGTTCCTTTGTTCCAGTCATATGCCTGGAACATCCACTGTCCAAGTACCATTTAGGGGAATTGGTACTTGAACTAACCTGAAAAGAACACAAATCACCCTACCTTAGGACCCCAATTTCTATTGGGTCCTAGGTTCACATTAGTTTGAAAATAACCATGCCTTCCTGCAGAATATCTGATAGGTTGGCAACCTTTGGACACTGAAGGATTGTGCCAGCAATCTACAGCATAGTGGTCCACTTTGCTTCAATACCAGAACTCATAGATATTGTATCTCCTTTTTTGTTTGGGACCAGCATTAAGCTGTACTGCTCCCTGAACAGTGGTGAGATGTGATGTTCTATACTTCTATCTTCTTTTAGCAGCCGTTTGACTGAAGGACAGTTTTCAGCTAGCTGTTTTGGTCTTTTCTGAGAACCACCAGCTATATGTCTCTTTTCAGCTAACATGCATGTGATAGCATCTGAGATTGCCATTCCAGTCATGTCAGAAGACTCACCTTGAGTCACTACTTTTGCTGGATGATTTAGATTCACTGCAATTGCATTATCTTTGAGTTTTGGGGCTGGGGTACCAAAAACAAATGGTGCAGGATGAGCCATTTGAATTTTCTCATAGGCAGCCTTAAAGGCTCTCACATGGATGTATCTTCCACCTTGGCTAGGGATACATTGGTCCATACCAGTGGATCTGCCATTCTCCTAGTGACCATAACAGCTTTCATGGTCATACCTGTTTGAAGGCAACAACACTCTGTGAAAAGGAATTTGAGTCAATGAGGCTAGAGGCACAACTGGTGCCTTTCCTTTTCCCTTTCCTTTTGGATTGGAAGGTCAAGCAGGTCCCTTAAATCCCAACCCTTTCTTACATGCTTGGGTAAGGTGGGTGTCAATTAAGGGCAGCACAGTGTTTGACTTAGAAAATTTGGTCACTAACAATTTCTCATTTACGAGATAATTTTCAAGTTTCTGGATAAGTTTCTCATTTGAGACTTTTACCACAGACTCATTGTCAATGATTTCCTTCAGTCGAGCTGCTTGTGCAGCCATGTCAGTGAGGGCTTTTTCTTGGTCCTCACACTTGCTTTTAAGGCTAAGAAGCTCTTTTGTCAGTCTCTTGGTAAGCAGCTTGCACCTCTTGAATGCCTCAAGAAGTTCTCCATACTTGGTAATTATGGAGTTGACATCATTCTCAGAGTCTGAATCTCCTTCATCTCTTGATGATTGAGCTTTAGAGTGTAAGACAACCTCATGACTTGAAATAAAAGATTGTGATTTAGCATTTACCTGAGTCTGACCAGGCAGATCCTGGCTGCTTTCTTCATCTATCATTGTCATCAATCCATGGCATTGAGCATCTTCTTCTTCATCTTCATCCACCTCTGAGTCACTATATGAGTGAGATAGAGGGGCCCTGATCCCTATTATAGCAGCAGGGTATTCTTCAGGTTCTTCTTCAGCAGCAGCTATTAGCCCAATGTAGGCTTCTTCTTATTCACTGTCTGACCCGGAGGAGGACTCAGACCAGGTCTTTTCCTTCTTGGCCACAAGGGACTTCTTTTTCTTCTTTCCCTTATGGTGCTTCTTCACTCCTTCTTTCCTCTTCACTGGGCAGTCAACAACTACATGCCCAGGTTTGCTGCAGTAGAAACAAATAACATTAGAGGAAGATTGTTTATTAGAGTTTGGAGCATACCTGTCCTCCTTAGAGGATTTCCTTCTGTGCTGTGAGGGTGAGGGTGACCTTCTATTCTTCCAATGCCCCTTCTTCATGAATTTTTTGAATTGCCTGGAGAAGGCAGCAAGGTCCTCATCAGATATATGGATGTCAGAGGAGCTGGACCTTGAGCTCTTAGATTCTGACTCAGCAGTTCTCCTGACTGGAGAGATCTTCCTTCTGCTCCTGGTTGAAGCATCAACTCTGAAGGCCGCAGATTTCTCCTTGCTATGTGACTTACTGTTGTTCTCTTCTTCTTCCTTCCTTGCTGCAAGCTGCATCTCATAAGATAGTAGCTTTCCAAATAGGGTTGGAGGTGGAGTTTCAGCTAGCTTGTTCATCTCCCTGATGACGCAAATCTATGTGTCCCAATCATTTGTAAGGGACCTGAGAAATTTGTCATTCAGCTCATAGGTGTTGAAGACTCTTCCATATGTTCTCAATTCATTAACAATTCAGAAAAATTTTTCAAAACTTTCAGCAATGCCCACAGAATTTCCTTGTTTGAAGGCCTCATACTCCTAGTTGAGCATGGATTTTTTGTCATCCCTCATCTCTTCTGAACCATTCATGAATACAACTAGGGTGTCCCACATTTCCTTGGAGGTCTTACAATGCACCAGATTCTGGAATGTAGAATCATCTACTGCACTGACAATGATATTTTAAGATCTCTTGTCCATGGAGGCAGGGAGGAGCTCATCTTTGTTCATTTATTCATAAGACATAGGAGTCTGGATGTTGGAATCCAGAACTGAGATCTTCATAAGGATGAAAGGTCCCTCTTTAACTGTAATGTAGATCCTATGGTCAGCAGCTTCCATGAATAGCATGACCCTTTCCTTCCAGAGGCCAAACCCTTCCTTCCTGCAGATTGGTAACTTCATGGCCCCCAGTTCTTTGTAGTTTACAGCAGACCTCATCCTTATTACTTGTAGCTAACCTTGGAAGTATACTCAGATTGTAAAATCTTTTTTGAGTAACCTCCTTCTGATACCACTTGAAAGTTACTTAACTGAAGGTTAGCTAATCACCTAGAGGGGGGGTGAATAGGTCTTTGAAGTTTTATTAGTTCTTTTGCTGATTTCAAATTAATCTATCTAGAGCTTGTCCTTAGTTCCTGCAATAAGAAAGAAAACAAGCACCATAGCAAACACACAAAGATTTATAGTGGTTCCCTAATTGGGTACATCCACTTTCCCTCCCATATATCCAATTTATTTGTTGGACTATGCACAAACTCCACCAATATGCTCCTCAGAGCTTACACCTCAAGCCCTCATCCTTATACACAGATTCTTCACATAATCCAAACTCAGAACCACAAGGGTTCCTACCTCATAGCCCTGCAGAGCTCCTACAACTCAGTGATCAACTGATCACCTACCTCAACCTTATTTCTAAGGCCTATAACTTAGGCTCTTCATCCCTACAACTTCAGGCACAAAGCCCTACTCTCAGAGTGTTGCAACACTCTTACAACTCAGTACCCTTCCAAGTACCTACAGCTTAGCCTCCTCTAAGGCCTACAACTCAGTGACACACTTGTCACCTATAGCTCAGTGACTCTCCAGTCACCTACCTTAGGCACAAGGCCCTACACTCAGGCTGTGAGGACAACCCTACCTTAGATCCACACTTGGATACTACCTCAGAGAGCAGCACTCTCCTACCTCAAGCAATTAAGCCCTATATCTCAGATCCACTCTTGGATCCTACCTTAGTACCCTAACAGGGCACCTACCTCAGTGACTAATTAGTCACCGACCTTAGGCACAAAGTGCCCTACACTCAGATTCAAATAAACTGAATCCTACCGGAAGTGAATATAGAATATTTAAGAAAAATAAAACAACTAACTCAGAGATAAATCTCTGAGTCTACCTTGCTGGACGGAGCAGATATCAGTCCAGCACTCTTGCTGTAGAAGGAATTAGTCCTCTTCTACAGCTAACACTTTTCTGCTGCATAAATGAACAGCTGTCAGCTTGCTGAATGGATGAATCAGCTTCTCTGTTCTGGAGAGAACTATCTTGCTGAACTTGAAGAGCTTTAGCTATCTTCCATTGTCTGCTGGACTTGAGCTTTCAAGCTTAATGGAGAAGATGTCCAGCCGCCTCTAGTTGTTTTTTGTATTTTCTACGTTTTTGCTTCGTCCATTGCCCTAATCCCCTTTTCGTTTTCCTTTTTATATGCACTAATTTGAATCAACAACACAAATGTGTGTGGGCCCAGCCAAGGATTGGTGAGCCCCACCTCCTTCAGAAAAGGACAAAGCAGCTTTCGGTGCCACTGCAGCTTTCCCACAATGGCTACATGTAAGTTGACTTTGATGACGTCAGCAATGATCATCACCATCTGGACTTGGAAAATATTTCAGAAATTCATAAAGCATTGAGTGATGTTAAGTCACTTAACGCCATCTGTCTTGGCTCTCAGCACTTTTGGACTTGTGAATTTTCTCTGGATTTGTCTCAGCGGTTCTGTCTCAGCTGTCTCGGCGGTTTCAGTGGTTTCTTATTAACAGCTGAGACAAGCTTCTGTCTCAGTGCTTTCTTCTTAACTGTCTAAGCGCTTTATTCTTAACTGCAGGGACAACCTGCTGTCTCAGCGCTTTCTTCTCAGTGGTCTCAGCACTTTCTTCTCAGTTATCTCAGCTGTCTCTGCGCTTTTTGCCTTAGTCAGTGTTTCTGGCTTTAGCTGCGTTTGACGATTTGTGGGCTGAGCTCGACGAACTCTGATCTTCTCAGCAGTCTCAACGCTTTTTGCCGTAGTCAATTTTTCTGGCTTTAGCGCGACAAGTGTTGAGCTGATCTCGACGATCTTTAAGCTGAGCTCGACTAACTACAAACTGAGCTCGGTGAACTTCAAGCTGAGTTTGATGAACCTTGAATACTGAGCTCTTGAACTTATCCCAAGGAATGTTGAGCTGAGCTCGATGAATTTTGAGTTTAATACCAAACTCATTTTTCTTCGCATGTCTAATCATGGACTACCTGCATGCAAGAATTAAAACAAACATCAAATACATTATGTGTGAATGTCATTGACCCGTTTGACTTCTTACAAATCTGGGATATTAGGATAAATTGACCCAACACCCAGCCCAGCAGCAGCAGCCGGTACGGATTGAATTTCTACCCAGAGTAGGGTAAGATGACGTATGTGAGGACCGGTTCAATATAGGACCCCGATGAGGTATAAGAGTGATCCACAGTGGAGTGGGGATCGAGGCCACTCGAAAAGCAAGCCTCAATCTCGTATACCGTCGGAGCGTCGCTACGACATCCTAGACCCCACCTCAGAGGAGAAGATCACCTTCTCAATGAAGGATATACCAGATCATGAGGATCAGTATTGTGATGCGCTAGTCATCCAGACAGTCATCGAGGGCTACACCGTCTCCCGGATCTTGGTTGACAATGGGAGCTCCTTCAACAACATTTTCAAGAAGGCATTTGACGAGATGAAGGTGGAACCAAGGAGGGTGTTGGCCTCAGACGGACCCTTGTTCAGATTTTCAGGAGAAAGGAAGGAGGTAGAGGGTGGATTCAGACTCCAGGTGAAGTTGGGGGGGGGACCTAAAGGAACTGTCGGTTTGTCATTGTTGACGCTCCGAGCAGTTACAACGCCATCTTTGGAAGACCCCTCATCAGCGCCTTCCGTTGTATGCCACCGTCATTTCACCAGTACCTCAAGTTTAACACTAGAGGGATCCATGTCAGGATCAGGGATGATCCCAGGATGTCAAGCCAGTGCTACGTCACGGCCGTCAACACCATATCCTGGCTATCCAGGGCGGAGGAGATGGACAAGATCATGGAGAGATTGAGCAGGATGGAGGTTTCAGAGGAGAAGGAGGCGAATGTCGGCCATCATACCTAAGTAGCATGAAGAAACCTTGCTTTGGTGAAGTCTTTTCCCTTTTATGGTTTTGTAATGAGCTCTACCCCTGACCAGCTGAGTCAGGAGGTCATGTATCCTAAAATTTTCCCTTTTGAGCATGTTGAATTTAGTATAGTTCGAATATGCCTCGATAGTAAGTTCTCGTCCCGAGAGGATCTCCTCATCCATGCTCCCACTAGCTGTATGGGCCGAATGTACCTCAGTGGCGAGAAGGAACCGAGCCCCAAGAGGATCTCCTCACCCAGACTCTCACTAGCTGGATGATTCAAATGTGCCTCGATGGAGGGAAGGTTCCAACCCCGAGAGGATCTCCTCATCCAGGCTCCCACTAGCTGGATGAGTCGAATGTGCCTTGGTGGAGAGAAGGAACTGACCCCCCGAGAGGATCTCCTCACCCAGGCTCTCACTAGTTGGATGAGTTGAATGTGCCTCGGTAGAGAGAAGGTTCCAACCCCAAGACGATCTCCTAACCCAGGCTCTCACTAGCTGGATGGGTCCAAAGTGCCTCGGTGGAGAGAAGGTTCCAACCCCGAGAGGATCTCCTCATCCAGGCTCCCACTACTTGGATGGGTCGAATGTGCCTCGGGGGTAGAGTCCCGAGACAAATCCTACCTCGAGGGGATCTCTCCATCCAGGCTCCCATTAACTGGTAGGGCAGGTTGACCACTCAGGGAGTTTAAGTGAATTCTACCCGTACGGGATCTCGCCACCCAGGCTCCCATTAGCTGGCATGACAGGTTTACCCCTCGGAGAGGCCAAGTATTTTCGGCACCAAGAGTACTACACTTAGCAAATACGTTGGGTTGGATGTTTCTTTCCGAGCGTATAACTCGCTCGAAAAGAGCGGGGATTGTGTACAACCCCGTATTCACGGAGTAGGGTCCCCAAGAAAGCGCGAGGCATAATCTAGAGGATGGTCCGGGACAAGTGAGCCCAAAGGCTAAGGGGGCAAAGGGTGAGGTGTGGCGGGAGGTCGACACTCACCCCAGCCTGTTTTAGGGGACGGGTGTGGCTGGAGGCCGACACCCGCCCCGGCCCCTCTTCAGGGGGCGAGTGCGGAGGTAGGCCGGCACGCGCCCCTGCTTGTTTTTGGGGGCAGGTGCGGCGGAAGTCCGGCACCCGCCCCGACCCCTCTTTATGGGGCAAGTGCGGCGGGACGACGACACTCGCCCCGGCCTATTTTAGGGGGCGGCTGCGGCGGGAGGCCGACACCCGCCCCGGCCCCTCTTTAGGGGGCGAGTGCGGTGGGAGGCCGACACTCGCCCCAGCCCTTTGAGGGTCTCGCCCGACCCCTTGGAGTTCTCGCCCGGCTGGAGGTCTCGCCCGGCCTAGTTCTCACCCGGCTTGAGGGTCTCGCCCGACATGTGGGACTGCTATTTTGCCCCTGGTGGGCTGCAAATAGCTGTTCAGAACAACGAAATGTGGCTGTTGGCAGACCAGCCCAGGGTATTACAGTAATTTTAGAGCAGCGATATTGCGCTATTGGCAGGTCATCCCCAAAAAATTGATAAATAGACCCTTGAGGTGCCTTGGGGAGGGATCAGTTTTCAACAATCTTCATCTTCTTCCTTCATCCTCCAAGACACCTAGCTCAGCATTGGCTAGGGAGGGGGAGATCTTAAAGGTTTTCCGGGTGTGAGGTGGGACCTCCACGCTAGAGCCAAAGGTCATTTTTCAAATTCAGGTCTCTCACCAAAGGACGGTTTGAGAGAAGTAGGTGTGAGCTGCACCCCTAGGTCCGAACTCTAAGTGAACCGAATCTCGGTTTCAACACACCTCATTATTGTAATGAGGAGCAGCATGTCGCCATTGGTTCTCTACACACTCTGTAAACAGCCGTCAATAGTGAAGTTTGACTGGCACCGTAGCGATCACGTGGTTTTTTTATCCATTTAAGGGGTTTTTCCATGTTAAAATTGGCTTGTGTGCTTTTGTTTATTCTATGACTATGTGCGCTCAACCGCTACACGGGCTAAGACGGTCTAATTTACTCCGGTCTATCTGAAGAGTTGAGTTGGCCGCAACAGGTATACTGAAGAAGAAAAATAGTATAGCTTAAGTCAATTTAATATGAGCCTTTGGATTGACTTATAAGGATCTTCAATGTGAGTGAACTGGATAATACCCAGTTGGAGGCAATTGGAGAGCATCCTCATCCCTCACAACTACGGTGCCAACGATATTCAATGCAAAATGGCAGCTCTGCCATCCATGCATTGCTCAATATGGAATGTAAGATGGACACATAAAGGCAAATTAGGTACATGTCTCAGTGGATTTTTGCAAAAAATTTCCTAGTCTCAAATGTTTGAACCAATGGGGACCATGCTTGTCTCAAGCCGAAACAGGCAAGTCAAGGGCTGTATATTCTTGAGAGAACCTGCGAACTGAGCCATGGGCTGCCGCGTAGGGGCCCTACCTCTTACCGAACTGTCACTTGGAATTTTCCCTCCAAAATCAAGATCGAGCCTAGATGTTCAATATAAGCTTAGATGCAAAAATAACACAAACAGTTTATAACCTCCACCTGCTCATTGATCTGCAGGTGTGTTTCTACTGTGTGGTGGAGGCTGACCTTTAGGTCCTCACAAATTCTCGTGAATGTCTTTTCATTAAACTAGGTGTCATTGTCGGTGATGATAACTGTCAGAATGCCAATGGGACAGATAATGTTCTTCCGGACAAACTGTTTGACATTTTCCTCGATTATTTTGGCAATGTGTCATTATCAGTTATGATTGTCTTCAAGCGCTCATGGGAAATTTTCAAGCAAACTTTGAAGTCTTAGAAGATCTTTGAGGAAATCTTCGAGCACGTAGGAAGATATTCAAAGGAATCCTCTTGTGATCTTTTGGGCGTAGGAGACAAGGTGGGATCAAAATGATTGTTTAAGGGCTCTTTTATAGATTTTGAGAGTGACATTTTCGTAATTAGGTGGTCATGGAGTTTGATTATCCGCACACCGCAACCATATAATATGTTATATGTTCACCCATTTTGGGTCGTTTCATCGTTACACACACAATCATGATGTGTTTCTTCGTTAATGAGCACATCTATGATGGATTATATGGTTATGCACACATCATAACCATATAATTTACTATGTGCACACCGTCATGTGAATTTTCATTATACGCACATGTGTCATCATATATTTTACTACGCGCGCACACGCATCAATATAATTATTTATGTGCACACTTATTATGAGAATTTTGTTATGCGCACCCCATAATGTGTGGTTTCATGGATAACAGGGCGTGGTAGTGGAGGGAGGGCGGCAGAAGTTTGGCAGTGGCCAACGGGTCGACCGATGGTGGCCAGACGGCGGATTTCGTCTGGCAACGAAGGCTGGATGGCGGAGGCCAGCCGATGGAGGTCGGCCGACAGCGGAGGACGGATGAGTGGCTAGTCGCGTGCCAGAGGAGGCTGCATAGCGGCGATGGCGCCTGATCGTGCAGCAAAGCACATGGGGTACGCACAACCATGCAAAGATGTGATAGTGCGCGACCGTGCGGCGGATCGGGCGATAATGGTGGCCACCCGACCGAGGTGGTTCAGACGTTTTTGTGCATGGTTGTGGTGTGAGTTGGTGGTGGAGTTAGTGGGTTGACTTTGGTCAACCCCACGCACCCCTACTCTGCACTAAAGGAGGTGAGTCTCTTGGCTATCCGCAACCCAAATTTCCAATAAAATTAGGCGGTCCTCGTCAATAATGATGAATTTTTAGGCTTTAATTTTAGGTTTTAGTCTTAGCTAGGTTTTAGGTATTATATGTGTGTGCGCAATGTCCGTTAAATTGCGCGTCCATGTGGATGAAATTTTGCATGTGTCTTTGTGTAGGTGTTTGTATGTGTGTGGATAAAAAATGGTTTCATGTGTTTGTATGAGGTTGGAATTGTGTGTTTTTATGTGTGTATGTGGATAAAACTGTATTTTCAAGTTCTTGTTTTTGAACAAAAACGTGTGTTAAATGATGTGTGTGGTTTTGTGGACATTATTTTTAGGTGATTGTTAACCGCAACCCGTAATTGGTTATTCGCATCCCAAAATCTTCTAATTTTTCGCGTCTTTTCGAAATAAGCCTTATACATGCAATTTCAGAAAAAGTGTTCAACACGAAAGTTGTAGATATCGACGAGATCTACAACTTTTGTGTTGAACATCTTTCCTAAAATAGCATGTACAAGGCGTATTTCGAAAATGCGCAAAATCTGGGCATATTTCCAAAGTACGTCTTCTACATGCATTTTTAGGAAAAGTGATCAACACGAAAGTTGTAGATCTCGTCGATATCTACAATTTTCGTGTTGAACACTTTTCCTGATATTGCGTGTATAAGGCGTATTTCGAAAAAGCGCAAAAAATTGAGAGATTTTGGGGTGCGACTAGTAAAAGAACGGGTTGCGTTTAACAATCACCTATTTTTATTTGTTCAGTTTTTTTTTTGTATTTTTTTCTGTTGTTGAGAATATCATGGTTATGCATGTCCATGGTATCTCATTTATTATCCAGTTCATATTTTTGTCATTTAAATTACAAATTTCAGTTCCAGCTACTGAATTTTAAAATGTTTCTGAACAATAAAATTATTAATTTCAATTTCATTCTTGTGAAAAGAATTTGTTTTCAGCCACACTGTGTAATTTCTCATCTAATTCTAATTCCAACAATCCAACCCCCGAATTCCTTACTGATGGGGATGAAGCTCCATTAATACAGGAATGAGTGTGCATTTAACCATCTCCCACATGATCCCTCCTATTATGGAGATCATGAGTTTGACTAGTCAACACACTCCCCCCATGATATCTATCACAATAGGAGAGAGCATGGTGGCCTCCCACTCAACAACTAACGCCGGCGGCCGCCGGCGGCCGCCACCGGCCTCCCGCCGCCCTCCGCCCTCCGCCCTCCGTCAGCCGCTGCCCGACGCCCGACGCCCACCGCCGCCCGCCGCCCGCCCCCGTCAGCCGGGCGCCGCCGCCCGCCGGGCGCTGCCGCCTCCCGCAGCCGCCACCGCCGCCGGCCGCCGCTGTCAATCGCCGCTTGCAGGTCGACCACCGTCTGATCGTTACTGAGCATCTGTCGCCGTCCGATCTGCAAGCAACCACCCACTAAACCACTAAGTTAGTGGGGGGGGGTCGTCATAACCACCTCCTGCGGGCTATAAAAGGATCCACATGTCTTCTCATTTCTGACCCTTTTGGCTCGGGAGTCTTCTCCTTCCTAAAGTCAGAGCTCTGCCGAACTCCTCCCTCGGGTCATCCTCAAGCCGCCTACGAGCCAAGTGCCCAAGTGCGTGGAAGAAGGAATAAGACAACCACCGCCAATGCTCAAGCACATCAGCCACCAACTTAGCATCCAGAACTCCCTCGGCGCAGCTTGTTGCCCATTGCGAGTCAGAAACTCTCTCTCACCTCCAAATTGTAATGAGGAGCGGTCTGTCGCACTGGATTATTCAAACGCGTTGTAACCACAATTTGATAGTGGACTTTGACCGACACAGATCCGGTCACATGATTTTTTACCCAGTTGGGGGGTTTTTCCACGTTAAAACCACTTGTGTCAACTCTCTCTTTTCGTTGACTGTGTGCGCGCTCGACCGTCCCAAGAGCTAAGGCGGTCCAATTAACTCCGGTCCGACCGGGACGCTGAGTTAGTCCGCAGTAGTTTGACGCCGTCTGTGGGAACCACGATTCCCGACATCCTTCTGAAGTCACGACCTCCCTCTTTGCAGCATCCAATCCCGCTTCAATGGCGGAAAGAAGCACCCGCACAACTGAAGGATTCGTCCCAGAGGGACACATTGAACCAACACGCTCCCCATTCTCGCGTGGACGTGACATTGACCGCTAAGGCCGCTTTCGCACCTGTCACCGCCCTCGAGGGGCATGTTTGACAAATGGAGGAGCGACAAACTGAAATTCTTGCTCTGCACAGGAATCTGGGAGCGCCTCCCACTCCTTCCCTAGCACCGGTCAACCTTCCACTGCCAAATCACGGTGGGGCGCAAGAAGTTCCAAGGCAAGAGGCGCCCGGAGATTACTTTGACGCCGCCAGCTCCACGCACAAGGCTCATGGAGGAACCGAAACTGGGTGGCACCGCCACAACTGGGGGGACGAGCCCCGACTTCTCCCGGTCAAAAGGTACACCCGGGAAGAAAACCTGGAGGTGATCGCAGAGGAATACCGGAAGGCCGGCCGACGGGACATTCACTCTCGCCGACCACTCTGCCAGGGCTCCCCCTCGCACCGCAAATCCTGGCACATCCAATTCCTCATGGTTTCAAGCTGCAGAACATCAAGACGTTCGATGGAACAGAGGATCCGTTGGAACATGTCAACCACTTCACTACTATCATGAGGATCTGAAATGCACCCGATCAGTTGCTCTGCCAAGTGTTCCCAGCCACTCTCAAGGGGCAGGCCCGCCACCTGGTTCCACTCCTTGAGGGTGGGCACCATCGCCAACTTCATAGAGCTAACAAGATAGTTCGTGGATCAGTTTATAGCAAATCGGAGGATCGTCCGCGACCCTTCTCACTTATCAGGTATCCGCCAGAATGAAGGGGAGTCTTTGAAAGACTTCTTCCGCAGGTTCTCTGCAGAAGCTCGTCAGATCCCAGGTGTCGACCCAGAGCTGTTAAGAGGAGTATTCCATGGGGTCTCTGTCCTAGCGGATTCTATTCAGCAATGATGAGGGAAACTGTGCCAAGTTATCCAGATCTTGTTCACCGGGTTGAGGCCCAGATAGCGGCCGACGAGGTCATCGAAGCACACCGCCAGCGGTTTGAAGGTAGACAAAAAAGGAAGAAAGGAGAGGAACAAACTCTCATATGACAAGAAGAACGGCGTCAGACTGAGCACCGTGGTGACAGCCGTCGACGTGACCCTCCAAGGACTGGGGGGCAACATCCCCTTCAAGAATACACCCCTTTGAATACCACTCGCACTAACGTGATGTACGCAATTCAGAATGATCCGGCATTCCAACGACCAATAGTACCACGACCAAACCCCAATGCTGACCAGACAAGGTACTGTGAGTTCCATCACACGCCTGGTGACAGCATCGAAGAGTTTGTCGGGCTGAAAGATGAAATTTAATGCCTTATCACCATCAGGGCCTACCCCCTCGCGATTGCAATCGGATTGGGTACCCACATTCTCCAGCGGTCGGATTGAGTACTTATATTCTCTGCCAAACTAAGTCGCAAGCAATCCCCGCACAAACTCCTTGTGTGGGCTTGCCCCCCCCCCCCCCCCCCTCACGGCTAAGACGCGAGCAACCCTCATGCAAACTAAGCCGCGAGCAACCCTCGTACAAACTAAGACGCGAGCAACCCTTGCACAAACTCTCCGTGGGGATCTGACCCCCTCACGGCTAAGCCGCGAGCAACCCTCATGAATATTAAGCCACGAGAAACCCTTGTGCAAACTAAGCCACGAGCAACCCTCGCGCAAACTCCCCGTGGGGGTCTACCCCCTCACGGCTAAGCCGTGAGCAACCCTCGTGCAAACTAAGCAGCGAGCAACCCTCGCCCAAACTCCCCGTGGGGTCCTTCCCCCCTCACGGCTAAGTCGCGAGCAACCCTCGTGCAAACTAAGCCACGAGCAACCGTCGCGCAAACTCCCCGTGGGTGTCTGCCCCCCTCACAGCTAAGCTGCGAGCAACCCTCGTACAAACTAAGCCGCGAGCAACCCTCGCGCAAACTCACTGTGGGGGCATGCCCCCCCCCTCAAGTCTAAGCCGCGAGCAACCCTCGGGCAAACTATGCTGCGAGCAACACTCGTGCAAACTAATCTGCGAGCAACCCTGCGCAAACTCCCCGTGGGGGACTGCCCCCTCATGGCTAAGTCGCGAGCAACCCTCGTGCAAACTAAGCTGCGAACAACCCTCGCGCAAACTCTCCGTGGGGGTATGCCCCCTTAAGTCTATGTCGCGAGCAACCCTCGTGCAAACTAAGCCGCGAGCAACCCTCGTGCAAACTAAGCTGCGAGCAACCCTCGGGCAAAATCCCCGTGGAGACCTGCCCCCCTCACGGCTAAGCAGCGAGCAACTCTCATGTAAACTAAGCCGCGAGCAACCCTCGTGCAAACTCCCTGTGGGGGCCTGTCGCCCTCACGGCTAAGCCGCGAGCAACCCTCGTGCAAACTAAGCTGCGAGCAACTCTCGCGCAAACTTCCCGTAGGGGCCTGCCCCCTCACGACTAAGCCACGAGCAACCTTCGTGCAAACTAAGCCGCGAGCAACCCTCGTGCAAAATAAGCCGCGAGCAACACTAGCGCAAACTCTCAGTGGGCCCCCCCCCCCTCACGGCAAAGCCGCGAGCAACCCTTATGCAAACTAAGCTGTAGGATAGAACTATGCAAACGAAGCTGCAAATCTGGTTCGCGTAGAATACTCCATCCACATGCTCTCCTACAAGCCAAACTTGCAAAAACAGTACTCAAAGGAGGCAAAGCAAAAAAACAAAATAGCTAAATTACATAAAAAACAATGATGTCATACGGGTCGACGCACAAGAACGCCCACTACAACTGTAAAGCAAAAAACAACACACGACACGTATGGAAGGGGAAAGAATACAAAAACACACAAATACAAAAACATGAGGTCTCTACTCATCAGCAACATCAACATCAGAGCACTCATCCTCAGAAACTTCATCAAAGCTAAAGCCAGAGGTGTTGCATCCTAAGCGTCGGCTGACAAAACATAACTCCTTCGTCGCTCCACGCCTAAGGGCTAACTCACTAGCATCTTCCACTCGAGGCTCCACCTCCTTGGACCAGATCTCGCCGTGCACCTCCTCCGCAATTAGGCTACGGTCTCGCATGTAGTCCAACGACTGCAAGTATTTCGCAAGTCCAGCGGCCTTCAGCTCTGACACATGGCTCTCAGAAGATAACATCTCCACTTTGGCCCTCGATGCCCGAAGTCGAGTCTCTAAACCGATGGCTACCTCCTGGGAATGCTTCAACATCTGGGTGGTCCTCTCCACCAGTGCCTTCTATACCTCAAATGCTGCACGTGCATCCTCCAACTCGGACTTCAGCCCGGGCCCTATCTGATGGAATCGTGAAACGTCACGGGCATGGTCCTCCCTCGAGGAGGAAAGCAGGCTCGTCGTCGATCTAAGTTTTTCCTCAAGGGCCAAATACTCGTCCTTCAAGCTCACAAAATGGTCGTTCCAAGTAATGATAGTCCGGTCCTGAGTCTCAACCTACACAAAGGAAAAAAAATGAAAATTAGCATAACAAGGTAAAGATTTAAAATTTCACGCAAATGAGAGTACTTACCACACCGCCGCCAGCTGCCGCCATTGCAGAAGGAACCCGGAGGGCCGAGCATTCAAGTACCTGAACCTCAGGGGTTGTATCATCTCGGGCAACCAAATGAGCTGGCCCATCCATCATCTCAACACCGCTACAAGAAGTTGCGCTGGTTTTTCTCTTCCGACTTCCACCGGAAGGTGCCTCGATACTCTGCAAAGAATCCAAAGAAATGTTGCACAGCAACAAGCGCTTCTCCTCCACAAATGAGAAAATGTTGAACCAGCGATTGGCCAACTCGTGAGGGTCCGAAAACCCCAGCATTGGGGAAAATTCCCGCTCTTTACCCTTCTGATGGCGACAACGATCGGGAAGCAAATTCCACCCTCCGGCAAGCCCCAAGGGTTACTGATGTAGTCAAAAAGAGTGTTCCCGTGGCGACGGTCTATCTGGGCCTCGAAATCAAGCCAACTCTTGTTGTTGTGAATCTCCACGCGCCCCCCACCATCAGAGCCGACATCACACAACTCTCGGAAGTACTCCAAGGTAAGTCTCACACCATGCTCACGGAAGCAAACAATCATGCCCATATGACGCACTACTCCCAACGAGATAAACTGGGAGATTGGAACCATGCAAAATTTCAAGATCTCGGTCACCTCCTCACCGGGCGAGAATCGAAAGACAGACCTTAAAGTGCTCTCACAGACTATCAACCAGCCTGGGGGGGGGAGGGGGATTCTGCACTCTGTCCTAGGCATGTAGAATTCTCACTTCCAAATCAGCAGGTAGCCCGATCTTCTTCCTCCAAATGATAATTTCGTCTTCAGTAAGAGAAGAGCATACACGCAGTGGTCTCGCGGAACGTCGTTGGCCCTGTCACCAACAAAGAAAAATCAGACGTAGTACGAGAAGAACAACACACAATGGTAAGACCCTCGAAGCGGACCGAAGGGTGCCCCCTTGCACACACGCACGTAAAAAGTAGCTCTTACGGGTCCCGCGCATTGCCCGCACACAGGCACGCGCACGCGCTCGCTGCACGTGTGTCGCGCGCTACAGCGCGTGCTGGGCCGCGCGCTACAGCGGGCACGCGCGCGCCACAACGCGGGCACTATAGCACGCCATCGTTGCGCGCGCATCATGGCGCGCCACGGTCGCGCACGCAGCTGGATGCACGCCCCACGCAACTCGGTCCGCGCGCCCCTCGCGTTGGCTATCGTGGCACCGTCCGATCGTGGGTGCGTCGTCCCCCCTTTCCCACATAAATTTTTTAACATGTTACATGTGCTCGTTGGGCGCCACTCTTCGATATTTCTGGCCTTTCGCTCGTCGTCGTCATGGTCGAAGAGAATGAGAGAAAATCCTAACTCTCTCGCTCGTGCAAACATTTAACAGCAGAGGATTTGGGGGGCAATTGATGAGGATGAAACCCCATTTCTATAAGAATGAGTGTGCACTTAACCATCTCCCCCATGATCTCTCCTATTGTGGAGATCATGAGTTTGACTAGTCAACCCACTCCCCCCATGATCTCCATCACAATAAGAGAGATCATGGTGGCCTCCCCCTCAACAACTACCGCCGGTGGCCACCACCGGCCGCCTACCGCCGCCCCTGCCCACCGTCTGCCGCTGGCCGCCGCCGCCTCCAGCGGCCGCCGCCTGCCGCCCGCCGCTGTCAACCGCCGCCTCCACCAGCCGCTGCCTGCCGTCCGCCGCCGCCGCTAGCAGGTCGGCCACTGTCCGATCATTACTGAGCATTCGTCATCGTCCAATGTACAAGCAATCACCCACTAAACCACCAAGTTAGTGGGGGGCGTCATAACCACATTCTGGAGGCTATAAAAGGAGCCTCAGGCCTCCTCATTTCGGACCATTTTGGCTCCGAAGTATTCTTCTTCCTCAGGTCAGAGCTCTGTCGAAGTCCTCTCACGGGTCATCCTCAAGCTGCCTACGAGCCAAGTCCCCAAGTGCGCGGAAGAAGGAAGAATACAACCACCGCCAACTCTCAAGCACATCAAACACCAAGTTAGCATCCCGAACTCACTCGGCGCAGCCTGTTGCCCGTTGCGAGTCAGAAACTCTGTCTCACCTCCAAGTTGTAACGAGCTGCGGTTTGTCGCCCTCGATTGTTCGAACGCATTGTAACCATAATCTGATAGTGAACTTTGACCGGCACAGATCCGGTCACGTGGTTTTTTACCCAGTTGAGGGGTTTTTCCACGTTAAAATATCTTGTGTCAACTCTCTCTTTTCATTGACTGTGTGCGTGCTCGACCGTCCCGAGAGCTAAGTCGGTCCAATTTACTCCGGTCCGATCGAGACATCGAGTTAGTCCGCAACACTTACAAACACATGGATTCTTAAATTACTTGTCTTGGAGTTGCATTTTTTTTTGGATATGTATTTGATTTATGACTAATAATTTAATTCGAGCATACAATTTTGAATTTTCAATTGCCTTGAATTTTTTAAAGGAAAAAAACTCACCTTCAAATCCTGCAACCTGCATGCCGCAGCGACATCAAAAATACCTTTACTAGTCATCATCAATCCAACGGCCAGACAGTCCCGAATGGGCATCTTGCAGTAGAAGCATGGTAGCATCGCCCCAAAAAACTTGCCGACGACGACCATGATTAAGAATAAAAGCAGGACCTTCAAGTCCATGCTCACTAACTTTAGCGACGCCATATCCATCCTTATCCCCGCCAACGCCAAGAACACCGGTAAGAATACCCCCTCCGCCATCCTTTCCAATCTCTCCACCATCGTCACCCCCAACGGCGCCCCTCCTGGCAAAATCAACCCTAGAAAGAAAGGTGCCGCTAAAGTACGAGACCCGATCAGCTCGCCGATAAATCCGCACCCCATCAGAAGCACCAACACCCCCATAAAGCACGCATTGTTGAGCATTCTGCCCTCCGGCGTTCTCTTTATAGCCAAAATCGTCAGCGGTCTCGCCACAAACACCAGAAACACCATGAACGCAAGGTAAGCGACCGTCGACGTCACCCCCATCGCAATGGAGTGGGACTTGGTCGCCATCACGTATGAACCCAGAGCGCAGCGGCCGAACAAGTTGGTGAATTCGTTGATTACTGAGGCGGACATGGCGAGGCGGCCCAATTTGGAGGTGAGGAGATTGAGATTGGCGAGGGCGCAAGATACAACGACGTAGGAGGTGCCGCTCCATACGTACATCGTAACGAGGATGACTGACCTTTCCCTGAGTCTTGTAGGAATGATGCTTTTGCAGAAGTATTCAGTGAGGACGACGAAGATGGAGGGGAGGATGTTCCCAGTAATGGCGATGGCGAAGGCCTTTTTCCCGGCCTTGGGGATCATGCTTAGATCGGTCTTCAAGCCGGCGAGGAAATAGAAGAGGAAGATCGCGAGAAAAGAGATGACGTTGAGCTGCTCCCAGCTGACAGGCGAGTACATGATGTTCTCAAAGGGCCTGTAACGGCCAAGACATGATGGCCCCAGGATAATCCCCCCCTTCAATTAGTAATCATGCATGTTACAACAGAGAAATTACACTATATAATAATTAATCATCAAAATATGAACAACAGAAATTAAGAGGAAAGGGGATTTAGGGCGTAGATGCATATACTTACAATGATTTGGGAAATGTGTATGGGTATGGAGAGGTGGCTGAGGATGGATTGTGTGATTCGCGTGAAGAGGAAGATGAGCGTGAGCTGAAAGAGGAGGAGCGGGAAGGAGAACATGAGGGGGTTGTCCACCAGCCAGATCCCGGGGGAGGTGGTCTGTACTGCATCATAGCAGAAGATGGATTTTACCTCCGATGTGAAGTTTGCATAGAATTCTTGCGGCGTAACTATCGCCATTGCTATCTTCTTTCTGCCGTCCGATTTAACTACTTTCTTCGCAATTCATTGCGGCGAAGCACATTAATAAACTAAGCTGGTTGGAGTTCTTGCAGAAAGAAGGGAGATGGAGGAGAGAGAGATAGATCGAATGGGATGGAGAGAGAAACAGAGTTGGGGAAAGAGAGGTTGTCTTCTTCCTGGCGCCATTGGTGAGCTGCGAGATGAGTGGAACAAAAAACCTCCGCTGGTCAATGTGGTTTCTAAAATTAATCATGGCTGAACTGCTAATCTGTTTCAAAAACAATTTTAAACGGGAAAAGAAAAGTAAATACAAAAAATTGTGAACAAAATAGAGAGCTAAATCAATGTTAATTAAGGTGATTGTTATGTTCAAATCAATTTTGGATAGGTCAAATCAATTTTACGAACAAATCAAAAAATTATATGCACAAATCAAATTGTTACGTAATATAAAATTTTTTTAAATTCTTTAACAAAATATGAACAAGTAGTTTAACATCAATATTATAAAATTTAATGTAATACAAAAGTTTTAAATTTATCGTAGAAATTTTCTTTTAGTGATGAGTGCAACATTTCAACATTTTTTTCTTCGTTGGAGAAATATGAAAAGAAATGATGAAGATGAGAAATACGAAAAGAAAGGTTTAAACATACGGCTTCCTTCAGATCAAAGAATCTGAAGATGAGCGAAAATGTCAGACACAAATAAATCTGGAGCTCCCGCAATGGTCAGAAGCGAGGATATGTGGTAGGTGTCGTTGCATATGGCTTGCGGTCGGCGTTGGCGGCGGTGTCGGCGACAGCGGTGGCGTCGACATTGGCGGCATCAAAGAGAGAGACGTCGGCGGTGGTGGCGGTGTGGTCGCGTATGGCTCGCTCCTATCAACGTGGTGGGGAAATAGTTTGCCCCCATCAATTTTACCATAATATTTTAAATAATTGTTTAATATTTTTTTATTTTTAAAGTTGGTTTGTACTTATCCAAAATAGGTTTGCCTATAACAGTTACCGTAATTAATTGCACTGCTGAAGTCACTATTAGTCGTCATATTATAAGATAAGGGTGTTTATATTGACAGCCCAATTTTGGATATTGGCAGTCCATTGGCTATTGACAGCTCAGAAAATTGATAATGACAACTCACTGACTATTGTCTGCCCAGTTTTATATAATCGGAAAAGTGTAAAAACGTGGAACTCGGAATTAGCTAAAATACGTGTTTCACACGCCTTTTGAAAACAAGCCTATTATATGACATTTTTTGAAATCAAGATCTACAAATTTCATGTTGAACAGTTTTTATAAAAATGCAATATAATAGGCCTATTTTCAAAAGACGCGGCGTCGGGCGGAACTATTGCGAATCGCATAGTTCTCCCTCTTTTGAATATAGTCCTACTATATTGCAATTTTAGGAAAAATGTTCAACATGAAAGTTGTAGATCTCGACGAGACTACAATTTTCAGATTGAACGCTTTTTCTAAAAATATTATATAGTAGGTCTATTTTCAAAAGACGCATGTTTTTTGTTTTTTGGCTAAATGTGGGTTCCGCTTTTTTCAATGAACCCTTATATAATATATTTCTGAAAATTTCATCAAAGACCAATTGGTTTAGTGGTACTCATACATGTTGTAGCTGGAAGTGATCTGGCTTCAAGACCCAGCCAAATCTTTTTTTCATCCATTAAATAACTCGGCTTGCGGCCCGCCCGGTTCCGCAAACCCGGGCCTGCTTTGCGATAAGCCACTCCGCCCGCCCGGTATACAGGTTCTTGGTCGGTCCGCTGTCATAGCGGGTTTTCATGCTTGACCGGTCGAGGGTCCGGTCAGCAGTCCGACCGGTCGAACCGACCGGTTCTGTCCGAGTTTTAAAAGCTTAGGCGAAGTTTGTTTTTGGGCTGCTATTAAAGACCATATTATGTGTGTTTTTATTGACTTGTCGGGCTGCTAATATCCAAAGAAGTGATGCCAATATACACTCAATAAGATAATTGATAGATAAAATATAGGAATATATATTTCTCCAAATTTTACAAACTATATGCAAGAGCAGCTATTGTTTATAGTATAAGATATTTTAAAAATAAAATATCAAGTGTCACATATTTTGGGTATGCTGATTACTTCTAATTGAGCAAAGTAATATTTTTTTATTGGAATATAAAAAGTGTGTTGAATCTCTAGTTTGGATTTGGGCTTGGTTCACTATTAGGTTATTGACCCTCCATGTATAGCCTAAGATCAAATTGTTAGTTCTAAGGTCAAGGTCTGTTTGACTAGGTTAGATAAACATTGATTCAGCCCTCAGAAGAAATTCAGTGATCCAGACATAGAAGAAATGCAGTCTTTAAGAGTTCAGAGAATCAGTTCGAAGTACTTTGAACTCAGCTCGACGATCGTCGATCGCTGATCGACGAACTCAGAGTCTTTACTCTGAGCTGAGCTCGACGAACTTGGAGCTCAGGTCGACGATATTCCCTCTTCTCTCAAGTTCTCTGGTCGACGAAATTCTATCTCAGGTCGACGAACTTGGAGCTCAGCTTTGACAAACTATTTTCCATATCAACTTTCTCTGTGCTCAGCTCGACAACGACGATTTCTCAGCTCGACGAACTTGAAGTTCAAGTCGACTTAATCTGTCCTGAATTCGACGATTTCTCTCAGTATCTGTTTGGCATTTTCTCTCATTTTGGTTTCAGTTTGAATCATTCTAAGGCTGTAATTCTCTGATAATTAATGCTCATATTCTCAAAAATATGATCGTTTCTTGCAGACATTAATTATGGATTGCACAGAGTAATTACTTGACTTATTTACTGAGACAGTTGAGGAAACACATTTAAGAGTAATTCCAGCCGTTCAAGTCCTAGGATTTCAGCATTAATTTCAGAAATTCTTTTTCAAATTTCAAATGGCAGAGATCCTTCAGAATATTAAAAGACAACTTCTTCTCTTAAGAAGACAGTCAAGGGAATTACAAGAGATTTTTTAGGCAACAAGTGATACAAGTTTTACAGAGAAAAAGATTGTCATCTACAGGAAATTGAATAAGAACATTAACACACAGATCCTTAGTCTTCTTCATTTTCTGCTTCAAGACTTCAAAAGGACAACTTAACAATACTAGTCCAAGAAGTTTCTGAAGATCTTCATCAAGGCATACACCCTATGCAAATCTCTCATCTTCCTGAACCCTCTTTTTCATCTTAGGGGGAGCTTTGACAACATCATCCACTAAAGTCTTCTCAGTTGTTTTAGAAAGTGAAGACAACATCACTTTTCATTTCCAACTTTGTACAGGGTTATATCTCCCTTCAAAAGTTAACCCCTTTGGTTTTTGGACACCTGATCAAAAGCTCAAAAGGGTTGTGAGATCTCCCTTGAAAAAATAGATCTTGTGGTGACAGGGCACCAGAGCAAAAACTTGTGGTGGCAGGGCACCTGATCAAAAACCTGTTAGTGGATTCCTACCAAAGTGTAGTCGCGGACCCAGGATTTTCATCCAACCCGTTCACCAAGTAATAAATTTTAATTTTTGATAACCTACGTACATACTGAAGAACAATTTTGATTTTGAGCACTACGATTCATGCAGAAAATTTGAAAAGGCCAATTGGGTTTATTAACAAATAAATTTAAAGAGAATCTAACGAGACATTATTCATTAATTTTAAAAGATATGATTCACTAATTTCTAGATAAAATTAATTGATGATTTAATAAAATCCAAATCATAACCATGAGACTCTCTTGTGTTATCCATTAGTGTTATCCATTGTAAGAGAAGATGCCGAGGTCTAATATTTCTTCCAAAATATTAAAAATTCTTTTCATATCGAATTTTATTTTCTCAAGCAAGAAAATTATTGCTTATAATTTTATCTTCGACACATTTCATGGTTTTAATTTTTAAAGCAAAATGAAAGAAAATCTATAAATCTAATTTTTGACGGAGAGACTTAACAAAAGTTTACTGGTTGACAAATAAAAAAAATTACTAAAAGGAGATCATTGAGTGAAAAAAACAATAATTATCACCGATGAAATTTACAGTGGATCAACCGGCCATTGAGAGTGTAAAAACTGCGATGGAGGCTACAAATACATATTCACTAGGAAATTTCCGAGAGCAATCAGAGTGTGCAGCTTACTCTTGAAGCACAGATTTGGCAGGAGATTACCAGCAAGCTAGTTGGATGAGAGGCCGAGGGGCTGAAGAGCGCCATTCGTGCCGAGCCTTCGTGGTATGTTGCCATTGAAGTTGCTCTCCCAAAGTTGGAGCACTTCCACTTCCGGCGGTATACGCCCGCTAAGCACTTTCCGAAGACGAGAGATATTCCACAGAGAAGAGAGATATTCTGCCGCCTAAGAAGAATTTTTCGCCGAGGTGTAGTAGATTTTGATGCCAGATGACTCTATTGGGAGTAGAGATTTCTATAAAGTTGCAGTTGGGAAATATAAGTTTTTTAAGCTTTAAATCATGTGTCAGTAGTCTACACAAGCAACAATGACAAGACAAAGCATAGGCTAGACAAAGCATAGGCTACTGTGCTACCTTCAGAAAAAAAAAGTAAAAATCTGACCCGGGCAAGTGCCCGGGTATGTCTCCATCTAGGTCCTCCCCTGTCTGGGTGGTAGAAGAGTGGATGTACCCAAGTTTAGGGGAACCACTATAAATTTCTTGTGTCGTCTATATTGCTCTATTATTTATTTCTGTGTGTTGTGATTGTTTTGTTTTTATTCTCTCTTTATAAATGTACTTATCATTTATTTTAATCTGCTGTAAAATTTAATCAAAATTTTAAAATACTATATTCACCCCCCCTCTAGAGTTAAACAGATGTATCTCTTACTTTCAATTGGTATCAGAGGGTAAGGTTGTTTGGTTTCACAGGCTAACACCTGAACCAAAAGATCTTTGATAGATCTTAATATCTCTAGTATCTCTCTTATATCATGGCACATAATAAAGAATACTCAAGCACCAGACCTCCAGTCTGAAACCTGAATAAGTTTGCTCTCTCGAAGGAAAAAATCAGATTATATATGAACTCAACTGATGAAGATATCTATAATTCTATCTTGACAGGTCCCCCTACTCCTTCTGCATTTACATTAACAAACACCTCAGCAGTTTCACCACCTGAGTGGACAGATGCTCAGAAGAAGTTGAAGATGGCTGATGCTAAAGCCATGAACATCCTAGCTCAGACTATGTCTGATGACATCTTTCAAAAGGTTGCTGAATGCACATCAGCAAATGATATTTGAGACTCTCAAAACCAAATGGTTGTAGGATCAGCTGATGAGAGAAAGGACATAATATCTCATCTCATCTCTCAATATGAAAATTTCATGAAAGATGAATATGAGTCAGTAGCTGACATGTACAACAGAATCAGCTTAATTGTCAATGAGCTGAAGAACCTAGATAAAAATATCTCACTGACTGAGATAAATGACAAAATCCTAATATGCTTCCCTAGCTCATGGGATTCTAGGATTTGGCCAATCAAGGAGGCCAAAAGTCTGAATGAAATTTTCACTAAGACTCTTCTAGGCAAGCTCAAATCTTATGAGCAGCTTATAAAGACAAGAGAAGCAGCTGAGCAGGAAACCTCCTCATCAGGAAGGAAGGAGCAAAACATTGCTTTCAAGGCATCTGAAGAACCAAAATCTCCTCCAGCAAATGATGAACTCCTAAGCTTGCTGGCCAAAAGATTCTATAAGATGGTCAGGAAAGATTTTAGAAGGAAGTCATCTAGACAAGATGACAGACCAAGATATGACAAACTCCTACCAAGGAGATTGTATACTTTGGTTGCAGAAAGTCTGGACACATTCTTCCTAAATGTACAGAGAATCATAAGAAAGAGAAAAGAAGAGACAAAGACTCAAGAAAGCACTACAGCAAGCCCTATTCCAGCAAGCACAAAAGGAAGGAAAAAAGTTTTGTTGTTGAAACCTGGAGTAAAATAGAAGAAGAATCTTCATCTTCCAGCTCCAGTGAAGATGAGGAAGAAGCTAAAGCAAAAGAAGCTTGCTTGATGGCTATCAATGCATCAAGCAATCCATCAGAAGCTGAAGAATCATAAGCAGAAGATTCTGAGACTGAAGAGGATCAGGTAATATCCTCATTTGATTTTAATTCAAATTATTTCAAAACTGAATTTAAATTATTATGTAATGATCTAATCAAATCTGAGAAGGAAATCAAACTTCTTAGAGATAAACTAATTGAACAGGAAAATTTGATATCTGAAAATACTGAACTAAAAGATAAACTAGTTATACCTTACTGAATGAGACTAAGCAATTTGAATAATCCCTAAATGGGAGAAGCATCAAATTGATGGACATCACAAGCACTGTAAATGGCAGGCTTAATGGCAAGCTGGGCTTGGGTGTTTCATCAAGACAACCTCATTTAATTCAAAAAAAAATTCTCTCAACCCCCAGTAAATTCATATCTGAAAAGGGTAAAGAAAAGACAGATGAGAATAACAAACCTACTGAGTTAAATCAGAAACCCAAGAAAAAAAGAAAGAACAAGAAAAGCCATAAGCATAACAATGTTCAACAGATTTCGTCGAATTCAGATCAAAGAAATGTGTACAGGTCGTCGAACTCAAGTCGATGAACGCTGAACGCATATTTTTATTATAATTATTCTTCGAACTGCGATCAACGAAACCAATATGGTTCGTCGAGCTGAGATCGACGATATTGGGGCACAGAGAATGAATATTTCCATTCTCTGAGTGGAGTTCGACGAACTCATCCATATTCGTCGAACTCAGTTCGACGAACTTATCAGAATTCGTTGACCCGAGTTCAAATTAACAGAAACTTTAATTACCCCAGAACATTTAATCAATCAAAAGAATTTGTTAACCCATTTACCTAATGGATGATTCCACCTAGGAAATTTCACCCCCTAGGATATAAAAACCAACCCGAATGTTCTTATATTTCTAGTTTTAAATTTGTAAAGAACCAAGGACCCAAGGTTACCTGAGTCAAGAACATCTAATTTTTTATCTTTTAGGTGAAAGGCTATCCTACCACCGAGGAACAGTGGTACTTGGATAGTGGTTGTTCAAAGCACATGAAAGGCAGCAAGGACAATTTAACAAACTACAAGTCCAAGCTTGGTCCATATGTGATATTTGGTGACTCCAACTATGGCCAGAATGAAGGCTATGAGATTGCAAAGATTGGAACTGTCACTTTCAAGAAAGTAGCATATATGAGTGGTTTAAAACATAACCTGATATCCATAAGCCAATTAGGTGATGAAGGTTATCAGGTATCATTTAACCATTCTTCATGCATTATATCTTCTGTAGATAATAAAACCGTCTTAACTGGTCTTATGCATGAAAACATCTTTGTAGTAAACTTCAAATCTGCTAAGTCAGAAATTTGCTTATTTAATCAAATAAGTAATAATAATGAATTATGGCATAAGAGATTAGGACATGTTAATCTTAAAAATATTGCTAAACTCTCTAGGGACAACCTTGTTAGAGGATTGCCTTCTTGCCCATACAAGAAGGAAAGCCTTTGCAGGGCTTGTTAATTAGGCAAGCAAACCAAAAATAGTTTTAAATCTATTAATAAGAGTGATTCACCCAGAATGCTGTACTTGCTACATATGGATATATTTGGACCCATTGTTGTACAGAGCTTGGGAGGGAAATCTTATACCTTATTTATTGTAGATACTTCTCTAAGTTCACTAGGGTGTTCTTCTTGAGAAATAAGTCAGATAACTTTAAAGTTCTTACAGACTTTCTTTAGAGCATAAAGATTGAGTACTCTACTCCAGTTGCATTGATCAGAAGTGATCATGGTACTGAGTTTGAATCTCTTCCTATGCAAGAATTTTGTGAGATGGAAGGTATCATACATTGCTTCTCTATTCCTAGAACTCCTCAACAAAATGGAGTAGCAGAAAGGAAAACAAAACCCTCATTGAAGCTGTAGGTACATTGCTTGCAGATGCTTACTTGCCCCTATCCTTTTGGGCAGAGGCTGTAAGCACAATAAATTATGTCCTGAATAGAAGTTTAATACACAAACTTAAGGGCAAGACTCTCTATTAACTACTCAAAGGGAAACAACCTAAAATAGATTACTTTAGAATTTTTTGCTGTAGATGTTATATTCATAAGAATAAAAAGAAACATCTTAGAAAGTTTGAAGCCAAAGCTGAAGTGAGAATCTTTTTTGGATATTCCCAAGCCAGCAAGGCCTATAGAGTTTTTAATGAATCAACTTTATAAATGGAAGAATCTGTACATATAACTTTTGATGAAGCTAACATGTATTACAAGGAGAAGGATTCTTCTACCAAAGATTTATTGCAGGTACCTCAAATATGTGGGAAATTGGATGACTTAAACCTCACCAATGAGGCTACATCACATCCCTCTCCACATATTGAAGAAGACAGTGAAGAAGATTTAAATGAAATGATTGCTGAACCACCAACATCAAATATAATTCCACAAGAGGAATTAATTCCTAATGTTGTTGCTGAACCAACTCCTCCTACTAATCTTGTCACACTTAAAGATCACCCTATATCTCAAGTGATTGGAGACATATCAGTTGGTGTGCAAATAAGGCATCAACTCAACCAAGACTTGATGCATGCTTGCTTCATATCTCAACTTGAGCCCCAATCCATAAAAGATGCAGAGCTAGATCCCCACTAGATTATTGTAATGCAAGAGGAGCTCAATCAGTTTGAGAGATGCAGAGTTTGAGATTTAGTTTCAAGACCCAAAGACTACCAGTCATTGGAACTAAATGGGTTTTTAGAAATAAACAGGATGCACAAGGAGCTATTATAAGGAACAAGGCAAGGCTGGTAGCACAAGGATATTAACGGGATGAATGAATTGACTATGATCAGACCTTTGCACCTGTTGCAAGAGTGGAAGCTATCAAAATTTTTCTTGCTTATGCAGCCTACAAGAGGTTCAAAGTGTACCAGATGGATGTCAAAAGTGCCTTTCTCAATGGTGAAGTCAAAGTGGAAGTATATGTGGAGCAACCACCAGGTTTTATCTCTGCAACTCATCCCTCTTTTGTTTTCAAATTGTATAAAGCTCTTTATAGTTTAAAGCAAGCTCCAAGAGCTTGGTATGAGACCATAGCTAGCTTTTTTAGAGCATAAGTTCACTAGGGGCATGTATATAGAACCTTGTTCATTAGGCATTATAAAGATAAAATATTGTTAGTATAAATATATGTAGATGACATCATTTTTGGCTCTACTGATTCTAAACTATGAAAAAGGTTTTCTGACGTGATGCATTCCAAGTTTAAAATGAGTAGCATGAGTGAGTTTTCTTACTTCCTTGGTCTCCAAGTGAAGCAATCTCCTGATGGTATTTTCATTTCCCAATCAAAATATGCTAAAGAGCGAGTTAAAAGATTTGAGATGACTGATGCCTCAGCCAAGAAAACTCTCATGGCTTCCAATGCTGTGATTGATTCTGATGAACATGGCAAGCCAGTTGATCAGAAAACATATAGGGCTATTGTTGGGTCCTTATTATATCTCACAGCTAGTAGGACATATATTATGTTTGATACATGTCTTTGTGCTAGGTTCCAGGTGAACCCTAAAAAAGTCTCACCTTATTTTCTTTAAAAGAATTTTGAGATATATAAAAGGTTGTCCTAATCTAGGACTTTGGTATCCAACAGAGTCAGAATTTGGCTTAACTAGATTTTCAGATTCTAACTATGTTGGATGCAAAGTGGACAGAAAAAGCACTTCAGGAACATGCCAGTTCCTTGGTGATAGGCTTGTGTCCTGGTTTTGTAAGAAGCAGACATCTGTGTCAACTTCAACTGCTAAAGTTGAATACATTGCAGTTGGCAGCTATTGTTCACAATTATTGCGGATTCAAAACCAACTCCTGGATTATAGTCTCAACTTAAATAATTTACCTATATTTTGTGACAATACCAGTGCAATTTCTATTGCACAAAATCCAGTACTGCATAGTAGAACTAAGCATATAGAGATTCGACATCATTCATTAGAGATTATGTGGACAAAAAGAAAATTAATCTTGTCATTATCTCTACTGATTTGCAAAGAGCAGACATCTTCACTAAACCTTTAGATGAGAAGAAACATGTGTTCATTCTGAATTAGCTAGGTATAATTAATGGAGGAGTTTAATTTGATTTCTGTCCAAGGTCGAAGAATTTATCACATTCCGTCGAATGGAGATCGATGATCTGAGAACTATTCTTAAGATATTTCGTCGACCTGAGATTGACGAACTCTCTGCGTGAAGTTATTTCATTGAGCGGAGATCGACGATATTGCTTCAGAAAAGTTTTCGTCGACCTGAGAAAGACAAAAAATTTTCCCCTCTTCCAACTGAGATCGACGATATAATTTCTTCATGAAACTTTTTCATCGACCTGAGAACAGAGATTTTTTATTTTTCGCAGGACAGAGCCCGCCGGTTCATATTCTGAAAAATTATAACTAGGTTTTCGTCGTGCTCTATCTTATGCTTTCTGTTCTCGTGCACTTGATCTCTCTCTTGTTTTTGCAGGAAAACTAATGGTGATTCCGGCGCTCTCCCTCTCTAGCATGAAGTATGACACCGTTTTCGACATCGACTTTGATTCTTTCAACCATACAGATCAGATCTTCACAAACATTATACAGCTGTTTGAAGAACAGCAACTGAAGAAATTCATGACCACCAGGATCAAATTGCCAGCAACTAAAATAAGGGAATGGGTTTATACTTCAACCTCTCCAAATGCAAAAACGATGACCGGTACCATTGGCAGCATTCAGGTTACCTTAACCCCTGATATTTTAACTGAAGTTTTTGGTTTGGCAAATGGAGACGAGGATATTGAAATAGATAATTCTGAATATGATATCATGCTGATTAAAATGGGTCACTCTGAAGGAAACCCTAATAAGCTTCTAAAAAAGAATATATCTGTTCAGTATAAATTTATGGCAGATATTATTGGATGGTTTTTTGTTGGGCAAACACACAACCCATGACTATATAATAAGGCACCAGTTCTTGGTGATGTGTGCTCTGGTAAATAAGAAAGCAGTAAATTGGGGCAGGTTACTGTTTGAGTTGATTAAGAAGAAAAATTCTAAGAAAGAGGTTTGCTTTGTGAGGATTTTAGGAATTTTCCTCCAGGCAAAGGCACCTGAATTATTGGTCTCCTAGACCATATTCATAAATGCCTCCAAGAGGATAACCTCTGCCTTGTTTGGCAGATGGGAGAGGTCAATCCCTAAACGATCTAGGGCTTTCTCCTCCAGAACTTCTAAGGACACCAGGGTAGTAATAGCCTCTCCACCACCTCCAGAAGAAGTACTTCCATCCACCAGAATTCCTTCACCTCATCCACAACAACAACAACAACCATCTTCACCTCTTCCACCATCATCACCTCCACATTCTCCAATCCACATCCATGAGGAAATTCCATCTCCACCAACTCATCAATCTGATATTCCATCCACCTCCTCTCAGTCTAATTTCAATCTGTTATCTCTCCCTCCACCCTCTCCACATCATTCCCCAGTTCCATCTCCTGTTCAGGAAACCACCTCAACACCCACTACCACAATTCCTACCTCCACTACTGAAATTCCACTCAACCCTCGTTCCACATTCCCTGAATACACCCATATAGATTTCTCACATGCCTTCTCTATATGTTCAAACTGTGGTCATCATACCTCTTATACCACCTCTGCTCCTAACCCTCTATATTTAAATTTCTCCGACATTATCAAAGATCTTCTAGCTTTCATTTCTCCAACTCTGGAGCAATTAATAGCACAAGCTATTGCTCCTCTTTTTGCCTCCATCTCTTCTCTCTCTACCAGAGTTCCTGCTCTCACCTCTGTTCCTTCTTCTGGAGGACATGCTTCAGGACCCTCTGAAACCAACCAGGGGGAGATGTTCTATGAAGAAGTTCCTCCTCCAGCAGCAGCAGTAGCAGATTCAGATATGATTGATGATTCAGCAGAGGCAGACATTCCAACAGAAATAATAGATATAATTGATGATTCAGATACTGACAATGCTGAAATAACCATTGTTGTTGATTTTCTTCTAAATCACACAGTTGATTTGGATTATTTACTTAATTCTTTTAATTCAGTGTACAGAAATGCTTTACCAAATTTTGATACTCAATACTCTAAGGCTATTGTATGTTATACTGCTCCAATAAATCCTACAATTGTGGATCAACTAAAGGCAAGTTTTGTAGTTCCTGTGATTACACACAGTTTAGCTATTGAAGATATTAGTGAGCCAACTCCTGAGCATAAGGCCATCTCACCACCAACTTTTGGCTGGTGTGAATCTCCAATGCCCAATCAAGATGATATTATGTTTGCAGACATGGAAGAAGAAGAAGAAAGTGTTCAGACTGCTACAGAGAGTTTTACAGAGCCAGCAAGTCAAGCACAGCCAAAGGTTCCAGGGATCTCAGCTGAATTGCTAAAGCAGTTGAATGCTCTTTATGATAATCCAGGAACTTCTTCTGATGATGATAATAAGTCAGATGACTCTGAAAATACAAGTACTAAGAAAAGAAAGGCTCCTGCTAAGACTGCTCCTCAAAAGGCTGCTCCTAAGTCTAACCATCTGTTGATATTCCTTATTATATCCTGCATAATATAACTCTCACTCTAGACACCCCAAATTGGATGAGATATTCCAAAAATGAACAGAAAGCTAGGAAGAAAAGCAGGAGATACTCTCCACCTCCTAAATTCACGATAGGTCCTCCTCCTCGTCCTCCTGTAGCAGGATCTTCAGGAAGTGTTGCTCAAGTTTAGAGATCTACATTGTTGAAACCAAGAATTAGTTTCCCGTAGAGTTCACCCTTGGGAAGGGGTGATCGCGCACCTACTTCGCTCCTGCAAGCAAAACAACAAAAGAAACAAGGGAGGACTGACCAAGGGGCTCGACGCGGAGGACCCACCACACATCTGGAAGATCTGAGAGCGCTTCCCCTCCTTAGCCAAAGACCAAGCTAAGGTACACTCAGAAAGCACTTGAAAATTGGAGCAAGAGAGCAAAGGAAGCCTGCTTTTTGGGGTACCCCTTGGGTCCTATTTATAGATTTCAGGATATGAACTGCCAATAACCAAAATAAACTGACCTGAAATTACCAAAATGTCCTTGGTTGGGTCTGACAACAACCAAACTCTGCTGTTTTGAAGGGCTATGGGCAGGCCAGCGGGGGCAAAACAGTAAAAAGTACCTCATAGATCTGGGCGAGCTGGGGAGCCTGGCCATCTCGGCGGATCCTGCTCGTCTGCTGTTGCCGAGCTCCTTTGCGCGAGTGCGAGTTGGGACGACGAGCTCGCCTATCGGTCGGCCTCTGTTAGTTGACCTCAGCTCGGCGAATCTTGGCTTAGCTCGGCGAATGCCGAGCTAGCGGTCGACGAATGTCGAGCTCGGGCTCGGGTTTCTCTGCCGAGCTCGCCTGGGGCCTTAGTAATCTGAGTTGGTCGGCCTGGTTCCTGGTTCATCCCTCTCGCCGGATACGGGGTTGTACACAATCCACGCTCGTTTTGAGCTTGACAAAACTCGAAAAGAAACATCCAACCCCAAGTGTTCGGCGAGCGTGGGGTGGATCGTAGGGAATCTTCGGGTGGGGTCCACCTGCGGTTATATATATACACCTGCATACCTGCCTGACTTTTGCCATTCCCTTTGTTATAGCCCTGTCGAGATGCTGATTCCCAAGGAGATCCAAGAGCGCCTTAACTGAGCTCGCCAAGCCTCAACTGCTCGCATAGCTGCCCTGACTGTAGTTCCGCCCACTGTCCCGCAGGGCAGCTCTGCCGAGCCCAGCTCCAAGAGGGTGAAGCCATTTTCTCAAGCGGCCGAGCCCATTTATGACGACCTGAGAACCACCTTGGAGCACGGGACCCGCTCCTCCACTCTGCCTGCCTCTAAAAAGGGCAAGAATATTATCTAAATCTGCGATGGCCCGGAAAGCCTGCTTGATGGCGTGGGGGGCGTCGCGCCGCGAGACACCACCCCGCGAGCCAAGACCACTCTTGGGGACTCGCGATTCATGACTCCAGAGAACCGTCCCTGGGACCCGTCCCCTCTCTTTGGGACCTTGGGGATGAGCTTGCAGAATCCAAGCTCGCCTGTGCGCGCCCCCTCCCCTCAGCGAGCTGTTGTGACCACAGGGGCGGCCGTGGTGACCATCCCCATCCCGGGATTCGAGCTTCTCTCACCGGGAGTGCGCGGCCCAGGGCACGGGAATGACTTGAGGTTTGTCCCTCCCCACATCTCCCTTGAGCTGCCGAGTTCGTCAGGTAAATTTGGTCTTGCGTTCTTGTCATGCGATTTTCCAGCGCATCTCCCCCTGCTGATGTTTATGCTTCCACTGCTCCCCCCAGCCAATCTGCTGTCGAGGAATCTTTGCGGGCAGCCCATTGCTCTCCCAACCCCTCCATGAGCTCACCAGACTCTTACCTAGGCCCTGAAGTGGAGAACGATGAGCTGACGAGGAGGGGAATCAAGCTCTTCAAGAAGCTCGTGCGCGGGGTCCGTGAGGTGTAGGAGGTCAACGAGGCGCTTCAACGTGACTATGTGCGTCTCGCTGATGAGGTGCGATGCGGCCAGGCTGGCGAGATGATATCTCCTTCCCGGCTCCTGGATGAGATTGACGACGGCCTCTCGGTGGAGCAGAGGAATTCGGGGAGGATTCACGAGCTGCTCCGCGCGCGGCAGTCTGGGGGATGGGGGATGCGAGGCTGGGGTAGATAATAGGCGGCTCCCTTGTCGAGCTTGTTGGGTACATTGGTCAAATGTACCTGATTTGAAGAAGCCTCACCTAACTCAATGATATGCATCATAGTGTATTTGATGTTTGTTTGAGTTACTTGTGCAGGTTAGGAATACACTGGACTGAAGCTAAAAATTCTAAGTCCATGTGTCGACACCCAGAGGGAAAGTGTCGACACTTGAGAAAGCTTGTGTCGACACCCAGACAAGCAGTGTCGACACTTGGAGTCATTATGTCGACACCTGGGAAGAAGAGTCGACACCAGTCAGAAAGTGTCGACACTTGGAGCTGTGTCGACACTCAGTGAAGAAGAATGCAGAAAAGCTGTGTCGACACTTAGCAGAAGTGTCGACACCTAGAAGAGCTGAGTCAACACCAGAAAGTGTCGACACTTGGAGTTGTGTCGACACTCAGCAAAATTCTGCAGAGACTAAGTACAAGTGTCGACACTCAACACAATGTGTCGACACTCAATCAGCAGAGTCAACATATGAAGAATGTGTCGACACTCAACACAATGTGTCGACACACACTCAAAGGAGTCAACACTTGAAGGAAGTGTCGACACTCAGCACAATGTGTCGACACACAACCAGAGGAGTCAACACTTGAAGAAAGTGTCGACACTCAGCACAATGTGTCGACACTTAGTTGAAGACTCTACACTTGAAAAAAGTGTCGACACAAGGAGCTGTGTCGACACTTAGCAAAGATCAGAAAAGTTACAAAATATTCTAAGTACAAGTGTCGACACTAAAGGAATGTGTCGACACTCAGCTGAAGAAACAAAAGTGAAGACTTGTGTCGACACCAAGAAGCAGTGTCGACACTTGACAGTTTCAACACATAAAGTTGTGTCGACACAAAGGAGTTGTGTCGACACTTAGAAGAATACAGTTGCAGAATGAAGTACAAGTACTTGTGACGACACTCAATTTCAGTGTCGACACATGCAGAAGAAACTGTGTCGAGACATACAAGGAATTGTGTCGACACCTTGTAGACTTGTGTCGACACTTACACAACATGTGTCGACACTTGGCCTATAAGTGTCGACACTTAAGAACAGAAAGTCTCGACACTATCTGACAGTTAGAGGAATTTCAAGAAGTGACTGGTTGACAAGACAGCTGCCGATCCAGCCGGTCTACATCAACTGTCAGTGATATCAGAAGTCTGTTATGAACCGGACCAGCCGGTTACCATGAAGGAAGCCTATAAATAGGCACCCATAGTTTACAGATGAAGATTGATTGTTGAGATAATATAGAAGTGGTTGAAAAAGTTTTTACAGAGAGAGTTCAGATCTTTGTAAAAGTGGTATATTGAGTATCAACACAAGAAGATCTTGCTGTGCATCAGCAGATCTAAGAAGTTGGAGAGAGAGAGCTCCAACCAAGTATTCAGTCTTTGGAACTAAGGCTGAGAAGAAGAATTCAGAGTCATCTGGATTTCAAGAAGCAGAGGTCAAGGAACAACTGCAGAAGATTCAGACTAATTCAGTTCTAATCAAGAAGCTTTGAAGGAAGCTAAGTCAGTTTGGATCTAACTGAGTTCTTCCAAGAACTCTTCAAGAATCTCTCAACTCCTCTCCTATTTTCTGAGTTGTAGAGTTAACTATTGTACTTTCTATTTTAACTTGTAGGATCCATTGGATCTGAGAGAATTGTAAGCCTATTTTATAAAGGCTGAGGGTAGGGCTTGGTTGCCTGAGTGTAGGAGTTGAAGAACTCTGAGTGTAGGCCTTAATTGGCTGAGTGTAGGCCTGGGTGGCTGAGTGTAGGCCTTTTGGCTGAGTGTAAGGCTTTGGGCCTGAGGTAGGAACCTAGTTTGGTTCTGAGTTAGTGGAGAAGTTTGGCCGAATCTAGTACACTGCTAGATAGGCGAAGGGGGAAAGTGGATGTACCCAAAGATTGGGGAACCACTATAAATTAGTGTGTCTGCTGTGCTGTGCTGTGCTGTGGATTAATTGTATGATTTCTGTAATTGCTGTTAGCTGTAGTAATCTGTGAAATAATTGTTGTGCTGCCAACAAAGTTTTAAAAAAGGTTTAGGTCACCTATTCACCCCCCCCCCTCTAGGTGTTTAGGTACCATATCTTTCAAGTGGTATCAGAGGGAGGTTCCTCAAAAAGGACTAACTGTCTGAGGAGATCCAGTTTGGCAGATTCAGTATAAGTCAGGAAACAGTTTCAAGAAAATCAAGAAACATGGGGTCTTCAGAGAATCACAAGGAATTGGGTTCAATGAAACTGCCCATTTGCAGAAAGGAGATTTTTGGAATCTGGAAAGAAAGGGTAAGGCTGTTCATGGAGGCCTCTGACCCTAGGATCTACATCACAGTCAAGGAAGGGCCTTATGTGCCCATGAAGATTTCAGTCTTGGATGCTACACAGAGAACTCCAAAGGATTTTTCTGAGATGACCAAGGATGAGATTGTCCTAGCTACAATGGACAAAAGGGCACAGAACATCATAGTTAGTGCAATTGATGATGCCACCTTCCAGAACCTTATTCACTGTAAAACAGCAAAAGAAATGTGGGATACCCTCATTGTCTACATGGAAGGTTCTGAAGAAGTAAGACAAGATAGGAAATCCTTGCTTAATCAAGAATATGAGAGCTTTAGGCAAGGAAGAGGAGATAGCATCACTGAATGCTACAAAAAGTTCTACAGAATTGTTAATGAACTCATGTCCTATGGAAGGGAGTTCACAAACTATGAATTGAATGATAAGTTCTTGAGGTCCCTAACCAAAGATTGGGACACTAAGATCTGTGCCATCAGAGAAATGGCAAAGTTGGGAGAAATTCCTCCTCCCACACTGTTTGGCAAGTTGTTATCTTATGAGATGCAATTGTCAGTAAGAAAAGAGGAGGAAAAGTCAACAAGGACTGAACACAGGGAAAGGACTGTTGCCTTTAAGTCAGAAGTACCTAGAAAGAACAGGACTAAGTCATCAACTCCTCCTCCAGAGGTAGTTGAATCAGATTCTGATGAGTCTGTTAGCACTAAATCTACAAGCAGTGAAAGTGATGAAGACTTTGCTGCATTTACCAGACATTTTCAGAAATTCCTGAAGAAGAAACAGTGGAAGTCCAGACCTTCTTTTTCCAAAGGGAAAGAAGTTCAGTATCAGGAGAAGAAGCCTTCAAAGAAGGACAAGCAAAGGACAAAGACTAGCAAGGCAACTGGGTCTAAGATTGTGTGTTACTGCTGCAATAGACAGGGTCATGTAATTGCAGATTGTCCTGAAAGAAGGAAAGAATCCAGTGACAAAAAGAAGACTCACTTCAAAGGAAAGAAGGAGAAGTCCTTTGTTGCAAAGAATGAGAAGACTCTTTCAGATATTTCTTCTTCAGACACTGAGACAGATGCTGAAGCCTATATAGGGCTATTTGCTGAAGAAGAAGAAGAGTTTATGCAGATCATGGAATCAATCTATGAACAAGAAGAGGTTCAGTGCCAAGGACTAATGGCATTGACTGAAAGTACCAAAATCCTGGAGCAGCCAGGACCTAGTCAGGTACAAAGTCCAACTCCAAGTTCAGATTCCAGTTCTAGTTCAGAGTCAGAATCATCTTCATCAAGTGATGGAAGTGATTCTGAATCTGAGGGAGATATTCATCAGCTCTTAGATGAATACCAAGTACTGTTGCAAGCCTATAAGAAAAGCAAGATCTTAGCCAAAAGTCAGGCAAAGGAGATTGCTGATCTCAAGGCAGCTGCAACAGATTTTGAGAAGGAGTATGATCAAAAACTGAATGAAGTAGCCAGGCTGAAACACATTACTGTGATTCAGATGGGTACTATTACATTTAAAAATGATCAAATTAAGTTGCTGGAGATCAATCTCCAGAAGGAAAAAGAGCTAGTTGCTAGGTTTTCAAAACCTAAATCAGTGCTACCCTTGATTGATGAATTTGTTCATCATAAAGGAAAGGCTGGATTGGGTTTTGTTAAGCCTGTGAGGACTGTTCAGGATCAGTCCAAGTCCAAGGGCAAAGCCCCAACATTCAACAAGGCTGCTGTGGTCAAGACAGCAAAGGTTGTACCTAAGCAAAGGTACAACAAGTTTGAATGCTGGTGTTGTGGCAAGGTTGGCCACTTTGCCTTGGATTGTTGGCACAATGCCAGTGCCAAGTTGAGTAGCAAGTTACCTGTTGGAAAGCCAGCAGGTAGCTATGTCAAATTGCAAACTAACAATCACCAAGGACCCAAGTTTACTTTGGGTTCTAAGGTTCATTAATTTGTTTTGCAGGTGAATCCAAGTGACCATACCCCTACATGGTACTTGGATAGTGGTTGTTCCAGACACATGACTGGAACTAGGGGACTACTGAAGGACTACATCCCAATCAAAAATGGTCCAAAGGTGACCTTTGGTGGTTCTGAAAAAGGAATCATCAAAGGGTTTGGTAACATTTCTTCTAACCTTGTTACCATTACTCAAGTGGCTTATGTTAAAGGTTTGAAACACAACCTCATTAGTATAAGTCAATTAAGTGATGTAGGGTATGACATCTCATTTGTTAAAAATGGTTGTCATATCAAGAGGTCAAGTGATCAAGAGATCATTTTGACTGGATATAGAAAGAGAAATGTCTACTGCTTAGACATTATGGTTGAGAACAATTGTTCTCCAGTCTGTCTTGTAGCTGATGAGACAGTCTCTCAATGTGTCAAATGGCACAAGAGGCTTGCTCATCTTAATTACAAGACTATTGGCAAACTCTTTAGTAAAGAGTTAGTGAGGAATGGTCCTCAAGTTAAGTGTGTCAAAGATGGCATTTGCTCAGCTTGTCAAAAGGGCAAGCAGACTAAATCCACCTTTAGAAGCTTAGACAACAAAGATGCTGTGAGGTGTTTATACCTCTTGCATATGGATCTATTTGGTCCAATGCCAGTTCACAGCTTAGGTAGGAAGGTCTACACCTTTGTAGTTGTTGATGACTACTCAAGGTTTTCCTGGGTGTTCTTCTTAAAGCAGAAATCTGAAACACCTAGTGTCTTCTATAGTTTTGTTAAGCAAATTCAGAATGAATTGAACTGTACAGTGGTCAAAATTAGAAGTGACCATGGTACTGAGTTTCAGTCTGAAAGCATGACAAAGCTGTGTGAAGACTATGGGATATTTCAAGAATTCTCTTCACCTAGAACACCTCAGCAAAATGGCATTGCTGAAAGGAAAAATAGGACCTTGATAGAGGCTGGTAGAACCCTATTAAGTGATTCATCACTGCCAGAATATTTCTGGGCTGAAGCAGTTAACACTGCATGCCATGTGATAAATAGGGCTACCATCACTAAAAGGTTAAACAAGACCCCCTATGAAGTAGTGAAAGGCAGGAAACCAAATCTGTCCTATTTTAGGATCTTTGGTTGTAAATGCTTCATACTTAACAATGGGAAGTCTTACTTAACTAAGTTTGCTGCCAAGTCCCAAGAGGGAGTGTTTGTTGGGTACAGCAATAATAGTAAGGCTTATAGAGTCTACAACTTGACCACACAAGTTGTAGAGGAGTCTGTGCATGTAGTTTTTGATGAAACACAACTAATTAACAATGAGTTGTCTAGTAGTGTGTGCAGCCCTACAGGTCTTACTAAGAAGATGGACAAGCTAACCATAGAAGATGTACCTGCTGCAAGACAGCAAGTAGAAGAAGATGGCTTATGTCCAGGGGGAGAACTACATGTACAAGGAGCTGTTGAAGTACAAGGAACTCAGCTTGATGAAGATGCTGAAGAAGTTCAACCAGAAGTAAGGATGCCTCCAGCCAACAGGCATCTAAGAGATCATCCAGTAGAGCTGATCATTGGAGATCCAAGACAAGGTGTTCAGACAAGGAGCAGAAATCAGAATGCTGTAGTATATTCAAGTTTTCTGTCTCAAATAGAACCAAAGAAATTTGAAGAAGCTATACAAGATCCACAGTGGACTGAAGCAATGCAAGAGGAGCTTAATCAGTTCAAAAGATGCAAGGTGTGGGATCTGGTTCCTAAGCCTAAAGATCACAATGTGATAGGAACAAAGTGGATCTACAGGAACAAGTTAGATGAACAAGGTGTCATCATTAAGAATAAGGCAAGACTGGTTGCAAAAGGATATAGGCAAGAAGAAGGTATTGATTTTGATCAAACCTTTGCTCCAGTAGCCAGACTGGAAGCCATAAGGATGTTCTTGGCCTATGCAACCTACCAAGGATTCAAAGTATACCAAATGGATGTGAAGTCAGCATTCCTTAATGGTAATTTAAAAGAAGAAGTATATGTGGAGCAGCCTTCAGGTTTTGTTGATCCTACTCTTCCACATTATGTCTATAGACTTAGGAAAGCATTGTATGGGTTAAAGCAAGCTCCTAGAGCTTGGTATGAAACCCTATCTAGTTTCCTCATTGAGAACAAGTTCACAAGGGGGAAAATAGATAAGACTCTATTCCTTAGGGAATCTAGAGGCAAAGTAATACTTGTCCAAATATATGTAGATGACATTATATTTGGGTCTACTGAAAGTAGCCTTTGCAAAAAGTTTGCAAAGCTTATGCAAAGTCAATTTGAGATGAGTAGTATGGGAGAGCTGAAGTTTTTCTTGGGTCTCCAAGTTAAACAGACTGAAAGTGGCTTGTCCATATGTCAGTCAAAGTTCACCCTGGAACTCATAAGGAAATATGGTATGGATTCATCCAGTACCATGAAGACTCCTATGGGGTCAAGTATGTCTCTAAGCAAGGATGATGCAGGGAAACCTGTAGATGAAACCTTGTATAGAGGGATAGTTGGCTCCCTACTATACTTGACTGCAAGTAGGCCTGACATTATGTATGCTACATGTGTTTGTGCCAGGTATCAAGCCTGCCCCAAAGAATCTCACTTGACTGCAGTCAAGAGAATCTTGAGATATCTAAAGGGCACACCCTATCTAGGCCTCTGGTACCCTAGGAATGGAGATTTTGATCTAACAGGCTATTCAGATGCAGACTTTGCAGGATGCAAAGAAGATAGAAAGAGCACAACTGGATCCTGTCAGTTCCTAGGTGGAAGACTCATTTCATGGAGTAGTAAGAAGCAAACCAGTGTGGCCATCTCCACAGCTGAGTCAGAATATGTAGCTGCAGGAAGTTGCTGTGCTCAACTTCTGTGGATTCAACATCAGCTAGAAGACTATGGATGTCAGGTAAGTAGAACTCCACTTTATTGTGATTCTACTAGTGCTATTTCAATAGCTAACAACCCTGTATCACATAGTAGAACTAAACATATTGAGATTAAATATCACTTTCTTAGGGAGCATGTAGAAAGAAATGATATTGCACTTGAATATGTTAGAACTGATAATCAGATAGCTGATATGTTCACTAAGCCCTTAGATGAAGCTAAGTTTAATAGGTTCAAAATTGAACTAGGTATGATAAACTTAGATTAAGTATACAGAACAAAAATTGGCTAAGTAAAAAGGTGTCGACACATAGACAAGTCTATGTCGACACAGAATAGTAAGTGTCGACACTTCAGGAAAATGGTGTCGACACATCTAGGAAGTTAGTGTCGACACTTCAGAATGTTAGTGTCGACACATGTCGAGTAGGTGTCGACACATCCAATAAAGTGTCGACACTTAAGTTTTACTCAGAATTTTTCTAAGTAAAGTCTCGACTACATGTCGAGTATAGTGGTGTCGACACTTAACCAAGTGTCGACACATAAAATCTGTTGACTAAACTTGTGTCGACACATGTGTGTCGAGACATTATAAGTCAGTGTCGACACTTATTGACAGTGTCGACACATCTTTAGAAATTCATCCCGCCTGTTCGTCTTCAAACAAGACAGGTATAAATAGGGTTCTGTTTGTGTTTGTCGACACGCTTTCAGAGTTTCGAGACTAAACTCCTGTGTCGACATTTCTCTTCTCTAAAGACTAATTCTCAACACCCTAATGGCTCCCAAGCTGGAAGAGAACGTTAACGAAGGCTATGAGCTCGTGCGAGGCGCATTCGACGACGGTGATCAGGAAATCAAATCAGTGATAACCCTAGTCAGCGATTCAGGATTGGAATACTTGGTTTCAGAGCCAACCAAGATATGAAAGAAAGAAGTGATTGAATTTCTTACTGGAGCAACTGTGGACGACTCTGGATACAGAATCAAATCCAGAGTGCATGGAACCAAGGTCAAGGTTTCACCCAAGTCCTTGAGAAAGGTACTTCAGCTACCTAAGATTCAAGAAGAAGAGGAAGTAACTACATCTAAGACCAGAGAAGCACTCACTTGGTGTGGTCTTGATTCTAAGATGAGAATAGGTTCTGTCTTCAACAGAAAAGGCATGAACACTCAAGGCAAATTCCTGTCTGAAGTAGTAGGCAAGGTCATTCTTAGTAAAACTGGAGGGCATGACAGGGTGTCAGCCTCTATGTTCAGTATTATGACCAGAATCATCTTCAACATCAAAACAGACTGGTCTATGATTGTCTTTGAGAAAGTAAAAGAAAGTCTGAAGAAGCCCAATCTGGGCAGGATACTAAGTCTCTACCTGGCTGGATCAATTCCAGAGGTAATGAGCTCTGCTGCAGGAACAAAAATCAATCACATGAGGAGAATGGACTCAAGGATATTCTCTCGATGGGAAAGGGTGCTGTCAAAGGAATTGACCACCCCTGAGAAACAAGCTTCTAAGAAAGACTCTCCTCCCAGGAAGAAGAGGAAGACTGCTGCTGTGCCTCAAGAGTCCTCCAGCAGCTCAGGCAGTGAAGAACATGTGGTTTTCACTCCTGATAGTCCAATGGATAAGGCTGCAGAAAAGTCACCTGCTCCTCAGGAGCCAGCTGACATCCAGGGGGAGCTTCCAGGTGTAGCAGAACCATCTACACTGGAGAGTGAGCAAGCCACCCTCCTCATTCAAGAGGTACTTGTTGACCTTAATACTTTGAATTTTTCTATAATAAATTCTGATTTGTCTGATGACCATCAGCAAAATCAGCCAGCAACTCAAGAACCAGATGTTGTTCTCCAAGACACATCTGTTGTAGCTGATGAAACCAGTACATCTCCTGCACAGTCTCCAAGCAGAATACACAATGGAAGATCTATTTCTGAATTTAGATCAGGATGATTTTGATATGGAAAAGAATGCTGCTGATGCAGTGAAGGATGCTGCTGCTGAGGGGGAGAACTTGGATATTCAAGAAGAGCCTATAAGGCTAGATACTGAGAAGGCACCTGGTGTGCAGACTGAAAAACCATCAAGCCCTAAGGATAGGGTGAATATTGCAAGTACATCAGAATCTGAAGATGATGAAGCTGAGCAAGCTAAGAAGAAGAAGTTCTTTGTTTTCAAAAGAAGGAGTCAGAGCTATAAGAAAGCTCTACAAACTGTTGCTCAACACTCCTTAGTTCAACAAGCTCCATCAACTGATTACAGTGCTCTACTGCTTGCCATGCAAATCAAGATGGATGAACAAAGGAAGGCTTTAGAAACTTATGTTGATGAAGGGCACAAGGCACTACAATCTGATCTGGGACAGGAAATCAAGTCAATAAGGTTTGAAATGAACCTTAATAAAAAGGAGATGACTGATTGTTTTACAAAGGGTGCTCATGCAGTGGTCTATCTGGCTAAACATCAAGAAACCATAAAAGAGAAGGTAGAAGATATTGCACTAAAGCAAGGATATGTGTTGGAAAATCAATTGAGGATGAATGATAATTTGACTGCATCTCACAATGCAATAGTCACTGAAATCAAGAATAAGTCTACTGAACCATCAACCTCCTCTGCTGCTGCCAAAGCTGATTTTGATAAACTCTTTCAAGCTGAACTAACTGCTGTCAAGACTGCCTTCAAGGATTCCCAGAAGGTCATTTCTGAACAGCTTACCAAGCTTAGACCTTTCTTTAAAGAGGGCATAAGGTATTTGGACAGCCAAATAAGGTTCCAGAAAGATGATGTGAGAGATCATGTGGAACAAGAAGTCATAAAGGGGGAGAGGGTGTTAGTCAAAGCCAGTTCTGACCATGCAAAATGGATATCCAATTCCATCAGGGCTACACTGGGCTATCCTCCCCTGTGTGATGATGACAATGTAGCTGAATCTGGTATTCAAGGAACATATCTCGGAGGTGAGCAACAGGCAGTGGCTGATGTAATCTATCCACCTCCAGATTTTGAAATGGTTCATGCTGATGTAAGCACAATGTATAGTCCAACTGCTGGCAAGCCCAATGTTATTCTGGAAAAGGTTGTTCAACCTATCACAGCTGCTATGCAAGAGGCTTTGGACAAAGAAGAAGAGACTAGGCTATCAAAGAAGAAGTTCAGGGAACTTGCTGAACAAAAACCAGATTTTGAACAGTGGAGCCCTACTTCTAGGAACATCATTCTCACAGCCTGGAAAGCAGCCAAGGACAATGCCCATGAGAGGAACAAGTGGTTCTCAGAGGATGAATGGAGGAAACATGAGAGTAGGCAGGAAGCCATTGTCCAACATAGAAGGAAGGCTAAGTTAGGAAAGCTACCTCCAACAACTGTGGAGCCTAGCAAGTACTTTCCTAAGCCCTATCATTATTTTGAAAGGCAAAAGATCAAGGCTGAAGAACAGAAGAAGAAGGACTCCAAAGGGAAGAAGACTGCTGAAGCTGAGCCTGCTGCTGCTGCTGCTGTGAAAGCTAAAGTACAAGCTGGAAAAGGCATAGTCATTAAGGAACCAGAGCAGAATTAGATTAAGATTAAACTGAAGAATGTTGTAATCTGTTACATCAAACATTTTGTGTAAATCATTGAAAATGTATTAAATATATGAACAATTTTTGTTAAACAAATTTCATGATTGTTCTGATGAATGTGTCTAATTCTTGTTTGTTCTGTAATGCTGAATGAGTATACATGTGTGCTTTATTACATGTTAAAGTTTAACTCTGTTGTCATATATCTGTTTTACTTCATTTTATAATTTTTAATTATGAGTGATGTATATCATTGACTAAGGGTTATGACTTCTCCAAATAGGGGGAGATTGTTGGGTACATTGGTCAAATGTACCTGATTTGAAGAAGCCTCACCTAACTCAATGATATGCATCATAGTGTATTTGATGTTTGTTTGAGTTACTTGTGCAGGTTAGGAATACACTGGACTGAAGCTAAAAATTCTAAGTCCATGTGTCGACACCCAGAGGGAAAGTGTCGACACTTGAGAAAGCTTGTGTCGACACCCAGACAAGCAGTGTCGACACTTGGAGTCATTATGTCGACACCTGGGAAGAAGAGTCGACACCAGTCAGAAAGTGTCGACACTTGGAGCTGTGTCGACACTCAGTGAAGAAGAATGCAGAAAAGCTGTGTCGACACTTAGCAGAAGTGTCGACACCTAGAAGAGCTGAGTCAACACCAGAAAGTGTCGACACTTGGAGTTGTGTCGACACTCAGCAAAATTCTGCAGAGACTAAGTACAAGTGTCGACACTCAACACAATGTGTCGACACTCAATCAGCAGAGTCAACATATGAAGAATGTGTCGACACTCAACACAATGTGTCGACACACACTCAAAGGAGTCAACACTTGAAGGAAGTGTCGACACTCAGCACAATGTGTCGACACACAACCAGAGGAGTCAACACTTGAAGAAAGTGTCGACACTCAGCACAATGTGTCGACACTTAGTTGAAGACTCTACACTTGAAAAAAGTGTCGACACAAGGAGCTGTGTCGACACTTAGCAAAGATCAGAAAAGTTACAAAATATTCTAAGTACAAGTGTCGACACTAAAGGAATGTGTCGACACTCAGCTGAAGAAACAAAAGTGAAGACTTGTGTCGACACCAAGAAGCAGTGTCGACACTTGACAGTTTCAACACATAAAGTTGTGTCGACACAAAGGAGTTGTGTCGACACTTAGAAGAATACAGTTGCAGAATGAAGTACAAGTACTTGTGACGACACTCAATTTCAGTGTCGACACATGCAGAAGAAACTGTGTCGAGACATACAAGGAATTGTGTCGACACCTTGTAGACTTGTGTCGACACTTACACAACATGTGTCGACACTTGGCCTATAAGTGTCGACACTTAAGAACAGAAAGTCTCGACACTATCTGACAGTTAGAGGAATTTCAAGAAGTGACTGGTTGACAAGACAGCTGCCGATCCAGCCGGTCTACATCAACTGTCAGTGATATCAGAAGTCTGTTATGAACCGGACCAGCCGGTTACCATGAAGGAAGCCTATAAATAGGCACCCATAGTTTACAGATGAAGATTGATTGTTGAGATAATATAGAAGTGGTTGAAAAAGTTTTTACAGAGAGAGTTCAGATCTTTGTAAAAGTGGTATATTGAGTATCAACACAAGAAGATCTTGCTGTGCATCAGCAGATCTAAGAAGTTGGAGAGAGAGAGCTCCAACCAAGTATTCAGTCTTTGGAACTAAGGCTGAGAAGAAGAATTCAGAGTCATCTGGATTTCAAGAAGCAGAGGTCAAGGAACAACTGCAGAAGATTCAGACTAATTCAGTTCTAATCAAGAAGCTTTGAAGGAAGCTAAGTCAGTTTGGATCTAACTGAGTTCTTCCAAGAACTCTTCAAGAGTCTCTCAACTCCTCTCCTATTTTCTGAGTTGTAGAGTTAACTATTGTACTTTCTATTTTAACTTGTAGGATCCATTGGATCTGAGAGAATTGTAAGCCTATTTTATAAAGGCTGAGGGTAGGGCTTGGTTGCCTGAGTGTAGGAGTTGAAGAACTCTGAGTGTAGGCCTTAATTGGCTGAGTGTAGGCCTGGGTGGATGAGTGTAGGCCTTTTGGCTGAGTGTAAGGCTTTGGGCCTGAGGTAGGAACCTAGTTTGGTTCTGAGTTAGTGGAGAAGTTTGGCCGAATCTAGTACACTGCTAGATAGGCGAAGGGGGAAAGTGGATGTACCCAAAGATTGGGGAACCACTATAAATTAGTGTGTCTGCTGTGCTGTGCTGTGGATTAATTGTATGATTTCTGTAATTGCTGTTAGCTGTAATAATCTGTGAAATAATTGTTGTGCTGCCAACAAAGTTTTAAAAAAGGTTTAGGTCACCTATTCACCCCCCCCTCTAGGTGTTTAGGTACCATATCTTTCAGAGCTGACCGGTACTCACCCCATGCTCTCCCTCTGCCCGCGCGCCCCACCTTTTTATTCCTGCACTAGATTGTTGTAATAAATTACTTCAAACATTCTTAGGTGTGGCTTGTGTTTGAATAATAGTAATTATATTGCTTCTCATTTGACTTAGCCTTGGTTGGAACGCGCCAGAAGTTGGCAAGCTGGGGGTTGGCGAGCTGGGATGGCGAGCTGGGATGGCGAGCTGGGCCGATTGGACAGCTTGGCGGTTGGAATGCATCGGAAGTCGGCGAGCTGGGGGTTGGTGAGCTGGGATGGCGAGCTGGGCCGATTGGATAGCTTGTCCACCCAATTAATTTTTCTATAAATAGCCCCCCAACCCCCGTACTATTGCATTAACTGCTTGCTTTTGCCTCTTCCTGCTTTTCCTCTTTTCTTCTCTCGCTCCACCCCTCCTTCTGCGAGCATGGGCAAGACTAACCGTGATGCCGACTGAAAGTTCAGGAGGTATGCTTGATACCACCTGAAGGTGTTAGTTAGATCAGATATACTATAGAGGGGGGGGGGGGTGAATAGAGTATGTTGGTGATTTTAAAACTTTTATAACTGTTGTTGTATTTTAGGTGTGTGTGCAGGGAAGCAAATACAATAAACCAAGATGCAGCAATTATCTAATCACAACACATTCACAGAGCAAGGCCAGAAAACAAAAAGAAAGGAAAGCAACCAGACGACACAAGAATTTTATAGTGGTTTCCCAAAACTGGGTAGTCCACTCTTCTACCACCCTGGTAGGAATCCACTGCAGGAAGGGGTTGATCAGGTGTCCTGGCACCAATGGGGTTTTGATCAGGTTCCCAAAAACCAAACCGTCAAGTCTTTTGGAGGGAGACTTGCAACCAGAATAATTTTGAAGGGAATTAAAACCCTGTACAGAGGTGGAGTGAGAGGGTGATGAGGTCTTCTCTTTCTCAAGTCAAATGAGAAGACTTGTGGATTGTTGTTTAGCATCTTTGCTCCCCCTGAGATGTAGAATGAATCAGGAAGAATGCTGGAGCACTGCTTCAGGGTGATAGGTCTTCAAAGACCTAGATTTCCTGGTCCAGAGAAAGTCTCCAGGAACTTCTTGTGACTGATATGAATGTATTGTCTTTGAAGTTATCCTGAGTAAAAGCAGATGAAGAAGACTCTTGATATTGATGTAGTGTTCTTCTTCTTTTTCTTCTTGATCAGTTTCTCTCTGGAACAAGAATGAATTCCTTTTTTCCGTGTGTTGTGTGTATCACTGTCTGTCTTTTTTTTGTTGTGTGTATTTGTATTATTCCCTCTTTCTGTATATCTCCATGTCTCATAAGAAAAATTCGAATTCTTGAATATGGAGCAGTAATGGAAGACGACCTGGAAAGGAAGCAGCAATAAATTATTTCCCCAACTGTTTCCATGGGAAAATGACATGTAATAATCCAGGATTAACTTCGCATTCTAACGCTAGTATTCTGGGAAGAACTACCATTAAATGTTCAGGAATCAGCGCCATGGAATGAGACGGGAACGGAAGAAGACCTAGTCTGGAATCGTCGACCGAAGAACATAATTTGTCGAACTGAGTTTTGAGTTCATCGAGCTGAGCCTGAGTTCGTCGAGCTAAGCTGAGTTCGTCGAGCTGAGCTGAGTTCGTCGAGCTGACAGTCTTCATTCGTTTAACAGACAATCTTCAATGTAAGACAGTATTCGTCGAGCTGAGAATCAAATTCGTCAAGCTGAGAAAAGTTTTGGACTTATGCAAAATATCCTGCATCTGCTGAAATGCTGTGTCGACAAAAGTTGGTGTCGACAGATGGATCTTGGTGTCGACATAAGCTGGTGTCGACTGATATCCTGGTGTCGACACAAATCCTCTGGTGTCGACAGATATCCTGGTGTCGACACAAATCCTCTGGTGTCGACATAAGCTGGTGTAGATACAAATTGTTTGCTGTCGACACAAACCCTAAGTGTCGACACAAATTCTCTGAGTCTAGAAATCGTCGAGTAGAGTACAGCATTCGTCGACCAGAGAAGCTGACTTCGTTGACCTGAGAAATTGACAACTTGAGGTCCAAGTTCGTCGAGCTCAGAATATAATTCGTCGACCGAAGCTTGAAGTTGGACTTAGAGAAATTCTGAAGTAGTCCTGATAATGCTTGAAGTAGAATCCCGGTGTTCGTCGAACAAAGAACATAGTTCGTCGAGCTCAGCACTACGAATTGTCTCACGATCGCAGAACTCCCTTCGTCGAGCTGAGTTCGACGAACGTCGAACTCATTTCACTTAGTCTGAAAAACTGATAGATCTGGAGTTCCTGATGGTCTTGAGGAAGGCTGGTCCATCTGAAGTTGAGATAGAGGACTGTCCTAGACTTTAAGACATAAACTTGACCCAGACTATACATGATGGGTCACATCCTAAGTTAGTGGACCTAGCCCAAATCAACTAGGGATCCAACACCGACAGCCGCTCCAAGTGCGCCCAGCACTTTACTGACTATTGTTTCTGAAAGAATTGGTTTCAAGATGTTCTAAACACCTAGAGGGGGGGGGGGGTGGTGAATAGGTTCAATTCTTTTTCTTACTTAGGCAGATAATTCTATCTAGTGCAGCAATGTATTCAGCAGAAAGTATAACACAACATTCATATACACATCATTCACAGATTGCACACCAGTTTTATAGTGGTTCCCCAAATGATGGGTACATCCACTTCCCCCTTTGCCTATCTAGCAGTGTACTAGATTCGGCCTATCTTCCTTCCTTCTTCTCAGATTCGCAGATCTTATAGCTCAGAACCAAGAATGGCTCCTACAACTCAGAGTGAATCCACACTCCTACAACTCAGGCACAAGCCCTACCTCAGCCTCTTCCACAGGCCTACAACTCAGAGTGATACCCCACTCCTACAACTCAGGCAACAGCCCTACCTCAGCCTCTTTCACAGGCCTACAACTCCGGGAATAGATTCCCCTACCTCAGGCACTCAGCCCTACCTCAGCCTTTATAATTTAGGCTTACAACTCAGAGTGACACCCCACTCCTACACTCAGATCTATTACAGAACCTACAAGAATTAATGATGAAAAGTTGTTGATATCTTCAACTAGATTGAGAGAGAATTGGTTGAAGGCTTCTTGATCAGTTCTTGATATAACTGGTTTCTTAAGGATCAACTTGACTTAGCTTTCTTCAAAGCTTCTTGAATCTGAACACAGTAGGGTTGATCTTCTTGATGTTAGAGTTGATCTTCAATCAGCTTCCTTCAGAAATCAATCTGAATTCTTCAGGCAGATTGTTCAGAATCTGCCTTCACTGGATGAGAACTTCTCTCCTTCTATTTTTCTCTCTCTACAATCTATTGACTGTTTCTTTCTCTTCTTCTGGATTCTCAATCCTTCAGTGATTATAATTGATTGGCTTGATTAACTTCTCTCTGTTCTGTAAGTGTTGTTCTTGAAGTTATTGTTCTCTTCCTTTTTTTTCTTCACTCTACGATTGTTGAGAGAGCATATCTATTTATAGGCTTCATCCATGTTAACCGGCTGTTCCGGTTTCAAACTATCTTCTGACACCTTTGACAGATGTGACAGCAATGTTAGTAATGACAGTTGTCAAGTCTTCACTTGTATTACTTCAGCCTTCATTGAACTTTGACTCAGCAGCAGAGAATGTCGACTAAATTCTTCATATGTGTCGACACACATAGTCTATGTGTCAACACAAGTCTTATTGTTATCGACACAGCTTCTGTGGAATGTGTAGACACAAGTTCTGTGTGTCGACACAAACACTCCTTATCTTGACAAAGTTGGTGTCGACAGGATGCTGGTGTGTGTCGACACAAGTTCTGTGTGTCGACACAATCATTGTCGACAGAATTCTGGAATGTGACGACATCTTCTCTGTGTGTCGACATAGCTTCTGAGATTGTCGACAAAAGTCTAGCCCTTAGTGTCGACACACCATTGTCGACAGATTTTCTGTGTGTCGACACAAATTCTGGATGTCGACACAATCTGGCCCTTGGTGTCGACACAACGTTGTCGACAGATTTTCTGTGTGTCGACACAAATTCTAGATGTCGACACAATCTGGCCCTTGGTGTCGACACAATCTGGCCCTTGGTGTCGACACAGCCATTCCCAAGTGTCGACACTTGTACTTAGAAAATTTTCCTTTCCATTTTCTTAACCTGCACATAATAACTCAACACAACATCAAATACAACTTGATGCATATCATTGAGTTAGGTGGAGCTTCTCCAAATCTGGTACACATTTTCCAATGCACCCAACAATCTCGCCCTATTTGGAGAAGTCATAACCCTTAGTCAATGATATACATCACTTATAATAAAATTAACAATATGATGTATAAAAAATATTCACTGACAGGGAAACAAATAAACAAAACAAGTAAATAATATTATCACAGAACATGATATAACATTAACAAGCATGAATCATTGTTTTGTTTAAAACTTCACAATAGTTTGTTGACAATAGATTACATGGAGATTAAAACTGAAAATTACAATGTTTTATAATCTAGTCAATCTATCCTAAGGCTGATCAGGCTCCTTAATCACTATGCCTTTTCCAGACTGGATCTTTGCTTGTACTGGAGCTTCAGTATCTTCAGCTGGCTTCTTGCCTTTGAGATCCTTTTTTTAAGTTCTTCAGCCTTGACTCTTTGCCTTTCAAAATAGTAAAAAGGCTTAGGAAAGTATTTACTAGGTTCTACTGCTGTAGCAGGTATTCTCCCAGCCTTGGGATCCCTTCTGAACTGCTGAATAACATCTTGTCTTTGTAGATATTTATTTCACTTAACTTCAGAATACCACTTGCCTCTATCATGCATTTTGTCTTTGACAGCTTTCCAGGCAGTAAGTATTATATTCCTGGAGGTTGGACTCCATCTTTCAAAATCAGGCTTTAGTTCAGCCTGCTCTATAAATCTTTTCTTTGAAAGTTGAGCTTCTTGCTCTTTATTCAGTGTTGCCTCTGACATTTCAACTTTCTCAATTATAACATTCTTAGTAGCCTCTGAGGGCTGTACATTTGATGAACCAGGTGTTGAATTTCCTCACAGTTAGAAGGGGGATATATGATTTGAGCTACTTCCTACTGACCCCCTTCATTTCCTGCAGCTTGAGTTCCTGGCTCAGATGTATTGTCATCATCACATAGGGGTGGATATCCCAGAGTTGCTCTAACAGCATTTGTTATCCATTTGGCATGCTCTGAGCTAGCATTGACTATCAACCTCTCCCCCTTTATGACTTCTCTTTCAATATGATCCCCGAGATCATTCTTTTGGAACCTTATTTAATTAACCAGATAATTGGTTCCCTCTGTGTAATAAGCTTTAAACTTTTGGAGCTGAGTAGAGATAATCTTCTAAGAGGCTTGAAGTGCAGATTGGAAAGTGGCTAAATCTTCTTGAAATTTCTTATCAAACTCTGACTTCTCTTTAGCCTTTTCCTCAGTTTATGCAGTTGATTTATTCTTTAATTCAGTAACAATCACATTATGTGATTCAGTAAGATTATCATTCATTCTAAGTTGATTTTTTAGGACATAGCCTTGCTTGACCACTATATAATCAATCTGTGTCCTTGCCTCTTGTTGCTGTTTTGCCAGAAAAACTACAACATTACATCCTTTATGAAAGCAATATGTCATCTCCTTCTTATTCTGGTTTACCTCAAATCTAATTGATTTTATATCTTGAGCCAAAGAGAACTGAAGTTCCATATGGCTATCATCCATATATTTTTCCATGGCTGCTCTTTGCTCATCCATTTTAATTTGCATAGCAACCAACAATGAACTGAAATCAACTGTTGGTGCTGAGGGTTGTGAGACTGTCTGTAGAGCTTTCTTATAATTTGAGCTTTTCTTCTTATAAACCATCAGTTTTCTCTTCTTTGCTTTTAGAGCTTCTCCATCATCAGATTCAGAAGAACTTTCTAGATTTACAGTGTCCTTTGGACTTGAGGGCAACTCCTTATCAGTTCTTGGCAACTCCCCTTGAGTCCCTGGCTCCTCCCCCTCAGTTCTTGGCACAACTTCCTCAGTTCTTACTTCTTGTAAATCAGGTAATAATTCCTCAAGAGTAAATTCTTGTTGCTATTGAACTGGAGGAATATCTGTAGCTTGAACATTTGATGAAATATCATCTAAGGTAGATGTATCATCCATTGATATATTCTGTGCAGGGATGTTGTCATGATGTGTCTGTTCAACATCAGATAGAAGCATAGTTAATGTATCTGGCTCAGTATCTAGTATTGATTGATTAATATCACCAATTACCTCAAGAATTGTTTGAGTGGCTGTTTCACTCTCTAAAGCAGCTTGCTCTTTCTCAGGAGCACTTTCTGAAGACAAGACTTCTTGTTGAACTAGGGAAAGTTCATTTGCTCCCCCTAGAGGAGGCACATCCTGAGCTTGATCCAGTGGGATGGTGTTTTCTGAAATAAACTCCCCATGCATCTAATTATCATCTATAGGCTTAGAAGCAGATGATTTTCTTGTAGATTCTTGTTGGTCTTCATCTGAACTGAAGATTACTTGTTCTTTTGAATCACTAGAAGATTCAGGCTTCCTGGGTGTTGTCTCTTTCTTTTTCTGTTGTGGTTGTTTTTGTGGTGTTGAACCATATTTTGTCAGAACTCTTTCCCACCTAGATAGTATTTTCATATCCATCCTTCTCATGTGATTTATTCTAGATCCAGTGGTATGGTTCAGCACTTCAGGAATAGTTATTGCCAGATACAAACTCAGAATTCTACCTAGATTAGGTTTCTTCAAGATTTCCTTGATCTTATCAAAAATTACTGCAGACCAGTTAATTTTTATTTTGAATATGACTCTGGTCATCAAGCTGAACATATAGGCTGAGATTCTATCATGTCCACCTATTTTGCAGAGAATTACTTTGCCCATTATTTCTGAGAGAAACTTTCCTTGTGAGTTCATTCCTTTCTTTTGCATGGATGATTCAATCTTAGTGTTGGGATTCAGGCCACACCATTGAAGTGCTTCTTTAGTCATTGAAGATGTAACTTCATCATCTTCCTGAGTCTTGGGCAGTTGAAGTGTTTTCCTCTGTCGCTTTTGTGTAAGTTTCACCTTGCTTCCTTGAATTCAAGAATTTCTGTCTTCCAGATCTTTGTAGGTTCGGAGACTAGATATTCTAAACCATTATCTTGGATTAGGGTTATTACATCTCGAATCTCAGTCTTCGCACTGTCAAAGGCATTGTGAACTAACTCATAACCTTCGTTGATGTTGGTCTCCAACTTTGGTGCCATTGATGATGAGAAATTTGAGGAGAAGAGAGATGAAAGTTTGTCGACTCAAGGTTTGGGTCTCGAATATGTTGAGAGCTTAGTCGACAAAATTGTTCTGTGACCTATTTATAGGTTTGTCAACACAGAAGGCCAAAAGGCGGGATAATTGATACTTAATGTGTCGACACTGTAGAGATTGTGTCGACATAGAATTCTAATGTCTTGATAGAGTCAGACAACACTATGTGTCGACACAGTTTGTGATATGTCGACACAGACTTTTTACTAGTCGACTCTAATATATGTGTGTCGACACAGACTTCTGTATGTGTCGACACAACTATCTAAATGATAGAACTTATATGTGTCGACACCAACCTCTGAGTGTCGACACCACTATCTCAGCACTATTTTGTTGTGTCGACACAACTATCTAAAGTGTCGACACAAACTACTATATGTCGATACAGATTTCCTTTTGTGTCGACATACACTACTATATGTCAACATTGACTTACTTAGCCAGAATTACTAAGTTATTCTAGGTTTAACATGCCTAATTCAATTTTGAAATAATTAAACTTAGTTTCATCTAGTGGTTTAGTAAACATGTCAGCAATTTGATTATTTGTGGTGACAAATTCCAAACAAATATCTTCTTTTTCAACATGCTCTCTAATGAAGTGAAATCTAATTTTTATATGCTTTATTCTGCTATGTGATACAGGGTTTTTAGCAATAGAAATAGCACTTGTCGAATCACAAAAAAGTGGAGTTCTACTTACCTTGAGAGCATAGTCTTCAAGTTGATGTTGAATTCATAGAAGCTGAGCACAGCAGCTGCCTGCAGCAATATACTCAGACTCTGCAGTGGAAATTGCCACACTAGCCTGCTTCTTACTACTCCATGATACTATTCTACCACCTAGAAACTGACATGTGCCAGTAGTACTCTTTCTATCTTCTTTGCAACCTGCAAAGTCTGCATCTGAAAAACCAGTCAATAGAAAGTCTCTATTCTTAGGGTACCAAAGACCAAGATTAGGTGTGCCCTTAAGATATCTCAATATTCTTTTAACAGCAGTATAATGAGATTCTTTAGGGCTTGCTTGGTACCTAGCACAGACACATGTACCATACATAATGTTCGGTCTACTAGCAGTTAAGTATAGGAGGGAGCCAATTATCCCTCTATACAAATACTCATCTACAGGTTTTCCTGCATCATCTTTGCCTAAAGGCATACTTGTCCCCATTGGAGTTCTCATGGTAGTGGTTGACTCCATACCATATTTCTTAATTAACTGCTTGGTGAACTTAGACTGTGAGATGGACAAGCCCTCATCAGTATGTCTTACTTGGAGTCCCAAGAAGAATTTGAGCTCACCCATACTTCTCATCTCAAACTTCCCTTGCATAAGTTTTGCAAACTTCCTACAAAGGTTGTTTTCTGTAGATCCAAAGATTATGTCATCAATATAAATCTGTACTAGGATCATCTTACCCTTTGACTCCCCAAGGAATAGAGACTTATCTATTTTCCCCCTTGAAAATTTATTTTCAATGAGAAAAGTAAACAATGTTTCATACCAAGCCCTAGGGGCTTGTTTCAAACCATATAAGGCTTTCTTAAGTCTATAAACAAAATCAGGATAAAGTGAATCAACAAAACCTGAGGGCTGATGAACATAGACTTCTTCTTTCAAATTACCATTTAGGAAAGCTGACTTGACATCCATTTGATATACTTTGAAACCTTGGAAAGCAGCAAAGGCAAGGAATAGCCTTATTGCTTCCAACCTTACCACTGGGGAAAAAGTCTGATCAAAGTCAATGCCCTCTTCCTGTCTATACCCTTTGGCAACCAGTCTTGCTTTGTTGTTGACTATTATGCCATTTTCATCCAGTTTGTTCCTATAGATCCACTTTGTCTCAATAATGTTATGATCATTTGGTTTTGGAACCAGCTCCCATACTTTACACCTTGTGAATTGATTCAACTCCTCCTGCATTGCATCAATCCAGTTGGAGTCTTGTATGGCTTCTTCAAATCTTTTTGGTTCCAACTGTGATAGGAAACGTGAGCAAAGTACTGTGTTCATGTGTTTGCTTCTGGTATGCACACCATGTCTGGGATCACTAATGATTTGGTGTGCAGGATGATCCTTTAGATTCCTTATTGCTGGAGGCATTCTATCAGCAATTTGAACTTCTTCAATTTCTTCACCAGGCTGAGCTTCATTGTCTTCAATGTCAGCTTGTGGACCTTGTACTCCCCCTGGACAGCAACCATCATTTTCCACATCCTGCCTTGTTGTTTGATCTTCATTAATGGTCAACATATCCAACTTTTCTTTTAAACCTGTTGAGCTACAAGGATTGCTAGACAACTCACTATTAATTAGCTCAGATTCATCAAACACTACATGAACTGATTCTTCTACAACTTGTGTAGTCAAGTTGTAGACCCTATATGCCTTACTATTATTGTTGTACCCAACAAATATCCCATCTTGGGATTTGGCAGCAAACTTAGTTAGGTGAGACTTGCGAGTGTTAAGCACATAATACCTGCTACCAAAGATACTAAAGTAGGATATGTTTGGTTTTCTGCCCATCATAATCTCATAGGGAGTCCTTTTGTGGTTCTTAGTTATAGATGCTCTATTGAGAACATGACAAGCAGTATTTACTGCCTCAGCCCAGAAATATTCTGGGAGTGAAGTGTCACTGAGTAGAGTTCTACTAGCCTCAATGAGAGTTCTATTCTTTCATTCAGCAATTCCATTTTGCTGAGGTGTTCTAGGTGAGGAGAATTCCTGATGAATCCCTAGTTCTTCACAAAACCTTGTCTTACACTCAGATTGAAATTCAGTTCCATGGTCACTTCCGATTTTGACTACAGAATTGTTAAATTCATTCTGAATTTGTTTAACAAAGTTATGAAAGACAGTAGGGGTTTCAAATTTCTGCCTCAAAAAGAAAACTCATGTATATCTAGAATAGTCATCTACAACCACAAAATTATATACTTTTCTACCTAGACTATGAACTAGCATGGGACCAAATAGATCCATATGGAAGAGGTACAAACACCTCACTGAGTCTTTGGTATCAAGACTATGAAAAGAGGATTTGGTCTGCTTGCCTTTTTGATAAACTGAGCATATACCCTCTTTTACGCACTTAAATTGAGGACCATGCCTCACTAACTCTAGACTATAGAGCTGACCTATAGTCTTATAGTTTAGATGAGCTAGCCTCTTGTGCCATTGGACACACTGAGATACTTTATCATCTGCAACTAAACATATAAGAGAGTTCATGTTTTCATAATCAAAATTTAAACAACAAACATTCTCTTTTCTATAACCAGACAAGATCACCTTCTGATCATTTGTCCTTTTGATCTGACACCCATTCTTAATAAATAAAATGTCATATCCAAGATCACTCAGCTGACTTATGCTTATCAAGTTATGTTTCAGACCTTTTACATAAGCCACTTGAGTGATTGCTATAGAATTGGAAGAAATATTACCAAACCCTTTGATGACCACTTTTTCTGATCCACCAAAGATCACTTTGGGTCCATTCTCTATAGGAGTATAGTCCTTTAACATTCTTGTTCCAATCATGTGCCTGGAACATCCACTGTCCAAGTACCATATATGGGTATGACAACTTAGACCCACCTGCAGCAAATAAAATTAATTTACCTTAGAACCCCAATGTTTATTGGGTTCTAGGTTCAAGTTAGATTGAAACTTAATATTCTTACCAGCAGCCTTCCTCACAGGTAAGCTGACATTCTTTCTGACACTAGTGTTGTGCCAGCAATCCATGGTATAATGCCCTATCTTACCACAGTACCAACACTCATATCTATTATACCTCTTTTTAGGTACAGTTTTAACAACATTGCGGTCAGCTGTTCTTAACACTGTTGGTACAGTAGTTCTTTGCTTCAGTGCTGGAGCTACACCCTTGTCATTCAGAATTTCAGGCTTACCAGAACCATGTATGATATCATGATCATATCTATTAGTTGGCTGCCATACGTTTCTGAAGGATATGGGGGGTTTGAAGGCTAGAGGCTGTACTGGGGCTTTGCCTCTTATTTTGGAATTGGCAGCCCTTGCATTTCCCTCAAAGCCCAATCCAGTCTTACCCTTTTTAGGAATAAAGTCATCAATTAAAGGTAAAACTGATTCTGGCTTAAAGAACTTAGCCACCAGATCCTTTTCCTTCTGAAGTTTGACTTCCAAACTTTTGATTTGATCATTCTTGAATGTAATAGTACCCATCTGAATAATAGTTATGTTTTTCAGTTTGGATACTTCATTCATCTTTAGATCCAGCAATTTTTCTGAATCTAATGCAGCCTACTTAAGATCAACAATTTCCTTGGCCTGTGCCTTATTAAGGATTCTGATTTTCTTAAGTGCTTGCAACAGGTCACCATATTCATCAATAAGTTGATGAACATCTCCTTCAGATTCAGATTCATCTACACCTCTTGATGCAGATGCTTATGATTCTGAACCAGTATAGTAATCAGAATCTATTGAAGAATTGTTTACCTTACTAGGTCCAGGCTGATCCTGGCATTGATCTTCTTCTGTCAAGGCCATCATCCCTTTACAACAAGGTTCTTCAATTTCATTTACTGAATCCAGCCACTTCAAGAATTCAGCCTCTTCTATATCCTCTTTAGTTGCCAACAGTCCTATATATGCTTCAGCTTCAGCTTCAGCCTCAGAATCTGATGATGAAGAATCTGACCAACTTTTTTGCTTCTTTGCAACAAGGGATTTCTCCTTCTTGCCCTTGTTTTTCAGTTTCTTCTTATCATTAGATTCTTTCCTTTTGTCAGGACAATCAGCTACCACATGTCCTGGCCTATTGCAGCAATAACAAACAATCTTAGTTGAAGATAATTTACTAGGTTTGGAGCTATACCTGTCCTTCCTAGAGGATTTCTTTTTCTGATAGTAATCATCCTTGGTTTTTGAGGATGATGGCTTGGATTTCCACTATTTCTTCTTCAAAAACCTTTGAAATTGTCTTGAGAAAGCTGCTAAGTCTTCATCAGAATTTAGACTATCTGATGTATGAATGTCAGAACTTTCTGAAACAACTTCTGCAGTTTTCCTAGGAGGTGATGGAGACATCCTCCTATCCTTTCTTATGCTTCAGTCTTAAAAGCCACTGACTTATCTCTGTAATCAGTTTTATTACTTTTCTCCTCCTCTTTTCTGACCATCAGCTGCATTTTATATGAAAGCAGTTTGCCAAATATTGTTGGAGGAGAAATTTCTGCTAGTCTGGCCACTTCCCTAATGGCACATATCTTTGTGTCCCAGTCTTTAGTCAATGATCTCAGAAACTTGTCATTTAACTCAAATGTGCTGAGTACTCTTCCATATGACATCAGTTTATTAACTATTCTGAAGAATTTTTTGTAACATTCAGTTATACTGTCTATTTTAGATTGTCTAAAACTTTCATACTCCTGATTCAGCATAGACTTTCTATCTTCTCTCACCTCTTCTGAACCCTCCATGTAGACAATAAGGGTGTCCCACATTTCTTTGGAGGTCTTGCAGTGAATCAAATTTTGGAATGTGGAATCATCTATGACACTGACTATTATATTTTGTGCTCTCTTATCCATTATAGCCAAGATGATCGCATCCTTTGTCATTTCAGAATATTCCTTTGGTGTCCTGAGATTTGCATCAAGAACTGAGACTTTCATTGGAATAAATGGCCCTTCTTTGACTATCATGTAGATTCTAGAATCTGAAGCTTCCATAAATAATCTAACTCTTTCTTTCCATATGCCAAAAATCTTTTTCCTGCATATGTGTAACTTCATGGAACCAAACTCTTTATGATTCTCTATGGAACCCATTTTGCCTGATAGATTTCTGCCTTGGAGATCTACTCAGACTGTTAGGTCTAATCTTTGAGTAACCTGGCTCTGATATAACTTGAAAGAATTGGTTTCAAGATGTTCTAAACACCTAGAGGGGGGGGGTGAATAGGTTCAATTCTTTTTCTTACTTAGGCAGATAATTCTATCTAGTGCAACAATGTATTCAGCAGAAAGTATAACACAACATTCACATACACAGCATTAACAGATTGCACACCAGTTTTATAGTGGTTCCCCAAATGATGGGTACATCCACTTTCCCCCTTCGCCTATCTAGCAGTGTACTAGATTCGGCCTAACATCCTTCCTTCTTCTCAGATCTGCAGATCTTACAGCTCAGAACCAAGAATGACTCCTACAACTCAGAGTGAATCCACACTCCTATAACTCAGGCACAAGCCCTACCTCAGCCTCTTCCACGGGCCTATAACTCAGAGTGACACCCCACTCCTACAACTCAGGAAACAGCCCTATCTCAGCCACTTTCACAGGCCTACAACTCAGGGAACAGATTCTCCTACCTCAGGCACTCAGCCCTACCTCAACCTTTATAATTTAAGCTTACAACTCATAGTGACACCCCACTCCTACACTCAGATCTATTACAGATCCTACAAGAATTAATGATGAAAAGTTGTTGATATCTTCAACTAGATTGAGAGAGAATTGGTTGAAGACTTCTTGATCAGTTCTTGATAGAACTGATTTCTTAAGGATCAACCTAACTTAGCTTTCTTCAAAGCTTCTTGAATTTGAACACAGTAGGGTTGATCTTCTTGATGTTGGATTTGATCTTCAATCAGCTTCCTTCAGAAATCAATCTGAATTCTTCAAGCAGACTGTTCAGAATCTGCCTTCACTGGATGAGAACTTCTCTCCTTTTGTTTTTCTCTTTCTACAATCTGTTGATTGTTTCTTTCTCTTCTTCTGGATTCTCAATCCTTCAGAGATTATAATTGATTGGCTTGATTAACGTCTCTCTGTTCTGTAAGTGTTGTTCTTGAAGTTGTTGTTCTCTTCCCTTTTTTTCTTCACTCTACGATTGTTGAGAGAGCATATCTATTTTTAGGCTTCATCCATGGTAACCGGCAGTTCCGGTTTCAAACTGTCTTCTAACACCTCTGACAGATGTGATAGTAATGTCAGTAATGACAGCTGTCAAGTCTTCACTTGTATTACCTCAGCCTTCATTGAACTTTGACTCAGCAGCAAAGAATGTCGACTGAATTCTTCATATGTGTCGACACACATAGTCCATGTGTCGACACAAGTCTTGTTGTTGTCGACACAGCTTCTGTGGAATGTGTCGACACAAGTTCTGTGTGTCGACACAAACACTCCTTGTCTTGACAAAGTTGGTGTCGATAGAATTCTGGTGTGTGTCGACACAAGTTCTGTGTGTCGACACAGTCGTTGTCGACAGAATTCCGGAATGTGTCAACAGCTTCTCTGTGTGTTGACACAGCTTCTGAGAATGTCGACACAAGTCTAGCCCTTAGTGTCGACACACCGTTGTCGACAGATTTTCTGTGTGTCGACACAAATTCTGGATGTCGACACAATCTGGCCCTTGGTGTCGACACAGCATTGTCGACAGATTTTCTGTGTGTTGACACAAATTCTGGATGTCGACACAATCTGGCCCTTGGTGTCGACATAGTCATTCCCAAGTGTCGACACTTGTACTTAGAAAATTTTCCTTTCCATTTTCTTAACCTGCACATAATAACTCAACACAACATCAAATATAATTTGATGCATATCATTGTGTTAGGTGGGGCTTCTCCAAATATGGTACATATTTTCCAATGTACCCAACAGTTTCTTTGAGGAGCACACAAGCGAGGCCGAGCTCGCTGAATTTGTTCGCGACCATGTGCCGCCAGGCTTCGAGGCGCGCCGACCGAGGCAGGGGGAGGCCATCAATACCTTTTATGATGACGAGCTCGCCTTACCCATCTCGTACTTTGAGGTGGGGCTGCGCCTCCCTCTCTGGGCGGAGATTCGGCAGATTCTGAAATACTATGGCGCGGTGCCCGCGCAGCTGAACTACAATGTCATTGCCATGATGGTGGCGTATGCGAGCTACCTCCGCCGAGAGAGGATTGAGTTCAACCTGACGGTGTTCAGGAAGCTTTTCTCCTACAAGGCGACGCTGGATGGGGTCGCCTAATTTATGGGCTCGCTGACCAAAGTTCGCGAGATCGCGAACAAGCACCATAATTGGATGACCAAGATCACCTTCATCAAGGGCGATCTCGGCAACATCCCCTACTCGCCTCAACAGAAGGGTGAGGAGGTCTACCGCCCGCCGGCCGTGTCCGACAATGATGCCGACCTCCACAAATACTTCCTCCACAAGGACTTTAAGGTCGCCTTCCTGCGAAGGGGCCTTGACGCGCTCCGCCCCGTCCTGCCCGGCGAAGGTATCGTCCTCTCCATATTGTCGAGTTTGCCAGATTGCCGAGCTCGCCATATTGCTATCGAGAATCTTCTAACTTTTCCAAGTTTTTTCTTGCAAAGGATCGGCTGATTCCCGTGAACCCGCCATTTGCAGACTCAGGACTGCACCCAAATCCTCTCGCTCGCGACAAGGCTGCGGCGGCGGCCTGCTGAGACGAGGCAACCTTCTCCAAACCTTCTTCCAACAAGAGGCGGCCTGAGGGTGTGGGGTCTAGCCCACCCCATCACCAACAACTACCCAAAAAGATGAAGAGAGCCTTGCTGGCTTTGCGGGGGAAACAACATCAACAACATCAATCCAGCCACAGATACATGAGCTCGCCTGAAGTCGCCCCCGACGCGTCGCCGGAGAGCCCGTTGAAGGAAGTTACGAGCAAGGGGTGGAAGGGCGGCGAGGACTCCGCTCCCCTTGCAGTGATCTCGCCACCTCCTTCGGCGAAGAGGACGGCTCGCGAGCGCTGCGCGCCGAAAGAGCATCCCCTCTTCAACTTTGGGGGGGAAGTGGAGAGACTCAGTGGGCGAGCCCATGGTGTAGTGGGATGAGCTGGCCCACCGGGTTTCCATCTCCACTCTTCATCCCTCTTAGCATGAACGTGAGCACACCACTGGTTACGCATACGCCCTCGGCTTTGGCCTCTATGGCCGGGAAGACGCCGAGGCCTACAAGGGCATGATCCTGCGGCAGCTCGGCCATGAGGGCCTGCAGGCCCACCTGCGAGCCATGGAGCTCCATCATATGTTGGTCCACCGCAGCTTCGGTTGCAGCAACTAACTCCAAAATGCCGAGCATGCCCGCGATGTCTCCAAAGATAAGGTCGGTGATCAGGCGAGACGGCTCGGCATCGCCGAGGGTTTTCTCGCCCAAGCCGCCGACGGGTTGGTGAGTATCAGGCTTCTTCTCTCTTTTACTTGAAATATTTTGCGTTGTTAACGAATTTTTCTGTCTCATCAGGATGCCAAGGCTGTCGGGGAGCTGCAGGCTCGCAATGCCGAGCAGGAGGAGGAGATCGGCCAGCTGCGCGCCCGGCTTGCCGAGCTGGAGGGGGCGAATGTGAGGCTGAAGGAGGAGAATCAGAACCTCAGCCGCGAGGTCCGTCACCATGCGGAGATCTTCTTCCCGGCCAGCGACGCCGATCCTAACCTCCCCTGCAAGAGGCTGAGGATCATTGACGAGGCCTACCTCGCCGAGAGGCTGCGGATCAACTCCATCCAGGCCGCCGAATGCACCCTCCAGATGATGAAGGACACTGGGGTGCTGGTGGAGGGGTGCGAGGAGATATCCGCCAAGGACTTGATGTCGAGCTTGTTCCCGACGACGCCATCCAACGAGAAGGAGGATAGCCTGGACGCACTCTTTGGGAAAAGCTTTCAGGACCCGTCCGGCGGGGGTGGGGGGGGGGGGAGGACCGTCAATACGACGAGGGTGGCAAGGGCTAATTGTATACGTACTTTTTTTTTCTCGTCGAGGCGAGCTTCACCTATAAATATTACTGTTTAATAAAATACATTTTTGATTATAGCCTTGGCCATTTTTTTCTCTTTTCTGTCTTTGCTGTGTTTTGCATGCCCGCAAGCCCTTCCCTTGGGGATCTCGCGTAGATCTTATGAGTAGCACAGTCATTAGGACTCGCCCCTGAGAGCACATTTTGAGAGATTGCGAATTCCCAGGACTCGCCCCAGCTCGCTTGCGAGCAGCCCATAACCTTATTAATATAAGTTCAAAATCTCTAAATTTTCCCAAGTAAAACATAGCGGGGGGCAAGGTGTCCTAGCGGGATTCGCCTCCCTTCAGCGAGGTTCAAGGGACTGGCTCGCCACCCTTCTACCGATGCCGAGCTGAACTGGCGAGCCCGAGCTCGCCTATGCCGAGCTCTGCTCTCTTATTCTTGGAAGGTCCAAGCTTGTCAGGCACTACCTGGGGAGTGTAGGACTTCTCTGATTGACCTCCAGCCTTATCAACTAGATGAGAGCCTGACTGCTGGATCTTGTCGAGGCCTAAGGATGACACCGAGTGACTTCCAGCCCTGCCAGCTAGGTGAGAGCCTGACAGCGGGATCTGCTCGGGGTCTAAGGCTGACACCACGAGTGACTTCCAGCCCTTCCAGCTAGGTGAGAGCTTGACAGCGGGATCTGCTCGAGGTCTAAGGCTGACACCATCGAGTGACTTCCAGCACTGCCAGCTAGGTGAGCCTGACAGCGGGATTTGCTCGGGGTCCAAGGCTGACACCATCGAGTGACTTCCAGCCCTGCCAGCTAGGTGAGAGCCTGACAACGGGATCTGCTCGAGGTCTAAGGATGACTCCGAGTGACTTCCAGCCCTGCCAGCTAGATGAGAACCTGATAGTGGGATCTGCTCGGGGTCCAAAGCTGACACCATCGAGTGACTTCCAGCCCTGCCAGGTAGGTGAGAGCCTGACAGCGGGATCTTCTCGAGGTCTAAGGATGACACTGAGTGACTTCCAGCCCTGCCAGTTAGGTGAGAGCCTGACAGCGGGATCTGCTCGGGGTCCAAGGCTGACACCATCGAGTGAATTCCAGCCCTGCCAGCTAGGTGAGAGCCTGACAACGGGATCTGCTCGAGGTCTAAGGATGACACCGAGTGACTTCCAGCCCTGCCAGCTAGGTAAGAGCCTGACAGCGGGATCTGCTCGGGGTCTAAGACTGACACCATCGAGTGACTTCCAGCCCTGCCAACTAGGTGAGAGCCTGACAGCGGGATCTACTCGAGGTCTAAGGATGACACCGAGTGACTTCCAGCCATACCAGCTAGGTGAGAGCCTGACAGCGAGATCTGCTCGGGGTCCAAGGCTGACACCATCGAGTGACTTCCAGCCCTGCCAGCCAGGTGAGAGCCTGACAGCGGGATCTGCTCGAGGTATGATGATGACACCGAGTGACTTCCAGCCCTGCCAGCTAAGTGAGAGCCTGACAGCGGGATCTGCTCGGGGTCCCAGGCTGACAACATCGAGTGACTTTCAGCCCTGCCAGCTAGGTGAGCCTGATAGCGGGATCTGCTCGAGGTCTAAGGATGACACCGAGTGACTTACAGCCCTGGCAGCTAGGTGAGAGCCTGACAGTGGGATTTGCTCGGGGTCTAAGGCTGACACCATCGAGTGACTTCCAGCCCTTCCAATTAGGTGAGAGCCTGACAATGAGATCTGCTTAAGGTTTGAGGATGACACCGAGTGACTTCCAGCCCTGCCAGCTAGGTGAGAGCCTGACAGCGGGATTTGCTCGGGGTCCAAGGCTGACACCATCGAGTGACTTCCAGCCATGCCAGCTAGGTGAGAGCCTGACATCGAGATATTCTTGAGGTCTAAGGATGACACTGAGTGAATTCTAACCCTGCCAGCTAGGTGAGAACCTGACAGCAGGATCTGCTCGGGATCCAAGGCTGACACCATCGAGTGACTTCCAGCCCTGCCAGCTAGGTGAGCCTAACAGCGGGATCTGCTCGAGGTCTAAGGCTGACACCATCGAGTGAATTCCAGCCCTGCCAGCTAGGTGAGCCTGACAGCGCGATCTGCTCGGGATCTAAGGATGACACTGAGTGACTTCCAGCCCTGCCAGCTAGGTGAGAGCCTGACAGCGGGATCTGCTCGGGGTCCACATACACTTTACTTCTTCATGTAAACTTATCGTGACAGCATAGATGTGTTGAAGAACTTCTATTAAAATCAAAGCATCACTTACATATTTTAAGGTAAAAACGTTTCAAGTCGTCACCACTCCAGGTGAGACTTAGGGACTCGCCCTCCACATTTTGGAGTCGATACCCCCCTGATCTTAAAGCTTCTTTTACAATAAATGGACCTTCCAAGCTGGGGTTAAGCTTCCCCAAAGTCGTCGACCTCCCTGCTACATCCGCCTTCTTCAGCACCAAGTCCCCCTCCGTAAATTGCTTGACTCTGACATGCTTGTCAAAGTACTTGGCCATCGTCTTCTTCACCTCTTCTTGTCGGACGGCGGAAAGGTCCCGCAGTTCTTCCACCATGTCAAGGGAGAGCCGCAGCTCTTCCTCATTCTCAGCCTGCCATTCTTCCTTGCCTTCCCCTACTGCGACAACTCAAGGCATTTGAACTTCGAACTCCATGGGGAGCACTGCCTCGCACCCATGGGAGAGCTTGAAGGGGGTCTCTCCTGTAGCTATGTTGGGGGTGGTCCTCAGGGCCCAGAGAACCGCAGGAAGCTGCTCCACCCAGCTCCCCTTCAGATTTTCCACTTTCTTCTTTAGGAGGTTGACAATGATCTTGTTCGCGGCCTCCACCTGCCCGTTGCTCCTGGGGTGGTGGACCGAGGTGAACCTGAGGTCGATCCCAAGCTGCTCGCAAAAACTGGTAAACTCCGTGCTGGCGAACTGGGGCCCATTGTCTGTGACAATGGCCTGGGCAGCCCATGACAACAGATGATCTCCCCCCAAACAAAATTCCTGATGACCTGGGAAGTCACCTTGGCCAGCGCCTTCACTTCCAACCACTTGGAGAAATAATCGATCATTACTAGTAGGAATCTCCTCTGCCCACTTGTCTGGGGGAACAGTCCGACCAAATCCATTCCCCAAATGGAAAAGGGGCAGGGGGCTGTGATACTCTTGAGTGGCTGAGCTGGATGTAGCTGGAGTGGGGAAAACAGTTGGCACTTGTGGAACCTTCTTGCCAACTCCATCGCATCACGACCCAAGGTGGGCTAGAAGTACCCCTGCCTGACAATCCTCCCTTCCAGGGTCCGACTCCTGGAGTAGCTCCCACACTCCCCGGAGTGGACTTCTTCCAAGATTCTTTGTACTTCCCCCTCAGCCATGCATTGAGTCATCATCCCCGAGAGAGTCTTCCTGTACAAATGCCCATCCCGGAGGAGGTAGTATGTCGACTTGTACCTGAGCTTATTTTTGTCCACCCCCTCCGGATACTCTCCCGTAGAGAGGAAAGTTATGCCCGGGTCCATCCACGAAGGCCGCTGATCTATTTCCATGAGCTCCCCCTCTTCGTTGGAAGGGCGGAACAAGTCGGTGATGGTACCCCCCACCCGAGGACCATGCTTCGCTAGCTGATTGACCTGATCATTCTCCTCCAGGGGCACGTGCTGGATGGGAAAAGTTTGGAACGCGCCAATGATCCCCTTTACTTTGGCTAAGTATAGATGCAGGGTAGGCACTCTCACCTTGAACTCCCCGTTGATCTGGGAAGCTACAACCATGGAGTCAGTAAAGACCTCCACGTCCAACACCCCCAGCTCCCTGGCCAGGCGCAGCCCTGCTATCACGGCCTCATACTCGGCCTGATTATTGGTGATGGGAAAGTGCACCACAACCGTCTGTTCAATTCTAGTTCCCTAGGGACTCTCCAAGATCACCCCTACCCCTAGGGAATCCCTCCCTGAGGCGTCATCTACCTTCACCTTACAAGGAGTCGGACGAGTGAGCTCTTCCTCCGCCACCTCAATCACATAATCGGCCAAGAAGTTGGTCATCGCCTGAGCTTTGATTGAGAGGCGGGGGATGAAGGAGACGTCGAACTCACTCAACTCCATCGACCATTTGGCCAGCCTGCTAGAATTCTCCACCCCCTCAAATATGTTGCGGAGGGGATGGTCAGTCACCACTCAGATTGAGTGTGCCTTGAAATAGGGCCGCAGCCTTCGGGCTGAGATGACCAGGGCGAAGGCCAGCTTCTCCAAAATTAGATACCGGAGCTCGGCCTTCCTCAGGACCCGTCTCACATAATATATAGGGAGCTGCTTATTCCCCTCTTCACGAACTAGGACAGAGCTTAAGGCCTCCGCCCCAACCCCGAGGTACAAAAATAGGTCTTCCCCTTCCTTCAGCCCTTGGAGCAACGGAGCCCGTGTCAATTGCGTCTTGAGGGCCTGGAATGCCTCCTCGCACTCCCTGGTCCACTCGAATTTTTGGCCCCCCCTTAGTGTTTTGAAGAAGGGGGTGCACTTCTCCCCAGCCCGAGAGAGGAACCTACTTAGCCCTGCCAGCTTCCCCGTCAGCCGTTGCACCTCCTTAGCATTCTGTGGTGATCCCAGCTCTATGATATCCTTGACCTTATCAAGATTCGGCTCGACTCCTGCAGGGGTGAGGTGGTGCCCCATGAACTTTCCCCTACTGGCCCCAAAGACACACTTCAGGGGGTTCAGCCGCATCTTGTACCTGCGCAGGGTAGCAAAGGTCTCCTCTAGGTCCTGGAGGTGAGAGTCCACATCCTGACTCTTGATCATGAGATCATCCACGTACACCTCCAGGTTCCTCCCCTTCTGTTCTTTGAAAACCCTGTCCATCATCTTTTTATAGGTCGCCCCTGCTTTCTTTAGCCCGAAGGGCATCATCTTGTAACAGTAGCACCCATCCCCCGTGATGAACGAGACATCCTTGACGTCCGGGGGATGCATTCTGATTTGATGATAACCTGAAAATGCATCTAGAAAACTCATTACAAAAAAACCAATGGCTGAGTCAACCAGCGCGTCGATCCGAGGCAAGGGATAACAGTCCTTAGGACAAGATTTATTAAGCAAGGAGAAGTCGATACACATACGCCACCGGCCGTCCCCTTTTTTCACCATGACTACATTTGAGACCCAGCTGAGGTATTGGATCTCGAATACGAAGCCGGTCTCGAGAAGATTTGCCACCTCTTCCCTGATGGGCTCTGCCAGCTTGTCCGCGGTGGATCTCTTCTTTTGTTAGACAGGGCGTGTTCCCGTGTCCAAGTTGAGGCGGTAGCAAGCCACATCTGCGTCAACCCCCGACATCTCCACGACGCTCCATGCGAAGATGTCCACGTTCCGCTGACGCGGACCTTCTCCATCCTGCCTTCTTGGGTGAGGACCTCCAGCTCCACCACCTCTTCCGCAGCCTCTAACCTGGACTGGTCTCCCCATTCTACAACATCCCTCTCCTCCTGGATGTGGACCTCCGCCTCCACCTCTTCTTCCACGGCCATCGCCTCGGCCAACTCCTCCCGATCTCCTCCTGCTGCCTCTACCTCGGCGCAGCTCTCCGCCTCCAGCTCCTCCCTGTCAGCTTCCTGCTCCGCCTCCTCCATCCTTCCCTTCATCTCCTTCGGCTCCCTCCTGCCAAGAAATGGAGTTCACGGCAGTAATGTAGCATTCCCGCACCACTTTGAGGCCCCCCTGACCCTGGCCTGAATCCCCTATGCGTTGAACTTCAAGCATTGATGGAATGATGAGGGGATACAGCGGAAGGCACTGATAAGGGGCCTCCCAAATATGGCATTGTAGCTGCTGGGGGAATCCATGATGACGAACCTGCAGTTCCTGGACTGCCCCCCAGGGTGATATGGAGGCCCACCCCTACTTCAACCTCCTTCCACTCCCCTGAAAATCCAAACAAAGGCTCATCCGAGGCCAACACCCTCTTTACCTCCACCTTCATTGCGTCAAATGCCTTCTTAAAGATGATGTTGACAGAGCTTCCGTTGCCGACGAGGATCCTGGAGACGGTAAAATTTTCGATGGCTATCTAGATGACCAGCGCATTGCAAAAAGGATGCTCATGATCCGCCATATCGCTCCTGGAGAAGGTGATCCTCTCTTTTGGGGGTGGGGTTTGGGATGTCTAGCCAACGCTCTGGCGATACATGGTGTGGAGGCTCACCTTCCGGGAAGCCTCGACCCCCCCCCCCCCCCCCCCCCCCCCCCCCCGTGGATCACTCTGATCCCTCCTCGGGTCCCAACATCCACCCGGTCTTCGCAATGGTCCTCCTCTGCCTGAGGCAGGACCTCCTCGATCCTCACTTCCTGACGCCCCTACTGCTGCTGCTCCTTGTTTCCCCTCATTTCGAGGAACTCCGGGCACGTGGCTATGGCGTGCCCTTCCTCCTGATGGAAGTCGTAGTAGGGCAACTCCACCCTAACTTCTCTCCTCCTCATCCTGGATGCTCTCCTCCTCTCCCCTATGGCTATAGCCATAGCCTCTTCTTGATTGGGGAGTCAAGGCCTCTGCTCCCGCCTCCAACCCGGGGGGTGGAATTGATCTTGCCCCCCTTGATGGCGGTCCCTTCCTTGGTACCCTCTCTGTGGCCCCTGCCCTTGCCACTCGGGCCTCCAGCCCAGTCGACGATCAGGCTCCTGATGCCCCCACCTGGGCTGCTGTAGCTCCTGAAGCTTCCTCTGCTCCCTCTGTCGGGGTTCTCCTCTCCTCCTGTCCTCTGCCTCCTCTTAGCTCCTTCTCCTCCTCCATGGCCCACCTGGCCAGCTTCCGGGCGAACTCCGAGTTTGACGCCTCCCCGCCAACTTCTCTCGCCGCCCTCTCCATCAACTCCTCATAGGAGAGGGGGGGGGGGGGGGTTATCCTCTTCAACTCCATCCCGAAGAATCCCTGCTGTAGGCACAGGGTGAAAGCCATCATCAAACTATGGCCTGACATCTACTAGACTTGGGTGACCTCCTCCTAGAACCGTTCCACGTAGCTCCCCAGCGTCTCATTCACTCCCTGTTTGATGTGGAACAGGGACTCCGACTCCTTCTTCCTCCTCTTCGAGGTAGTGAACCTCAGCATGAACCCCCGACACAAGTCCTCGAAGCAGTAGATGGAGCTGGCCGGTAGCTAGTGGAACCACTCCCTTGCCTTCTTCTTGAGGGTGATGGTGAAGAGTCGACATTTGAACCCATACAACATCTGCCGGATAGAGACCACGTCCTCAAACCACTGGACGTGTTAGACCGGGTCTCCCTTTCCGGTGTAGTAGGACATCTCGGGTTCCCTGAACCCCTCTAGGACTGGAGCTGAAGAGACCAACTCGCTGAAGGGGTTGCCTCCACCTACTGGGAGAGCTAGCGCATCTCGCGGGCTTAGCTCGTCGAGCCGGCCTCTGCCTGCCAAGCTGGGGAAAAGTTCACGCCCGAGGAGCTTGCACCCCCGGCTCTCCTTGGCAACTTCCTTCCCAGCTCGCCTGCCGGGGGCGTCCTCGCGTAGAGGGGGGTGGCTGCGATCTGGATTGCTGGAGTCGAGCACTCGGCCCGCGTGCCGAGTGCGAACTTGACGAGGCCCAGCACCTCATTCCTGAAATCTTCAAACAACCCCACCATGGCCAGAGGTGGGGGGGAGCTCGACCTGTCAGGTCCCTGTCCTCCTGTCATCTAGCTCGCTGAAGATTTTCTGCACTGACCACGCTCCACGCTCACCGCACCAAAATGTTGAAACCGAGAATCGGTTTCCCGTAGAGTTCACCCTTGGGAAGGGGTGATCGCGCACCTACTTCGCTCCTGCAAGCAAAATAACAAAAGAAACAAGGGAGGACTAACCCAGGGACTCGGCGGGGAGGACCCACCACACACCCGGAAGATCTGAGAGCGCTTCCCCTCCTAAGCCAAAGGCCAAGCTAAGGTACCCTCAGAAAGCACTTGAAAACTGGAGCAAGAGAGCACATGAAGCCTGCTTTCTGGGGTACCCCTTGGGTCCTATTTATAGATTTCAGGATATGAACTGCCAATAATCAAAATAAACTGATCTGAAATTACCAAAATGCCCTTGGTTGGGTCTGCCAACAGCCAAACTCCGCTATTTTGAAGGGCTATGGGCAGACCAGCTAGGGCAAAACAGTAAAAAGTACCTCATAGATCTGGGCGAGCTGGGGAGCCTGGCCACCTCGTCGGATCTTGCTCGCCTGCTGTTGCCGAGCTCCTTTGCGCGAGTGCGAGTTGGGACGACGAGCTCGCCTATCGGCCGGCCTACGTTAGTCGACCTTAGCTTGACGAATCTTGGCTTAGCTCAGCGAATGCCGAGCTCGCGGTCGATGAATGCCGAGCTCGGGCTCGGGTTTCTCTGCCGAGCTCGGCTGGGGCCTTGGTAATCTGTGCTGGCCGGCCTAGTTCCTGGTTCATCCCGCTCTCCGGATATGGGGTTGTACATACATCTTATCATCAGTACAAACCTTCCTACAACAGACAGTGGCATAGTTCTAGCAGTAGTAGCAGGCAACAACAACATCAAAAGCACAGCAGACAGCAGAAAACATCTGAAGACAATCAACCAGATAAAGCAAGTCCAAAAAGGCCTCTATCTCCAGTTTGTGATCCAGAAATGGACCCCAAATCCAGAATGGACAGATTTCAAGAATTAATAGCTCTTTCTCAAATCAGAAAATCAAAGGAAGAAGGACAAGACACCTCACAGTATACTACTATGTCCTCCTACAGAAAGAAAGAACTAGACAAATATCAGGAACACAATCTTTTTAATACTGATGCTTATATATCATTACATCCTGAAGCAGTTGTAACAAGAGCTGCTTCTGTGAAAATTATTGGAGCAAGTGATATGAAAATGACAAAATAACAAGCTGCAGATCCCAAAAGAGGAATCATCTTCACCAAACCAGCTTCAGATGAATAGAAGAAAGATTCTAAGAAAGCCTGAAAAATTTTCTTTCTATATTTTGATTTGAACTGTTATTTGTTATTCACAAGACATTATTGTTAATATCTGCTGAATAATTTTAATTCTGCCCGATATCTTTTTTTATGCTTTGTGATTTTTTTTCTTTTTTCTATTGTTCATAGTGATATCACCCAAATAGGGGGAGATTGTTGGATCCCTAGTTTGGATTTGGGCTTGGTTCACTATTAGGTTATTAACCCTCCATGTATAGCCTAGGGTCAAATTATTAGTTCTATGTCTAGGTCAGTTTGACTAGGTTAGACAAACATTGATCCAGCCCCCAGAATAAATCCAGTGATCCAGACATAGAAGAAATGCAGTCTTTAAGAGTTCAGAGAATCAGTTCGAAGTTCTTCGAACTCAGCTCGACGATCGTCGATCGCTGATCGACGAACTCAGAGTCTTTACTCTGAGCTGAGCTCAATGAACTTGGAGCTCAGGTCAATGATGTTCCCTCTTTTCTCAAGTTCTCTGGTCGACAAATTTCTATCTCAGGTCGACGAACTTGGAGCTCAGCTTTGACAGACTATTTTTCAGATCAACTTTCTCTGAGCTCAGCTCGACGAAGATGTTTTCTCAGCTCGACGAAATTGAAGTTCAAGTTGACGAAATCTGTCCTGAGTTCGACATTTTCTCTCAGTATCAGTTTGGCATTTTCTCTCATTTTGGTTTCAGTTTGGATTATTCTAAGGCTGTAATTCTCTGATAATTAATGCTCATATTCTCGAGAATATGGTCATTGCTTGACAACATTAATTATGGATTTCACAGAGTAATTACTTGACTTATTTACTGAGATAGTTGAGGAAACACATTTAAGACTAATTCTAGTCGTTCAAGTCCCAGGATTTCAGCATTAATTTCAGAAATTCTTTTTCAAATTTCAAATGGCAGAGATCCTTCAGAATATAAAAAAGCAAATTCTTCTCTTCAGAAGACAGTCAAGGGAATTACAAGAGATTTTTTAGTCAACAAGTGATACAAGTTTTACAGAGAAAAAGATTGTCATATACAGAAATTGAAGAAGAACATCAACACACAGATCCTTAATCTTCTTTAGTTTCTGCTTCAAGACTTCAAAAGGATAACTTAACAACACCAGTCCAAGAAGTTTCTGAAGATCTTCATCAAGGCCTACACCCTGTGCAAAGCTCTCATCTTCCTGAACCCACTTTTTCATCTCAGGGGGAGCTTTGACAACATCATCCACTAAAGTCTTCTTAGTTGTTTGAGAAAGAGAAGAGAACAACACTTTTCATTTCCAACTGTGTACAGGGTTATAACTCCCTTCAAAAGCTAACCCCTTTGGTTTTTGGGCACCTGATCAAAAGCTCAAAATGGTTGTGAGATCTCCCTTGAAAAAATAGATCTTGTGGTGACAGGGCACCTGAGAAAAACCTGTGGCGGCAGGGCACATGATCAAAAACTTATTAGTGGATTCCTACCAGGGTGGTAGAAGATTGGATGTACCCAAGTTTAGGGGAACCACCATAAATTTTGTGTGTCGTTTGGATTGCTCTATTATCTATTTCTATGTGATGTGATTATTTTGTTTTTATTCTTTCTTTATAGATATACTTATCACTTATTTTAATCCGCTGTAAAATTTAATCAAAATTTTAAAATACTCTATTCACCCCCCTCTAGAGTTAAACAGATTTATCCCTCACTTCAAGGTGATTTTTGAAAAGAAATATTAAAAGAGAAAGAGGGAGAGAAAAAACATTTGATTGGGAATGCTTCTTAAGTAAAATAAATCAAGAATCACAAATTCATATATGACGATTGAGAATAATTCGACCGTGGAGATTCTGAAAACATGAAAGTGTCTCCCTCGAGGATTGTTCTCAACTAACCTTAGGTTAATCGATTAAAACCCCTTGGCCAGTTGAAAACTCTAAACTTGCTTTAAATGGTGAATCCTACTATTGGATTTTATTCAAATTCTGAAGATTTTTGTCATCCTCTCTCGACTAGTACATGCAACTCCTTTCATCTTTGAGCGATCTACATATATTCACGGATCTCTCAATCAACTAGAACATGAATCAAGATTCAATTAGCATACATCGACAATATGAAATCAAAGGTTATGAAAAGAAAATTACAAATTAAAATTACGCATAATTGAAATGAAAAGAGCAATTTTATAAGTAGTAAATGAAGAGTACAAGTGCATGAAAGTAAAGATAAACTAAGAATTGTAAGTGCGCGCCACAAAGTAAAAATGCATGAAAGAATTTACAGAAATTGAACTCAAAATGACCCAAGTCAAAGAATTGACTAGATCCCCATCATCATGGCAATAGCCAAAACTTATAGGCAAAAAGGTTGTGAAGTCATGCCCCTAGGTCACGTCCATGACCTAGAGCGGCATGTAAGGTACGGAACCGCCAACTTGAAAGCTCGGAAACGTTGGAGAAAAACCGTTAAAATTAAATAATTTTGTGGTACATGCCTCTAGGTCGCTCCCGTGATCTAGGGCGTGTCTTGACTGGGTCAGCACCGGAGGTGAAACAACGCAAACAAGAATCAATTCCGCAGTTGCAGAGAGGTGAAGGCCCTTGGTCACAGACGTGACCAAGGGCGTGTAAGCTGAAATGGATTGCAACGTCAACTGCTTTCTTTAACTACTTTGTCAGGCTGAGTCATGCCCATGTTCTGGAGCTCACGCCTATGACATGGGGTGTGTAACTTTAAATAATGTGGCATGGTGATCTGGAGTGCGGGAGGTGAATCACATCCGTGATTGGTGTCATGCCCCTAGGTCACGCCTATGACCTAGGGCATGTACTTTTGATTTTTGAAGAAAAACTCCAAAAATTTTCCTAGTTATGCATGTGAGCTCCAAATTGCTATTTGTAGTCCCAACTTATCTGAAATCCAAAAATAAGTGATATACTTTATTAATAAAAACATAGAAAAATATAATTATTTAATACCTAAAAATTATAGTAAAATATAGATAAATAAAGTACTATCAAATACACACATACTTATTCTTTTACTCGTCCCAAACAAACAACTCTTCATAGGGGGTGGGAAAATATAGTGCTAGTTAGCAAATGATGTAAAAGAGTAGAATGTGAAGTCTTACGCCCCGTGAGTAAAAATCTCTATGGGAAAATCTTCTTAGCATAATAATTAATTTATAATTTTCAAAAGTGTATTTTTTATTTATTATTTCAACTCATAATTAGAATATCGTTAAGTCCTAAGGTCATGTATAGGGAGAAAGTAGTGTGATTGCTCAGATTTAAATTATGCGAAATCAAAGATCGGAGCAGCCTTCAAAGAAATCTATCAATGATGATGGTCATATGCGTGCTCTTTCACACCTTCTCCACGACACTAGAAAAATTCGAAGACATGAATCAATAGAACTTAAGTAGGTTGAAACGTAGACTTAAGTTTACAATGTGGTAATAAAAGATAAACATGGTGACTAAACACACCATAAACCAATATTGAGCTTGCAAAAATACTATCCAAGAGAAGTAATATGCACATCGCCTACTCCTAAAACTCAATAAACTCTTTTTTCATCATTGTTTTTCTTTAGGATGGTGTTATTGACAAACCAATTTACGCTAATTGCAGCCAATTGTTAACGGCAGATCGCAAAAATTTAATCTCAGACCATTATGTTAATGGGAAACCAAGAAAAAAATAAAAATAAAATAAAATCATAACTTGCTAAGTTATAGAATATTCATAATAAATTGGACCTTCTAACTTATCCAAATAATGATAAAATGTCATATATATGATTGTACATGAACATCAATTAGTCAAAAAAAATTGAATTTAAAGAGCTACATATATTCCTCCATTCAAGGGCTCCTTTCTTTCACCGTCATCTAAATACCCAAAAAATTACACAACCTGCTCACATTTCCCAAACACCTCAAAAACCCGCATAACCTGCAACATAATTTTGAAACATCAATAAAAAGAGAACAATCATCATTCAAAATTTTGAGAAATTTACAGTTGTCGTAAGAACCTCAAGAATCTCCATTTCTTCCAAGGGTAATGCAATACTTCTCAACCTCCAAAACTACAAAAATTAGAAAAAAGTACAAATTAAAAACTTATGATTTACAAAACTACATAAATAATTATAATTGTGTAACATGTGTCAAACCGTCAAATCCATTTGCTAGCAATCTCTTGACGATATCTTCCCCAACTTGGGAATATTGGAGGTGGCGAACAATCATCATGCATTAAAAGCCCGACAAAGTGATTATCATTTATAAACCCAATGTGAACTGCCATTGGGAAAGGTGGAGGTGCCGCATGTAGCAGTAGAAATATAAATGACTGAATTTTTGAGAAGTGTACGAATTTGATATAGTAAAATGATTCCACAACTAATCTCATATCAGGTATAGTCATCCACTTGTCTAATGGACCAAAAGAAATTGTACAGTACAAAGATGTCAATAATTCTGATCTTCGAGCAATACCATATATATTCGTATATAATTTTTCATAACTTTGTAACTCAAATCAAAGAGCGTGCCGAACCTTTTCTCAATCATCCCCCATCTTCATTGTCATACTAAAAACACGATAGCCACAATACCCATCTCCCGCCACGTCAATCACATTCATGATATATTTTGACGCACACACTGGTATTTCCTTTCTGACCCTCCTAAGCAATGTTGTATTATTTTTAACATTTTTAGTAATTGCAACCTTGCATTCTTTTTTTTGCTCATCAAGTAGTACATGCTCAAATAATGATAATTCACGTTTAGTTGACTTATAGTCCTTCTCAAATTGTTTGTAGCTACCTCTCGGCCTTCCCTTTAGTTTTGATGGAACTAAAGTTTCTATTGTTTGGGTCAAAGAAGGATCCATAATTTTACGCAACTTCTTTTTATTTCATGTTTTTGTAGGGCATTTGTACATTTGTACCTTAGAATAATGTTGTCAATCCCGGAGTCTATTTCATTGTCAATCTCCTCTTCAACCTTTACCTCCTCCTCAATGTTGTTCTCTTTTAATTTTAACTCTTTCCAATGTTGGTGAATCATCCACAATGAAAAGGTATTAGCATGTGCGATGTAGGGTTTCAACTCATGGGAGCATGGTAATCCAAGTGTTTGTCTACTAGTATGTGTACATGCAAAATCATTTTCTGATTGTAATTTCACATGCTCCTTATGAATAATAGTCAAATCAGCTATTGATACACGTTCAAGCAATTCAGAATACAAGAAACTCTTAAATTCTTTGTTCACCTGAATGACGCTTTGCCCAAAAGATCTTGTTTACCTGTAATTCCATAAGCTCTCTCTTTTACCACATGTTTGTTCTACTACTCTTTTATATATATTGTACCTGTCCTTTTCTCCGTCCGGTGCCGAGGAGTCGCCGGGGGAGCGGATGTAAAGCCACTTAGTCTTTATGACTAACGGTTGCTACATCTTCCTTTTTAGGAGGGAACCCCGCAGTTAGAGCAGCAACAGATCATGCAGCAGGACAACCAGGCCAGGACGACAGGGCCTGAAGGGACGGTGCTATCGCTACCGTCGGTGACTATTGTGAGTTAGAGAGACTCATTTTTGTACACGTACTCTGATGTTATAAAAGCTTGTTGATGCTTCTTTTATTTGATGTACATCTGGACTATTTACTTATGTGTGGATTTGACTTCTGTTTTATATTCTTGGTTGGGTTGGTAATGTTTGATATTGATTATAGCCGGCAGAATAGGCGTCTTGTAGTACATGTTAGCATGTGTGCTAACGCTACCGCAAGGCGGCTGTTTTGGGAATAAGACTCCCCTCGTGCCGTGTTTTGTGTTTCGGGAGGGGGGGGGGGTCTTACAACGGGTAGGTAGCTTATTGATTCTGGTGCTACGAATCATATGCCCGGCAATTCATTCCTTTTATCTTCTCTTGACAAAAGCAACCGGTTACCACCGGTTCTTATTGCGGATGGTTCTCCATCTTCGGATTATGGGTCTGGCACTGTGCATATTACTCACTCACTTCAGTTGCAGGACACCCTTTATGTCCTGAATTTTTTGTGCAACCTTGTTTCTGTTACTGCACTTTGCAAACAGTTGTATTGTAAAGCTATTTTTACTGCATCTACTTGTGCTTTTCAGATTCCTCATTCCAAGGAGGTGAATGCTACTGGGACTGAGAGCGGAGGCTTGTTCTATCTTGATACTGTTTCTGCATTTTCTGCCTCTTCTTCTCTACTTCAATGGCATCTTCGCCTTGCGCATCCTCCTCCTCGGATTTTTTATCAGCTTCTGCCAGATTTACCTCGCGGTGATTCTACTATGGATTGCAAAGTTTGTCAGTTTGACAAGCATCACTGATCTACTTTTCCTGCTAAGCATACCGCAGTTCTTCTCGTCCCTTTGATTTGGTTCATTTGGATGTTTGGAGTCCTGCTCCCCTTCAAACTATTAGTAGGGGTAGTTTGTATTTTGTTAAATTCATAAATGATTTTTCCCGATGTACGTGGTTATATTTGTTGCGAGAACGCTCTGATATTTTCTCGGTTTTTTCTGCTTTTTATACTAAAATTCGTGCACAATTTGATACCTATATTAAAACTCTTCGTACTGATAATGATAAGGAATACCTTAGTCATCCGTTTACTTCGTTTTGTTTGGATCATGGCATTGTCCATCAGACTACTTGCCCTTACACTTCCCAACAGAATGGAATTGCTGAATGTAAGAATCACCATCTTGTGGATGTGCCTCGTAGTCTTTTTACTCATATGCATGTTCACCAATCTTATTGGGTACATGCAGTTCTTCTTTACTGTTTTCTCATTAATCGAGTCATGTCTTCGGTTCTCGATGGAAATACTCCTTTTTCTATTCACTATCCTGATGGGACATCATTTTTGTTACCTCCTCGTGTCTTTGGATGCACAACGTTTGTCCACTCTCCTACTTCTAGACGTGACAAACTCTCTCCTCGTTCTATCAAGTGCATCGTTTTGGGCTATTGCCCGACACAGAAAGGGTATCGCTGTTTTGATCCTATTCTTCGGAGACAGTATGTATCGACGGATGTTACTTTCTTTGAGAATGCTCTATTCTTTTCTTATCCCTCTCTTCTTCCTTCTTCTGATGTTTCTTCTTCTTCTCCCGATGTATCAACACCTCTTCTGGAGCCTGCCCTGTTTTCTTCTCCTCCTGTTTCTGATTCCTCTCATTATGTCTCCTCTACTGTCCCTGATTCTTCTCCTGACCCGCTGCAACCAGCTCCTAGGCTAGTAGTCTCTTCTTTGGATGGGTTTGATACAGTAGACAAGTCCAATCAGGATCTTCTGATTGCTCTTTGGAAAGGTGTTCGCTCCTGCACTCAACATCCTCTTCAGGTTGTGATCACTTATTCTCAGCTCTCTCGTTCGTCTAGCAGCTTTGCTCTTGTCGTCTCGGCAAATGTTATTCCCGCCTCGTATCAAGATGCTCATGTTATCTCTCATTGGAAGGATATTATGGATGAATAGATGCGTACTTTTACTGAACGGGGTATTTGGACTCTTGTTCCTACTTCTCCAGGTGCTGATGTGGTTGGCAGTCGCTGAGTATTTGTCATTAAGTTTCTCCCTGATGGCTCTATTGATCGTTACAAGTCACAACTTGCTGCCAGAGGTTTTACACAGACTTATGATGTGGGTTTCTTTAATACTTTATCTCCTATGGCAAAGATTACTACAATCTGTGTGCTCTTCTCAGTGGTCGTCAATAGAGACTGGGAGATATCTCAGTTGGATGTGAAGAATGTTTTTCTTTATGGTGATTTACAGGAAACTGTCTATATGGAGCAACCTCTTGAGTATGTTGCTCAGGGGGAGTCTCAGGTCTGTAAACTGCGAAAGGCAATCTACGATCTTAAGCAAAGTCCCGGGGTATGGCTTGACAAGTTTGATGAGGTCATCTCTTTGGTTGGGTTTGTTCAAAGTGTTGCGGATCACTAATTATTCATTCGCAAGACATTGACTAGTTTTGTTGTCCATGTTGTTTATGTGGATGATATGTTTCTCACAGGGGATACAAAGAAGGTGTGGATATGACAAAGAAGCATCTTCTTCAACATTTTATTACAAAAGATATGAGATCTCTGAAATATTTCTTGGGCATTGAAATATATAGGAAACCATGGTCTATTATTCTTTCATGGCGAAAGTATGTCATGGACCTCTTAAAAGAGACAGGCCTCCTTGGGGCTAAACCCGCTCGTTCTCCGATGTCTGTTGGAGATGACAAGTGTTGGAGTGAGGACTCGCCTCTTCTTGAGAATGTCACCAGGTACAGACGGCTTGTGAGGAAACTCATTTATCTGAAAGTCATAATACCATATATTTTATATACAGTGGGAAGAGTGAGCCAATTTATGCAAGCTCTTAAGGAGTGTCATCTACAGTTAGCAATGAAGATTCTAAAGTATGTGAAAGGTGCTCCAGGGAAAGGACTTCTATTTTAGAAAAAGGGACATTTGAAGGTAGAGGCATATTTTGATGCCAGCTATGCAGATGATAAGGAAGATATGAAGTCCACATCTGGGTTCTGTACTTTTGTTGGTGGGAATTTGGTTAGCTGGAAGAGTAAGAAACAAGTTGTTGTCTCCAGGTCAAGCTCAAAAGCTGAGTATAGGAGCATGACTCTAACTATTTATGCTGAAGTGGTTACGGATACTTATGCTTGATTTTGGAGAGCTTTATGATCATCATCTACCAATGTTTTGTGATAACAAGACAACCATATATATTTCAAGGAATCCTGTCATTCATGAGAGGACAAAGCTGAAAGTCTTTAAATCCAAGGGTAGCTAATCACCTAGAGGGGGGTGAATAGGTTATTGAAGTCGTTTTGATTTCTTTATACTCTTTTACTGTTATATCCCCTACTGTGTATAATTAGTTCAGCTTTTAAGATAACAACACACAGCACACCAGAAAACCGCACACAACACACAAAATTTTTATAGTGGTTCCCCAGTATATGGGTACATCCACTGTCCCTCTTCGCCTTTCTAATAGTATGTTAGACAAGGCACTTCTCCAATCAACTAGGCTCTTCAGAGATTACAACACGATCCCACCGGATCACTTAGTCTCCACTGAGACTTACAACACAGGCTCACAGTCCAACACACAGTAATCACCTGATCACCTAACACAGGCACAACTGCCCTCAACATAGGCTGGGAGATCAGCCATTTCACACAAATTCACATACAAGATCCTTCTCACAGCCTTTATAACTTAAGCTTTACAACACCGTTCTCTCAGAACCACACATAGCCTATTTAATATAGGCCTATACACAGATCTTTGAATAGATCCAACAGAAATTGAATGTTAATTAAAAATTTGATTCGAGAGATAATGTTCTCTGATTCAAATTCTTCCTGTGCTGAGTGACTCTCAGCCCTATCTTATTCTCAACAAAAAGAAAGATGATTTTCAATGATTTGCGGCTTGTGCTAAAAGTTCTTCAAAATCTCGATTCTGATCTTGGTGATGAAAAAAGGGGGGAAACTATCTTGAATCAACTAACATGTAAGGTAGATTACAGTTCCTCTGCCTTCCCTTCTGTCTAGTGAAAATTCAATACAGATATCTTCTTCTTCTTTGATTCAGAGAATGATCTTCAGATTCGGCTTAGATTGAATCGAGAAGAAACTTTCAGTTAGGGCTTGCCTGACAGATTCCTCTTCCTCAGAGAAATTGTTTGTTCTTGCTGAATCCGATGTCGATTGCTTCAGCTATCTCAGAAACCTTCAGATTTGGTGAATTGAAGCTTTTTTTCTACAACAATAACGGGCGAAGACGGCGAACACCCGCTCCTCTCTTTTGAATTAATTTTATCTCACAGAAAGTTGTTTAGATCCAGATCTTAGCTTTTATTTATAATCCCATAATCCTGCGAGTTGAATGCCACGTGTCGCTGCTTTACTTGCTGTTTAAATCCTTAGATTAACATATTTAGTTTAATAGCAAACTGACAGTGACATTAATGACGATTTATAGCACTTTCATAACAAAGTTGAAATTCGTTGACTTGTTGACTTTGCTGACGTCAGCATCTGGACTTAGCAAATTTCAGAGAAGTCCAGAAGCATTGAATGCTTTGAGTGAATGAGCAATACTCAACGATTCTGGACTTAGAAACTTTTCAGCTCTACTAGGCGTTGAGTGGCGCTGAGTGAATAACCTTCACTCAACGCTTTTAGACTTAGCTTAGTCTTCTGCTTCTTCAAAAACCTTGGCGTTGAGTGGCGTTGAGTGAATAAGCTTCACTCAAAGCTATTTGTCTTAGCCTTACTTTTTGCCTGATGGCGTTGAGTGAGATAACTTCACTCAATGATTTTGAACTTAGAATAATTCTGCTATACATGATGTTGTTGACATCTTTGAGTCTTAACTTCAATTCTTCATTGTGTCGAGATAGTTTTATTGTCTCGACACTACTGTCCTGAGCTGTCTCGACACTTCTATCTGAATTGTCTCGATCCTTCTCCTATAGAGGTGTCGACATCTTTGTCTCGACAGTTCTGTCTGAGTTGTATCGACACTTCACCTATAAAGGTGTCGACATATTTGTCTCGACACTTCTATCTGAATTGTCTCGACATTTCCACTATAGAGGTGTCGACATCTTTGTATCGACACGTCTGTCTGAATTTTCTAGTAAAGTGTGTCGAGACTGCTGTCTTGTATCTTTCTAATCTCGACACTTCTCCTATAAAGGTGTCGACATAGTTGTGAAGTGTGTCGAGATAACTAAATTGTCTCGACACAACTGTCTGAACTGTCGAGTGAAGTGTTTCGACACTCTTGTACTTGCTTCAAGTCTGTATTCAACACTATTAGCTGTATGATGTTGAGTGTATAAGCTTCACTCAACGCCTGTGGACTTTGTCATACTTCTTGCTTCTCCAGCAACAACCTTGATGTTTGGCGTTGAGTGAGCTTTCCTCACTCAACGTCTGTGGACTTAGTCATTTTTCCTGCTTCTCCAATTAGGTTCTTTGAGACTATCTGTCAATGTCACTTGAACCATCTGTCCAATCACTATGGCATAGACCAACCTGCATACATGAACATAAACATACATCAAATACAACTATGTGTATATCATTGACTTATTCGACTTCTTACAAATCTAGGATATTAAGAACAAAAGGCTATCTGCAACCCAAAATGGTCTGCCAACAGCTAAACTCTGCTGTTCTGAGGAGCTAAATGCAGGCCAAAGGGCATTCAGGTAATTTCTCATCTGGATCACACTGGGAGGGAGCCCTTCCGCTATTTTTTAAGCTTTTGGCCTGCCCTATGCGAAACCGAGGGGTAAGCCGCAAAACGCTGAGAATGTTGAGTGGCGGAACCAGACTCGACCCCAAGAGCAAAAGGCAGTCGAGTGGCAAATCCTCACTCAACGCCAAAGGCAAAATAGCGTGAGTGGCAAAGCCTCACTCAATGCTGAGAACCGCAGGGCGTTGTGTGGAAAGACTCACTCAACGCCAAAGGCAAAAGGTCATTGAGTGGCAAAACCTCACTCAATGTCGAGAACTGTAGGGCGTTGAGTGGCAAAGTCTCACTCAACGCTAAAGGCAAAATGGTGTTGAGTGGCAAGGCCTCACTCAATGCCAAAGGCAAAAGGGCGTTGAGTGGCAAAGCCTCACTCAACGCCAACCTTGAGGGCATCCCACTTACCCAGGCTCAAGCCCTCTAGCATGCCCTGAGCGGGAACCCTCTCGGCTATCTATTTGTCTGAGCCGGCTTCTAGCCTAAAGCTAGCCCAAGGCTAGCCCAACCCTGGTCCTTGGGGTGTCAGCTCCCACCCAGCGAATATGGGGTTGTACACAATCCCCTCTCTTTGTGAGCTATCCTTGCACTCGGAAAGACACGTCCAACCCCAGATATTCGCTGAGACGATGTTGACCAGGAAGAGAATCTTGGGTGGGCCCACCCCGGTCCTATATATATATATATATATATATATATATATATATATATATATATATATATATATATATATATATATATATATCGTCGGGCCATCCCTCAGGCCACCGCTGTTGTCGCCACCTTCTGCTTAGGCTCCCACCAGACTTGTTAAGATGTATGCTAAGTGCAACGAGAGGCCACTCTCGCAAGAATTTCAAGACTGTCTCGTTGCTGCTCAGGCGAGAGCGCGAGCTGACTACGTCGGGGTTGCCACCTGGCTAATGTGCAAGAGACCAGAGGGCTCGCCTTCCCGACTGAAGAAGAAGAAAGCTAAGTCGGTTAGGCGAGCCCATTCGAAGAAGGATCTGGCCTCGCCCACCCCGATCCCCGGCCACGCCGAGAACCCTCCTTCCCTGCCAGAGGTATTCCCCTTGCTTCAGCTTTTGGTGTAAACCCGCTTTGCTGCGTACGACACACTTCCCTTTTCACCGATAGTTCCGGAAACTGCTGTTGATAACCCTCCGGCGGATACCGAGTCGGTTCGTCCCCTCGGCAAAAACCCGCTGCTGGTCTTGGAGGCTCCCCCCCCGGATTACCCAAGTCTAGCCCGCGATCCATCCCTATAACATCTCTTGTCATTCATCTTGCATGGCTTGCTTCCCTTTAGCTAACTCGTTTCTTCGCAGCTCCCGCCCTCGAAAGCACAAGGCTCACCCACCGGAGCCCTCGAACTCCCGCGCCCAACGGTCCCAGTAACCCGGAAACCGGCCTTCCCCTCTCTCCCGAGAGGGTTATTAATGCATCAACCGCACCCGCGTCAGGGTCCATGCTGTAATACCCCTTCCCACAACTTTTTCCCGAGTTGGGCTAGAGGGAATCTTACTGCCCAAGACGTCCACCAAATTCTCCTTAGGGATAACGACCCACCTTATCTAAGCACTAGGTGGCCACCTTGCTTGGTTAGAATCACAACATTCACAACACATCAAAGATATGCGGAAGCATTAACAGGAAACCAGTATCAATATATATATATATATATATATATATATATATATATATATATATATATATATATATATATATATCATTTATATTTACACGAGTATAAGGTTGTAGCCTATGTATATATATAAGCATGCAGGTTGTACAAGTACTGCATATAACTCCTCACTCTCTCTCCCTAATCAGCTCGTTGGTACTCACGTCTCGAAACTCTGAAGACGTCGGGGGTGCTTCTGCTCGAGTAGTTCTATCTGCTGAAGCAATCTCTTGCGGCAGCGGGTCACTACGGTGCTCCATTTCCTGTGAATGGTTATTTAAATAACCATTAGTTACAGATCTAAGTAGAAACAAATCTCCTCCCTGATCCATATCCTGGGGATGAGTACACACCCACCCAACAAAAGTAGATAGCCGAAGCAAGGGAGAGTTAGTACAACACTTTATATATATATAGGCTAGAAGAATTTATAAAGAAGCGCAGCATAGTATAACTGGAAAAGCAACAACAATGCATATCAGTTATTAATTAAAGCTCTACTAGCATAACAACACATCAAGTATTCTCAAACTGTACCCTATCACAGACATTCACAGCTGCACACATACCGTAGGCATTGCCCCAACATACAGTCGCGCACACAACCCTATGACACTTGTGATCTCCATGTTGCCTTGAGTCGTCGACCTTTCCGCACCGGTACGAACGGTCTGTGGAAGGGACAAACCCGCTACTATTTCACCGCAATCAATTTATAAGTAATCATTCAATCAATATTGCTAACACCTATCAGGTCTACGACGACCTGCCCTATTATACTTCAAACTTCGGGCGGCAGCACTCAGCTCAAGCTTCGACAAGGAGCGTGTGAGCACTTTATTTGAGGCTAAACCTAGAGGAACATCTCAACTCCGGTTATCCCCAACTAAGGCTCAATCTTAACAGACAACTACTAGTCAGAGCAGGACTCGTGCTTATAATAGCAAATTGCAGTAATGTAAATGCGGTAATTAAAATTGCTGAAAACAAATGCTGCATAATTTAAGTGGTCAATGAAATGTGACCAGTATGAGACTGGAGTAGTACTAAAATGAAAGTTCTGAAATGAACTTGACCAGTACAAGACTGGAGTAGTACTGAATTGAAAGTACTGAACTGAAATGAACATGACCAGTACGAGACTGAAGTAGTATTGAAATGAACTTGACCATTACAAGACTGGAGTAGTACTGAATTGAAATGAGCTTGAACAGTACGCGACTGGAGTAGTACTGAATTGAAACAAACTTGACCAATAAGACACTGGAGTAGTACTGAATTGAAATGAACTTGACCAGTACGAGACTGGAGTAGTACTGAATTGAAATGAACTTGACCAGTACGGGACTGAAGTAGTACTAAAATGAAAGTACTGAACTGAAATGAATAAAGTAACTGGACCACTGCAAGACTGAAATAATCATAAATAAAATAGTTAGTAGTCCAATCGCTCCACCGAGGAGGCTTCAGTTCCATCTCCTATCTTAGGAAGCACATTCAGTTCTATTTCCGTTCTCATGAGGCACATTCTGTTCTATTTCAGTTTTTAATAAAGCTTGCTTGAGTTACAACAATTATTAAGATCTGACAGTAATTTGGTTGGGCATTTTTAATCATAGCTTAATCATATTAGAGGCTTATTAGGAGTTACACCCTTATTATTCGTCGAGGATAATTTTTCAACTCACTTCTCGTACTCTTATCTTTCGAGCGTGCCCCAAATTACCCGAGAGTCGAGGTGCTTGACGGTTTCTCGAAATCTCGGAACACACGGAGCTTGGTCACTCGCCTCGGCCATTTTCGTTGATAAGACCATTTGAATTTATTATTCAAATTAGAAAAGGTGGTCGCGCGCTCCAATTTTCACATTCGAGGAAAATGAGCGTAATAAATTCCAAGCGCAGCCCTAGGCTCCAAGGAACTGAGGAAAATTCAAATTTGATCCTCAAGTCCCCAAATTTTGATACAACCTTTAAGGGGGTCTATAATGAGCCTATAAAAATTTTCATAATTTTTCGAAGAGTTTTGGGCCTTTAATTTTGCCAAACAATTTTCATGTTGGCTTTTAAAAATAACAAATCAACTCCAAAAATTCTCAAAGGTTTTGTGCAGGAAGCCCTTGGTATGAGGAACATTTTTCATGTTGATCACTTTGCCCCCAGATGCCTAGAAATGGCCCAGGAAATTTCTCAAAGTTTAGATGTTAATCTGGTCTGCTGATAGCAAATCAAAAGATATCATGTGGCTGAGATCGAGCCGGACATCAAAAATCATCTTTCTGACCCCACAGCGGATCGACCGCAGATCCGCTGTGGGGGGGGGGGAGCTGAAGCTGATGCGGGGGCGGGATTTAATGAAATCTCGGCCGTCCGATGTTCATTACTAGATCAGACGGCTGGTGCTCCTCGTCGGCGGGCAGTCAAGGATAACCTCTGCCACTGCCGACCAGTCACCACCGGGCGCCGACGCCACCCCCGATCGGTTCGTCGGGGGCCGGCGAGTCCCTGAGCGGTGGCCTGACGGCCTGCCACCGTCGGCCACCGCCTGGTTTGGCCAACCCGAGAGCGGGGTGGCGGTGATTTTTCTCCCAGTGCCACCGCACCACCCCGCCTCTCCGACATTGAGCCCAGCCCTAAAACCACCCCCGTCCGGCGTGCCGGCGGTAGGGCTCTTCTTCGGTGGTGGTCCGATGACCATCCGCCGCCGGAGGCAAAACAGAGCAAATGCTCTGCTTCTCGGGTGCCGCCGGAGCGCCGTTTTCCGGCGGCACACCGACTTCCCCACACCAGGATAAGTCATCCCGGTGGGTCAACCCATCTCTAGCGCCACCCCCGGCGTGGGGAGGGGCCAGCCTTCCTGCGGCCACCACCCAACCTGGAGCATGGGTCAGGTGTTGTCGGCGACGCTCCGGCCGTTGGAGGGTCCATGCAGAACGTCCAGAAGGAGGGGAAGGGGGAGGGGAGAAGTTTCTACCTGTGGAGGAGGGGCTTAGGAGGGGCCGGCTTGGTTGGCCATGCAAGGTGGCGGTGGTGGAGCTCGGGCTTGTCTTTTCTGGCGACTTGAGCTCTGGCAAAGCTTGGGGAGAGGTGGGGGAGATGCTCTCTGAGCTTGTGAGAAGAATATCAGGGGGAGGGGGCCTTTATATAGGCTGGAGGGGAGGGTATCTCCTCCCCTACCCAATGTGGGATTAATCCCTCCTTAGGGAGGGATGAATCTCCACCCTCCAGCTGTCCAAGGATAGCTGGAGGCTCAAGGTAATTTCCTCATGTGGAAAATGGGATTGGGCCCCTTATGGGCTTGGGCTTTTATATGTGGAGAGGGAAAAAGATAGGGGAGTGGGGGAGAGTATTGGTGGGCCACTACTTGGGCTCACTTCCTTCCATCTTATTAATTTGTGTCCCCTATGGTTAGGGAGGCAATGTACTATTTACCCATAGAGAGGGGGTGGCCTCCTCCTTAGGGAAAATTTCCAAAAATGGGGAAAAGGGGAGGGTTTGATCAAAGTCAACCATGGTGGGTCAACCCATGGGAGTCAAAGTCAAAATAGGTCCAAGTCATCAGAATTGGGTCAAAGTTGGGGTGTCGGGTCACAATTGGTGTGCGCACGTTTTTCGGTACACAACTGAGCATGATTTCACCATGGTTTGACCACCCATTATTGAAACTGACCGGAACCAATTCCGTTGACTTTGGTATTGACCATACGAATCCAACGCCACTGATCGGGGTCGAATCATAGTTGGTTTGGTAAAAGTCCAAAATCTGCGCATCACCACGCGCTAAAATGGTCAAAATGTCTATATCCGTTGTTAGATCTTGAATCGCAACGCGGCGAGTTCCGATGTGCTTGTATCGACTATACGAGGCCACAGGAACTGACGGAACTCAAATCGGAGTTATCTAGCTCTATTTCCTGCCTATGGTTACCTTCTACCGGGTCACGGGTAGGGGTTCGAGTCACTTTTATTGGGCCCACTAGGGTTTTGGTGGCCCAGTAAAAGCTGGGATGTTACAATCCAATAAAAATAAAAGGTTTTTAATCCCCGAAAATTTGCTCGAAGTAGGGGGAAAGAGTAACATACCTGAGGAAAGAGCTCTGGGTGCTTTTCACGAACAAGCGCCTCTAGTTCCCAAGTGTACTCATCTTGTCCGTGATTTGACCATAATATCTTAACCATTGGGATGGTCTTGTTACATAGTTTCTTCACTTTATAATCTACGATCCCGATTAGTTCGAGCTGGATGGATCTGCCCGACAACAGTTGTACTGGTGGTGTAGGTAGTTTTTGCTCATGCGCCCTCTTTTTTGTCTCTCTCTCTGTACTCTTCTATGACTCTCTCTGATACTGTTGATCGCTGCTGGATGAAACATCCGCATCTTCCCCCCTCTGGGGACGCTTACACCTCCTTATCAAAGCAGTCCGCCTCGGTGGTCACGTCTTCAGGTAGTGCCCACGTTGTTACTCAAGGTAAATGACTGATAGACTATGGTGCTACCAATCATATGACCGACAATCTTGGGAGTTTTTCTCTCCTACAAATACATGATTGGCTGCCCCCGATCTTTATTGCGGACAGCTCTCCCTCACCGTTCAATGGGAAGGGAGTAGTTCAAGTCACTCCGTCTATTCGTTTGGCGGATACTCTCTACATGCTCAAGTTTCCTTACAATTTAATATATGTTACTTCTCTGTGCAAGCAACTATAGTGTTCTGTCACATTCACTCATACTTCTTATTTTTTTCAGGATCCAGGCTGAAAGTTGCGAACCTAAATCACCTAGAGGTGGGTGAATATGTCATTTGTGCGTCTTTTGCGGAATAAAAAATTACAAATCAATGCACAAATCTATCTACCAATCAAACACAGACGAGGCAAGATTTCTAGTGGTTCCCCAACCTTGGGTACATCCACTTTCCCTCACCGATCTAGCAATACACTAGACTCGGCTACTCCACTATCTCAGATTGAAAAACAATCCTACCCTCGGAACAACGTTCCTACAAACTCGATCCACAAACCGGATCTACACTCGGAAGGCAAAACTTCCTACAATCTCAGAGTTGAAAAACTCCTACACTTGGAGAAAATTTCTCCTACAATAATGAAATAAATTTGTAAAGAAATACAAACAATGAATCTTTGTTCAGATCTGCAATAGTAAATCAGAAATTCCTTCTTCTAGGCTTACAGCTTTATCAGAAAGTTGAAGAGGAATCTCGGCAAGAATGGATCTGAACTTCCTCGGCTTCTCACGATCGATCTAATCAGATAATAATGAGTTGAGAAAATCTCGATCTGGAGAGCCTTCTTGATCTGAATCCTCAAAAGAAGAAACCCTAGCCGGTCGGGAATTAGCGATGGCGGCGACGACAAGTTTCGTTTCTTGGAGAGAGAAAGAGGAGACAGAAAACTTGAGAATATTCGGCTGTAAAAACTTCCGATACTTAGGGTTTGTCGGCTTATACAAGACCTTTTATAGGAGAGGAGAAGATTAGCCATAATTGCGTCATTATGAGAGACACGTGAACCAATCATTTCAGAGTTTATGAATATGACCGTTAGGTCTGGACTTAAAGAATTGTGGAAAAGTTAAAGTAAATTACTCGAGATGTAATAGACTACTCGAGTATATGCAGCACTACTCGAGTAGGTAGAAGATGACTACTCGAGTACATGAGAAAAACTACTCGAGAGAAAGAGAGATGATTACTCGAGTACATGTAGTCAACTACTCGAGTAAATAAGAATGAGAAAAACTCAGCTACTCGAGTAACAAAAATGACTTACTCGAGTACTTGAGTACATATACGAGAGGTGAAGTATATTACTCGAGTAAAAGAAATACTACTCGAGTATATAAGAATGAACTACTCGAGTATATAAGGAGCTACTCGAGTCATAAACTTAGAAAATTTCTGGAACAGGAAAACTGAACTACTTGAGTATAAAAAATAAACTACTCGAGACAAATAGAACTACTCGAGTATATGGAGATGACTACTCAAGTAATTCACTTAGAGAAATTTTCTGAAATGAAATTCTGGATTACTCGAGTATAAACACTGGACTACTCGAGTAGTAGACGAACTACTCGAGTACATGACTTAGACTACTCGAGTAAGTGAGAACTACATAAGAGTCAGAATTCAATTACTTGAGACAGAAGATAGACCTACTCGAGTACTATATAGTACTACTCGAGTATTTAACTTAGAAAAATTTTGAGAAGAGAATTCCTGTAAACTCGAGAGAAGAAAGAGAACTACTCGAGTAGTTGATGTAACTACTCGAGATACATCTTATCTACTCGAGTAAGAGTATTATTACTCGAGTATGAATTCAGTAACTTACTCGAGTAGGTAAAGAACTACTCAAGTACTTTACTTAAAAAAAATTTCTTGACTGAATTTTCTTCTTCTAAGGTGAAATCAGCATCAAGTCTTTTCACATACTCATAGAGCTTGAATATGAAGTGTATCCCAATAGAGAGGCTACACATGAGTCAACACTTTGGAACCCACAATGAGGGATTATATTGTATGGTCCTGTGTTTGGTGACCCATTGTAGACTGACATTGGTCTACACTTCCCATAAGAATTCCTGCAAACACATAACTCAAACCAAGCATCAAATACAACTTAATTCATCTTAGTTCAAGGGTGACTTCATCAAATCTGGGTTAGTGTGGATACAATACCCAACAATCTCCCCCTATTTGTAGAAGTTAGAACCCTTTACACTAAGGTGAATTATGGACATAAAAAATGCTAAGTAATCAAGCAGTGTTAGCAAGCATAAGAACTATGAAGAGGATAAAAAGATCAAAAACATAGAATTATATAATTGTGAATATCTAAAAATATCCTTAACAACAAAAATCATTTCAACATCTCATAAGTCCTTTTTGGGCTAGCTCTGATGATGTTGCCTGTCCTGTTTCTCTTGCTGTCTCCTTTGGTAGCTGAAAGGCTTGGGATAATACTTGGGAGGCCTTGGAGGAGCAATAGGATTGTTTCTTCCATATTCTCTGCCATATATCCTTCTTTTGGTCATAGATTTCTCATACAACTCCCATTCCTGGGAACTGTAGTGAATGTTTCTGCTCTCATGGTAGTCCATAACTAATTTGAGAGTTTTTAGGATGAGAGACTTAGAAGTGGGAGACCAAACCTCAGCATGTTCAGGACCTGGAGTAGGAATGGACTTGCTTGCAGAAGCACCATCACCATACTTTCTTTTCTTCTTGTAAGTATGAATTTCAGCAGGAGCTTTGAAGAAAATATCTGCAGGATCTTCAGCCCAACCCTGAGTATAGGTATCAGGAGGGGCAACAGAATCACCAGGCCTAGGAGAGAATGTGGGTTGAGGAGCTTGAGCAGGAACATCAGCAGCTAGTGGGTTCAAATGATAAGGGATAATGGTAGGATCTGTAGCAAATTCAGGAAGATTCTGCTTATGCATCCAGACAGCAGTGTCATAGGTGTGGAATTTGACACTCTGAATTTAGGCTAGGACATCATCATGGATCTCTTTCACCTTTGTTTCCCATAGTTCTTTCTTGAGGGCATCAGATTTGTCTAAATATTCTTTTACCAACTTCTCCCCCTTTCTGACTTCAACAGATAGCTGAGATATAACATCATCTTTGAAAGTGCCAACTTCTTCACAGATTTTCATCTTAGAGGCTTCAGCTCTTTTGTCCAATTCCATCTGATTATTAGCAAGAGTCAGACCTTGATCCATAACTTGTCTAACACTGGTTATGGTGTGGTCTAAGGCTTTGCCACCAATTTGGAACAAATGTCTGAGCCGATCAGTATTATGCTGTATTTCAGCAAATCCTCTGCTCATCTTATGTTCTAGAGCAGTTACCTTATCAGTTACAGTCTTGATACAAGTATCAAAGTAATATTTCTATTCTTAAAGAAGAAGTACAATCTGAGTCATTAAATCTGAGGAGGCAGGAGCTGTAGCAGCAGGAGGAGCAGAAGTAGATGTAGCAGAAGGAATAGGAGGAGCTACCCATGGAGCTATTTATGTGAGGGTAACAGAGCTCTGAGCTCTTATAGTGGGTAACATGGCATCCCCTTCATCCATTATCTGAGGGAGAGAGAAATCTAAATTCCTGAGAGGAGCTTCAGCTGGATCAGGTGAGAGCTCATCAGAAATGAGAATTGTTTCTGACTGTTCTTTAGGGGCATCAGGAGATTTAGTTGGAGACCTTGCTGGAGAATTTTCTGGAGACCTTGCTGGAGATTGCACTGGAGATGTATCCTTGGGAATGTCGGTGACTGGAGCATTTGTAAAGAGAGGGGGAGGTGGTTAATCTGCAGTTAATTCTTCTATCATTTCATTGATGGCAGCATCAGTAGATAGGAGTGCTTCTTGAACTTGTTGATCTGTGAGGATATCATCTGGAGTGACTGGTGGAGGAGTAGGTGGATGAGGAGTAGGCATCCTGGCTTGAACAATAGGAGCAGGCTCCCCCTCAATAGGTGCACCAGAGGAGCTGGGGACCTGAGATGGAGAAGGAGATGTAGTCATGTCCTCTGTGTCTATAACTTCAGTAACTTTGGCAGCTTGAGAGGGATTTTGCAACTTGAGTTCCCATCTTTGAATGGAGGAGATGGAGACATTCTTCATGTGGTGAAGGATGCTCCCTTTGGATAAGTTGAAGGTGTCAGGGTTTATCTCATGAAGGAGTAAGGAAATAATCCTTGCATAGTTGGGGATTTGATGTTGTCTTTTATTTTATTCAAAATCAACAAGCCAAACTGAAAGGCTTTTCTACAGACAATTGCTTGCATCAATTCAAAGAAGTATAAATGGATATCTCTGGTGCAGTTGTTTTTACATAACATAATTTTACCTATTATATCCACTAGCAGTTTACCTTCTGCATTCATGTCAGCTCTTCTGATATACTTTGCATCAGCAGAAATTCCGCAGAACAAGCAAGTTCTGGAATATTCTTCATCACCCAGAAAATCATCTGCTTCTGTAACTGGCAGTCGAAGAAGTCGAGAGACAGAGGTTGGAGTAAGTTTGATATTGATACCTTTAACTGTAGACTTCAAAACTGTGCCATGGTACTTGACCTTGAGGTTCCTGAAAAACTCTGCAACTTCGGGGAAGAGGATTCAACATTGTTCTTGGAGAACGAAGGTTAATCCGGCAGTGTCGAGCAAAATCATTAGATTATGGAAGTCGTTAGAGAGTTTTGCAATCCCGGTAGCGACTAATTCCGAACCCACGCCGATTTTAGAGGCGGCGGCCATGATTCAGAAATCTTGGAGATGCAAAAACCCTAGACAGGTTCGACGGGGTGAAGGAAATCGCGCGGCTCTACAACTGACTGAGGAAGGCGAAGAGCCAGTTGGTAACTCGAGAGGGCGGAAATGATTTCGTGTAGGTTATTTTCCGGATGTTCTTATTTATATAACCCTAGTTTTCGGTCTAATTATCCGAAAAAGAGTGAATTAAATCATAGAAGAGGCGGCATTGCCCTTGGTTTGCGCATAAGAAAATTTTAAAAAAAAACACGACTCGGCACATACACGATTAGATGAATCAGGAGTTACTCGAGTAGGTAAACAGAAGTACTCGAGTAGGTGAGAGAGGTACTCGAGTAGATGAGTTAGGTACTCGAGTATGTGAAGTTGACTACTGGAGTATGTTATTCTGCTACTCGAGTGGGTCAAGTAGACTACTCGAGTATGTCATTCTACTACTCGAGTAGGTCATATACCTACTCGAGTAGGTTGTTACTTACTCGAGTCAAAAACTTAAACTTTTGGAAAACTCCAATTTTTGACTAACCTTTGAGCCTTGAGCCTTCTTGAAAGTCCAGCTTCTTCTAATATTCTTTGTTGAGCATCCCAAGTTTTGTTTTGAAGAACGAGAACTTGGTCTCGTCCAGCGGCTTCGTGAAAATGTCTGCAATTTGCCTGTCTGTAAGGACATATTGAAGATTTATATCCCCATGCTCCACATGCTCCCAGATGATGTGATACCTTAGCTCTATATGCTTTGTTCGGCTGTGCGAGACTGGGTTGTTGGCTATTGCTATTGCACTAGAGGAGTCGCAAAATAATGGAATCTTGTCAAACTTCATGTTGTAGTCTTCGAACTGATTCTTTATCCAAAGTAACTGTACAGAGCAACTGCCTGTCGAGATGTACTCTGACTCGGCCGTTGAGATTGCCACACAGTTTTGCTTCTTGCTACTCCAGGAGATGAGCCTTCTTCCAAAGAATTGGCAAGTCCCTGAAGTGCTTTTCCTGTCGTCTTTGCTCCCTGCAAAATCTGCATCTAAAAAACCTATTAGTTCACTGTCATTACTTCTTGGGTAACATAAGCCAAGATTTGGTGTACCTTTAAGGTATCTCAAAATCCGTTTTGCAGCAGTGTAGTGAGATTCCTTAGAGTTCACCTGAAATCTAGTACAGATACATGTTGAGAATATTATGTCAGGTCTACTTGTAGTAAGGTAGAGCAAGGATCCAATAATGCTTCTGTACTTGGTTTCATCAAAAGGTTTCCCTTGTTCATCCTTGTCCAGAGACATAGTTGAACCCATTGGAGTCCTCATCGAAGTTGCGTTCTCCATCCCGAATTTCTTAATTAGCTCTTTGGTGAACTTAGTCTGCGAGATGAAAATTCCATCTTCAGACTGTTTCACCTAAAGCCCTAAGAAATACTTCAGCTCGCCCATACTGCTCATTTCAAACTTCTCTTGCATAAGTTTTGAAAACTTCTTGCAGAGATTGTCATCAGTAGAGCCAAAGATAATGTCGTCGACATAGATTGCACTAGCAAAATCTTGCCTTTAATTTCCCTAAGAAATAATGTCTTGTCTATTTTTCCCCTTGTGAACTTGTTCTCAAGTAGAAAGCTAAACAGTGTCTCATACCAAGCTCGAGAAGCTTGTTTCAGACCATATAATGTTTTATGCAGTAAGTAAACATAATCAGAAAAGTTAGAATCAACGAAACCTGAAGGTTGTTCCACATACACCTCTTTCTTTATGTCACCATTAAGGAAGACAGACTTCACATCCATCTGATAGACAGTGAATCCTTTGAGTGCAGCATATACTAGAAATAACCTTATTGCCTCCATCCTTGCCACTTGAACGTACGTCTGGTCGAAGTCGATTCCTTCTTCTTGACGATAACCTTTTGCGACAAGTCTGGCCTTGTTCTTCACAATCGTTCCATCCTCGTCCATCTTATTCCTGTAGACCCTTTTTTCTCAATGACGTTCTTACCCTTGGGTCTTGGAAGAAGCTTCCATACTTTGCAGCGCTTGAAGTGGTTTAGTTCTTCTTCCATCGCCATTATCCACGATGCGTCTGAGTTTGCTTCCTCAAACTTCTTTGGTTCAACCTGTGAGAGAAAACTTAAATATAGATTCTCATTAGTTGTACCTCTTCGAGTTCTGACACCATCCCGGGGATCTCCTATGATCTGGTCCATGGGGTGATCCTTCAGATGTCTGAGCTCTAGAGTCCTTGCGTCTGGATTGTCTTCTATCACCGGAGTGACTTCCTCATCTTGGATGACTTCCTCATCTTGATGATCAGCCTCTCCAATAGGGTTTGGAGTGGTGATCTTTATGAACTTTTCACCTTTGTCTTCGGACGGTTCATCTAAGCTAATTTCTTTCAGCTTTGCACCTGCATCTTCAATAAGCACACTAGAAGAGTTGCTTTGCAGCAAACTCGTCTCATCAAATACAACATTTATCGATTCTTTTACCACCAGGGTTTTTATATTAAATATCCTATATTTCTTACTATAGCTACTATAACCTACAAAACTACCTTCAAAACTCTTTTCGCTGAACTTTGTAGTATGATACTTGCCATTGTTTAGCACGAAGCATTTACAGCCAAAAATTCTAAAATAAGAGACTGTCGGTTTCCTGCCCTTCAAAAGTTCGTAAGGTGTCTTATCATGGTTTTTGTTTATGAGGGCTCGATTTTGCACGTGGCATGCAGTGTTGACGACTTCAGCCCAAAAATATTCTGGAAGTGAAGCATCACTCAACATGGTCCTGCAGGCCTATATGAGTGTTCTATTCCTTCTCTCGGCCACTCCATTCTGTTGTGGAGTACGAGGAGAGGAAAACTCATGAAAGATACCTAAGATTTCACAAAATTCTGTCATGGCCCAATATTTAAACTCTGTTCCATTGTCACTTCTGATTTTGACTATGGAGCAGTTGTATTCATTCTGGACTTGCCTGACAAAATTAGTAAAGATGTCGAAGGTATCTGACTTGTGTTTCAGAAAGAACACACACGCAAAGCGCGAGTAATCATCAACAATTACTAACGTATAATCCTTACCTCCCAAACTTCTAATTTGCAGTGGACCAAACAAGTCCATATGCAGTAGATGAAGACATCTATTAGAATCCTTGTCAATAACGCTTTTAAAGGTAGCCCTTGTTTGCTTGCCTTTTACACATGCATGACAATGTCTATCTTTGACGTACTTGACATTTTGGGCATCACATACTAAGTTCATCGAAAATAATTTATTAATAGTTTTGAAATTAATATGTGTTAGTCTCTTGTGCCATTGGTCACCAAGAGACGCACTATCTTTTGCTAAAAGGCACACTGGTGTCGAAGAATCTATACAAATGAAATTTAAACAGAAAATGTTGCTGCTTCGAGTGTCGGATAGAATCATTTCCATATTGTCAATAGATTTTATCAAGCACTTATCAGCGTGAAACTCAACTATGTATCCTTTATCGCAGAGTTGGCTTATACTTATTAGGTTATGTTCCAAACCTTCAACGTAAGCCACATCTGAGAAGGATACATTACCGTTTGTAATCATACCGTAGCCTTTAGTAATTCCACGGTCTGAACCTCCAAAGATGACCTTCGGTCCGTTCACGACTGGAGTAAAGTTCTGAATTAGGCTTCTCGTCCCAGTCATATGCCGAGAGCATCCACTGTCCAAATACAAGATTGGCATTTTGGTGGCCTTTGGACATACCTGCAATCACAGTTAGTTTGCCTTAGGAACCCAAATACGTTTGGGTCCTTGGTCTCGGGTTAGAACACTCCCCCTACGAATATTAGCATTAGGAGTGGTCTTCCTCATATTGCCAACATGTGGGGTTGCAGCATTTCTGGGATTAAACCAGCAATCAATGCCAAAGTGACCAATTCTGCCACAACACCAACAGTCAAATCTGTTGTATCGTTTCCTTATGTTCTCCTGCTTGGCCTTTTGGAATTGTGGTCTAGCAGGAACAGTATTCCTATAGGAAGATGCTTCATGATGATGATAATCACATGTTTTCTTCTCCTTCACTGGCTTTTCTACAACAAGTTTTGCCTTTGGTGCATTCTTGAAGTTATGACCATGATTGAAAGGGCCATAGCTTTAAAGAATCACTTCTTTATAAGGTGTCTTAAAGACACTTTCGCCAAAGTTTCTGGGTCGTGTCCATCCTTGATAACGGTACTTTGGCTCTACATAAGTAGACCTAGCAAAGTGTCCGTAAGATGAATCAAGATCAAACTCATTTGAAGGAAATATAACCTTTTTGAACGTGGTCTGATCTTGAGGGGCTTTCCCCTTCTCTTTGGCTAAGGCCTTTTTGGCGGCCTTATTCTTTCGTTGAGCTTTATTTATCCTAGAAGACTTACTAGGAGGTTCTTCATGGCCTAATCCAGCACCATTGGCCTTAGCTGATAATTCAGCAACGAATGGAATAACTGCCTTGGGCTTCGAGAAACTTTCAACTAGTTTCTTTTCAGCAGCAAGTTTGGCTTCCAGTTCCTTGATGATTTTCTCTTTGAGGTCAAGGTTCTCAAGAGCCTTGTTATATTCTTCAATAGCATTATTGAAGTTCTCTTCGAGTGAGTCAGTCTTTGCGACTTTCTCTCTCAAGATGCTCTCTTCAGCTTTGAGAGACTTTATCTCTTTAGCCTGAGTTTTCACGACTCGGAGACATTTGTCGTAAGCCATGATTAACTCCTTATACTGGGCCATGAGTTCTGACTCATCGTCAGAAGAGCTATCCTCACAATCATGTTCAGAAACTTCAGAATCAGAGAGAGGAGTGTGAGAGTTTACCTTCCCAGTGAACTGGGGCTCTTGTTCATCATCAGTTTGAGCCATGAGTCCAAAATAGGCTTCTTTTTCTTCACTTGACTCAGATGAGTCAGAGTCACTAAGAGTCTTGCCCTTTTTGGCCATCAAGCTCTTCTCTGTCCTCTTCTTGTTGTACGAGGACTTCTTTTCCTCTCTTCTATCACCCTCCTTCTTCTTGTGAGGGCAGTCAGCGATGACGTGTCCTAGCTTATTACAATAATAACAAATAATGTCAGTCGAAACATGTTTGTTCTGTTTAGAGTTATACCTGTCATGGCTACTTGAGCCTTTTCTTTGCTGATCACCATCGTGTCGTGATCTTCTATAGGAGGCATCCTTGTCTTTCCATTGTTTCTTCTTGTTCAAGAATTTCTTGAACTGCCGAGAGAGTAGTGAGAACTCTCCTTCTGATAGTTCAGAGTCTGAGGTGCTTGGCTCTGAGGTTTATTCTTCATTAACTACTGGTGCTGGAGTAGGAGGAACAGCCTTGAACTTCTTAGAGGTGTCTGCCTTTAAAGCAACAGACTTCTCCTTGAATGCAAACCTGCTCTTCTCTTCTTCAGCCTTTCTGGTGTTGAGTTGAAGCTCATATGACATATGCTTCCCGAAGAGATTCTGAGGATCTGTCTCGGCCAGTTTTCCAAACTCCCTTATAGCACAGACCTTGTTATCTCATTCCTTAGTCAGGGATCTCAAGAACTTATCGTTCAATTCTCCATTAGTGAAGACTCTGCCATAGACCCTTAGTCCATTCACTATCTTGAAGAAGTTCTCAAAGGTGTCGGTAATGGTATCTTTGTTTCCCTGTCGGAAAGTTTCATACTTCTGATTAAGAAGGGATCTTCTATCATCCCTCACTTCTTCTGTGCATTCCATCAAGGTAACTAGTGACTGCCACATCTCCTTCACAGACTGGCAGTGAATCAGGTTTTGCAGCATTGAATCATTGACTGCACTTGCTATAATATTTTTTGCCTTTTTGTCCAATGAGACAAGTGCAATCTCATCCTTATCTAGATCCATAAGTTTTTTAGGGACTTTCTTAGTTGGATCTATAGTGGAGACGGTCATGGGAATATAAGGACCTTCTTCAACTATCATGAAGATCCTTGGATCCACAGCTTCCATGAAAAACTTGATTCTCTCTTTTCACATGGGAAAATTATTTTTGTTGCACAAAGGAAGCTTGGCAAAATCTTTAGCCTTGTCCATTTTTGGTAGATCTCAAAAGACAACTATTGAAGGATCTGATCAAGGTGTTAGCCTTTTAACGATCAACCTCCCTCTGATACCAATTGAAAGTTAATAGTTGCCAACCTAAATCACCTAGAGGTGGTGAATAGGTGATTTGTGCGTCTTTTTGCGGAATAAAAAATTACAAACCAATGCACAAATCTATCTACCAATCAAACACAGATGAGGCAAGATTTATAGTGGTTCCCCAACCTTGGGTACATCCACTTTTCCCTCACCGATCTAGCAATACACTAGACTCGGCTACTCCACTATCTTGGATTGAGAAACAATCCTACCCTCGGAACAACGTTCCTACAAACTCGATCCACGAACCGGATCTACACTCGGAAGGCAAAACTTCCTACAATCTTAGAGTTGAAAAACTCTTACACTTGGAGAAAATTTCTCCTACAATAATGAAATATATTTGTAAAGAAATACAAACAATGGATCTTTGTTCAGATCTGCAATAGTAAATCAGAAATTCCTTCTTCTAGTCTTGCGGCTTTATCAGAAAGTTGAAGAGGAATCTCGGCAAGAATGGATCTGAACTTCCTCGGCTTCTCACGATCGATCTAATCCGAGAATAAGGAGTTGAGCAAATCTCGATCTGAAGAGTCTTCTTGATCTGAATCCTCAAAAGAAGAAACCCTAGCCGGTCGGGAATCAGCGATGGCGGCGACGGCGAGTTTGGTTTCTTGGAGAGAGAAAAAGAAGACAGAAAAGTTGAGAATATTCGGCTGCAAAAACTTCTGATACTTAGGGTTTGTCGGTTTAGACAAGACCTTTTATAGGAGAGGAGAAGATTAGCCATAATTGTGTCATTATGAGAGACACGTGGACCAATCATGTCAGAGTTTATGAATATGACCGTTAGGTCTGGACTTAAAGAATTGCGGAAAAGTCAAAGTAAATTACTCGAGATGTAATAGACTACTCGAGTATATGCAGTAGTACTCGAGTAGGTAGAAGATGACTACTCGAGTACATGAAAAAAACTACTCGAGAGAAAGAGAGATGATTACTCGAGTACATGGAGTCAACTACTCGAGTAAATAAGAATGAGAAAGACTCAGCTACTCGAGTAACAAAAATGACTTACCAAGTACTTGAGTACATACACGAGAGGTGGAGTATATTACTCGAGTAAAAGAAATACTACTCGAGTATATAAAAATGAACTACTCAAGTATATAAGAAGCTACTCGAGTCATAGACTTAGAAAATTTCTGGAACAGGAAAACTGAACTACTCGAGTATAGAAAATAAACTACTCGAGACAAATAGAACTACTCGAGTATATGGAGATGACTACTCGAGTAATTCACTTAGAGAAATTTTCTGAAATGAAATTCTGGATTACTCGAGTATAAACACTGGACTACTCGAGTAGTAGATAAACTACTCGAGTACATGACTTAGACTACTCAAGTAAGTGAGAACTACATGAGAGTCAGAATTCAATTACTCGAGACAGAATATAGACCTACTCGAGTACTATATAGTACTACTCGAGTATTTAACTTAGAAAAATTTTGAGAAGAGAATTCCTGTAAACTCGAGAGAAGAAAGGGAACTACTCAAGTAGTTGATGTAACTACTCGAGATACATCTTATCTACTCGAGTAAGAGTATTATTACTCGAGTATGAATTCAGTAACTTACTCGAGTAGGTAAAGAAGTACTCGAGTACTTTACTTAGGAAAATTTTCTTGACTGAATTTTCTTCTTCAAAGGTGAAATCAGCATCAAGTCTTTTCACATACTCCTAGAGCTTGAATATGAAGTGTATCCCAATAGAGAGGCTACACAAGAGTCAACACTTTGGAATACACAATGAGGGATTACATTGTATGGTCCTGTGTTTGGTGACCCATTATAGACTGACATTGGTCTACACTTCTCATAAGAATTCCTGCAAACACATAACTCAAACCAAGCATCAAATACAACTTAATTCATCTTAGTTCAAGGGTGACTTCATCAAATCTGGGTTAGTGTGGATACAATACCAAACACAGGCTCCCAATGGACGATTGCTACTAGGACTGAGAGCGGCGGCCTCTACTTCCTCGACAATGTTTCGGCTCTGTCCGCCTTCTCCTCCTCTTCTACAGACCTTCGGTAATGGCATCTTCGCCTTGGTCATCCTCCTCCACGGTTTCTTCGTTAGCTTTTGCCCCACCTCCCTCTGCATAGTCCTCCTCTCAACTGTGACGCATGTCAGCTTGGCAAGCATCACCGCTCCTCCTTCCCACCGAAGCATGGCTGTGGGTCTTCTCATCCGTTTGATCTTGTTCACTCTGATGTTTGGGGTCATGCTCCTACCCTCAACATAGGTCAGGGTAATTTATATTTTGTAATTTTTTTGATGATTTCTCTTATTGTACGTGGGTGTATCTTTTAAAAGATGGCTCCGCATTATTCACTGTATGGACATCTTTTTATTTTATAATTAAAAATCAGTTTGATGTCTCTATTAAAATCTTTCGCTCTGATAATGCCAAAAAATATCTTACTCGAGATTTTTCTTCTTTCTGTATGGAAAATGGGATTGTTCATCAAAATAGTTATGTTTATACCTCACAGCAAAATAGCGTGGCGAAACGCAAAAACTGCCACCTCCTTGATGTCGGTCGCACTCTGACGATGCATATGTAGGTTCATCGCTCCTATTGGAGTTATGTCGTTCTTATCTCCTATTATCTCATCAATTGCATTCCCTCCACGGTTCACCACGGTCAAACCTCATTCTCCATTCTCTATCCGGGCAAGGATCTGTTTCCTCCCCCTCTGCGTATCTTTGGGTGCACGGCTTTTGTGCACGCTCCCTCCTCCACCCGTGATAAACTATCCCCACATGTCACCAAATGTGTCTTTCTGGGTTACTTCACCACTCAGAAAGGTTATTGTTGTTTTGACCATATTCTTCGCAAGCAGTTCGTCTCCGTGAACGCAACCTTCTTCGAAAATGCGTCATATTTCTCTTGTGACTCCTCTTTTCTTCCTGATGTTCCTGTTTCTCCTACCTTCCCCTCCGTCCCGTCTACACCTACCGAGATTTCTCCTCCTCCGTCGTGTCCACCGTCTCCTCCTCTCTCTCCGCCTCCGCTATCTTCCTCTTCTCCGCGATCGTCTCTCTCTACTCCCGGGCCATCTCTCTCCGCCACGGATGCACCAGATACTGAGGAACACGCCGACCTGGATCTTCTCATTGCTCTTCGCAAAGGGGTGCAAATATATACCCAACACTCGCTTGTTGTTGTTGCTTTCTATGCTCGTCTTACTCCTCGCGGGACTTTTGAGTTGGTTATCTCTGACACTGCTACTCCCTGCACCTATCAGGAAGCCCTTGTTGTTCCTCATTGGAAGGCTGTCATGGATGAGGAAATTGTCACCCTCACGGAGCATGGTACATGGACCCTTGTTCCTCCTCCGTTGGGCACCGATGTTGTTGGCTGTCGCTGGGTTTTTGTGGTAAAGTTCAATCCGGACAGCAGTGTGGATCGTTACAAGGCACGCCTTGTCGCCAAAGTCTTCACTCAGACTTATGGTGTTGATTATTTTGACACCTTCTCTCATGTTGCTCGTCTCAGCACTATTCGGGTACTCCTCTCTGTGGCCGTCAATAGGGATTGGTCCATTTCCCAACTGGATTGCAAGAATGTCTTTCTTTATGGTGATCTTCAGGAGGATGTCTACATGGAGTAACCTCCTAGTTATGTTGTTCAGGGGGAGACACGGGTATCTAGGCTGAAGAAGGTTATCTATGGCCTAAAGCAAAGCCCTTGAGCTTGATTTGACAACTTTAGTGGGATTGTGGCGGTCGTGGGTTTTACAAGAAGTTCTATCGATCACCTATTGTTCATTCGCAAAACCTCCCTGGGTCTGGTGGTTCTTGTCGTATATGTGAATGATATTCTTCTCACTGAAGATGACTAGGATGGGGCAGCCTTGACAAAGAAACATCTCCGTCAACACCTGGTCACGAAGGATATGGGCTCCCCAAAATACTTTCTGGGGATAGAAATCCCTCGAAAGACTAACTCCTTGTTCATCTCCTAACATAAGTATACTCTTGATCTTCTAAAAGAGACATGGTTGACTGATGTTAAACCTGCCTGATGCCCAATGGCTACTGGAGATGATAAAATCTGAACAGATGACTCGCCTCCTCTATCAGATGTTACGAGGTACAGGAGTCTGGTCGGCAAACTCATTTATCTCACGGTAACCAAACCCGACATCTACTACGTTGTAGGCAACGTTAGTCAGTTCATGCAAGCTCCTAGGGAGTGTCATCTAGAGTATGACCTGAGTATATTGAAATATATTAAAGCGGCGCCAGTTAAAGGACTACTGTTTCAGAAGAATGGTCATTTAAAGGTTGAAGCGTACTCGGATTCTAGCTATGCTGATGACAAAGGAGATCGCAAGTCCACATCGGATTTTTGCACATTTGTGGGGGGAAACCTTGTGAGCTGGAAGAGCAAGAAATAATCTGTCATCGCCATGTCTAGTGCAGAAGCGGAATATCGAAGTATGAAATTGACCACGTGGGAATTAAAGTGGTTAAGAGCTCTCATGCTTGACTTAGGAGAGGTCTATAACCATCCTCTATCTATGTTCGGCGACAACAAGACCTCTATATATATCTCCAAAAATCTGGTCTTCCATGAGAGAACAAAGCACATTGAAGTCGACTGTCATTTTATTCGAGAAGAGATTTTGAAGAAATAGATTTGTGCTTCGTTCATTACCTCCGACAATGAGTTATTAGATATCTTCACCAAGCATGTGTCTGTTTCCTTCTTTCACATTTGCGACAAGCTAGGCATGATTGATATATATGCTCCAGATTAGGGGGAGTGTTGTTGTATGGTGACCGAGCGGTCTAGCGGTCTGACTTTGGCGGCTTAAAGACCGCACGGTCTGGCGGTTTCTCTCCAGCGGTTTGGTACCCGAGATGTTGCTGATTGGAGACCGAGCGGTCTGGCGGTTTGACGCAGGCGACTTGAAGACCGGGCGGTCTAGCAGTCTCCCCTAGCGGCTTGTCTTCTCTTTATTGTTGTTGTCGGGCGGTTAGCTTATTCGTCTAACCGCGCGGCTTGTGCGATCTGTTTTTGTGTAGTCACTTGTACCTGTAATTATTTGTTTTACATTGCTTATTTGTAATCTCTCTCGTCTCCTCCATTCTATAAAAGGGAGGCTATACCTTTGTAATACTTACTTTTTTGGATAATAAAAATTTTGTTATTCGAATTTTCGGTCTATTCTTTCTTGTTCGCACAAATATCATTTGGTATGTCGTCGAATGCATCGAGTCAGCTAGCCGATACTCGTCGAATTTGTCGAGTATACTAGCCAATACTCGTTGAATTCGTCGAGTATCTCTTCTGCCACATGTTGAGTCATATGTTCGATCGGGCTGAAATCTTCTAAGTAAATTTCGTCGAGTTTCCAAGTGATTTGACGAGTATTCCCATTCATACTCGACGATACTTGACGAATTATACTTGGTGTTTTTCTTCTTCAGTTTTCAAATTTTTGGCTCGGGTTGTACAGATCGTCATGCACGGTAAATTTCGGATCTCTCGATATGGAAGGAAATTTCTAGTTGTTACAGAAGGAGGTCTTCTATATATATGTAGGGTGGATTTCAATCAACCCTAAACGTGCCTACTTGGAAAAATCGATAAATCTCAAGAACGAAACATTCCCGTCGACATTCGATCGTTCTTCGCTACTCTGCTCGACCGACGACTTATTGTCGCACGATTCTTTCTTCCTCAAGCAAATCGACTAGGTCGTTGATCTTTGAAGATTCCGATTCTCTCAGATCTAGTCGATCCGTGCATTCAGATCGAGTTTTCAAGTCTTTAGTTTTTTTTTCCTTTTTTTCAAGACATTCACGATCAACTTTTGAGAAGAACGAGAGATCGAAGATTTTAGATTTATTGAAGATTATTTTTAATCTTTTATTGTGTAAATCTTTTTACTATTGTAGAAGATTTTTCCCTCCGAGTTGTAGATTCTTATTTTATAATCGAGTTATAGATTCATGTTTGTGGATGGAGTTGTAGGAGAGGTTGTTCTCTGAGTTGCATGAGAGTTTGTTCTCCGAGTTGCAGGAGAGTTTGTTCTCCGAGTGGTAGGAGCGTTGTCTCCGAGTTGTAGGAGTTGAGGCTCTGAGAAGTAAGATTGTTTGCAATCTGAGATAAAAATGAAGTACTTGAATCTAGCCATTCGTAGTAGATAGGCGAGGCGGGACAGTGGACGTACCAGTATAACGAGTGAAATAAAACATGAGCAAGCAGAATGTCAAAAAATTGTCGACGATAATGAAAGATAAGGAATCATTAATCCATAATTCAAAGAACATGCATAATTGAAGTCGATGACGGACTTGTGCAAGGAAGAAAGACAGAGGAAGAGAAAAACAACCTAAACAATAAAGTAATTTTGGTCTATTGTCACTAATTATATCGGCCTACACGTCGGTAATTAAATTATAAACTATAGACACTAATTAAACAACCTAAACCATAGACACTAATTAAAATACATTGAAAAAAACAGTCAATAAAATGTCGGGATATATTGATCGGCCGATATATCGGCCAATATATCGGTCAATAGCAGACATATCAAAAGATATATTCCAAAAATATATTTTGCAAAAAAAAATCGGAAACGTGTCGTTTTGTCTATGAAATCTTTATGTCGGCCGACATATCAGATATGTTGGAGGATATCCGAAACACTGGTTCTTATTATTCTTCACAATAGTAGTTCTCAAAAACAATGTAATGTAATTGTTCATTGCACTTTATTGTACATATATATAAGAACTTGCATAAACAGAGAGACGCAGAAAAGGATAGCAAAAATGGGTGGGTTAAAATCTATAGTATTGATTTTGAATCACATGTACTTTATTTTTTTAGTATTCTTCGTTTGTGATGATTTGATCGATGGGAAGAGCCGAAATATCTTCTGTCATAACATGTGAAAGCCAATAATAATATGAGCATAATATTTTAAGTTATCTTCGTCTGAATGTCACTTTCAGATTCTTCATCTATCAAAATAAAGTGAACTTTCAGGTCAACGTTTCATTTATGTTTCACTTTCTTTTGCTGCTTAATATACTTAATACACCATTTTCATTACCATTCCTATGTGTATTATTGCAAATTGCTCTATTTTAGATTTTAGGAAGGATCTATTTATTTAAAAGTCTAAGCATTGATGTAGTTTGTATGTGAGTATGTTGTGTGTGTGTTTGTTTGTATGTGAGAGTGTTGTGTGTGTTTGTATGTGTGTATTGTATGTGTTTGTATGTGAGTGTGTATTGTATGTGTTTGTATACGACGATACGTTGTGTTATTTTTTTCTAAGTGTGTATCTATGCATCACTTATGTCACTATTTAAATTTTAAAATTTCAATGAACAACTACATTGTCAACAGATACCCGATTGAAACCCTTAATAAAGAATGTGTACAAGTATATTTTTTCCCCTCCCTAATTCAAACTCATCAATCTTTAGGATCTTAGGGTAAAGATTGGAGAGGAAGTAAAAACATAGCAGTCAAACAAAAAAATTAAGACCCAAGAGAACTTATTAATTTTTCAATAGAGTTTAATGATTACTTTGACTCATTATAGAAAAAATTGAGGCCATTCCGCTGTCTTTAGTCAAGTCAACAATTTGTTTTTCTATGTGTACGGAAAAAATGGGACCACCCTCTGTATACTGATCTAATAAAATGTTTCCAATTTCTGTTCATTCTGATTTTACTGTTTTCTTTAGTCTTTCTACTCTATATGTTTTTTTACTAATTTATATTTCTTTTATGTTTTTCCAGCATTTTCTTCACTTGGGTTTTTTTTCAGTATTTTACTTCAATAAACCCTCCAAAATCGTTAGCAGGTATATCTTCATTCTTCCCTAACCAACGGCCCCAAAAAGGACAGTGGTGCATCGTGGGCGCACTTAATGCACGCTGGTCACGTGCGCGCGTGCCCACAGTTGTCGTGCATGGGCGCGGGTATCGGCACGCTTATGCCGACCATGTGCGCGGGTGTTGGCGCACACGGGAGTGTGTGTGCGGCTTGCGGTGGTTCGAGTGTCTTGGAAGGGCGTAGCGCGCGCGGGCGTCTTGCTTGATCGGCTCGATCTGCTTGAGCGATTTGATTTAAGTCCAAACTAGCTCAACCGAGACTAATTTTAGGGGAACTCCACCAATAACAACTATAAATAAATAATTAAAGTTCATTCATTTATTTTAAAGTAAATGGATTATTTCTCAATCATAAGATTTTCAAAATAATACACAACCTAATTTTTAAGTATTTTAGATTTTTTTAATTAAAATCATTGATTAGAAGTATGAAAAAATAAATTTATAGTATTGAAATAAGTAAATGAGCCGGTTAAAATAAATAAATGAGTGGGTTAAAATCTGTATTTATCAATACTATATTAAAAGAGAAAAATACATTTTCGTTAAACATTCACTTATTTATTTTACCTTTCTTTATTACAAAATTTCAAACTTTTAGAATTTGTGTTTTTTCTATTATTTTCAAAATGTGTTCTCATATAAACAAAATCTTCGGCCTATCATAAAAATGTGTTATCCCGCCGCCCGTAAACCTTAGTGCACACCGCAAAAATGAGTGACAAGCGGAGTATAATATTTAAGGGTTTGCGAGCGGCAGGAGAGCCGTCGCACCGGAACAATGTCGTGGCCGGGATAATGTCGTGCGGACATAGGGGGCCCCATGTACTATTGCAGTTGATGTACTATCGTGGTTGGCCGTAGGGGTGGAGCCCCGTGGCTGTGCCCCGTGCATAATTGTTTTCTAATAATCTTTATTAATTAGAGTGACATAGTAGTAATCATATTAGCATATGTAATATGTAAATCCTGTCCACAAAATAGTAATCTCTATCGATGAAGAACTTTTTTTTCTAACCTTTAAAGAACTGGAGTTCTTCAAGTGGTGTAAAAGCGAGTTCCTGTAATGAAAATCAAAGGCAATAATATGGTAAGTGACAGTTTAGAGAACGTCATGAAGATGAAGAATGAGTTGTAAAATTATTTGCGAATAAGTTAAATAAAAATCTAAGAGTGTTCTTAGAAATGTATAATTAGATCTAAAACAAAACTGAAACTTACCCTAAAATTCTTGAAACGAAAACTAAGACTAAAACCAATATGAAAACATAAAATAACTTTTGAACTTCAAGAGTTTGTAACACAAATTCATGTTAAGTAAAGCCTTTGTTAGCACAGAAACAGTGAGGTTATTATGGATGTCTGTCTTCCTGTATAAATGGTGCAAGAGCACGAGAAACCCCTAAAAATAAAGCTTAATGGAGTAAAATAACTCGGTCAATCGCCTCGATGGCCTCCCTGTGTTGGTCGTTGGCTGAAGCTTAGATAGAGGTGTAGAACTGTGCACGTAAAACATGTATTATTTAAATATGAGAAAACATGGAGCCCAAATTAAAGAGTTTGTATAGTGGAAGATTTGAGAAATAACAAAAAACATATGGAGAAACCGAAGAGAAGGTGAATGAAAAAAATCGTAGAATCAGAGATCATAAAAATAGCGAAATAAAAAATTGAGAAATCCGAAGATCTGCATGTTGTTGATCGGTAAGTGCAAGTAAAAGATGTCTTTTTGAAATCTGAAAGCAAACAGATGGAGTAAGTTGGAAATAAGGAGAAGTTAAGGTTTGTTATTTCGTTAAGGAAATTTGTTTTTCGTTATTTCACAGATCTCTCGCTATACAAACCCTAACTTATCCTTATTTCCAACTAACTCCATCTCTTTACTTCCAGATTTCAAAAAGACATTTTTTACTTGCACTTATGGATCAACACCACACAGATCTTTGGATTTCTCAGCTTTTTATTTCGTTATTTTTACGATCTATGTTTCTACGATTTTTTTCTTTCACACTCTTCGATTTCTCCATCTTTTTTTTGCTATTTCTCAGACCTCCCACTATACAAACTCTTTAATTTGGGCTCGATGTTTTCTCATATTTCAATAATACATGTTTTACTTGCACAAACCTATACCTCTATCTAAGCTTCGCCCAACGACCGGCACAAGGAGGCCGTTGAGGCGAGTGACTGAGGTATTTTACTCCATTAAGCTTTCTTTTTGGTGGTTTTCCCTGCACTTGCGTCATTTTTGTGAGAGGCGCTCGAAACATCCGGATGAAAGTGTAAGTGGAACTTACTCTCCGTTGCCCCCAGCTAGGTATTTATATGGCTAAACCTAGAGTTTATCCGCGCAAAGCCCCCGAGCCCGTTATTCGTCCGAATATACACTTACAATCTCCTCCTATATTCGTGATAAATAACGGTGACGTTTCGGGGTGCTGGAGTGTAGACAAAATAATAATCCAAACTAAGCAAACACTCAGGACAGATCATACTAATAAATCAAAAATAAAGGTTTTGCCTAAACGGCAAACCATCACACAGATGCTGTCCAAAACATAGTCTGAGTAATTATTATAAAACAAAGACATGAATTAAACGTTTGATGATTCTACTCATCTAGTAGATCATCGTCATCCATGTCCAGGTCTACAGCTCCTCCATAATCTCCATCGTAGCCTGCAAGGAATTTCATGATTCATACTCTATGAATTCATAAACATATGCAGTAACATTTAAAGTAAACTAGCTCTTACTAAATGAGCTTAGCACTTCTAGCAACGGTAAAGTAACTCTGTCAGCATCTCATCCAGTCTAACTACGACTAGTCATGTTACCTTACTCATTACTGATCACTATGTGCCTCACCAACATATGTGAGCACACATCATGTGCAACATTATCAAATGTGGAATAATGTGTTGTGACCAATAATATTTAGGTTAACATTTACAACGACTTTCAATTACCAGTTGAATAACTCTTGAATCAACTTACACTGGGAGGACGTTAGGTTATCAAGTGTGGAATAACCAGCATCCAGCCATCTTGGGTTTTCATCAAGAAATTATTTGGGGTTTTCAGCCTGTTACTATTTAGATGCATGAATGTTGACAGCTATAGGCTCGTACGTATCAAAACATAAACGTTGGAGGAAAATTTCATATTTCTATGAACTTTAATCTCATTTCCTCCGATATTTTGATTGTGAGAGCTCTATTTAATCCTTTAGTAAGGGCGTCTGCAACATTATCTTTTGACCTCACATCAACGAGTTTCACAATCCCTTGACTCGTAATGGAGGTCAACCAGGCTTGTTTCATCCGCAGTTGCCTTCTTTTGCTATTGAACAACATGTTCGTAGCAATCGTTTTAGTAGCCTGATTGTCGCAGTAAACTGCAACAAAACTCAGTTTCAGGCTCGATAGTGGAATGTACATCACCAAATCTCTTATCCACTCTGCCTCTTCACCAGCTGAAGCTAGAGCATAGAGTTCGGATTCCATAGATGAGAGTGCAATGCACGACTGTCTCTTGGACTTCCAGGGTACAGCTGCTCCTCCTAGTGTGAAGAGGAATCCACTAGTGGACTTGTTGTCGTTTACTTCTGAGCACCATGACGCATCAGAATATCCTTCCAGAACTGGAGGATGATCACTATAACATAAAGCATACTGTCGGGTGTGCTTTAAGTATCGCATCAGCCTATCGAGGGCATCCCAATGGTCTTGGCCAGGATTGCTAGTGAACCTACTTAATATGCCGACCGTAAAGGCTATGTTAGGTCTCGTACAGACCATAGCGTACATGAGGCTACCAAGCAGTTTAGAATAATCTAACTGTCGAACCGCAGCTCCATCATTGGGCTTTAAGTGGTTAGAATAATCGTATGGTGTCTCAGCCGCTTTACGTTCATTGTATCCCCACGTGTCCAACATGGACTGGATGTAGTGGCTTTGACTTAGGAAAATGTCATGTTTCCCAAAGCTCACTTGCATACCTAGTATAGTGTCAACTACACCGAGGTCTTTAATGCTAAACGTCTGCATTAGTTCTGACTTAACGTCATCCACCACGAATTGATCAGAACCAAGAATCAGCATATCATCCACGTACAAGCATATTATAGCGACTTTGTCTGATCTATGACGTATGTAAAGACATTTGTCCGAGAGACTCGACATGAATCCCATGTTTTTTACAGTATAGTCAAACTTCTCATGCCATAAGTTCGGTGCTTGTTTTAATCCGTATAGCGACTTTAAAAGCTTACAGACCTTCTTTTCGTGACCGTCTACAATGAAACCTTTAGGTTGACTCATGTAGATCTCTTCGGTCAGATCTCCGTTCAAGAACGCAGTCTTAATATCCATTTGATGAACAACAAAGTTCTCAATGGCTGAAATAGCAATAAGAACACTAATGGTTACTAAGTTACATACGAGTGAGTATACATCAAAATAGTCTACTCCGCTTACTTGTGTGAAACCTTTAGCCACCAGGCGTGCTTTATACTTAGCTACGCTACCATCGGGATTTAGCTTCTTTTTCAGAACTCACTTGCACCCTACAGTTTTAGCCCCTTTTGGCTTATCAACTAACGTCCAGGTGCCGTTCTAAAGGAGAGAGTTCATCTCATCCTCAATTGCTTCTTTCCAGAGTAGGGAATCCCTTGATCCCATCGCTTCCTTAAAGGTAGATGTATCATCCTCAACGTGGTTCGTGACAAAATCACTACGGAAGGTTCTGGGTGTTCTCTCTCTCACTGAAGTCCTCCTAGACTCTAGGCCAGAGTTATCTACCAGAACAAAATAGGAGGTGCTCGGTACTGATTCAGGATCTTCCTCAGTAATAGTTGCTTGCATACCTGGGATCGTTAAGTTCTTATCTTTAAGAAATTTATCCTCGAAGAACACTGCATCCCTAGATTCTATTATGATATTATTAGAAATATTCAAGGAACCTATTTGCAGCACTATCTTCAGCACAACCTAAGTAGACACATCTATTGGTCCTAGGTCCAACCTTAGACCGTCTAGGGTCAGGAACCCTGACATAGGCTATACAGCCTCAGGTCTTAAGTCTAGTTAAAGACGGGGGTCACTTAAACCAAAGCTCGTAGGGTGTAACCTCTAACTTAGCACGAGAAACTTTATTCAGAATGTGATTCGCAGTCAAGACTGCTTCTCCCCAATAAGCGGAAGGCATGCCTACAGTGAGCTGCATAGAGTTCAACATCTCTGTTAACATTCTATTCTTGTGCTTGGCTATGCCGTTAGATTGGGGGGAGTAAGAAGCAGTGGTTTCTGCTATGATGCCATGTGAAGCAAGGAAGCATCTGAACTCACTGGATATATATATTCTCCTCCTCTATCACTCCTAAATCTCTTTATTTTCATGCTTAATTGGTTTTCTACCCTGGTTTTGTAAAGGCAAAACTTTTCAAACGCTTCGTATTTAGTTTTAAGCAACAAAATATGACAAAACCTTGTGCAGTTATCTATGAACGTGATCATATACTTCCTTCCACCTCTAGTGACAAAACTCTTAAAGTCATAAATATCAGAATGTATAAGCTCAAGAGGTGTTGTGCTCCTAGTAACCGTGTCAAAAGGTTTCCTAGTGATCTTAGTCTGAGCACACACTTCACATTTTCCAAGAGAAGACTTAGTGTCTAATGTGATCTTGTGAGTTCTAGCGACTTGGAATATTTTCCTGTAGTTTACGTGTCCTAGTCTCTCATGTAGAGTCCTAGGGCTAACTAAATTCAATTGAACTTGTTGTACTACCTCATTTGCTAGACTCAGATGGTACATCCTATTTTGGACGTAAGCAAATCCAAAGTAGTGAAAGTTAACTGACAGAGTCACTCTACAGCTACAGAAGTTAATTGATATACCGGTATCACACAACAAACTAATAGACACTAAGTTAACAGATAAAGAAGGAATGATTTTTACGCTCTTTAAAAGTAAAGACTTACCTGAGGAGAACATCAGAGTTGTGTTCCCCACCTTCAATACATCAGTTGTTCCTCCATCTGCTACAGTCACTGATTCCTTTGCATTCTTCAGCCCTGTCAAGAGATTAACATTGTTTCAAACATGACACATTGCCCCAGAATCCAGGAACCACTCCGTGCTGGCCTTCTTGTGTCTAACCATGGCAACAAAGTCGGATGGCTCAGTTTGACTAACCAGATGGGCCTGGTTGCCCTCTTGTGGTGCCTTAATTCTTTCCTTCCTCGGTAACTTGCAGTCAGATGCGCAGTGTCCCCACTTGTTGCAGTTAAAACATTTACCCTTAAATTTCTTAGAGGGTCTACTCGGTCCTGCAACCTAGGGGCTACTACGAGACGTTTTGGTCTTGTGAGGGGGAGGAGCACGCTTAGAGCTTTAAATCATGTGTGCAGCAGCCTTCTGCTTGCCAACAGCTTCCAAGGCGTGCTTCGTCCTGTTCTCATCCTCAATGCATATGAAACGCTTGAGGTCGTTCAGACCAACCTGCATCTTCTTGCGGTACATCTCCATTTTGAAATTGTACCACGAGGAGGGCAACTTATACACAATTGTGCCCGCAACAAAACTATCTGGCAGACAAATAGACTCACTATGCAGGGAATCAACAAATTTTCAAATTCGGATACCTGAGGGAGAATGGCTTTCTTCTCATCGAAGCTGAAGGAGTGGAACTTGTCCACCAGATGAGCCTTGGAGAGGTCCTCCTCCTGCTTGAAGTGCTCCTCCAGTGCTTCCCAGATCTCCTTAGCAGACTGCATCTTGATGTAGTTCTTGGCCAGGCTGGAGGAGAGGCAGTTCAGCAGGTAATCCCTGCAGAAGTCCTCATCTTCGACCCAAGGCGCCTCATCTTCAGTCCCAGCAACGTTAGCACGAGTAGACTTGATGGTGTAGAAGACGTTCAGGTATTTCATCCCAAACTGGGTGTTCAACTTCCAATTGCTGAACTCTGTGGCCGTAAACTTCTCCAATTTGTTCATGGGCACTAGAGAGGAGAAGCTGGAGTTCCTCATTGCTTCACAGGAAATAGGCAGAGAGTAGAGAGGATCTCCACTGGATCGACAACCTTGCCGGAAGAGTCAAGGCAGCAGGGAAGAGGCGACGGCTCCAACGTCAGGAGAAGCCCTAAGTGGAGCGGCAGGAACTGCTTGGCGATCGTCGACTGGAAGAGGCGATCGACGATCGGGAAGACGCGATCGATGACTGGGAGAAAGCGATCGACGACTGGGAAAAGTCGATCGTCGAACTCCGGGCGATCGTCGAACGGGAAAGCGCAAACGTTGAGCGCTTGACGATCTTCAAACGAAAAGCGCAATCGTCGACCGGGAATCGTCGACCGGGAAACGTCGATCGACGAACTGCTAGGAAATCGTCGAACGGGAAATGTGATCGACGACTGAAAAAGGCGATCATTGAACGGGCGATCGTCGAACGCAAGCCCTGGTTCCGCGACGGGGAAGACGCGACGACGAGCCCTATGTTCAGCGGCGGCGAACGCGACGGCGAGCCCAAGCAGGCGGCTTCAAGGGGACGCGAAAGGCCCAGGAGCGATCGACGATCAGGATGCTGAGAACGGCGACGGTGAACCCTTTGTTTCGCGAAAGCGAACACGACGGCGAGCCCTTTGTAGGCGGCTTATAATGCGACGACGTCGTTCTTCACTCATTCGTTCTCCGTCGGCGAAGGAAGCAGGAGGCGGAGAAGAACAGTCGCGAAAAAGCAAAGGAGAACGGCGGCGACTATCGGGAACGAAGGTGAACCCTAGAATCGCGAACGAGCACCAGAGGGGAGCAGTTTCGAGAATGTGAGAGGCGCTCGAAACATCCGGAGGAAAGTCTAAGTGGAACTTACTCTCCGTTGCCCCCAGCTAGGTATATATATGGCTAAACCTAGAATTTATCCGCGCAAGCCCCCGAGCCCGTTATTCGTCCGAATATACACTTACAATTTTTACAGAAAGACAAACATCCATAATAACCTCGTTGTTTCTGTGCTAACAAAAGCTTTGCTTTCTTAACATGAATATATGTGTTACAAACTTCTGACACTTCAAAAGTTGTTTTATTTTTTCATATTAGTTTTATTTTCAATTTTAGTTCAACAATTTTAGGGTATGTTTCAGTTTTGTTTTATATCTAATTATACATTTCTAAGAGCACTCTTAGATTTTTTGAACTTATTCATAAATAATTTTACAGCTCGTTCTTCCTCTTCATAGCATTTCTAAACTCTCACTTACCATATTATTGTCTTTGATTTTTATTACAGGAACTAGCTTTTCCACCAATGAAGAACTCCAGTTCTTCAAAGGTTAGAGAAAAAAGTTTCTCCATCGATAAAGGTTACTACTATGCGGGCAGGATTTACATACTACGGCTCCGTTTGGGGGGGCTTATTTTCACCGGTCAAACGGTTACGACCGCATGTATCGGACCTTAATTAAGGTCCGATACATGCGGTCGTAACCGTTTGACCGGTGAAAATAAGCCCCCCCAAACGGAGCCTACATATGCTAATGAGATTATTACCAAGTCACCCCAATTAATAGAGATTATTAGAAAACAATTCTGCACTGGGAATAGGCATGGGGCCTCTTCCCTACGGCCAACCGCAATAGTACCTCAACTGTAATAGTACACGGGGGCCCCTGCGCCTCGCACGAAATTATCTCGATCACGACATTGTCCTGACGCGATGACGCTCCCGTTGCTCCCAAACCCCTAAATGTCATACTCCGCCCGTCACTCATTTTTGTGGTGTTCACTGAGGTTTGCGAGCAGCGGAAGAATAGATTTTTATAGTAAGTAAAAGATTTTGTCTATATGAAAGCATATTTTGAAAATAATAGAAAAACACAAATTTTAAAAGCTGAAATTATGAAAGTTTAATCAAATAATATTTTCCCTTTTAATATAGTATAGATAAATATAGATTTTAACCAACTCATTTATTTATTTTAACCCACTCATTTACTTATTTCAACACTAGATTTATTTCTGTATTCAAATTTTTTATCAATGATTTTAATTAAAAAAATCTGGGCAATTTGCAAAATGCACCCTGGAAATATAGGGTTTTGGCAAAATGCTCCCCGAAAGTTTAAAATTGACAACATGCACCCCCCAAAGTGGATTTTCTTGGCAATGTGCACCCTCGCTAGACAAAAAATGAAATGGCCAAAATGTACACTCTAGGGTGCACATTGCCAAGAAAACCCACTTTGGGGGTGCATTTTGCCAATTTTATACTTTTGGGGTGCATTTTGCCAAAAGTTTATATTTCGAGTGTGCATTTTGCCAATTGCCCAAAAAAAATCTAAAATACTTAAAAATTAAGTTGTGTATTATTTTGAAAATGCATATATGTGCAATAGGGACGAGGAATCATGAATTTAAAATGCAGATCTGTGCACTAGGGACGAGGAACCATGGATTTAAAATGCAAATATGTGCAATAGGGATGAAGAACCATGAGTTTAAAATGCAGAGCTATTGAATAGGGATGAGGAAGGTACCGTGGATGCAGAAAATCCGTTCAGATGTTTGTACCGTGGTCGAAACCCTAAAACAGTTCATAACCTACCGTGGTCGGAGAAGGTCCGTTCAGATGTGCGTCCCCGTAGATGTACAGTGAGAGGCGTGTGTTGAGGCAAGCGGCGAGGCAGAGGAGCAGGTGGTTGAATCGGGCCTTAGCCGTGATGTAGAGGTGGCGTTGCTGGAGTCGATGTGGATGTAGAGAAGAGCAGCGGCTGGAATGGAAGTTGTTGTTGAAATTTGTGAAGTGGAAGTGGGTGAAGGGCAGGCCGGGCGGACTGAGCGGCCTGTGCGAACTAAGTCCGCGGCCTGGGCGGACTTCTGGTTGCGGCCTGGGTGTTGGCTGTCTTGGTGGCTTGGCTGTTGAGCAGTCGGTGCGGCCTGAGCGGTCTGTTGTGCGGCCTGGTTGGCCAATGGCCAAGGATGTCGGGCTTCTGGCAAAACAGACTGAACGGACTGCGGTTTGCGGGCTGTAGGAAGTGCTTGTTCAGCGGTAGTGGTTGTGCAAGCTTGTGTTAACCGCGGGTTGGAGATAGAATCCGCGGGAGGCTTTGCGGACTGGCGAGTCCGTGGTGTACGATGTTGCGGGCTGGCCTTGGAGATCGGCTGTGGCACTTGCCGAGCTCTCCGGTGTTGCAGCGGGTGTTAGCTGCTGTGGAGGACTGCGCGGACTGGTGTCGGAGTCTGGCAGTTGGCCGTTTGGGCAGCTGTGCGTGTATAGCTTGCGGACTCTGCCTTACTCTGGTGTAGTGTTGGAGATCTGCTTTGGGTGTTGGCGGACTGGGCCTTGTCCGCCGAGCTCGCGCTAGGCCTTTAGTGATTTACTGGACTTGGTCACATTCTGTGACAAGTCCAGTGTGTCCGCAGTATCCGCCAAGTCCGTTGTTGACCGGGCGGACTGCCTTTTGGTCGTGGACTTGTGGTGGATGGAAGCTTTGGTCTTGTACTGTGCGGACTACCTCTTTCGTGTGCGAACTATTGCTAAAGGGGTTGTGGCTGTCCATGTGTGGTGATGTTTGCGGACTGTGCGGACTTTGCGGACTATACCTGTCCGCATAGTGTGGGCGGACTGGTGCAAGTCCGCCTAGTTGTGAACATCTGTGTCTTGCTCTTGGCAGTTTTCTTGGAATCCGGCTAAGTCCTTGCGGACTCATCGGACGGGTGTTTTGCTAGTGCGCGAGCTGGGGTGGTGACTCTATTCACTAGGGTGGTGACCACACTCCTCACCTCGCCTATAAATAGACCCTCCGGCATGTCTACAGTAACTGAGTGAACAATAAGTTGGGCTTGGTCAAGTGTTGCGGTCTGCGGTTTTCTGTCCGCGCGGGTTGAGTAGAGCTGACGGTTTGCTGTGTGCAGGTCGTGCGGCTAGCTTCAAGGAGCCAGGAGTTTGGCATTGAAGTGTGCGATCTCTGCGGTCTCAGCTGGTCGCTTCTGCGGCTTGTCAGTGATTCTCTGCTTCAGCTTTTCCAAGTTCCAATAACCTGTCCGCCGGTCTCAGGCGGGTAAGTGGTCTGTTCTTTAGTTCATCGGCAGGCAACGAATAACGGTGTGTCCGCACGACCTCGCGGCCTCGGCGGACTCCGTGTGCTATTCGGCGTGTAGTTGCTTCTGCTCGGGCGGCTTCGGCGACCTTGGCGGACTGGGCGGTCTCAACGGTCTCCAGTGATGTCCGCCTGGCTTGTTTTGTGCTTTCTATTTGTAGCTTCTATACTAGTGAAATCATGTCTCGCTATGTATACCTTGCATTGTAAAGAAGTGTGTATGAATATAAGACCTGCTTGTTCTTCCATTTGTGTTTCGTGTTAAGCTTGCTCTTGGGCTTCCGCTTGATCAAGGTGTTAACTGGATAGTTCTGAGAATATTAATTTGGCGTTAGGCTATCCTGCTGACCACTTCGAGAAAATTTAACATGGTATCAGAGCCAGATTCAGTTTCCTGAGCGGTGTTCGACCTGTGTTGTTGTTCTGTGCTTGAGTGGTGATCAACCTGTGTTGTTGCTCTGTGCTTGCTGGACGCTTAACCAAAAGTTGTTGCAATGGAAGTGAGCTACGCAAGAGGTCTTGGCATTTAACTCTTAACGCCGACTAACTTTAAGAAGTGGAAGTCGTGCATGAAGAGTTACCTTTTGGGTGAGGAGCTGTGGGAGGTCTTCGGTGGTGACGACAGACAGGAAGTGATTGCTGCTTTTGGTACTGCTGAGCAGGTGAGGCCTTAGAGAAAAACAAATGCTAAGGCGGAGTTTGTTCTCAAGAGGGCCGTGCCACCAGAACTGTTTGATCGCATCACTGGATGTGAGTCTATTGCTGATATTTGGACAACTATTGATGAGTTGTTCAATAGGAAGAATGTGGCTAGAGTTCTATTTCTGGAGAATGAGTTGGCTAGGACAACTCAAGGAGACCTGACCATCTCAAAGTTCTTTCTGAAGATGAAGAGCTTGTATGCTGAGCTGTCAGCACTTGATCCTGATGAGCCTATCTCTGAGGCTAAGATGAAAAGACACATAATCTGTGGCTTGCGGAAGGAGTATGTTGCCTTTGTGACATCTGTTCAGGCTGGGCTACTCAGCCATCTCTGCTGGAACTTGAGAACCTGCTTGCTTCGCAGGAGAGTTTGGCAAGGCAGATGGCTGAAGTCAATATCAATCAGGAAGACAGTGAAGCTCTCTTCTCAGGCAAGAAGAAGAAGGGATGGGAAGGGAAGAAGAAGAAGACTGCTGCTGAAAATGAGCCTTCAACTTCTTATCAGTCAGAGAGGAGCGCTGCTCCTAAGAAGGATTGGAAGAAAAACTTGAAGTGCTACAGGTGTCATCAGCGGGGACACTTCAAGCGTAACTGCAAGGTCAAACTGCAGCCTAGGAATGTTGCTGGCAAGGAGGAAGCTTGATCTAAGAGTGAGGAAGCTGGATGGGGAGGAGCCTTCTTGACGGGCACTTGTGTCCGTGCCTTGTCCGCTGTCGACTTCAACGATGATTGGATCGTGGACTCCGGGTGTGGTCATCACCTCACCGGAGACAAGTCAAAGTTCTCTTCCTTGCAAGCTTACTCAGGTAATGAAGCTATTATAACTACTGATAATATTGTTTATGCAGTTGAGAATGTTCATGAAGTAGTGCAATGACCTACTTTACTCTGGGGTGACAATGAGAGTGCTCTCAAACTGGTAAACAATCCAGTGTGTCACGCAAGGACCAAGCTGAAAGTCCACCTAGTGTCAACTATGTGCACCTAGGGGGGGGGGGGGGGAATAGGTGACGTGTGGTTCTTCTGCGGAATTTACGGATGTACCTGCACAATAAAAACAAAAACCACAACACACAGAATACACAGCAAATTTATAGTGGTTCCCTGACTTGGGTACATCCACTTTCCCCCTACGACCTATCTCCCCAACAAGGGACGACTCGGTCACTTCTCCAACGGGATTGAAATCCAATCCCTTCACTAACGGAAGGAGCCCTTCCACACGTGAGAGTCAACACTCCCACAAAACGGGTTGCACCCAACCCTTACAACACGGAACAAAAGTTCCCTTACAACAAAATTAAATATGGAATGTATATGAAATACAAACTTCTTTTGGAGACTACGGTGTTCCTCTTCGTTCGACGACGTGTTCTTGAAGTCGATGAAGAGTCTACAACCTCGGTCTCTCTTGGAGAAGATCTCCCCGGAACCGGCGGCGGCACACGAGCGGCGGCTAGCTTCGGGATCGGCGGCTACGATGAAGAGCGGCTGCTGAACTTGGAGATCTAAACTTCGTAGCGAAGCAAGCTAGGTCTACCAACGGTCACTCTAGGATCAGTCGTCTCGATCGATTCGGACGGGGGAGTTTTTCCCGGTCAACAAATCGAGAGACAAGAGATCTCCGGATAGACGCGTGAGACTCAAGCTTTGCTAAGCTTCTGTCACCGGAGATCGGGAAGAAGATCGATCAGCGGCGGTGACGACTTGACGCGAGCGGCGGCGGCGGAGCGGAGCGATTTCGCGAATTTAGGGTTACGTCGCGGCTCGGTTTTCTTTCTCTCTTCTCTGTGATTTACTGTTCAAAATACCCATGTATTTATACCCTGTAGATACAACAAATTTGACCGTTTGTGGGACCCACAAAAGAAATCCCCAAATTCCGGTTCAAATTAATCCAAAAGCAGAATCCGGTTCAGCAGCATTCTGAGAAAACGCCAAGTAAAAATCGGCGAGAATCGCAGACGATTCTCGACGAATCGGCGAGAATCACCAAGTGATTCTCGACGATTCGTCGAGAATCGTTTTGTGATTCTCGTCGAATCACTTGTCGATTCTCAACGAATTTTACTTTATACATGGGCTGCTTGACCACTGGTTCGGCGGGAATCACAAGTGATTCTCGCCGAATCTTACTTGGCACCATTTTGAGATGGCCAGAAGGAGTCGACGAGAATCACTGATGATTCTCGTTGATTCGGCGAGAATCACTAGTGATTCTCGCCGATTCGGCGAGAATCACTTGGTGATTCTCGTCGAATTTGCCTTGGACGATTTTTCGTCTTCCACCTAGGAGCTGCTCCTTGATCCTCCATGCTCCTTGTCTTTTCTTGCATATGAACGGTCCTGTACTTGAAAGTAAGTGCACTCCAATAGAGAGAGTACACATAGGCCAACACACTGATCTGCTCAACGAGGGATTACGTCGTGCAGACCCGTGTATATTGACCTACTGCACCCTGACATTGGTGTGCACTTAGCGTGGAGGAACTGCAAGCACAACATAAAAGAGTTTATCAAATACATTGTGAATTCATCTTAGCTTGACAGGTGGCTTCCTCAAATCTAGGTGATCGTGGATACAATACCCAACACAAGCATATTGAGATCGAGCACTACTTCATAAGGGAGAAGGTGTTGGAGGGATCTCTTCTGGTCGGGCATGTTCGGAGCGAAGATAATCTTGCTGACATCTTCACGAAGCCGCTGTCGAAGGGGCCATTTCAGTGGTTACAAAGCTTGCTGGGCTTGATCACCACTTCTCACTTCAAGGGGGAGTGTTGAAATTTGTGAAGGGGAAGTGGGTGATGGGCAGACCGGGCGGACTGAGCGGCCTGTGCGGACTGAGTCCGCGGCCTGGTCGGACTGCTGGTTGCGGCCTGGGTGTTGGCTGTGTTGGTGGCTTGGTTGTTGAGCAGTCGGTGCGGCCTGGGCAGTCTGTTGTACGGCCTGGTTGGCCTATGGCCAAGGATGTCGGGCTTCTGGAGAAACAGACTGGGCGGACTGCGGTTTGCGGTTGTAGGAAGTGCTTGTTCAGCGGCCGTGGTTGTGCAAGCTTGTGTGAACCGGCGGGTTGGAGATTTAATCCGTGGGAGGCTTTGCGGACTGGTGAGTCCGCGGTGTCCGCTGTTGTGGGCTGGCCTTGGAGATCGGCTGTGGCCCTTACCGAGCTCTCCGGTGTTGCAGCGGGTGTTAGCTGCTGTGGAGGACTGCGCGGACTGGTGTCGGAGTGTAACACCTCCCCTGTAGTGGACGTATAATATGGGTCCGGCTGAGGCCCCATAACATACGAACGCCACAGCTTTAGTATTATAAGTTGATATAGCTACCCAAACTCAAAACACTTGCACAACACAGCGGAAAACCAAGCACAACTAGAAGTTATCCACTAACCAAAAGAGTAAACAAATGGCCTTAAGGCCTTACATCAAATGTCCAAAAGTAAAATAATACATCAAACAAGAATGTGCATAGCACTCCTAGTCTACCTCGGTATGCAAGCCGGACAAAAGAGTCTCAAACAGACATCATCAAAAAGTAGTGCTACAAAAGAGGGAAAAACACTTCATGGGGCTTAGGCCTTTCTGGCCGGCGTGCTAGCTTCTGCATGCGATCCTTGCCCTGTAAAAATTATTAGTAACGTGGGTCAGCAAAGGCTGACCTCAAACTGTGTAACAACACATCTCCTCCCGGCCGCCCCTAACGGACCCCGGGGAACCCTCCAACCTGCAAGTCAGCACTTCATATGCAAATAAACATCTATAAATAGAAAAGCTTTAAAACAGGCTTGGATGTCTCAATCATCAAACATGTTCTCTACTGGTTGAGCATATAAAGAAAGGGCCTACTATGCAACATGGATGCAACACCCGGGCTTCACCCAAGGTACCCTACAGCGTATGCATCTAGCACAACATCACATCATTTGGGTACTCACATTTCCCCAATTGGCATAAAGCCGCAAACATTGAGGGAGACACAACTCCCTCACACGGCGCACAGGCCGCCACATGGAATTCTTGCCAAGGCCCCACCCGCTCGTGGGCCTAGCCCCGGGCTTGCCTGCAAGCTCTGACGTCTCATGTCAGGATTCCAACAACCACAGACTGACCGATTCTAAGAAGCCTTGCTGGACCCCACCCGCTCATGGCCTCTTTGCCCGGGCTTGCCCCAAGCTTGGCATTCTCGTCAGTCTCACAGAAGGGGACTAGTCTCGCCGGGACACTCTCCACGCATGACGCACATGTCACGGGATAGCCAGCCGACCACGGAGACATAGCCACGCCTTGGCACAACACAACCAAGACTAAACACATTGCAATCCCTCTTTGTACCGCAGCGTTCCCGCGCACCAAGGAAAACATCTCCAACTCGTGCGGAGCTAACCTTGTCCACCAAGGAAACCATCTCCATTCTCATACGGAGCTAACCTTGTCCCTCAAGGAAACCATCTACCGCCACGAGGAGCTAACCTTGTCCGGGTTCGACTACACGTACCTTTTCAAGCAAACGGGACAATCACCACCACAACACAAACGACATCTTGCCGCAACGGAAATCTCTACGAATCCCTAAGTTCGTATGCAACATCACCGAGTCGGACTAACGGTCGCGACTACGGCTTCAACCACCATGCCTAATCCACTAGCGAAGCGGATCTCTAATGCAAAATATGCCGGGGACGGACTCAATCAACCCGGAGGTTCCTCTTGAACCTTGGCAAACCAAAGCCCCTCTCATTTGAGAGTTTGGTGCCCAAAAATCTAGAAGAAAACGATGCTAAAAACGTGCATCCTAAAGACCGAGAGGAGAGATGTCGTTACCTTCCGACTCCTCTTCCTTGCCATGGTAAAAAAATATAGCCGGATGGAAAACTTCGCAACGCTCCAAGCTTCACGGATCCGGACTCGGCTCGTGATTTGGAGCTCCGAAACCCTTCCTACAGCCCAAGGCTTCTTCTTCTTCCTCCTTGCTCTAGTTTTTCTCAAGAACTTAGAAAGAGAGGACTTGGAGAACAAATGAGGGTTTCCCACCCTAGAATCGGACTTAACTTCCCAGGAGATGGCCTGAACCGTTAGATCCAAAAACCAGAAAAAGAATGGCCGCGATTCGCCTGGAAAATAGAAGACCTGGGCCGAACACGGCCTGGCACACGCCCGTGTCCAGGGCCGTGTGCCTCATTCGCCGTCTCAAATCGACGCGACTGGAATCAGACACGGGCATTCGACACGCCCGTGTTCAATCCGACACGCCCGTGTCCCCAGCGACACGGCCGTGTGGCCTGCCGTGTGTCTCCAACGACACGGCCCCAACACCAACCCGAGAGGTGACACGGCCTGGGACACGCCCGTGTCCCAAGCCGTGTGCCAAGTCTCGACACCCGTCGACAGGCTTTGTGTCGACACCGCGGAAAAACGTAGAGCGAAGATCGTCGACCAAGCGGGACACGCCCTGTGACACGCCCGTGTCACAGGCCGTGTGCCCCAGTCTCGACACATTGTCGAGCGAAAGTGTCGACACTTGGGCCGAGTGTCGACACGGCCTCGACACGCCCTGCGACACGCCCGTGTCGCAGGCCGTGTGCCCCACTCTCGACACTTTGTCGAGCGAAAGTGTCGACACTTGGGCCGAGTGTCGACACGCCCCGACACGCCCTGCGACACGCCTGTGTCGCAGGCCGTGTGCCTCCCTCTCGACACTTTGTCGAGCGAAAGTGTCGACACTTGGGCCGAGTGTCGGCACGGCCTCGACACGCCCTGCGACACGCCCGTGTCGTAGGCCGTGTGCCTCCTGCCAGAAACCCAAAAATTTTCAGAACTGCAGACTGAACCTCTTGCAAAAACTGGGGTGTTACAACTCTCCCCCACTTAACAGAATTTCGTCCCGAAATTTCAAAACAAACGAGGTACAAAACTTAAATTGTACCTGACAAAAATAGTTCTGGATAGTCTTCTAGCATGGCCTGTTCTCGCTCCCACGAGAACTCCTCACGACCGCAGTTGTCCCAACGAACTTTCACAAGTTTAACTTCTTTATTCCGCAACTGCCGAATCTCCGAATCTTCTATAGCGATTGGAAGGATTCGCGTCCTCAAGTCTTCCTCAATCGGCACCGATGTCGGCTCAATCACCACGCTAGCCTCCACCAGGGCTTTCCTCAACACGGAGACGTGGAATACGTCATGTAATCCACTCAAATCTGCGGACAATGCCAACCGATAAGTTGCTTCTCCTACCCGCTCAACAATTTCAAAAGGCCCCAAAAACCTTGGACTCAACTTCTTGAGTCGGCGAATCCGCGAGACGCCTTTGAACGGCTTGACCTTCAGATAAACCCAATCACCAACTGCAAATTCCAACTTCCGGTGACGAGCATTAAAATATTTTGCTTGCCTGTCTTGTGCCACTTTCATATGCTCTTGGATGGTCCGAACCAACTCACAAGCGTCAACTACCACATCCTTTCCCAAAAGTTTGGTGTCTCCCGCCTCTGCCCAAGACATTGGCGTTCGACACCGCCTCCCGTACAAAGCTTCGTATGGCGCCATCTTTATGCTTGCTTGAAAACTGTTGTTGTACGCAAATTCTACCATGAAGAGGTGATCCTCCCACCTCTTGCCAAAATCAAGAACGCACATTCTCAACATATCCTCCATAGTACGGTTCGTTCTCTCCATTTGCCCATCAGTCTGAGGATGTAACATCGTACTAAACTTTAGCTTCGTGCCCAAGCTCTTCTGAACCAATCTCCAGTCCTTGGACGTAAATCATCCATCTCGATCACTGACTATGCTCTTAGGAACTCCGTGCAGTCACACAATGTTGCGAACATACAACTCCACCAACTTCTCCACGCTGTCCTCTTTCCGATTTGGGATGAAGTGAGCCACCTTGGTTAGGCGATCCACGATCACCCAAATAGCATCATTCCCATGCTGCGATCTAGGCAACCCATGCACAAAGTCCATGGAGATGTCCTCAAATTTCCATTCAGGAATTGGAAGGGGCTTCAGGAACCCGCCCGGTTTCTGACATTCGGCCTTCACCAAGGCACATGTTTGGCAATGACTCACATACAAAGCTACATCTCGCTTCAACCCCGGCCACCAAAAGGATTTCTTCATATCCAAGTACATCTTTGTACTGCCCGGGTGAATGGAGTACTTTGAGAAGTGAGCCTCAAACATCAACTCCTCACGGAGATTGCCAAACTGCGGTACACAAACCCTTCCATCCGTTCTCAAGATTCCCCCGATCATCTCCTAGGTGCTGCTCTCGCCCGTTTGAGCCTCCAACACAAAAGGTTGAAACTCCACATCTAATCGAGTCGCTTCCCGAATACGATCGTACAAGTCGTTTTGCACTTCAATCCAGTTCAACCGAGCCACGCTAGACTCGCCTCTCGCAACACATTCCAATCCAAGGGACTCCCATTCCCGTACCAACCGCTCATCATGAGCTTCGATCCAATTTCCTTGCCCCGAGTACATTCTACTCAACGCATCCGCCACCACATTGGCTTTACCCGGCGTATACTGGATCGCCACTTCGTAGTCTCCAAGAAACTCAACCCATCTGCGTTGCCGCATATTCAAGTCCTTTTGATCCAAGAGATACTTCAGGCTTTTATGGTCCGTGAAGATCTCCACCCTTGCGCCATACACATAGTGTCGCCATATTTTCAACGCGAAGATTACCGCCGCCAGCTCCAAATCATGGACGGGGTAATTCCTCTCATGAGGTTTCAGCTGTATAGACCCAAAAGCTATCACCTTGCCATGCTGCACTAACACGCAACCCAAGCCGCATCCCGATGCGTCACTGCAAATTTGAAATCCATCGGTCCCTTGCGGTAAACTCAGGATCGGAGCCATCATAAGCCTCTCCTTCATGGCCTCAAATGCTTGACTGCACTCTTGGGTCCACACAAATTTATGGTCTTTGCGAGTGAGAGAGGTGAGGGGTAGAGCTATCTTCGAGAAATTCTCCACGAATCTCCTATAATACCCGGCTAGTCCAAGAAAACTTCGGACTTCCGCCACGGTCCTCAACACCGGCCAATCTCTGATGGCCTCCACTTTCGCTGGATCCACTGCCACCCCATCACCACTAATCACGTGGCCCAAAAATGCCACCTTCTCCAACCAGAACTCGCATTTGGAGAATTTTGCATACAACGCATTCTCCCTCAACACTTGCAAAACCATTCTCAAGTGGGTCTCATGCTCCACTTCCGACTTGGAGTACACCAAGATGTCATCAATGAAGACAACCACAAACGAATCCAAGTAATCCTGAAATACTCGATTCATCAGATCCATGAACACCGATGGTGCGTTCGTCAATCCGAACGGCATCACTGTAAACTCAAAGTGTCCATACCTTGTACCAAAGGCAGTTTTGGGTATGTCCTCATCTCGAATTCGTAGCTGATAGTATCCCGACTTCAAGTCCAACTTCGAATATACCACTGACCCCACCAATTGGTCAAACAAATCGTCTATCCGAGGGATCGGATACTTATTCTTAACGGTCAACTTATTGAGCTCTCGGTAGTCTATGCACAAGCGCATGCTACCGTCTTTCTTCTTTACAAACAACACTGGTGCGCTCCACGGTGAAGAACTGGGTCTAATATACCCTTGCTCCAACAGTTCCTGTAACTGTACCTTAAGTTCCGCCAACTCCTTTGGTGCCATCCTAAATGGAGGACGTGACACCGGTCTAGCCTCCGGCACTAACTCGATCGAGAAGTCGATCTCCCGCCGAGGAGGCGCTCCAGGAAGTTCATCCGGAAAAACATCCTTGAACTCTGCCACCACAGGCACTTCCTCAATAGACAGTTGGGAGAGACGAACCTTCAATAACGCTACAAGCGCTACACCACCCTGGTTAACCGCCCGCACCAACTGCATGGCCGAAATCAGGGAACAGGCCACTCCACAAAGGCCCTCAAATTTGACTTCTGCTTGCCCTTTACTCTTTAGAGTCACTACCTTGGATAAACAATCAATGTTGGTGCGCTGCTCTGCAAGCCAGTCCATGCCCAAAATGACATCGAACTCTACTAATGGTAACACTGCTGCTTCCAGAGCGAAGACAACTCCGTCTAGCTCCCAACAAATGCGCCCTTTAGCCCCGGTGGTCATAGATGACCCATTGGGCATGCGCACTCTCAGCTCTGCTCCCGACGAGAAAGACTCAACAACTATTCTCCTGATGAAGCTCTCCGCAAGAAAGGAGTGCGATGCTCCCGTATCAAACAATACCCTAGCGGGGTATCCGGAAACTAACACGAAGCCTACAACATAGACATTACACAAAAGTGTAAAAGGATGAAGCACAAAATTTAAACTTAAATTCTCTTCATACCTGTCACCACATCAGTCTGGCGGATCGCTTCTTGCTGTCCAAGGTTGTAGGCCCTTGGTTGCACCGGTTGGAACCGAGAAGCGCTCGACTCCGCCATCTTTCCTTTCTCTGCAGCACTGGGGCCCGAGCGCACAGACTGCTCCTGCTTTGACTCTTGCCCCGCTCCCCCTTGCTGACAAGCACAGGCTATGTGCCCAACCTTCCCGCAGTTGTAGCACGTCGGCGGTCCCCTAGAGTGGGAACCCCCAGGCGTCCAGTTGCTCCTCTCACCAGATCTGGAAGTGTAAGGCTTCTTCCTCCACCTACTCCCATCAGACTTTACATGAGATTGGGAGGGCTTCCCTTCCCCGCTCTTGGGAGTAAAACCCTTTCGACGCTGGGTTCGCTCCAGATCATTCTCCAAGCTCCTGGCGGCTTCAACTAGCTCATTAAATCCCGCCCTCTTCATGGAGATGAGGGGTTGTCTCAGATTTTCCCTCAACCCTTGGTAGAAGAGGTTATCCCTCTCTACATCATCCGGCATTGTCGTTCCCGCATAACGACCCAATCGGGTGAACTCTTGCACGTACTCATCCACTGTCTTGTCTCGCTGCATTAGATGCAGAAACTGCCTCTGCAGGGCCAATCGTGTTGAAACTGGGATATACCTCTTAAGAAAAGCGTCCCCAAACTCTTCCACTGATGGGGTGCGTCCCGGGAACAGGCGGCCGCTATGGCTCACCCACCACAACTTGGCGTCTCCTTCCAACATGAACGCCGCATACTCCGCTTTCTTTTCCTCTGGCGTCTCTGCCGCCCTTAGTAGTTCTTGAATACGAACCCACCAATCCTCCGCATCCGTTGGCGTTCCAGCACCCTTGAAGGACGGGGGATGGAAACTCAGGAAGTACTTCATGTGTCGGTCTCCATGTCCTACCACCACCCTTTCTGCCAAAGGCTCCACTCGCCTGGCTTCTCCGCCTGGCACGGCCGTCGCCGTGTCCGGTGTAGCAGGGGTTGCTACCTGGGCTGCAGCCGCCGCTTGGGCTGCCACCATCGCTTCTGCAAGCATACGACAGAAGTCGGCCGGGTTTACACCCGTGCCCAAAAGGCCTGGAGCAGTAGCACTGCTCGCCGAGAGATCATCCCTTGCTCTTGAAGTGCCCGCCTCGTTGCTTGCACTCTTCAGGAAAACAAGAAATAAGGGATTAGTCTCCAATCTCAAGACTAAAACATAAGGACACTCACGGTCCCGCGTTACTCTTATGTGGATAACTTCTCTACGCACTGACCTTGAATCTAACCTCGCTTTGATACCAAATTGTAACACCTCCCCTGTAGTGGACGTATAATATGGGTCCGGCCGGGGCCCCACAACATACGAACGCCACAGCTTTAGTATTATAAGTTGATATAGCTACCCAAACTCAAAACACTTGCACAACACAGCGGAAAACCAAGCACAACTAGAAGTTATCCACTAACCAAAAGAGTAAACAAATGGCCTTAAGGCCTTACATCAAATGTCCAAAAGTAAAATAATACATCAAACAAGAATGTGCATAGCACTCCTAGTCTACCTCGGCATGCAAGCCGGACAAAAGAGTCTCAAACAGACATCATCAAAAAGTAGTGCTACAAAAGAGGGAAAAAACACTTCATGGGGCTTAGGCCTTTCTGGCCGGCGTGCTAGCTTCTGCATGCGATCCTTGCCCTGTAAAAATTATTAGTAACGTGGGTCAGCAAAGACTGACCTCAAACTGTGTAACAACACATCTCCTCCCGGCCACCCCTAACGGACCCCGGGGAACCCTCCAACCTGCAAGTCAGCACTTCATATGCAAATAAACATCTATAAATAGAAAAGCTTTAAAACAGGCTTGGATGTCTCAATCATCAAACATGTTCTCTACTGGTTGAGCATATAAAGAAAGGGCCTACTATGCAACATGGATGCAACACCCGGGCTTCACCCAAGGTACCCTACAGCGTATGCATCTAGCACAACATCACATCATTTGGGTACTCACATTTCCCCAATTGGCATAAAGCCGCAAACATTGAGGGAGACACAACTCCCTCACACGGCGCACAGGCCGCCACATGGAATTCTTGCCAAGGCCCCACCCGCTCGTGGGCCTAGCCCCGGGCTTGCCTGCAAGCTCTGACGTCTCATGTCAGGATTCCAACAACCACAGATTGACCGATTCTAAGAAGCCTTGCTGGACCCCACCCGCTCATGGCCTCTTTGCCCGGGCTTGCCCCAAGCTTGGCATTCTAGTCAGTCTCACAGAAGGGGACTAGTCTCGCCGGGACACTCTCCACGCATGACGCACATGTCACAGGATAGCCAGCCGACCACGGAGACATAGCCACGCCTTGGCACAACACAACCAAGACTAAACACATTGCAATCCCTCTTTGTACCGCAGCGTTCCCGCGCACCAAGGAAAACATCTCCAACTCGTGCGGAGCTAACCTTGTCCACCAAGGAAACCATCTCCATTCTCATACGGAGCTAACCTTGTCCCTCAAGGAAACCATCTACCGCCACGAGGAGCTAACCTTGTCCGGGTTCGACTACACGTACCTTTTCAAGCAAACGGGACAATCACCACCACAACACAAACTGCATCTTGCCGCAACGGAAATCTCTACGAATCCCTAAGTTCGTATGCAACATCACCGAGTCGGACTAATGGTCGCGACTACGGCTTCAACCACCATGCCTAATCCACTAGCGAAGCGGATCTCTAATGCAAAATATGTCGGGGACGGACTCAATCAACCCGGAGGTTCCTCTTGAACCTTGGCAAACCAAAGCCCCTCTCATTTGAGAGTTTGGTGCCCAAAAATCTAGAAGAAAACGATGCTAAAAACGTGCATCCTAAAGACCGAGAGGAGAGATGTCGTTACCTTCCGACTCCTCTTCCTTGCCATGGTAAAAAAATATAGCCGGATGGAAAACTTCGCAATGCTCCAAGCTTCACGGATCCGGACTCGGCTCGCGATTTGGAGCTCCGAAACCCTTCCTACAGCCGAAGGCTTCTTCTTCTTCCTCCTTGCTCTAGTTTTTCTCAAGAACATAGAAAGAGAGGACTTGGAGAACAAATGAGGGTTTCCCACCCTAGAATCGGACTTAACTTCCCAGGAGATGGCCTGAACCGTTAGATCCCAAAACCAGAAAAAGAATGGCCGCGATTCGCCTGGAAAATAGAAGACCTGGGCCGAACATGGCCTGGCACACTCCCGTGTCCAGGGCCGTGTGCCTCATTCACCGTCTCAAATCGACGCGACTGGAATCAGACACGGGCATTCGACACGCCCGTGTTCAATCCGACACGCCCGTGTCCCCAGCGACACGGCCGTGTGGCCTGCCGTGTGTCTCCAACGACACGGCCCCAACACCAACCCGAGAGGTGACACGGCCTGGGACACGCCCGTGTCCCAAGCCGTGTGCCAAGTCTCGACACCCGTCGACAGGCTTTGTGTCGACACCGCGGAAAAACGTCGAGCGAAGATCGTCGACCAAGCGGGACACGCCCTATGACACGCCCGTGTCACAGGCCGTGTGCCCCAGTCTCGACACATTGTCGAGCGAAAGTGTCGACACTTGGGCCGAGTGTCGACACGGCCTCGACACGCCCTGCGACACGCCCGTGTCGCAGGCCGTGTGCCCCACTCTCGACACTTTGTCGAGCGAAAGTGTTGACACTTGGGCCGAGTGTCGACACGCCCCGACACGCCCTGCGACACGCCCGTGTCGCAGGCCGTGTGCCTCCCTCTCGACACTTTGTCGAGCGAAAGTGTCGACACTTGGGCCGAGTGTCGGCACGGCCTCGACACGCCCTGTGACACGCCCGTGTCGCAGGCCGTGTGCCTCCTGCCAGAAACCCAAAAATTTTCAGAACTGCAGACTGAACCTCTTGCAAAAACTGGGGTGTTACACGGAGTCCGGCAGTTGGCCGTTTGGGCAGCTGTGCGAGTATAACTTGCGGACTCTGCCTTACTCTGGTGGTGTTGGCGATCTGCTTTGGGTATTGACGGACTGGGCCTTGTCCGCCGAGCTCGCGCTAGGCCTTTGGTGATTTACTGGACTTGGTCACATTCTGTGACAAATCCAGTGTGTCTGCAGTATCCTCCAAGTCCGTTGTTGACCGGGCGGACTGCCTTTTGGTCGTGGACTTGTGGCGGATGGAGGCTTTGGTCTTGTACTATGCGGACTGCCTCTTTCGTGCACGGACTGTTGCTGAAGGGGTTGTGGCTGTCCATGTGTGGTGATGTTTGCGGACTGTGCGGACTATACCTGTCCGCATAGTGTGGGCGGACTGGTGCAAGTCCGCCTAGTTGTGAACATCCGTGTCTTGCTCCTGGCAGTTTTATTGGAATCCGGCTAAGTCCTTGCGGACTCAGTGGACGGGTGTTTTGCTAGTGCGCGAGCTGGGGTGGTGACTCTATTCACTAGGGTGGTGACCACACTCCTCACCTCGCCTATAAATAGACCTCCCCCACCCCCCCACCCACGATACGTCTACAGTAACTGAGTGAACACTAAGTTGGGCTTGGTCAAGTGTTGCGGTCTGCGGTTTTCTGTCCGCGCGGGTTGAGTAGAGCTGACGGTTTGTTGTGTGCAAGTCGCGCGGCTAGCTTCAAGGACCCAGGAGTTTGGCATTGAAGTGTGCGGTCTCTGCGGTCTCAGCTGGTCGCTTCTACGGCTTGTCAGTGGTTCTCTGCTTCAGCTTTTCAAAGTTCCAATAACATGTCCATCGGTCTCAGGCGGGTAGGCGGTCTGTTCTTCAGTTCATCATCAGGCAGCTAATAACGGTGTGTCCGCGAGACCTCGCGGTCTCGGCGGACTCCGTGTGCTATTCGGCGTGGAGCAGCTTCAGCTCGAGCGGCTTCGGCGACCTTGGCGGACTGGGTGACCGCCGCCGTCGTCGCTCATTTATCAAGCGGTCATTGCCGCCGTCACTCCTCTCTTCCTCGGACGTCATCGTCGTCGGCCGCTCCCCACTTTCCACCGTCGGCATGGCCGTCGCCCGCTCTCTCGGTCGTTGGCGGTGATCTCCCGCCTCGCCGGTAAATTCGTCGGCAAGTTCGCCGACCGTCCGAGGGAGCCCGTCTCCACCTTCCAATCACGCTCCCACGATCGTCGTCGTCGGTTACGTGGGTAACCACCTACGTAACTGAAAGTTATTTAACTTAAGGTTAGTTAATCACCTAGAGGAGGGGTGAATAGGTCTTTGAAAATTTCTTAGTCTTTATGTTGTTTTCTTTTTTTATGTGATCTAGAGCTTGTCCATAGAACCTGCAATATAAAATAAAACAAACACAGTCAAGCACACAATTGTTTATAGTGGTTCACCAATTAGGTACATCCACTTTCCCTCTCACATATCCAACTATCTTGTTGGACTAGGCTCAAACTCCACCAAAATGCTCCTCAGAGCTTACACCTCAGGCCCTCAGCCTTACACTCAGGTCTCTTCAGAACCCTATCTCAGAATCACAAAGATTCCTACCTTAGAGCCCTGCAGAGCTCCTACAGCTCAGTGGTCCACTGACAATCTAACTTAGCCTTATCTCTAAGGCCTACAGCTCAGGCTTTTCAGCTCTGCAACTTCAGGCACAAGACCATACTCTCAGAGTGTTGCAACACTCATACAACTCAGTACCCTTTCAGGTACCTACCTCAGTGCCCTTCAAGCACCTACAACTTAGCCTTCTCTAATGCCTACAACTCAGTGACACACTTGTCACCTACAGTTCAGTGACTCAACAGTCACCTACCTCAGCCTTATTTCTAAGGTCTACTACTCAGGCTGGGAGGAAAGCCCTACTCTCAGATTCACACTTGGATCCTACCTCATTACCCCACCAGGGCACCTACCTCAGTGACTAACTAGTCACCTACAACTCAGGCCAAAAGGTCCTACAGCTCAGATTCAAATAAACTGAATCCTACAGGAATTTAAACAAGTTAAGTAAAATGAAACACTTACTCAGAGATAAATCTCTGAGTCTAGCTTGCTGGACTGAGCAGATATCAGTCTAGCTCTCTTACTGTAGAAGGAATGAGTCTTCATCTACAGCCAACTCCTTTGTTGCATTGGTGAACAACAATCTGTTGTTGAAGGCTGACGGCCCTACACAAAGCTATCTCCTTGCTGATCTGAAGAATCAGCTGCCTTGTTCTGGAGAGAACACACTTGTTAAACTAGAAAGAGCTTTAGCTAACTTTTTCTGTCTGCTGGCTTGCTCTGCTGGACTTTACTTTCAAGCTTGTCAGAGAATATGAAGTCCATCCACCTCTATTTTTCGTATATTCTTCGCATGTTCTGCTGTTGAAGGCTGACGACCCTTCACACACCTCCTCCTTCTGCGGAAACTATACGGTTGGTTGCTGAAGCCGTGTTCGCAATGATGAATGAGCAACCTGGAGGTTAGAGATAACCTCTTATTCCTTAGATGGTTCAGGAATCGGTTGGCGTAGTGGAACATGTAGCGGTGGTGAGACAAGTGGTCGTTGAGCCAGTGGCCGCAAAGTGAGCAATGGAGAAACAATTGAAATATGTGATGAGTTTCAATCCCCCTGTGTTTATGGGTACTGGAACCCCTACACAAGCCGAAGACTGGCTCTCAAGGACGAAGAGAGTCCTGACGGCAACTGAAACGGAAGAATGGCAATAAGTCACCGTGACTACCTTCTTGCTGGATGGTGAGGCAAGAATTTGGTGGGATGAGCTGGAGCTGCACCAGTTTGCTGGTCGGTCATTGAATGAGATCTCAATGGAGAAGTTCTCAAGATGTTTTCTGCAAGGTATGTTCCATCGGCACAACAGATTGCGATGGAGAACCAGTTTCAAAGGCTAACTCAGGGCGAGAGTTCGGTAGACGACTACTTGCACGAGTTCACGAGACTGGGAAGATATGCAGGTTTTACGTTTGCAGATGAGGAACGGAAAACAAATCGGTTCTATGAAGGGATGAGAGATGACATGTGGTTGCTTCTCTCAGGACCGATGACACATGGTTTTCTTACCTTGGTCAATACGGCTCGTTCCCTTGAGCTGGACATGAAACGTGTGCAGCAAAAGAATGACTTGGCTGGGAAAAAGACAGAGTTCAAAGTACCTGGGTCGGCAAAATCTGGATTTCGGCAGTGGAAAAAAAGCCTAAAACTTCGGCGCCGGCTCCTCCTGCATCTGGAGCAACATCTGGGAGAGGTCCGCCTACATGTTACACATGTGGAAAGGTGGGTCATTTCGCTCGAGACTGTTGGAGTGGCCCTCCCAAAGGGGATAAAAAGACGGGTGTGTCTTATGCTGAGAAGGGCAGGGCAGTGGTGGAATCAATTGCATCTTAGGCGCAACCCCGAGTTTATAATCTTGGCCAACAGGAGACCATAAAACATAGTGACGTCGTAACAGGTATGAGTTAAGATTCAGTTTTTACTGCTTTCCATACTTAGTACCTTGTGTGTTACTTGTGTGTGTGATTGGTTTGCATTAGGCTTTGTCCTGATATTGGACTGTCCGGCGAGAGCACTGTTTGATACGGGAGCTTCTCATTCTTTTTTGTCGGAGGACTTTGTAGGGCGTATCGGAGTGCCTTCGTTTATGCCGACAGATCAAGTGAATGTGATGCTTCCTAACGGGTGCTTGATGCATGCAGATCGAGCATACTGTCTGGAGGTGCGGATCGGAAGTTGGGATTTTGGATTGGAAGCATCTGTGCTCCCTATCTCGGAGTTTGATGTAATCTTTGGTATGGACTGGCTATCGGAGTAGCGTGCCTATATAGATTATAACTCCAAGGAAGTCACACTGGGGAAAAACACCAAATGAGAGACTAAGTTCGCTGGTATGCAAGGGTCAAGCAAGACATTGATGTCTGCTCTTCAAGTGGTCAAGACAGTTCAGAAGGGTATGGAATTGTTCTTCACGTTGTTGGAGGATGTTGAGTCGAAGCCCAGTGTGAGTGATGTTCCTATTGTATTGGAGTACACTGATGTATTTCTTAAGGATCTTCCGGGATTACCACCCCAGCAGGAGATTGACTTCTTGTTTGATTTGGTGCCAGGTGCGAAACCTGTGGCCCACTCGCCATATCGTTTTGCGTCAAAGGATATGGCAGAACTAAAGGTTTAGCTGCAAAAGTTGTTGGAACAAGGTTTTATATGCCTAAGTATGTCATCTTGGAGCGCTCCGGTCCTATTTGTGAAAAAGAAGGACTGCAGCTTACGGGTATGTATTGATTATCAAGAGTTGAATAAGGTGATGGAAAAGAACAAGTATCCGATTCCACGGATTGATGACTCGTTCGATCAGCTAGTGGGATCAACTGTTTACTCGAAGTTGGACTTGAAGTTTGGCTATTATCAGTTGAAGATTCGGGAATGTGACATTTCCAAGACAGCGTTTGGGACACGCTACGGTTTTTATGAGTTCACTATCATATCGTTTGGGCTAACAAATGCGCCATCGGTATTCATGGATCTAATGCACCGGAAATTTAGGGAGTACTTGTATTTGTTTGTCATCGTTTTCATTGATGACATTCTAGTGTACTCTCAGTCTGCAGAGGATCATGCGAACTATTTACGGATGGTGTTGCATACACTGAGGAGGAACAAGCTCTATGCCAAATTCTCGAAGTGCGAGTTCTGGTTATCATTAGTGGCCTTTCTTGCCCATGTGGTTAGTGGAGAGGGCATTACGGTGGATCCTGTAACACCCCATATCTGTTGCATAGCATATAACAGTAGATCCGGCCGGGGCCCGACGTCATATACCACAGACAGACCTGGAGATTACTCAATTGAAACCATCCAACTTAGAACCAACGTCCTATACAAAGTCATTCTAGCGGAAGCAATTATTAAAAGTTGCAAATTAAAGAACTCAGGCACAAGCATGAATGTCCACTACAAAACCTATTAGGAATGAAACACAATACACAAGTAATGGCCTTATGGCCTTACAATTGTTTACTCAAATATAAGAGTTTTCCAAACCTCGGCACGTAGGTCGGTCATACATGAATAAAACAAGTAAACACTCAAATTAGGCCTTCGAGGACCGGCTTCACAATTTGGGCTTTGGCCCGCTATTTACCACTCGGCTTCACAGCACCTGTAAACAACAATCCACTGCACGGTGGCAAACAAAAGCAACGGTCAGCTATGCTGACCAAATTATAACGATCCTGCCCCCAAACTCGGGGCGGCGATGCTCCTTTCCCTGAACTTTGTTAGCATAACCAAGCAGTATAGATAAACACTTCATCACTGGTGTGGGCACGCATGACCACACACCCCGTACTCTCAGGGAACATTCTCGGTGAACCGGTCAACGTCATGTCAATTTAAGCCATAGACATCTAGGTCTCACCACCTCCACTAGGACGGCCAATCTTGCGAGCATTTTTGTCTTCCAGACATGGGTCACGTCAATTTAAGCCATAGACCGCCGAAGACCCTCATCTATGCCAACGGCTCCCACCGAACGATATAGAGCGAGTACGGTTCTGCCTGACCCGTTGCTCACATTGCAACGTCAATTTAAGCCATATGCGCGGGTCAAACCTCCCCGAGTCCCGTTTCCATCACACACTTCACATAACCCGGTTATATTCAAGTTGTCTCCCAAGCCACCATGTTGGCAGAATCACGCATCTGCCCAGTTTTCCGGGTGCACCTTGGAGTTAATCCACAAGGCTCCATGTTGCAATCTACCGCGTAGAAAACCCGAAAAACAAGCATCTGCACGGAGTCTTCTCCGGCCATTTATGCAATGCAACATCACTGATCCATACCAACTTGTCCGGGTAGGCTTCACACATCATGCCTATGTCTAATTTTCGATTACGGACTCTACATGTACACAACGGGAACTATTCTTGTACACACAAAGGAACGCCTTAACTCACCGCAAACTCGCGAGAGCGGGCTTCCTATGCAAAGGAAAAGAGGACTTCAAATGTCCTAGGATGAGAATTGTTACCCTAGCATTTTTCCTTGGCGCCATGGAAATGTATGCATATGAAAAGCACCGTAATCTCCTTGCCTCCGTAGATCCGAAGTCGGCTCGCGATTTGGAGCTCCGAAGCTCCTCCGGTGACCGGATCTAGCCTCCTTTCTTCTTCCTTGCTCTCCCCTCTCTCTAAACTTTAGAAAGAGAATAACCCAAGTGAAATGGGGTTTTTAAAGCCCAAAACTCGGGTATATCCAAGCAAGAACAACCCCCAGCCGTCGGATCCCAAAATGAGGAAACGGACGGTCCGATCCGGAGCTGAAATCCAAAATCTGGGCCGAACATGTCTTGTGACACGTCCGTGTCCAGGGCCGTGTTCCCCATTCACCGTCGAAACTGACGCGTCCCGAAAAGAACACGGGCACCCGACATGCCCGTGTCAAACTTGACACGCCTGTGTCATCCAGAACACGACCGCGTACTGTGTCGTGTTACTCCATCGACATAGGACCGAAAACGCCAGATAGGGATACGGGTACTCGACGCCCATGTCGCATTTTGACATGCCCGTGTCTACCCGACACGGCCCGTGTACTGACGCCGTGTATCACCCCCGCCACGGCCCGGCCTCAACCCGAGAAGGACACGGACTGGGACACACCCGTGTCTCAGGCCGTGTTCGCTGCTTGACGATCGTCGACTCCAAAATTCGTTGACCTCTTGGCCAGATCATCGACCCGAGCACGACACGCCCTGGGACACGCCCATGTTCCAGGCCGTGTGACCCATGCCAAATTCAAAACTTGGCTAGAAACGCCACCCATCGCTCTTTTGAGTTTCGGGGCATTACAGATCCTGCGAAGATAGTTGCGATACGGGAGTGGCCGATGTTGTCTTATATCGCCGAAGTCATGAGTTTCCTCGGACTAGCGGCTTATTATAGTCTCTTCGTAGAGAACTTTTCATTGATAGCCTTGCCTATTACCACACTAACGAGGAAGGATCAGAAGTTCGTCTGGACTCCATAGTGTGTGCAAGCTTTTGAAGAGTTGAAGAGTCTACTGACCAAGACGCAAATCTTGACGATTTCATGTGGTTCAACCGGCTTATAAATTTATAGTGATGCATCCGGACGCGGCTTAGGTTGCGTTCTTCTTCAGTTTAGCAAGGTGATTGCTTATGGCTCACGCTAGTTGAAAGTGCATGAGCGGAACTATACCGTCCACGACTTGGAGTTGGCAGCGGTGATTTTTGCACTTAAACTGTGGCATCATTACTTATATGGCGTGAAAGTCACATCTTCATGGACCATAAGATCCTTAAGTATTTATTGTATCAAAAGGATTTGAATATGCGACAACGTAGGTGGATGGAGTTCCTTGGAGACTACACATTTCATATTCATTATACTCCAGGGAAGGGAAACGTCGTCGCAGATGCCTTGAGTCATAGGACTCCTGTAAGGGCAAATGGTTGTAGATGCATGATGAGCATCTAATCCAGGAGTTGGAGGCCTTAGACATTTCTTGTGTGGACAAGAATGCTACTGCGAATGCATGCCTGAACTGGACGGAGGTACAATACGACCTTGCGGACAGGATTCGGCGAGCAACGGAACTTGATGAAAGTCTACAACGCTGTGCAGTGGATGGGTCAAATGGCCAATTCTCTTGGGATGATGGCCTTTTGCGAAAAGATGATCGTTTATAGGTCCCGAGTATGGGTAAATTAAGGAAAGAATTGATGTATGAAGCTCACTTTATGAAGTACTCAATTCACTCAGGGAGCACAAAGATGTACAAGGACATGAAAAAGTTGTTTTAGTGGCCAGGCATGAAGAAAGATATAGCTCATTATGTGACAAAATGTCAGACTTGTGCCTTGGTAAAAGCTGAGTGTCAGAGACCTAGAGGTTTCCTAAAGTCGCTGCCTATACCGGAGTGGAAGTTTGATGACATATCGATGAATTTCATGCACGGTTTGCCGAAATCTCAACGTGGTAACGATTCAGTTTGGGTGATCGTAGACCGGTTGACTAAAGTAGCTCACTTCATTCCGAACAAGAGGGAAGATTCAGTGGAAATTTTGGCTAAACTCTATGTCGAACAAATAGTACGATTACACGGTGTTCCTCGTAGCATCGTAAGTGATCGAGACGGGCGCTTCACTTCAAATTATTGGAGACTAATCCATCAATTGTTGGGGACAAAGTTAACATTCAGTACAACCTTTCATCCACAAATAGATGGCCAAACTGAGAGGACCAACAGAATGATGGAGGACATGCTCCGAATGTGCGTCTTGGATTTCAGAAAGAGATGAGAATATCATCTCTATATGGTTGAGTTCGCCTACAATAATAACTATCAAGCTAGTCTTAATATGGCACCTTTTGAAGCTTTGTATGGCAGGAATTGCCGTACACCGTTAGCTTGGGCGGAAACAGGCGAGTCTAAGTTGTATAAGCGTAAGGATGTCAAAGAAGCTAATTCGACTATATGCTCTATTCGAGAGAGGCTAGTAATGGCCCAAGATAGGCAAGCAAAATACTACAACGCCAAGCACCGGAATATGGAATTTGCGGTTGACGATTGGGTATATTTGAAGATTAAGCTATTCAAAGGCGTTTCCAGTATTCGACGCTTGAAAAAACTGAGTCCAAGGTATCTTGACCCGTTTGAAGTGGTGTGAAAGTGAGGGATAGATCTGCTTAACTCTAGAGGGGGGGGGGGGTGAATAGAGTATTTTAAAACTTTAATTAATTTTCACAGTGGATTAAAATAAGTGATAAGTATATGTATAAAGAGAGATAAAAACAAAAGCAATCACATCACATAGAAATAAACAATAGAGCATTCTAGACGACACAAGAAATTTATAGTGGTTCCCCTAAACTTGGGTACATCCACTCTTCTACCACCCTGGTAGGAATCCACTATAGGTTTTTGATCTGATGCCCTGCCACCAAGGTTTTTGCTCAGGTGCTCTGTCACCACAAGATCTATTTTTTCAAGGGAGATCTCACAACCCTTTTGAGCTTTTGATCAGGTGTCCAAAAACCAAACTAAGTCTTTTGATCAGGAGACTTAACAACCAAAGGGGTTAACGTTTGAAGGGAGTTATAACCCTGTACATAGTTGGAAATGAAAAGTGACGTTGTTTTCTCTTTCTCAAACAACTGAGAAGACTTTAGTAGATGATATTGTCAAAGCTCCCCCTAAGATAAAAAATGGTTCAGGAAGATGAGAATTTTGCATAGGGTGTAGGCCTTGATGGAGATCTTCAGAAACTTCTTGTACTGATGTTGATGAGTTGTCCTTTTGAAGTCTGAAGCAGAAACCGAAGAAGACTAAAAAAATAGTGTGTTGATGTTCTTCTTCAATTTCCTGTTGATAGCAATCTATTTCTCTGTAAAACTTATATCAGTTGTTATGTAACAAATCTCTTTTAATCCCTTCCTTGTTATCCTGAAGAGAAGAATTTTCTTTTTATAATCTGAAGGATTTCTGCCACTTGAAATTTGAATTCCTGAATTTAATGCTGAAATCCTGGGAGTTGAACTGCTGGAATTAACCTTAAATGTGTTTCCTCAACTGTCTCAGTAAATAAGTCGAAGAATTTGCTTTGAGAAATCCATAAATAATGCTGCCAAACAACGACTATATTCTTGAGAATATGAGCATTAATTACAAGAGAACTACTGCCTTAGAATAATCGAAACTGAAATCAAACTAAGAGAAAATTCCAAACTGATACTGAGAGAAATCGTCAAACTCAGGACAGATTTCGTCGACGTGAACTTCAAGTTCGTCGAGCTGAGAAATCATCTTCGTCGAGCTGAGCACAGAGATAGTTGATCTGGAAAATAGACTGTCAAAGCCGAGCTCCAAGTTCATCGACCTGAGATAGAATTTCGTCGACCAGGGAACTTGAGAGAAGAGGGAAGATCGTCGACCTGAGCTCCAAGTTCGTTGAGCTCAGCTCAGAGTAGAGACTCTGAGTTCGTCGATCTGCGATCGACGATCGTCTAGCTGAGTTCGAAGAACTTCGAACTGATTCTATGAACTCTTAAAGACTATTATTCTTCTATGTCTGGATCTCTGATTTCTTCTGAGGGTTGGATCTATGTTTGTCTAACCTAGTCAAACTGACCTAGACTTTAGAACTAATAATTTGACCCTAGGCTATACATGGAGGGTCAATAACCTAATAGTGAACCTAGCACAAATCCAAACTAGGGATCCAACAATCTCCTCCTATTTGGGTGAGGTCACTATGAACAACAGAAAAGAAAAATCACAAAGCATAAAAAGATATCTGCCAGAATTAAAATTATTCAGCAGATATTAACAACAGTGCCTTGTGAAGAACAAATAACAAATAACAGTTCAAATCAAAATAAAGAAAGAAGATCTTTCATGATTTCTTAGAATCTTTCTTCTGTTCATCTGAAGCTGGTCTGGTGAAGATGATTTCTCTGTTGGGATCTGCAGCTTGCTGTTTTGTCATTTTCATAACACTTGCTCCAAGTATTGTCACAGAAGCAGCTCTTGGTTCCACTGCTTCAGGATGTAATGACATATAAGCATCAACATTAAAAAGATTATGTACCTGATATTTGTCTAGCTCTTTCTTTCTGTAGGAGGACATAGTAGTATACTGTGAGATGTCCTGTCCTTCTTCGTTTGTTTTTCTGATTTGAAAAAGAGCTATTAATTCTTGAAATCTGGTCATTCTGTAGTTGGGGTCCATTTCTGCATCATAAATTGGAGATAGAGGCCTTTCAGGACTTGCTTTATCTGGTTGAGCATCTTCAGAAGTCTTCTGTTGTCTGTTGTGCTTTTGATATTGTTACTGTCTGTTGCTATTGCTGGAACTATGCTGTTGTCTGCTGTTGGAAGGTCTGGACTGATGAGAGGATGTAGATTTCTGAACTTGAGCAACACTTCCAAAAGATCCTGCTGTAGGAGGAGGAGGAGGAGGACCTCTCCTGAATTTAGGAGGTGGAGAGTATCTCCTGCTCTTCTTCCTGGATTTTAGCTCATTCTTGGAATATCTCATACAGTTTGGGGTGTTTGTAGTGAGAGTTATATTATGCAGGATATAATAAGGAGCATTAGTAGAAGGATTAGGCTTAGGAATAGCCTTTGGAGGAGCAGCCTTGGCAGGAGCCTTTCTTTTCTTAGTACTTGTAGTTTCAGAGTCATCTGACTTATTATCATCATCATCAGAAGAATTTTCTGGATTATCATAAAGAGCATCCAACTGCTTTAGCAAATCAGCTGAGATTCTTGGAACCTGTGGTTGTGCATGACTTACTGGCTATAGAACACTCTCTGTAGCAGTCTGAGCACTTACTTCTTCTTCTTCTTCCATGTCTGCAAACAAAATATCATTCAAATATGGCATTGGAGATTCACACAAGCCAAAAGTTGGTGGATAGAAGGCCTTATGCTCAGGGACTGGCTGACTAATATATTCAACAACTAAACTATCTGTAATCACAGGAACTACAAAACTTACCTTTAGTTGATCTACAACTGCAGGACTTATTGGAGCAGTATAACATATAATAGCCATAGAGTACTGAGTATCAAAACTTCGTAAAGTATTTCTGTAAACTAAATTAAAGGAATTTAGTAAAGAATCCAAATTAACTGTGAGATTTATAATAAAATCACCAATAGTGGTTATTTCAGCAACTGTATCACAAGTTATGTCAGTATCTGAATCATCAACAATATCTATTATTTTAGTTGGAATGTCTCTTTCTGTTGAATCATCAATCATATCTGAATCTGTTGTTGTTGTTGTTGCTGGAGCTGGAGGAGGAACTGGAACTTCTTCATGGAACATCTCCCCCGGGCTGATTTTCAGAGGGTCCTGAAGTCAGGCCTCCCGAAGAAGGAACAGAGGAGAGAGCAGCAACTCTGGTTGAGAGAGAAGTGAGGGAGGTAGAAAGAGAAGCAATAGTTTTTGCTATTAATTTCTCCAGAGTGGGAGAAATAAAAGCTATAAGATCTTGGGCAATGTTAGAGAAATTTAAGTATAGAGGTTCAGGAGCAGAGGTAGTGTAAGGGGTATGATGACCATAGTTGGAACATACAGAGAATGCATGGGAGAAATCCATATGGGTGTATTCAGGAAATGTGGAAGTAGGGTTGGATGAAATGTTAGTAGCAGAGGTAGGAACTTGGGTAGTGGGTGTTGAGGTGGGTTCCTGAATAGGAGATGGAACTGGGGAATGGTGTGGAGATGGTGGAGGTGGAGATAACAGATTGAAATTTGGCCGTGAGGAGGTGGATGGAATATCAGAAAGATGAGTTTGGAGTGGAGATCTAGGTGGTGGAGATGGAATGTACTCATGGATAATGATTGGAGAATGTGGAGGTGATGGTGGTGGAAGAAGTGAAGATGGTTGTTGTTGGTGTTGTGGAGGAGGTGAAGGAATGCTGGTGGCTAGAAGAACTTCTTCTAGAGGTGGTGGAGAGGCTATTACTACCCTGGTGTCCTCGGAAGTTCTGGAGGAGGAAGCCCTGGATGGCTTTGGGATAAACCTCTCCCATCTTCCAAACAAGGCAGAGGTTATCCTCTTGGAGACATTTATGAATATGGTCTGGGAGACCAATAATTCAGGTGCCTTTGCCTGGAGGAAAATTCCTAATATCCTCTCAAAACATACCTCTTTCTTAGAATTCTTTTTCTTAATCAAATCAAACAGTAATTTTTCTCAATTTACAGCTTTCTTATTTACCAGAGCACACATCACCAAGAACTGGTGCCTGGTTATATAATCATGGGTTGTGTGTTTGCCCAGCAACACCTTACCAACAATATCTGTCAGAAACTTATACTGAACAGAGAGATTCTTTTTCAGTAGCTTATTAGGATTTCCTTCAGAGTGACCCATTTTAGTCAGCATATTATCATATTCAGAATTATCTAATTCAATATCCTGTTCTCCATTTGCTAAACCAAAAATCTCAGTTAAAATTTCAAGGGTTAGGGTAACCTGATTGTTGGCGATGGTACCAGTCATAGTGTCTGTGTCTAGAGAGGTTGAAGTATATACCCATTCTCTTATTTCAATTGCTGGCAACTTGATCCTGGTAGTCATGAATTTGTTGAGTTGTTGTTCTTCAAACAGCTGTAGAATGTCTATAAAGATCTGATCAGTATGGTTGAAGGAATCAAAGTCGATGTCGAAACCGGTGTCATACTTCATGCTGGAGAGGGAGAGCGTTGAAATCGCCATTGGTTTTCTTGCAAAAACAAGATAGATATCAAGTGCAAGAGAATAGAAAGCACGGGATAGAGCACGACGAAAACCTAGTTATAAGGTTTTCAGAATATGAAGCGGCGGGCTCTGTCCTGTGAAAAATAAAAAAATCTTCGTTCTCAGGTCGACGAAAAAATTTCATGAAGAAATGATATCGTCGATCTCAGTTGGAAGAGGGGAAAACGTTTCGTCGTTCTCAGGTCGACGAAAACTTTTATGAAGCATGATCGTCGATCTCCGCTCGACGAAAATAACTTCACGCAGAGAGTTCGTCGATCTCAGGTTAACGAAATATCTCAAGAACAGTTCTCAGATCGTCGATCTCTGTTCGACGAAATGTGATCAATTCTTTGACCTTGGACAGAAATCAAATTAAACTTCTCCATTAATCATACCAAGCTGATTTAGAAAGAACAGATCTTTCTTCTCATCTAAAGGTTTAGTGAAGATGTCTGCTCTTTGCAAATCAGTAGAGATAAAGACAAGATTAATTTTCTTTTTGTCCATACAATCTCTAATGAAATGATATCTAATCTCTATAAGCTTAGTCCTAATATGCAGTACTAGATTTTGTGCAATAGAAGTTGCACTGGTATTGTCACAAAGTATAGTTGAATTATTTAAGTTGAGACCATAATCCATAAGTTAATTTTGAATCCACAATATTTGTGAACAACAAATGCCAGCTGCAATGTATTCAGCTTCAGCAGTTAAAGTTGACACAGATGTCTGCTTCTTACAAAACCAGGACACAAGCCTATCACCAAGGAACTAGCATGTTTCTGAAGTGCTTTTTTTATCCACTCTGCATCCAGCATAGTCAGAATTTGAAAATCCAGTTAAGTCAAATTCTGAATCTTTTGGATACCAAAGTCCTAGATTAGGACAACCCTTTATATATCTCAAAATTCTTTTAAGGAAAATAAGGTGAGATTCTTTAGGGTTCACCTGGAACCTAGCACAAAGACATGTAGCAAACATAATATCTAGCCTACTAGCTATGAGATACAACAAGGACCCAACAATAACCCTATAAGTTTTCTGATCAACTAGCTTGCCTTGTTCATCAGAATCAATCACAACATTGGAAGCCATGAGTGTTTTCATAGCAGAGGCATCAGATATCCCAAATCTTTTAACTAGCTCCTTAGCATATTTTTATTGGGATATGAAAATGTCATCAGAAGATTGCTTCACTTGGAGACCAAGGAAGTAAGAAAGCTCACCCTGCTACTCATTTCAAACTTAGAATGCATCAGGTCAGGAAACCTTTTGCATAGTTTGAAATCAGTAGAGCCAAAAATGATGTCATCTACATATATTTGTACTAACAATATTTTATCTTTATGATGCCTAATGAACAAGGTTTTATCTACAATGCCCCTTGTGAACTTATGCTCTAAACGAAAGCTAGCTAGGGTCTCATACCAAGCTCTTGGAGCTTGCTTTAAACTATTGAGAGCTTTATGCAATTTGAAAATAAAAGTGGTATGAGTTAGAGAGATAAAACCTGGTGGTTGTTCCACATATACTTCTTCTTTGAGTGCACCATTTAAGAAGGCACTCTTAACATCCATTTAGTAGACCTTGAACTTCTTGTAGGTTGTATAAGAAAGAAATATCATGGTAGCTTCTAGTCTTGCAACAGGGGTAAAGGTCTGATCAAAGTCAATTCCTTCTTCCTGTCTATATCCTTGTGCTACCAGCCTTGCTTTGTTTCTGATAATAGCTCCTTGTGCATCCAATTTATTTCTAAAAACTCATTTAGTTTCAATGACTGGGTATTCTTTGGGTCTTGGAACTAAATCTCAAACTTTGAATCTCTCAAACTGATTGAGCTCCTCTTACATTGTAATAATCCAGTGTGGATCTTGCTCTACATCTTTTATGGATTGGGGCTCAAGTTGAGATATGAAGCAAGCATGCATCAAGTCTTGGTTGAGTTGATCCCTTGTTTGCACACCAACTGATATGTCTCCAATCACTTGAGATGTATGGTGATCTCTAAGTGTGACAAGATCAGTATGAGGAGTTAGTTCAGCAACAACATTGGAAATTAATTCCTCTTGTGGAATTATGTTTGCTGTTGAAGGTTCAGAAATCATCTTATTTAAATCTTCTTTACTGTCTTCTTCAATAGGCGGAGAGGAATGAGATGTAGCCTTATTGGTGAGGTTTAAATCATCCAATTTCTCACATAGTTGGGGTACCTGTTGTAAATCCTTGGTAGAAGAATCCTTCTCCTTGTAATACATGTAGGTTTCATCAAAGGTTATATGTACAGATTCTTCCATTTTTAAGGTTGATTTATTGAAAACCCTATAGGCCTTGCTGACTTGGGAATATCTAAGAAAAATTCCCACTTCAGCTTTAGCTTCAAACTTTCTAAGATGTTTCTTGTTATTATTATGAATATTACATCTACAGCCAAAAATTTTAAAGTAATCTATTTTAAGTTGCTTCCCTTTGAGTAGTTCATAGAGAGTTTTGCCCTTAAGTTTATGTAATAAACTTCTATTTAGGATATAATTTGTTGAGCTTACAGCCTCTGCCCAAAAAGATAGGGGCAAGTAAGCATCTACAAGCAATGTACCTGCAGCTTCAATGAGGGTTCTGTTTTTCCTTTCTGCTACACTATTTTGTTGAGTAGTTCTAGAAGCAGAGAAGCAATACATGATACCTTCCATCTCACAGAATTCTTGCATAGGAAGAGATTCAAACCCAGTACCATGATCACTTCTGATCAATGCAACTGGAGTAGAGTACTCAATCTTTATGCTCATAAAAAAGTCTGTAAGAACTTTAAAGTTATCTGACTTGTTTCTCAAGAAGAACACTCAAGTGAATCTAGAGAAGTCATCTACAATAACTAATGCAGAAGATTTCCCTCCCAAGCTCTGTACAACAATGGGTCCAAATAGATCCATATATAGCAGGTACGGAATCCTAGCCGAATCACTCTTATTAATAGATTTAAAGCTATTTTTGATTTGTTTGCCTAATTGACAAGCCCTACAAAGGCTTTCCTTCTTATAGGGGCAAGAAGGCATTCCTCTAACAAGGTTGTCCATAGAGAGTTTAGCAATATTTTTAAGATTAACATGTCCTAATCTCTTATGTTATAATTCATTATTATTACTGATTTGGTTAACTAAGCAAATTTCTGACCTAGCAGATTTGAAGTTTTCTACATAGATATTTCCATGCCTAAGACCAGTTAAGAGAGTTTTATTATCTATAGAAGATATAATGCAAGAAGAATGGTTAAAGGATACCTGATAACCTTCATCACATAATTGGCTTATGGATATCGGGTTATGTTTTAAACCACTCACATAGGTAACTTTCCTGAAGGTGACAACTCCAATATTTACATTCCCATATCCATCAGTCTGGCTACAGTTAGAGTCACCAAATATCACCTTTGGACCAAGCTTGGACTTGTAGTTTGTTAGATTGTCCCTGCTGCCTGTCACGTGCTTTAAGCATCCAATATCCAGGTACCACTGTTCCTCTGTGGTAGGATAGTCTTTCACGTAAAAAATAAAAATTAGGTGTTCTTGACCCAGGTAACCTTGGGTCCTTGATTTTTTACAAATTTAAAACTAGAGATGTAAGAACATTCTGGTTGGTTTTTATATCCTAGGGGGCGAAATTTCCTAGGTGGAATTATCCATTGGGTAAATGGGTTGACAAATTCTTTTGATTGACTAAATTTTCTGGGAAAATTAAAGTTTTTGTTAATTTGAACTGGGGTCGACGAATTCAGATAAGTTTGTTGAACTGAGTTCGACGAATAGGGATGAGTTCGTCGAACTCCGCTCAAATATTGGAAATATTCATTCTATGTACCCCAATATTGTCGATCTCGGCTCGACGAACCATATTGGTTTCATCGATCGCTGTTCGAAGAATAATTATAATAAAAATCTACATTCAGAGTCCGTCGACTTGAGTTCGACAAATTGTACATATTTCGACGATCTGAGTTCGACGAAATCTATTGAACATTGTTATGTTTAAGGCTTTTCTTGTTCTTTCTCTTTTTCTTGGGTTTCTGACTTAATTCAGTTGGTTTGTTATTCTCATCTGTCTTTTCTTTATCCTTTTCAGATATGAATTTAATGTGGGTTGAGAGAATGTTTTTCTGAATTAAATGAGGTTCGCTTAATGAAGCACCCAAGCCCAGCTTGCTATTAAGCCTAGTATTTACAGTGCTTGTGATGTCCATCAATTTGATGCTTCTCCCATTTAGGGATTCTTCAAATTGCTTAGCCTCATTCAGTTTAATTTTTAGAGAATTAATCTGTTCAGAAACTATAACTAATTTGTCTTTTAGTTTAATATTTTCAGATAATAGATTTTCCTGTTCAATTAGCATATCTCTAAGAAGTTTGATTTCCTTCTCAGATTTGATTAGATCATTACGTAATAATTTAAATTCAGTTTTGAAATGATCTGAATTAAAATCAAATGAGGATATTACCTGATCCTCTTCAGTCTCAGAACCTTCTGCTTCTGATTCTTCTACTTTTGATGGATTGCTTGATGCATTGATAGCTATCAAGCAAGCTTCTTTTTCTTTAGCTTCTTCCTCATCTTCACTGGAGCTGGAAGATGAAGATTCTTCTTCTGTTTTACTACAGGTTCTTGCTACAAAACCTTTCTCCTTCCTCTTATGTTTGCTGGAAGAGGGCATGCTGTAGTGCTTTCTGGAGTCCTTGTCTCTTCTTTTCTCCTTCTTCTGATTCTCTAGACACTCAAGAAGAATGTGTCTAGATTTTCTGCAACCAAAGCATACAATCTCCTTGGTAGGAGTTTTGTCATATCTTGGTCTATCATCTTGTCTGGATGACTTCCTTCTGAAATCTTTTCTGGCCACCTTATAGAATCTTTTGGCCAGCAAACTTAGGAGTTCGTCATTTGCTGGAGGAGCTTCTGGTTCTTCTGATGCCTTGAAAGCAATGTCATGCTCCTTCCTTCCTGATGAGGAGTTCTTCTGCTCAGCTGCTTCTCTTGTTTTTATAAGCTGCTCATTAGATTTGAGCTTGCCTAGAAGTGCCTCTATAGATATTTCATTTAGGCTTCTGGCCTCCTTGATTGGTCAAATCCTAGAGTCTCATAAGCTAGGGAAGCACATTAGGATTTTATCATTTATCTCTATTAGTGAGATATTTTTGTCAAGGTTCTTTTGCTCATTGATAATTAAGCTGAGTCTGTTGTACATGTCAGCCACTAACTCAGATTCATCTTTCTTGAAATTTTCATATTGAGAGATGAGATGAGATCTTCTATCCTTTCTCTTATCAGCAGAGCCTGCAACCATTTGGTAGAGAGAATCCCAAATTTCCTTAGCTGATGTGCATTCAGCTATCTTTTGAAAGATTTCATCAGACATAGTCTGAGCTAGGATGTTCAAGGCTTTAGCATCAGCCATCTTCAACTTCTTCTGAGCTTCTATCCACTCAAGTGGTGGAACTGCTGAGGTACTTGTTGAAGTTATTGTAGAAGGAGTAGGGGGACCTGTCAAAATAGAATTGTAGATATCTTCATAAATAGAGTTCATATATAATCTAATTCTTGCCTTCCAGATTGTAAAATTATTCAGATTGCAGACTGGAGGTCTGGTGTGTCACGATATAAGAGAAACACTATCGATAATAAGATCTATCAAAGATCTTTTGGTTCAGGTGTTAGCCTGTGAAACCAAACAACCTCCCTCTGATATCAATTGAAAGTGAGTGATAGATCTGCTTAACTCTAGAGGGGGGTGAATAGAGTATTTTAAAACTTTAATTAATTTTTACAGTGAACTAAAATAAGTGATAAGTATATGTATAAAGAGAGATGAAAACAAAAACAATCACAGCACACATAAATAAACAATAGAGCATTCCAAAGGACACAAGAAATTTATAGTGGTTCTCCTAAACTTGGGTACATCCACTCTTCTACCACCCTGGTAGGAATCCACTACAGGTTTTTGATCAGGTGCCCTGCCAACACAGGTTTTTGCTCAGGTGCCCTGTCACCACAAGATCTATTTTTTCAAGGGAGATCTCAAACCATTTTGAGCTTTTGATCAGGTGCCTAAATACCAAACTAAGTCTTTTGATCAGGAGACTTAACAACCAAAGAGGTTAACTTTTGAAGGGAGTTTAACCCTGCACACAGTTGGAAATGAAAAGTGATGTTGTCTTCTCTTTCTCAAACAACTGAGAAGATTTTAGTGGATGATGTTGTCAAAGCTCCCCCTGAGATAAAATATGGTTCAGGAAGATGAGAGCTTTGCACAGGGTGTAGGCCTTGATGGAGATCTTTAAAAACTTCTTGGACTGATGTTGATGAGTTGTCCTTTTGAAGTCTGAAGTAGAAACTGAAGAAGACTAAAAAATTGTGTGTTGATGTTCTTCTTAAAGTTCATATAGATAGCAATAAGTTTCTCTGTAAAACTTCTATCAGTTGTTCTATAACAGATCTCTTGTAATTCCCTTCCTTATTGTTATCCTGAAGAGAAGAATTTTCTTTTTATACTCTGAAGGATTTCTGCCACTTGAAATTTGAATTCCTGAATTTAATGCTGAAATCCTGGGAGTTGAACTGCTGGAATTAGTCTTAAATGTGTTTCCTCAATTGTCTCAGTAAATAAGTCAAGTAATTTGCTCTGAGAAATCCATAATTATTGCTGCCAAGCAACAACTATATTCTTGAGAATATGAGCATTAATTACCAGAGAATTACTATCTTAGGATAATCCAAACTGAAATCAAACTGAGAGAAAATGCCAAACTGATACTGTGAGAAATCGTCGAACTCAAGGCAGATTTCGTCGACCTTAACTTCAAGTTTGTCGAGCTGAGAAATAGTCTTCGTCGAGCTAAACTTAAAGAAAGTTGATCTAGAAAATAGACTGTCAAAGCTGAGCTCCAAGTTCGTCGACCTGAGATAGAATTTCGTCGACCAGAGAACAAGAGAGAAGAGGGAAGATCGTCGATCTGAGCTCCAAGTTCGTTGAGCTCAGCTCAGAGTAGAGACTCTTATTCGTCGATCTGTGATGGACGATTGTCGAGCTGAGTTCGAAGAACTTCGAACTAATTCTCTGAACTCTTAAAGACTATTATTCTTCTATGTCTGGATCTCTGATTTCTTCTGAGGGTTGGATCTATGTTTGTCTAACCTAGTCAAACTGACCTAGACCTTAGAACTAACAATTTGACCCTAGGCTATACATAGATGGTCAATAATCTAATAGTGAACCTAGCTCAAATCCAAACTAGGGATCCAACATGGTGAAACGAGTTGGAGAAGATGCTTATCGGCTAACTCTTTCGGCAGAATTGAGTGGATTGCATGATGTGTTCCACATATCAGTACTTCGAAAAGTCGTGAAAGATCCAGCTCAAGTGATTGTGAATGATCACTTACCAGTTGAATATGGGCTAACTACGATGGTTATGCTCATTCAGATCGAGGATATGAAGATCAAACAGCTACGGAACAAGACAATCAAGATGGTCAAAGTCCGGTGGGACAATTGTGGCCATGAAGAGCTAACATGGGAGTGTGAGAAGATCATGCGTGATGAATATCCCGAGTTGTTTGCATAAATTGTTATAACATTATTTTTATAAATAATAAGTTGTTGTAACTTTTAAGTTGTTGTCTTCCTTATAACTGTATGTAAATTTTGGGACAATATTTCTGTAAGGAGGGGAGGGTTGTAACACCTCAAATTTGACAGCAAAACTTTTTTCACTATCATCGGGCGACAGTGGGTATCGCCTGATGGCGATAGTGGCCTTCGTCGATCCGCACTCAATGAACTCAACAATTTCCACAAATCGTCGAACTGATATCGCCAAGTGGCGATAGTGGGAATCGCCAAACGACAATAGTGATGGCTCTCAATGCCATAAAGCATTGAGTGAGCTCGAGGCACTCGACACCTAGAAGCATTGAGTGAGTCTCTTGCTTTGCTAACGCCGGGCGATTGTGGGTATCGCCGGATGGCGATAGTAATAAAGCGTTGAGTCGACTCTCAATGCTATCGACGCTCTCAACGCACTCAAAGCCTGAAAGTGTTGAGTGGCTGGATATCATGGGCAATATTGAATATCGACGGACGATAGTGCCACGTGGCGTGAGACACGTGTCGGATTGGCTGTTAAGCGGCCAATAAGTGGTGGTTGACCAGGGTCAAAGCGGTGAAGTCGATATCACCGAGTGGCGACAGTCGATATCGCCAGGCAATATCGCCAAAGGTGACCAGTCAACTCAAATCCCGACCTTTGCTTTATTTTGACTGAGAGATCATGTGGATGAGATTAGTCCTGAGTCCACTTAACCAGAAAGGAATAGGAAGGAGGTTTCATTCTATTTCTTTTTCTCTCTCTCTTCATCTCTTGAGTTTCTTTGAGTGAAAAGGAAGAAGAAGCCAAGGAAGTGCTGGGCAGAGCTTTGTGAGCTCGCCGAAGGATATCTGGTGGTCGGAGGCCAAATCCGAAGATAAATCCACGAAAAGGAGAGCGACGTTCTCCTTTCCATCTGCGTAGAAAAGCTTCACCATGGCTCCGAAGAGAACTACAAGGGTAAAGAATTTTCTCATGGACAAGTGAAGTCCTCAATATACATATTTGCATGGATCCCCTCACTAAAAGGTGGGAAAAGGGTGGATTCTATTGGGTAGATCAGTTTGATCCTCATATATTCAAGCATTAGATTCAGAACTGTAGAGTACGGAATAAGCATGTTGTGTGAAGCTCATCTGGACAAGTTGTTCTGTATTGGTGATGTTTCTTTTGCGTGCCGAAGAAGACTCCGTGAATATACGTGTGAAGTACATGTGAAATCCGAGGTCTAGGGGTGTGCAGGATATTGCATCAAAGTCCCGGAAGCATTTCTAGGAAAACACCCATAAAAGATCACAGTCTGGAGAACTATTGATATCGCCAAGCGATAGTGAGTATCGCCAGGTGATAACTCCCAGTGAGTTGGAATTTTGTGTGTCCTATCTTGAAGAGACCTAGGGGTCGCTGTATGTGAAGCTGTGTGCTTAAGTTGCTTGGCTTGTGGTGAGTGCCAGCCCAAAATGGACAAAGAGGCCAACTACTGTGCCATCAAGTTAAGTTCTTCTGAACGACTGGGTCGTCAAGTTAAGTACCTCTGAATGGACAGTCGATCGTCAAGTTAAGTACCTCTAAACGATGTGGTCATCAAGCTAAGTACCTTTGAACTACAAAGAGGCCAATTACAGTGGCATCAAGTTAAGTACCTCTGAACGACTGGGTCGTCAAGTTAAGTACCTCTGAATGGGCAGTCGGTCCTCAAGTTAAGTACCTCTAAACGACATGCTCGTCAAGTTAAGCATCTCTGAATGACAAAGTTACCGTTAAGTCATGGACCTCTGAATGGTGGTGTTATACGGGGGAGTCCGATACACCGAAAATGTTCCCTGAGTGCACGGGGCGTGTGGTCGTTGGGCCAACGTCTGTGGTGAATGGTGCCTAATCGCACCTTGTTGTTGTCATATATATACTATGCCTTGTTTTCAGGGTTGGAGAAATGCTACCCCGAGTAAGGGGTGGGATCGTTATAAATGGGTCAGCAAAATGTTGATCGTTGCTTTGTTTGCCACGTTTTGGTGGGCCCTTTTGTGCAGGTGCTGGAAAGCCAAGTGGGAAGTAGCGGGCTGAAGCCCATGTGTTATAATTGGCTGGTCCTTGAAGGCCCCAAAAGACAAACGTTTACTGTTTTAATGTGTGGCCGGCCTACGTGTCGAAGTATGAAACCACTTGTTGTAAAAGGAAACAATTGTAATAAGGCTACTGCCAAAACATGTGTGGTAATATATATTATGTCATTCCTTTTGTGTAATGGACATCCTTATTGTGTAATGGACATCCTTATTGTGTATGAGTTCTTAACTTAAAATGCTTCCGCTATAATGCTCTGTGGTAGGACGTGTTTCTACTTGAACCAAGGTTTGGCATACTACGTGCAATCTCCTTGTCTGTCTGTGGTATATGGCGTCGGGCCCCGGCCAGACCTTCTGTCATATGCTATGCGATGGATGGGGACATTACAAGGCTGCAGAGAATTTTTGGCTTGTTTCCATGGATTTCATAAGGGTGGTCAACTTTATGACAACAGTTCCAGCCATATTAAACCAGGTGGTGACCTGTTTGTTTAAGTGAGAGGTTTCTTCTTTACATTCCTTGACTTCAGTTAACAATTACTCCATTAGCTTGGCAACTGATCATTGGTCAACATACTCCTTGAGGGTTGTGGTATGAGCATCTAGGAGTGTTTTGATATGGTTTAGGAGTGAATTATTAGAGATTTGGGTAGTGGGTGGTTGGCTTAATGGAGGAGGGACTTCTGTCAGAGTAGGGACCTGTGAAGACTCCCCATCAACTACAGCATATGTAGAAGGAGCCATTTCCTTAGCTAAGGTTGTATTGGCACTACTAATTAAAGGGGTATGAGTATTACCTGTAGTGGGTGCAAACTCAATAACTATATTGACAACTTGGTCCAAGGTAGTCATATCCATTTGATTCTGCTCCCCCTCAGATTGAGCATCCTTCTCTGGGCTTGACCTATCAAGATAAGTATCTAATGCCTCAGGTGGCTCACGGTTATCTTCTGTAGTAGGGATAACTTCAACTGCTGCTACATCATTTGTATCAGCCATGTCTGCCTCATCCTCTTCAGCAACCTCTTCTTCAGTAGCATTCTTTGAAACTTCTCTTGACCTAGGGCTGGCATGGATTTTATCAACATGCACAATAGTACCCTGGAGTTGAATGTTTGTTGAGGAGAGACTCAGGGTTATGTCTGTCTGCAACCCAACATCAGTAGGGGGTAATTCCTAGCTCAGGCTCAGAGCAGGAGGAACTGTCTACTTCAGCAACTTACTATCTCTTATGCCTTGATGAGTCCTTTGTTGTTTAAGGTTGGCTCTTGGGTAAGATCCTAGTGAATCTATCCAATGCCTTTATGTCGATTCTTTTCAGGTAATGAATCTTCACTCCATGTTCCTGCTTGAATGTATCAGGGTAGGTGTTCACTAGGTATAAAGAAAGAATTCTGCCCATGTTTGGAGTGGGTAGACAGTATACTAATCTCTGGTAGATGAGAGAAGACCAAGAAGTCTTTCTATTCAGGATTATTCTGGTCATAACATCAAACATTGACCTACAGATTGTGTCATGTGATCCAGGTTTGCATATAAGGGCTTTCCCTACTATATCTGCTAGCAGTTTACCTCTCTGATTGAAGAATTTTCTCTTAAGAGACCCAGGTTTGGCATCAATGTATCCACACCACCTGAGAGCACTGTCTTTGTCTGTGACGGTGGGTTCTTCTTCCTCGCTAGGGTTGACAGGGGGTATATGAAGGGCTTTTCCTAGTCTCTTAGGGTTTAACTTTATCTTGATATCCTCAATCTTAAACTTAAGAGAGTTTTGAGAAGATGACACTTTAATGTTGGTGAAGAATTTTACAACCTCTTTTCTAAGAATGGTGGAGGGTTCGGAAAGAGTGTACTCTAAACTCGTGTCCTCAATCATTCTTAACACTGCTTTAATCTCTGGCGGGGCATGACTGAATCCATCCCTCACAATTTCATATCCCTCCTGGAGCTGCTTGGTAACATTTGGCACCATTGAAATAGTGCAGCAAGACACTGAGAGGGTTTCGGTCTCGACGACTAGGGTTAAGGCTTTTAAGAGTGGTGTGGCTTTTCATTTTTTGTAGCCTTTATATTTATATCAAAAACTTTTAATTACTTTATCATAGGAATAACCAATTAAACATTTTAGCTTAAATTAGAACTTTTCGGTCTTACGGGTTGTGTTACACTACCTGTTGTGAAACAGGGCATTTAGCGCTTTTATTATACCTCTCAGCTTCTCTTCAATTTACTCAATGCTTGTTTAATTTGTAACTTCCCTCACTGTCTTGATGTACATTCTATTTGACATATCAATATTCAAAATATTTTATTGATTTTAAATATAAAGGGGACCTAACATCAACGGCGGACCCACATGCAGGCATACCCGGGCATGTGCCCGGGTAAAACTTTTCGCGACTTCCCACTAGTCCGCCCATGTTATCCCGCTGATCGTGTTCAGTTGCTGCTCCCGCTGAGGCGCTGATCGATCACGTGCCCTAGCCCGGCCGCCCACCGTGCCCTCTGCCGATCGATCGCTGATCTCGTGCCCTAGCCCGATCGCCCACCGCTGATCGATCGATCGCGTACCCTACCCCGACTCTCGCTGACCCCGGCTCCCGCTGGTATTCTTCTTCTTCTTCTTCTTGCAAATTATAATTTACTGTGGGAATCTTCACTGTAAATCTCATTGCACACATCTTTAATCTCATTGCAAACTACACTGTAGATATCTTTGATAATTTTTGTATCCTTTACAAGTACATTTCTGCCATAATGCATACCAAATTAATTCTAAGGCACTTAACAACATGAAAACCTTTTCTTTGTTCTCTGAACTCAGACAGTAAAAGTATGCCCTCAAAAAATAATTTCATATGCTACTTATTTCCCCTACTTGGTATTTAAAATTGTATATCAATATTAGTAAATATGCTACTTATCCCAATTAGGTGCTATTGTTGTTGTATGTTTATTATTTAGCTCCAAATATTTTTCTCTCATTATTTGTGTTGTCATCTTTTACATTATATTATATGTTGTTAATTAGGTCTTCACTTGCATAACAAAGATTCAAATTAGGTCTTTTCAATCTTGGGTTGAGACAACCAATTTTGAGTTACGACGTCAATGATCAAGATAGAATTAGAAGATATTATCTTTGCGTTAGTTCCCGGGATTGAAAAAAAATCCTGGGTCCGCCACTGCCTAACATGTTAATAAGCCAGTTCTATTAGCAACCTAATTATGTACTGATTTACCAGTTATTTGAACTTGAGAGTAAAGACTGCATAATTTAACAGTGCAGATAATTATAAAGAATAATTGAATCACTGTTTTTTATTTTGTGTGCTTGATTAGGTTCATCCTAAGCACATCTAACTTAATTCATCAATTAGCAAACTTAGTCTCTATATAAGAGAGAGAGAGAGAGACTTACCTTGAGATTTGCTGCCTCTAGCTTTTGAGGATTGCATACTTGATAGCCTCATCCTTAGTTTATTGCTTTACATGGAGCATGTTCCTTAAGCAATCATCCTGTCCCAGACATTTGCTTGGAACAACCATTGTCCAAATACCAAGTCTTATCTAGACATGTATTTAGACTATCCTGCAAAGAAAAATTATTTATCCTTAGGCACCCAATAATAATTGGGTCCTACGTTCTTGTTAGCATTATAAAACTTTTGCCCAACTCTCTACCTTAGCTGAGCACCTTTCTGTCCACTAGCCACATTCAGATTGTGCCAACAATCAATGGCAAAGTAGCCCACCTTCCCACAACACCAAAATTTATGAATGGTGTACCTTCTCTTCAGGACAACACAAAATTATTGTCCATGAGAGATGTCGGCAACACTAGACTTTACTGAATGAGCATTGCATGATACTGCTTCCTTCTTCCTGAGTGAAGGTGTTGAAGAACTAAATACAGTTGGTCCAGGATGGGCCAATTATATTTTTGGAGCCTGCCATCTTGTGGTTTCTCTCTTCTCTTTAGATAAAGGATATTTGGATCCAAATCTAAAGAACTTATCCTGAACATTATGGATAGAGTGGACAACATCACTCCTTTTGAGATCATGTGTCTTCACCCACTGGTATAGCACACATTAGATTGATCCTTCTGGAGTGGTGCAAACTTGACAGTTTTAGAAGGTAAATTCACTTTTTGAAATACTGTCAACTTATCAAGGATATTAGATTTGACATGATAATTTGTGTGATTAATACCCAGTTTCTCAGAGGTTTGACAATTTGCAGTTTTTGGCAACATGCCAAGAGATTGAGAAGGGTTAATCACAATCCCTAATCTCTCAGTAAATTTCTATTCTAGATATCTAATATGTTTACATTTTTCTTCTAGAACCTTGGTCTGACACTCAAGCCTTTTCTTGAGTTCAGTCACCTCATGACATTTCTTATAAAACTCAATAGATTTATCGTTATAAAGAGTTTTATAAGGCTTGAGGACTTCAATCTCCTTTGCTTGCCTTTTGACGAGATTTCTGCTCTTCTTTAGAGCATCTAGGAGCAGTCCATATTTGTCAATCAATTGATTGACATCAGTCTCAGATTCTGAGCAATCTTTATCACAGGATGAAGATGCACCAGTATATGCACTGGTTTCATAATCAGAGGAAGATGATGAAATGGATAGAAGATGTACCTTGAATGATTCTGTATGTACCTCTCTTATTTATTCTTCATTTGTTGTCATAAGCCCTTGGCATCCATAATATTCTTCATCCTCCTCATTGTCACTGTCAGAGTGTGACAGTGAGGCTCTTATTCCTATCCTGACAGCAGGATATTCCTTTTCTTCTTCTGAATTTGCATCAACAGATATCAGTCCTATATAGGCTTCTTCTTCATCATCTTCTGATTCTGAGGAGGAAGAATCTGTTGGATCCCTAGTTGATTTGGGCTAGGTTCACTAGCTTAGGATGTGACCCAACATGTATAGCCAGGGTCAATTTTGTGTCCTATAGTCTAGGCCAAGTCATTAGGTTCAACTTCAGATGTACCAGTTTTCAACAAGACCATCAGAGACTCCAGACTTAGAAGATTTCAAGACTAAGTAAAATGAGTTCGACGTTCGTCGAACTCAGGTCGACGAAAGGCGTTCTAAGCTCGACGATCTTGAGACATTTCTCTGTGCTGAGTTCGACGATCCTTGTTCTCAGATCGACGAAAATTGGGACTCTTCAACTCCAGATTTTTCTAAGTCAAGCTTCAGACTTTTGTCGACGAATAAGAATCTGAGCTCGACGAACTTGGACCTCAAGTTCACAACTTCTCAGGTCGACGAAGTCAACTTCTCAGGTCGACGAAGTCAACTTCTCAGGTCGACGAATTCAGTACTCTGCTCGACAATTTCTGGTCGACGATTTGAATCCTTTTCAGTCAGAGACTTCTCAGATTCTAAGTCCTCAATCATTCTCAGCTCGACGATATTGGTTCTCAGCTCGACGAATGAAGATTGTCAGTTCGACGAAGATTGAAGCAGAATTTACAAGATTCCATGGAAGACCAATTGCTATTGTATGGTCGACGAACTCATCAGCTAAGCTCGACGAACTATGAACTCAGCTCGACGATTCCTGTTCTTCGTTCGATGACTCCAGATTAGGTCTTCACCAGTTTTCCGTCCCTTTTCTTGGCGATGATTCCTGATCAATTAATGTCAAATCTTCTCTGAATGTTACCGTTATAACGCGCATTAATCATGGATTATTTCATGCCGTTTTTCCATGGGACAGTTAGGAAAATCATTGATTGCCGCTTCCTTCCCAGGCCGATTGCATTTACTGCTCAAGGTTTCAAATTTTCAAGTGTTCTCCAGTCAGTCTTTAGTCAGAAATCAAAAAGAAGAAAAGATTAAGCAGTACTACACACCAGTCAGACACACAAATAGACATTGCACAGAAGAACAATCTTACAGAAATCTAAAGTTCTTTTCTGCAATCAGCCTAAACCAGAGAACATCAAGAAGAAGAAGAACATTCAATCACTATCAAGAGTCTTCTTCCTTCAACTCTACAGGATAACTTCAGAAGGACAACAATCTCTATCTGTCAAAGAAGTTCCTGAAGCAATCTCTGGTCCAGGCACTCAAGCTATTTGAAGACCTGTCACCCTGAAGTAGTGCTCCATAATTCCTGATCCCTTCAAGATCTCAGGGGGAGCAATCTGCTGAAATCAATCCACAAGTCTTCTCAGTTGTTATTGAGAAAGAGAAGACATTATCACCCTTTTTCCATCCTCTGTACAAGGTTTTAATTCCCTTTAAAATTATTCCTGGTTGCAAGTCTCCTTCCAAAAGACTTGAGGTTTTGGTTTTTGAGCACCTGAACAAAAGCTCATTGGTGTCAGGCACCTGATCAAAAACCTGAGTGGATTCCTACCAGGGTGGTAGAAGAGTGGATGTACCTAGGTTGGGGAACCACTATAAAATATCTTGTGTCGTCTGGTTGCCCTTTTCTTTTGTTTTGGTTGTATTGTTCTGTGACTGTTTAGGTTGCTGTGCTTATTTCCAAGCTTCCTAATCTGTTCACTTAGGATTACAGCAAAAGTTGTAAAAAGTTTTTAGTGAGCACAATAGTCTATTCACCCCCTCCCCCCCCCCCCCTCTAGAGTATTTCAGGTCTAACCTGCACTTTCAATTGGTATCAAAGCGAGGTTGGTTAAAATACCACACCTTAAGAGGTTAATTGGTTGCACAGGCTAACACCTGAACCATAAAGATCCCTCTTGTTAGATCTAATTGTTTTGTTTTTGTTATTAGATTTATTTTTTCACAGACATGGCTCAAAACAAAGATTATGCAAGCATCAGACCTCCAGTATGCAATCTTAACAGGTTTGCCATCTGGAAGGCAAGAATCAAATTATATATGAATTTTATTGATGAGGATATTTTTGCTTCTATTTTGACAGGAGAACACGCATTAATCATAGATTATTTCATGTCGTTTTTCCATGGGACAGTTAGGGAAATCATTGATTGTCGCTTCCTTCCCAGGCCGATTGCATTTACTGCTCAAGGTTTCAAATTTCCAAGTGTTCTCCTGTCAGTCTTTAGTCAGAAAACAAAAAGAAGAAAAGATTAAGCAGTACTACACACCAGTCAGACACACAGATAAACATTGCACAGAAGAACAATCTTAGAGAAATCTAAAGTTCTTTTCTGCAATCAGCCTGAACCAGAGAACATCAAGAAGAAGAAGAACATTCAATCACTATCAAGAGTCTTCTTCCTTCAACTCTACAGGATAACTTCAGAAGGACAACAATCTCTATCTGTCAAAGAAGTTCCTGAAGCAATCTCTGGTCCAGGCACTCAAGCTATTTGAAGAACTGTCACCCTGAAGCAGTGCTCCAGAATTCCTGATCCCTTCAAGATCTCTGGGGGAGCAATCTGCTGAAATCAATCCACAAGTCTTCTCAGTTGTTATTGAGAAAGAGAAGACCACATCACCCTTTTTCCATCCTCTGTACAGGGTTTTAATTCCCTTCAAAATTATTCCTGATTGCAAGTCTCCTTCCAAAAGACTTGAGGTTTTGGTTTTTGAGCACCTGAACAAAAGCTTATTGGTGTCAGGCACCTGATCAAAAACCTGAGTGGATTCCTACCAGGGTGGTAGAAGAGCGGATGTACCCAGGTTGGGGAACCACTATAAAATTTCTTGTGTCGTCTAGTTGCCTTTTTCTTTTGTTTTGGCTTTGTTGTTTTGTGACTGTTTAGGTTGCTGTGCTTATTTACTTGCTTCTTAATCTGTTCACTTAGGATTACAGCAAAAGCTGTAAAAAGTTTTTAGTGAGCACAATACTCTATTCACCCCCCCCCCCCCCCCTCTAGAGTATTTCAGGTATAACCTGCACTTTCAGAATTTATCCAGCTTTTATCCTTCTTATCCACCAAGTACTTCTCCTTCTTCCTGTCCTTGTGGTGATGGTGATGCTTCTTCTTCTTCTTATTCTCATCCTCTTCCTTGTTCCTAACCGGGCAGTCAGTAATGACATGTCCAGCCTTTCTACAAAAATAACAGATAACATTAGATGAAATCTGTTATCTAGATTTAGGACCATACTTATCCTTCTTGGAGGACCTCATGTGATGAGATGATGAGGGTCTATTCTCCCAGTGCTTATTCTTCATGAACTTTTGAAGTTTCCCGGAGAAGGATGCAAACTCTTCATCAAACATGTGGTTGTCTGAGGAACTAGTCTCAGACAAATCTGAGTTGCACTCAGCTTCTCTCCTTGGTGGAGAAGGAGTCTTTCTTTTTCTTCTTCTTGGGGCTTCTGCCTTGAGGGCCATTGTCTTATCCTTAGTCTTGGATTGACTTCCCTTCTCCTCTTCTTGTCTGCCAGCCAACTACATTTCATAGGACAACAACTTTCCAAAGAGTGGTAGTGGTGGAGTGTCTGTCAGCTTAGTCATTTCCCTAATAACACAAATCTTGGTGTCCAATCTCTAGTGAGAGATCTAAGGAACTTGTCATTCAGCTCATAGTTGCTGAAGACCCTACCATAGGTTCTTAGTTCATTGACTATCCTAAAGTACCTTTCAAAGCAGTCAGACACTTTTTCAGATTTGCTTTGTCTGAAAACCTCATACTCTTAGTTGAACATGGACTTCCTATCATCTCTAACTTCCTCAGAGCCTTCCATGTATACCACAAGAGTGTCCCACATTTCCTTGGAGGTTTTACAGTGTATAAGATTTTAGAAGGTTGAGTCATCAATGACACTGAAAATAATATTTTGTACCCTTTTGTCCATGGTGGACAAAATTACCTCATCTCTGTCCATCTCTGTATATGCCTTAGGCACTCTCATAGTTGGATATATGGTGGAAGCCTTTGTGGGGATAAAAAGACCTTCCACTACTGTTACATAGATCCTAGGGTCAGATGCTTACATAAATAGTCTGACCCTTTGCTTCCAGAGGCCAAATCTTTCCTTCCTATAAATTGGTAGTTTCATGGCCCCTAGCTCCTTATAGTTTATTCCTGATCTCATGATTATGTCTTTTAGCTAACCTTGGAGGTATACTCAGATTGTTAGATCCTTTTTGAGCAACCTCCCTCTGATACCACTTGAAAGTTATTTAACTTAAGGTTAGTTAATCACCTTGAGGGGGGTGAATAGGTCTTTGAAATTTTCTTAGTAATTATGTTGTTTTATTTTTTTATGTGATCTGTAGCTTGTCCTTGGAACCTATAACATAAAAGAAAACAAACAACATAGCCAAGCACACGGTTGTTTATTGTGGTTTCCTAATTGGGTACATTCACTTTCCCTCCCACCAATCCAACGATCTTGTTGGACTAGGCTCAAACTCCACCAAAATGCTCCTCAGAGCTTACACCTCAAGCCCTCAGCCTTACACTCAGGTTATCTTTAGAACCCTACCTCAGAACCACAAAGGTTCCTACCTCAGAGCCCTGCAGAGCTCCTACAGCTCAGTGGTCCACTAACCACCTACCTCAGCCTTATCTCTAAGGCCTACAGCTCAGGTTTTTCAGCCCTACAACTTCAGGTACAAGGCCCTACTCTCAAAGTGTTGCAGCACTCATATAACTCAGTATCCTTCCAGGTACCTACCTAAGTGCCCATCTAGGCACCTACAACTCAGCCTACTTCAAAGCCTACAACTTAGTGACACACTTGTTACCTACAGCTCAATGACTCAACAATCACCTACCTCAGCCTTATTTCTAAGTCCTACTACTCAAGCTGGGAGGACAGCCCTACTCTCAGATCGACACTTGGATCCTACCTCAGCACCCAACCAGGGCACCTACCTTAGTGACTAATTAGTCACCTACAACTCAAGCCTAAAGGTCCTATAGCTTAGATTCAAATAAACTGAATCCTACATGAATTTAAACAAGTAAAATGAAACACTGACTCAGAGATAAATCTTTTAGTCTACCTTGCTGTACTGAACAGATATCAGTCCAGCCCTCTTACTGTAGAAGGAATGAGTCTTCTTCCACAGCCAACTCATTTGTTGCACTAGTGAACAACAATATGTTGTTAAAGGCTGACGGCACTTCACACAGCTATCCTTGACGATCTATAGAATCAGTTGCCTTGTTCTGGAGAGAACACACTTGCTGAATAGGAAAGAGCTTCAGCTAATTTTTTCCTGTTTGCTGGCCTGCTCTGCTGGACTTTGCTTTCAAGCTTGTCGGAGAAGATAAAGTCCAGCCGCCTCTATTTTTCGTATATTCTTCGCATGTTCTGTGTTTGTTCTCCGTTACCCTAAACCCCTTTTTCTTTCTTCTTTTTATATGTGTTGATTTGAATCAACGACACAATTTGAGTGTGGGCCCAGCCAAGGATGGTGAGCGCCACCTCCCTCAAAAAAGGACAAATATAGCTTTCGGAGCTACTGTAACTTTTCCTCAAAGGCTTGAATTATTTTGACTTTGTTGACTTCTGGTGACGTCAGCAGTGGTCATCCTGTACTGCTGTAGCTTTCCCGCAATGGCATGAAAAACTTTGACTTGTTGACTTTTGATGACGTCATCAACGGTCATCACCTTCTGGACTTAGAAAAATTCCAGAACTTCATTAAGCGTTGAATGGTGTTAAGTCACTCAACGCCATCTGTCTTGGCTCTTCATCAGAAGCGTTGCGTGAACCTGCCTCATTCAACGCTTTTGCACTTAGAGAAATTCTGCTGGCTTTGTCTCAGCGGTTCCTTCTCAACTGTCTCAGCGGTTTCTTCTTCACAGCTGAGACTATCTCCTGTCTCAGCGGTTTCTTCTCAGCGGTCTCAACGCTTTCTTCTTCTCAGCTGAGACTGTCTCCTGTCTCAGCGGTCTCAACGCTTTCTTCTTCATTAGAAACATTGAGTGAACCTACTTCACTCAACGCTTCTGAACTTAGAGAAATCCAGCTTATTTTGTCTCAGCGGTTATGCTGAGACATACTTCTCAGCTGTCTCAGCTGTCTCAGCGGTTTTGCCTTAGTCAAATTTTCTGGCTTTAATTCGACGAATGTTGAACTGCATTCGACGATCGGTGGGCCGAGCTCGATGAATTCTGAATCCCAAGCTTCTGAATTTAGCTCAAAGAATGGTGAGCTCAGCTTGACGAATGGTGAGCTGAGCTCGACGAACTCTGACTCCCAAACTTCTGAATTTAGCTCGACGAATGGTGAGCTCAGCTCGACGAATGGTGAGCTGAGCTCGACAAACTCCATATCCCAGACTTCTGAATTTAGCTCAACGAACGGTGAGCTCAGCTCGACGAATGGTGAGCTGAGCTCGATGAATTCTGAACTTCCAACTTACTCTTTTTGTTCACCTGTCCAATCAAGGACAACCTGCATGCATGAACTAAAGCATCCATCAAATACATTATGCCCCTTAGCATGAATGGTGATGCCTCTTCAAATCCTGAGGAACATTGCAGGGCACAATTCCCAACAGTAACTGCCCGCATGATCTCTCGTAGTGGAGATAATGCATTGCCAAAAATAGAATGGTCTGCATATAACGAGATTAATATGCATATTAAAGCATAGTCCCGTAAAAATAAATATAATATCTTGGTCTATTGATAACAATCATGTTGGTTATGGGCTGCAGATAACCACGTAACCTCCATAACCACCAATGAAGCCTATAAATAGGGCCCCAGACCACCTTTAAGGGGGATTCTCTCCTTCCTTGGGAAAAATCCTCATACGGATTCCCTCTCTCTTCTTCCTCCCTCATCTTCTTCAACTTCTTCTCCCACTTTGAAGAACTTCAAGCATTCTTTGAAGATCTCATTCATCTTCGACGATCTTCATCTTTTCCGCCCGGAGTTTCTCTCTTCTCCACATATCTTCCGTGCGCGCTCCCGCGCGTGGTGCCTCCTCGTGCGCTCTCGCGCGTATTTCTCCCTTGCGATCTCCCACGCGTGCCGCCTCCTCGCGTGCTCTCTTTCACATACCTTCCTTGCGCCATCCCGCGCACCCCGCCTCCTCGCGCGCATTTCTCCAATGGGAGCAACCACGCGCTCCGCCTCCTCGCGCGCACTTGCGCGCATTTCTCCCTTGCGCGCACCCGCGCGCGCCGTCTCCTCGCGCGCTCTTGCGCGCATTTCTCCCTTGGGCGCTCCCGCACGTGCCGCCTCCTCACGCGCATTTCTCCCTTGCGCGCTCCCGCGCTCGCCGCCCCCTCGCGAGCTCCCGCGCGCGCCGCCCCCTCGCGCGCTCCCGCGCGCGCTGCCTCCTCACGCGTTCTCGCGCGCATTTCTCCTTTGGGCGCTCCCGCGCGCGATGCCTCCTTACGCGCTCTCCCGCGCATTGCTCCCCTGCGCACTCCCGTGTGCCGCCTCCTTGCACGCTCTCGCGCGCATTTCTCCCCCGCGCGCTCCCGCGTGCCGCCTCCTTGCACGCTCTTACGCGCATTTCTCCCTTTTGCGCTTATTCATGTCGCCTCCTTGCGCGCACTCGCGCACATTTCTCCCTTGCACGCTCCCGCGCGCGCTGCCTCCTTGCGCGCTCTCGCACGCATTTCTCCCTTGCGCGCTCCCGCGCGCGCTGCGTCCTTGCACGTTCTCGCGCGCATTTCTCCCTTGCGCGCTCCCGCGCGCGCTGCCTTCTTGCGCGCTCTCCCGCGCATTTCTCCCTTGCGCGCTCCCGCGAGCGCCGCCTCCATGCGCGCTCTCGCGCGCATTTCTCCCATGCGCGCTCCCGCGTGCGCCACCTCTCACTCGCTCATTCTTACGCCTGTCACTCCCCTGCACGCCCATACGTGCTATCACACACGTTGCTCCCTTACACGGGTCTCTTCCCCCAGCGCTTCACGCACCCTTCTCCAACAAGCGCCCAGCGCGCTCTCCTCTGGCAAGCGCCCTACGCGTTATCCTCCAGCAAACTCACAGCGCGCTCTTTGCCAAAAAGTGTATCACGCGCTCCAGAACAAGCACTTCATCTACCGATAAGACAACCAAACCACGCTTCTCCAAAAGACAATCAGAGACAAGAAGCGGAAGGTAAAACATGTTAAGCATGCCTCCGAGCCTCAAAGCTCCAGACATCAGAACGTGTACATCAAGCTGCTCTCGCCTTCAGGAATTATTAGAAGACTCCAGAATACAATGAGCGCATCACTCCCCGCAACACTCAAAGAAATAATTAGCCCTGTGAGTGGTGGTATGTCACCCTCCAGGCTCTCTCTCTCCCCAATATTTGTAACGAGAGGCGCCCGGTCGCCCTCGAGTTCTTGAAAAAGTCTTGTAACAACACTCAAATCTAGTGGAGGTTTGGTCAGCACAGATCCGACCACGTGGTTTTTCATTTTTTTCCGAGGTTTTTCACGTCAAAAAATTATTGTGTCAACTCTTTATTTTCATTGGCTGTGTGTACGCTCGACCGTTCCGAAAGCTAAGACGGTCCAAGAATCCCGGTCCGACAGAGACGTCGAATTTGTCCGCAACAAAAAAGATACTTGGCATGACCACCAGGACGAATATAGTAATGCATGCTCTTTTTAAACCCCCCAAAATTTCAAAGCTCGATCCACCAGTAAGGAGGCCAAAGGCAACAGCTAATTATGCATAAGGATCCAGGTCGGTATATTTGTAAAAAAAACAGCGGAGTAAAGCTAATTAGGATTGACAGCTCGTACTGTATAAGGATCATTAAGAAACTGAGAATAAGGATCCAGGTCGGTATATTTGTAAAAAAAAACAGCCGAGTAAAGCTAATTAGGATTGATGTTAGAACAAGACTAAAAGATAGAGCACAACAATATGTGGAAGAAAACTTTTCATTTCTTAATTGATACAATTCAACACAATACAACTCCATTATATAGCTGGAGATATACTAAGAAACACCCAAACAATTAACACCTAATTAAATCATAACTCCTAAACCATTTAAGGGAAATAAACTCCAAAAAACTGCCGCAACATTAAGGCCCATGAAAACAAAGTAACGGTAAAAAACAGTCCAGATAATTAAAAACTAATTATTAACATTCAACCCCTAATTAGTTTGTCCTTCACGTCACGCACTCGAAGTCGCTCCCGCATTTCAACGAACTTGTTCCTTGCGAGTGCCTTAGTGAATATGTCAGCAAGCTGGTCGTTAGTATGTACATACTCGACCTCGATCATCCCACGCTCCACGCAGTCCCGAATGTAGTGGTAACGAGTATCAATGTGCTTTGACCGATCATGATACACGGGGTTCTTGGTTAGTGCAATCGCCGACTTGTTGTCAACAAAGAGAGTTGCTTTGCACCTGATCCGCTTCCGAATATCATCGAGTAGGTTGAGTAACCATACTCCTTGATGTGCCGCAATTGAAGCTGATATATATTCGGCCTCGCAAGAAGATAATGCTACAACCCGTTGCTTCTGCGACATCCAAGTGATGATGTTCTGGCATAGGAAGTATGCAACTCCCGTAGTGCTCTTCCTATCATCAATGCTCCCTCCATGATCACTATCGCAGTAGCCAACTAGCTTCGTTCCTCCACGAAGATTCCCCTCATAAGAAAGACCAAACCCGCTTGTACCTTTCAGATACCGCAAAATCTGCTTCACCACCGCAAAATGCTGGGTATTGGGCTTCTCCATGAACCTGCTTGCTATCCCAACGGCATATGCAATATCCGGACGCGTATTCACCAAATATCTCAAGCATCCTATTGCGCTCCGATACTTCGTAGGATCCACCAAAGGATAATAGCCCGTCTTGCTCAATTTGATCCTTGGTTCCATCGGAACTTGAGATCTATTGCAGTCTCTCATCCCAAATTTCTCAAGAATTTTTAATGTGTACGAAGACTGAGAAAGGGTGATTACCTGAGGTGTTTGAGATACCTCTATCCCCAAGTAATAGGTGAGCAATCCGAGATCGCTCATACGGAACAACTCCTTCATCTGAGCTTTGAACTTGTTTATTTCCACGCCGCTTGATCCGGTGATGATGAGATCATCCACATAGACTCCAACCAGTAAGATTGAATCTCCCACAACTCGCTTGTAAACAGCATGCTCAGTCGAACTCCTCTCAAAACCCCATGAGGATAGGCTTTGGTCCAGCTTGAAGTTCCAAGCCCGCGGGGCTTGGCGAAGGCCATACAACGCCTTCTTGAGCTTTAGCACCTTGTGATCTTCTCCAGCTATGACAAAACCGGGAGGTTGAGAGACGTATACCTCTTCGACTAGATCCCCATTAAGGAATGCCGATTTGACGTCCATGTGGTGGATGTCCCATCCTTCCTCCGCTGCCAAAGCAGTGAGCAAACGGACCGTCTCCAATCTCGCCACGGGTGCGAAAACCTCGTCGAAGTCAACCCCATGTCGCTGCACATACCCCTTCGCCACAAGACGAGCTTTATGTTTCACGATGTTTCCCTCCGGGTCCCGCTTTGTCTTGAAAACCCACTTGAGTCCAATGGATTTTTGACCGTTCGGGAGGGTGGTGATCTCCCAAGTATCATTGTCCCAGATGGAATTTAGTTCCTCCTCCATAGCTCGTTTCCAACTTAGATCGTCTTTAGCTTCCTCATAAGTTGTTGGCTCTCCTGCAGCGAAGAAACAGAGTCCAGCCTCCTGTTGCAATTCTATTTCTTCAGTTTTGTCGTAGATCTCCTCAAGGGACCGGAACCGAGTCGGACCGCTGGAGCCCGACGTTGCCTCGACGGTGGGGGAGGCACTGGCCGCGGGTGAGCCGCGGTGGAGAGGAGTGCAGGTCGCGGGGGAGCTGTAGGCAGCGGATGACCTGCTGGCTGCGCTGCTGGCAGCGGGCGACTTGCTGGCTGCGCTGCTGGCATCGAGCGAGTTGCTGGCAGCGGGCGACCCGCTGGCTGCGCTGCTGGCAGCGGGCGACCCGCTGGCTGCGCTGCTGGCAGCGGGCGAGGCGCTGGCCTGCGGGTGAGCCTCGGTGGATGGATGGCGACCCGTCGCCGGTGGGGGTGGCTGGTACGAGTGTCGCGAGAGGAACTGCTGCCCCTTCTATTGTCAAAAACTGATCGTAGCCAGAGGGCATTTCTCCATCTTTCTCTTCCCAGTCCCACTTTGCCTCTTCATGAAAGACAACATCACGGCTGATCACGAGCTTGCCCGTCTCTGGATTGAACAACCTGTACGCCTTAGAACCCGCCTCGTAGCCGATGAGTACCATCTTGGTGCCCCGATCTTCTAGCTTTGCAAGATTAGGCTTTGTTGTCTTCGCGTACGCAAGGCAACAGAAAGTGCGAAGGTAGTGCACTTTTGGTTTCCTTCCGTAGAACGCCTCGTAAGGCGTCTTCCCAACAACACTATGAGTAGCCGCCTGGTTAAGAAGATGCACCGCGGTTGCTAATGCTTCTCACCAAAACTTTGTCGGTACGGTTTTGCACTTTAGAAGACTCTGAACCATCCCCATGACTGTTTGATTGCGGCGCTCCACCACGCCGTTTTGTTGCAGAGAATAAGGGGCTGTGAGAAATCGTTTGATCCCGACTTCCTCACAATAGGTATCAAACCCCTTGGAGGTGAACTCCCCACCTCGATCGCTACGGAACCCCTCACTTTGAACTCCGTTTCCATCTCCGCTCGCGCCTTTAGCCTCTTGAAAGCATTCAAGGCTTCGTCTTTGGACTTTAATAATTCCACCCACATGAACCTGCTATGATCATCCACTAGCACGAAAAAATAATTTTTACCTCCCGGGGTGGCCGGATTGATGGGTCCGCATAAATCTCCATGTACCAGTTGGAGAGGCTTTGTTGCACGATCCGCCGCAACACTTGGAAAAGGTAATCGCCTTTGCTTCGCCACCAAGCACCCGTCGCAAAGTTCTTGTGAGTGCTCAATGGAGGGCATTCCCTCCACCATCTTGAAACGCCCCATGTCATGAAGTGCCCGAAAGTTAAGATGTCCCCATCTAGCGTGCCATAGCCACGCCTCGTCTTTGTATTGCTCCGCTAGCAAGGCCACCGGAGCATCCGTCTTCATATTTAGGATGTAGAGACGATTCTTGGACCTCTCCACCTTCGCCAAGAGACGCCTCTCTTGATCGAATAGACACAAGAATCCATCCTCCATGACGATCTTGCATCCGTTCTCCTCCAATTGTCCCAAACTCGCAATGTTTGTGCGAAGTTTCGGGATGTAGTAGATGTTGGTAAACACTTTGTGCTACTCCTTTTGGTCTTTGAGGAAGACTGCTCCCCGACCACATATCTCCACCGAGGAGCCATCGCCAAACTTCACCTTGCCTCTCACCGTCTCATCTAGCGAGGAAAAGAAATCCTTGCAACCCGTCATATGGTTGCTAGCCCCCGTATCAAGGTACCGATCCGATTTCTCCACGTCGCCGGGAAAAATGTCCGGTTGTACATTTTCTTCATTAAGGAGAAAATTAGAACATACCATTTTCGGGTGATCTTCTTCGCCTTCCGCCAATAAAAGAGCTGGTTCAATATCCTCGAAGGCTTCGGTCATGTGCGCTTTCTCCTCGTTGTCCTTCTTCTTCGAGCGGCACTCCGAGGCATAGTGGCCCATCTTGTGGCAACAGAAGCACTCAATTTTTGACTTATTTTTAACACCGTCGTTGCGATCTTGACCTTCGCGTCGATCGTTGTTACGATGTTGTCCGCCGCGCCCTCGTCCACGGTCGCGGCCTCCACGGCCTCCGGTTTGGTGTCCTCCACCATTATATGGCTTCTTGTCACGAGCCATAAACTCTCTCATCATCAAGAGGAGTTTTTCCCCGTCTTTGTTGGTAGCCCCACCAACACGCTCTTCATGAGTCTTGAGACGGCCGACAACCTCCTCCACGGTCATTGTCGTGAAGTCGCCAAATTGCTCTATCGTCGAAGCAATCTGGGCGAACTTTGATGGGACGGATCGCAAGAACTTCTTCACAACCGCAACCTCCGCTACCTTTCCTCCCAACGCCCTTTGCATGTTGACGTTTGTGGTAAGCTTCATTGTGAAATCATCTATTGAATCTGTCTTCTTCATGCGAAGCATCTCAAACTCCGTTTGCAGAGTTTGGATCTTTGCATCCTTGACGCGGTCCGCGCCTTGGTACATGATCATAAGCATGTCCCATACATCCTTCGCAGTTTTCTTCTCCGCAACCATCTGCAGAACGTCATCTGGAAGTGCTTGTTGGATGGCCGAAAAAGCTATTTTGTTCTTTTTTGCATCCACTTTCGTCGTTGGATCGATTGGTTCCACCGCCTCCAACGCATCTTGAACATCGAGGATCCCCCTCATTCTGATACCAGATGCCGTAGTTGCTCCTCGTGAGCACCGGGTATTTGAGCACATCTTTCTTCAAAGATGTCGCCATCGATCTCCTCCCGAGAACGATGGTCTGTGGCAGCGATGTCTAGCTCTGATACCAGATGTTAGAACAAGACTAAAAGATAGAGCACAACAATATGTGGAAGAAAACTTTTCATTTCTTAATTGATACAATTCAACACAATACAACTCCATTATATAGCTGGAGATATACTAAGAAACACGCAAACAATTAACACCTAATTAAATCATAACTCCTAAACCATTTAAGGGAAATAAACTCCAAAAAACTGCCGCAACATTAAGACCCATGAAAACAAAATAACGGTAAAAAACAGTCCAGATAATTAAAAACTAATTATTAACAATTGACAGCTCGTACTGTCTTGTCTAAGTCAAAGTAATCCAAGAATCAAGAAGAAGAAGAATACCAGTGGCTAGAAAAAAATGTAAAGATCGGAAGGTCTTCATCACGGAGTTGTGACTCGTGAATAATCCCGTCAAAGCCCCACTGGTTCTCTTGGCCGATACTGCCAGAACTTTTGATTGTTGCCTCAAGTCTTGCTCAACATCTCCAGCAACAGGTTCTCTCGGCCGACTGCGCCAGAGCTTAACAATATTCACTGTCTCCAGATCTTGGACATTACAAGGAACAATTTCTTGGGGGAGTTTCTGGCGCCAACACAGCCTAGGCGAGTGAGTTCTGTTCCTACGCTGCTATTAGAGAGCCAAAATATTCACTATTGGAGTTAATTTTGACTTTTTAGGGCTGTCAATATCGATTCATGGGCTTCCAATGTAAATGTCTTAAAATTAAGGGCGTTTATATTGGCAGCCCAGCTTTGGATATTGGCAGCCCAGCAAAATAATAAAAACATACATAATATGACAGCTAATAGCAGCCCAAAATGCGGAACATGCGTATTTTGAAAACAGGTCTAATATATGATATTTTTAGAAAACATGTTCAACATGAAAGTTGTAGATCTCGACGAGATCTACAACTTTCATGTTGAATACTTTTTCTAAAAAATATAATATAATAGACATATTTTCAAAAGGCGCGGAATCCGGGCGGGTTCCGCGCCTTTTGAAAATAGACGTACTATATGACATTTTTAGAAAACGTCTTCTACAACCGAGATCTACAACTTTCATGTTGAACACTTTTTCTAAAAAATGTCTATTTAAAAATTTATTTTTTGGCTGTCAGTATTCATCGGACTGTCAATAGTCATATTTTAGGCTGTCATTATCTTTGAGCTGTCAATATTCATATAGGAGCTGCCAATATAAACACCCTAAATTATTAATTATTGAGACCTCCACTGTGAGTTTTCATAATTATAGGTACCTCCCCTTTATGTTTCAATATTATAACCAGAGCTTAACAATATTCACTGTCTCCAGATCTTGGACATTACAAGGAACAATTTCTCGGGGAGTTTCTGGCGCCAACAGAGCCTAGGCGAGTGAGTTCTGTTCCTACGCTGCTATTAGAGAGCCAAAATATTGACTATTGGAGTTAATTTTGACTTTTTTAGGGCTGGCAATATCGATTCATGGGCATCCAATGTAAATGTCATAAAATTAAGGGTGTTTATGTTGGCAGCCCAGCTTTGGATATTGGCAGCCCAGCAAAATAATAAAAACATACATAATATGACTGCTAATAGCAGCCCAAAATGCGGAACATGCGTATTTTGAAAACAGGTCTAATATATGATATTTTTAGAAAAAGTGTTCAACATGAAAGTTGTAGATCTCGACGAGATCTACAACTTTCATGTTGAACACTTTTTATAAAAATATAATATAATAGGCATATTTTCAAAAGGCGCGGAATCCGAGCGGGTTCCGCGCCTTTTGAAAATAGACGTACGATATGACATTTTTAGAAAACGTGTTCTACAACCGAGATCTACAACTTTCATGCTGAACACTTTTTCTAAAAAATGACTATTTAAAAATTTATTTTTTGGCTGCCAGTATCCATCGGGCTGCCAATAGTCATATTTTAAGCTGTCATTATCTTTGGGCTGCCAATATTCATATAGGAGTTGCCAATATAAACACCCTAAATTATTAATTATTGAGACCTCCATTGTGAGTTTTCATAATTACAGGTACCTCCCCTTTATGTTTCAATATTATAACCCCCCCCCCCCCCCCCCCCCCAAAATTGTCGCATTTACAATTGCACCATTTCACCCAAAACTTTAGGCAAATGTTGTAAATATCCTCACTCTAAATCAGCCGAAGTTTAGTTTCCGGCATTTCCTCCTTCGCCGATCCCGCTCTGCCCTAATTCCGCGACTGGGCCTTGGTGACAGCGCCACAGCAGCGCAAATCGCCTTTTGGAGTTGGAGGATTGCTCGATCCGCTTCCTCTTCTACGATTGTGGCTCCCTCTTCGTATTCGATAGCGTCACAACGACAAGTGGATCTTCTTCGGTGTGCGGGTCTTCTTCGGCGAGCCGGTCTGTATTTGGGAACTAGAAGTGTTGTTCTAGTTGGCTGATTGTCATGTTTATACATTAAATCATTTGTATTTATAGGGCTATTTAGGGTTTAAGGGGTCGTTTTAGTGTGAGGGGATATTGTAGTTCACTGATTCTCCATATCCTACATATATATCTTTATTATATAATACAATATGCATATTTGGATCACACCATGAAACTCATCTGGACCGTCCGATCAAGCTCCATCAAACACGGGCCATTGGATTCAATACATGATGCCTGCCTATATCCAAATCCAGCTTTAAAACACTGTTCACCTTCATAATTTTCCCGATACCATCTTGCAGCTCCAGCCCCCCCCCCCCCCCCCCGGCGTCACCTCCGCCGCCGCCGGCAGAGCCGCCGGAGGCCTGCCCGGCGCCCACCAGCGGGTTCGCCGGCCTCCGGCGAACCCGCCGGGGGTTGTCCGGCCTCCGGCGAACCCGCCGGGGTTGTCCGGTGGCGAGCGGGCAGGGCCACCGCCGGCGGTGGCCCTGCCCGCTCCCCGCCGGACAACCCCCGGCGGGTTCGCCGGAGGCCGGCGAACCCGCCGGTGGGCGCCGGGCAGGCCGCTGGCGGCTTCGCCGGCGGCGGCGGGCGGAAGCGGCGCTGCCCGTGCGGTTTAATTTTTTTTTCCGATTTTTTATTTTTTTATATATTTAAATAATTTTTATTATTAATAAATTATTAAATCATTATTAAATAATTATTTTAAAAATCAGAAAATTAAAATTTAAAATTAATAAATAATTTTAAAATTATATGCCGGGCGGGCGAAGCCCGCCGGGGGCGCGAGTGAAGCCCACCGGAATGACAAGCGGGCGAAGCCCGCTTGGTTGCGGGCAAAGCCCGCAGCGACGCATCGAGAACGTGTGTGTGTATATATATATATATGTACTATATTAAAAGAAGTATCATTTTAGGTTCCGCGGCAAGGTAAAAAAGACATCAGACAAATCTAAATCGTTCGATCTATCAGATCTGGACTGCAAATAAAATTTTCCCATAAAATCACTCCTCCTTCTCTCTCCTCAAGCCCTACACCAGCAAAATCCCGCCCCATGTTTTTTTGCCCAGCCCCGCGGTCCCCCCTTTCCACTGCCGTCGGCGGCTCCGGCTGCCACCGGCGGCCCCCCGCGGGTTCGCCGGTCAATTTTATATTTTAATGACTTGACATATATTATAATCTATTTTAAAAAATCAAACTACAATATCCATTCCAGTAATTACACTATCAAAAACATAGAAGTAATGTTGAAAATTCATTTAAATTCAAAACGTTTTTAGTAAAGCTCCTATATCTACTATGGTAGGTTGTCATTAGGCATGTCAACGGTATATTCAATGAAGGTTGTCATTAGATATATCGGTGATATTTTCGAGAAATTGACATTAAACCAATCAATTTATTAAAACCAAGTACAATCAATGCCTCGGAGCAATAACAGGCAAAACTAGACAAGGGGCAAAACATAATGCGCCCAACTGAACAACGAAGCATAAAACAATAAGTATATATGTGCCGCTACTCGTCCTCAGCATCTGAGTCGAAGCGCTCATCCTCAGAAACATCTGCAAAGCTGAAACATGATGTGTTGCATCCCAGGCTCTTGCCAACAAAACAAAAAGCCTTTGAAACACCGCGTTGGAGCGCCAACTCGCGTATGTCATCCATCTGGGGCTCCACCTCCTTGGACCAAATCTCGTCGCGAACCTCCTCCGCAATCAAGCTACGATCTCGCATGTAGTCCAGAGAGTCCAGTTATTCTGCAAGCCCTGCGGCCTTCAGCTCTGACGCATGGCTGTTAGAAGACAGCGTCTCTACTTGGGCCTTCGCTTCCCGTAGCTGAGTATCGAGGCCAGAGACCTCATCCCGAGCCGCCTGCAAATCGGTCTCCAAGCCCAAGGTCTCCTCCTTCGAGTGCTTCAACATCTGGGTGGTCCTCTCCATCAGAGTCTTCTCCACTTCCAAAGCCGCGCGTGCATCCTCTAGCTCGGACTTCAGCTCTGAATCGACCCGGCGGAACCGCGCGATGTGTAACAACCCCATCCGTTCATATGGTATATTCTAGAAGGTCCGGCCGGGGCCCCACAGTATATATCACAAAACAAGCGGTGAAGGTACAGGATGATACCAGAGTAGCGCATCGCACCTATCACACATCATTCTAGCGGAAGCCTAGACTACAACTTGAACTCCTCATGAATGTTCAAACATAAAACTCCACATTGTATACCATATAGGAATGTCTTACAACAAGTCAAAAGAGTTGGCCTTATGGCCTTACATATCTTTCAAACAGTGGCCTATACAAAATGGCGCGCAGGCCGGCCACAATAAAAGGAAACACACAACAACACAGATAGCCTTCGAGGGCTAGCAGCAGTAGCAGCAACAGAAGCAGGAACATCAACCTCTATGCGTCCCGCTCGGCTCTCCAGCACCTGTACAGGGACAATCCACCCAACGGTGGCAAACAAGAGCAACGGTCAGCGTTCAGCTGACCAAATTATAACGACCCTACCCCTTCTCTCGGGGCAGCGGTACTTCCCTGCAAGCATAGCAAATCACAAGGATGGCAATATATATATATCATCAAAATGTGCTTTCACGCACACAAGCCATCACAACCGTTCGCCACCCGGCCCAACGGTCTGTGCACTAAGGGCACATTCTTGGTGTTCTGGCAAATCTCTTGCCCACCACCGTATTAGGGTCACAACCCAACGACAAATCTCTTGAGCATTTACTCCATGGCGTGCAGCCGGAGTTAGTCTTCCTACACCGGGATGGCCCGTAGCCCCCCATTGTGTCATGGCGCGCAGGCCGAAGACTCTTGCTATGCGCTCCAACAGACCGCACCTTTTGGTCTCACGTCGGACGGACATAGCGCAGGTCGGATCCTCCACCCCCCGTTGCTCAAATCGCCTTGCCTTCTTCGAGTACAGCGTACTCATGGCTATATCAAAGGCGCGGGTCGGTCTCACCAATCCTGTTCTTGGCATTCAAGCCTGGACATATCTCGATACCCATTTCCTTAGCACAACAGCGGGTCTTTCCTGGGCCTCCCAGTACTTCCTGTGACGATCTTCACAGGTGGACACCGCACAAGCACAAATGTCAGGGGTCTTTCCTGGCTATCATGCCAGTACTTCCTGTTACTCGCTTCACAGGTAGACACCCTACGACATGAAGCATCACAAAGGCATTTCCTGGTCACACCAGTACTTCCTGTGCCTCAATCACAGGTTGAACCCAAAAACATCACATGGCTATTTTTCCTGGGCTACCACCCCAGTACTTCCTGCTACTTCTTTTCGCAGGTATAACCCGTAGACTCCTTAACCTACACGTTATCACGGAGTCTTCTCCGGTTCGTATGCAACATCACCAATCCAGACCAACCTGTCCAGATGGGCTTCAGACAGCATGCCTATTCCGTACTCCATTTCCGGATCTATATGCTAACAAAGGGGATTTCAAGCATCCACCCAAAGATTTCCAATATCAGCCACTTCTTGGTGGGAGAAATAACAAAGCTATGCCAAAAAGAAGCCTTCACATGGCTAGGAAGAAAAGTCATTACCCTTGACGACCGCTTGGGTTCCATGACCACAAAGCTTGCTTGCAAGACTCGCAAGATCGTTTCCTCCGCAACGCCGACTTCGGATTTCTCGTCGGTAACCAGCAGCACCACCAGCAGCTGCCCCCTTTCCTTCTTCCTCCTCCTTTCTCTCTCTCTTTCTCTCTTAACTTGAAGAAAGATCAAGGCCAAAACAAATGAGAATCACTTCTCAGTTTTCGGCCTTTAGGAAAAAGAGAAAGAAGCTTCAGCCCTTGGATCCCAGCTGAAGGAATGGACGGCCACGATTTTGCCAAAAACACAGATTTTGACCCGACACGGCCTCGGATACGGCCGTGTGCCAGGCCGTGTGCCAGGCCGTGTGCCTCAAGCGGTGGTCAACCGACTTATCCAAACCAGTGACACGCCCATGGGACACGCCCGTGTCATGGGCCGTGTCACCAACACGCCTTCGAACACGCCCGTGTCTGTGGTCGTGTACCTGGGCGAAAAAAATCCCAAATCATCCCGAGACTTCACACGGCCTGTGACACGCCCGTGTCCCAGGCCGTGTGCCCTGACACGGCACAAAGACATGCCCTGTCGAAATCCTTCGGCGGGCTGAGTTCGTCGACCCGATTTGACACGCCCTGTGACACGCCCGTGTCACAGGCCGTGTTCAACATCTCGATACTCGACACTCCCGTCTCGACACTCGACGATCGTCGAGTAACAGTCGTCGAGCATACGATACGGTCTTGGACACGCCCGTGTCCTGGGCCGTGTGCCCCCTCTCGACACATCGTCGAGCGAAAAATCGTCGAGACAAAGCCCGATCGTCGACATACCTCGACACGCCCTGCGACACGCCCGTGTCGCAGGCCGTGTCAGCTGACACGCCCTGGGACACGCCCGTGTCCCAGGCCGTGTCACCCAAAAATTTCCTGTTTCAGAAATTTGGGCTGTTACAATCCTCCCCTCCTACAGGAAATTTCGTCCTCGAAATTCAGACACAGGAAGGCAACAGTAAACAGCAAGAAATATGTTACAACATACAAAATTTTATGTTACAACATCTGTTCTAGAGATTACGCAAAAACAGCTCAGGGAACTCTTCGCGCATGGTTTGCTCTCGCTCTCATGACAGTTCTTCACGGCCACAATTGTCCCACCGGACTTTCACCATGCCGACCGTCTTGTTCCGCAACTGTTTCTCGGCTCGATCTTCGATCTGAATGGGTCTAACTTTCGTTGTTAGCCCATACTCTACCGGCACACGATCATCCGCGATCACTTGAGCTGGATCTTTCACGGCCTTCCGAAGCACCGAGATGTGAAATACATCATGTAATCCACCCAAGTCTGCCGACAGAGCTAGCCGATAAGCCGCTTCGCCAACTCGCTCAACCACTTCAAAAGGACCCAAATATGTTGGACTCAACTTTTTCAATCGTCGAATCCTGGAGACACCTTTGAATGGCTTGATCTTCAAGTAGACCCAATCGCCAACCGCAAATTCCACGTTCCGGTGCTTGGCGTTGTAGTATTTTGCTTGTCGATCTTGAGCAATAAGCCATCGTTCTCGAATCGCCCGTATGGTTGAGTTTGCTTCCTCAACCTCTGTTGGTTTAACAACCCGAGCTTCACCCGCTTCTACCCAAGCCAAGGGAGTACGACACTTCCTTCCATATAGAGCTTCATATGGTGCCATCCCAATGCTCGCCTGGTAGCTGTTATTATATGCAAACTCGACCATATAGAGATGATCTTCCCATCTCTTTCCGAAGTCAAGGGCGCACATTCGGAGCATGTCCTCCATTGTTCTGTTGGTACGTTCAGTTTGACCATCCGTTTGGGGATGAAAGGCCGTACTGAAAGTCAACTTCGTGCCCAACAGTCGGTGAACTAGCCTCCAACCATTTGACGTGAATCGCCCATCTCGATCACTTACGATGCTCCGAGGAACACCGTGAAGCCGCACAATCTGATCAACATATAACTTTGCCAAACTGTCAACTGAATATTCCCGCCTGTTCGGGAGAAAATGTGCCACTTTAGTTAGCCGGTCAACAATCACCCAAATGGAATCATTTCCTCGTTGCGATCTTGGCAACCCGTGCACAAAATCCATGGAAATATCATCAAATTTTCATTCTGGGATTGGCAGTGACTTTAGATAACCGCCCGGCTTTTGGCATTCCGCCTTCACCATCGCACATGTTTGACATTTGGCTACATAAAGGGCAACATCTTTCTTGAGCCCTGGCCACCAGAAAAGCTTCTTCATATCGTTGAACATCTTTGTGCTCCCGGGGTGAATGGAATACTTTGTAAAATGCGCTTCATACATCAGTTCTTCCCTCAAATTCCCCACATTCGGGACGCACAAACGACCCTCTTTTCGCAAAAGCCCGTCAATCCAGATGAATTTGCCCTCTGGTCCTTCATTCACATAGCGTAAGAGATCTTCATCCAACTCCGTTTCACGTCGAACTCGGTCCGCCAGGTCACATTGCACCTCGATCCAGTTCAAACATGCAGTGGCAGTGGAATTCTTGTCAACACAATAGATCTCTAACGCCTCCAACTCCTGGATAAGGCGTTTATCATGCCTTTGTATCCAATTTGCTCTAGCCGGAATCCGCCGACTCAAGGCATCCGCGACAACATTCCCCTTCCCGGGCATATAGTGAATCTCGAAAGTGTAGTCCCCAAGGAACTCCAACCACCTTCGTTGTCGCATGTTCAAGTCTTTCTGCTCCAAAAGATACTTTAGGCTCTTATGATCGGTATAGATCTCCACCTTCACTCCATAAAGGTAGTGTCGCCACAACTTGAGTGCAAAAATCACCGCCGCTAGTTCCAAATCATGGACGGGATAATTTCGCTCGTGCACCTTTAGTTGGCGTGAGCCATAAGCAATCACCTTTCCGCTCTACAGAAGAACGCAGCCTAAGCCGCTCCCTGAGGCATCACTATAAATTACAAATCCGTCGGTTCCACGTGGCGAAGACAACACCGGCGCCGTGGTCAACCGAATCTTCAGCTCTTCAAAAGCTCGTGCGCACTCTGGCGTCCAAACGAACTTCTGATCTTTTCGCGTTAGTGTGGTTAGCGGCAAAGCGATCCGCGAGAAGTTTTCCACAAATCTTCTATAGTAGTCCGCAAGTCCAAGGAAACTCCTGACCTCGGCCACGGAAGACAACATTGGCCACTCATGTATGACTCTTATCTTCGCTGGATCTACTGCAATGCCCGCGCCACTCACCACATGACCCAAAAATGCCACTGACGATAGCCAAAACTCGCACTTCGAGAACTTGGCATAAAGCTGATTTTGCCTCAACGTGTTCAACACCAACCGCAAGTGAATCTCATGCTCGGCTTTGGACCTCGAGTACACCAGGATGTCATCAATGAACACTATCACAAATAGATCCAGGTACTCGCGAAAAATAAGGTGCATCAAATCCATAAACACCGAGGGTGCATTGCACAGTCCAAATGGCATGACTGTGAACTCATAGTGCCCATAACGCATTCCAAATGCGGTTTTGGGAATGTCACCTTCCCGAATTCGTAACTGGTAGTAACCAGACTTCAGGTCCAACTTCGAATAGACGGTCGATCCCACCAGCTGATCGAACAACTCATCAATCCGGGGTATCGGATACTTATTCTTCTCGGTCAGCTTATTCAGTTCACGGTAATCGATACACAACCGCAACCCACCGTCTTTTTTCTTTACAAAAAGCACAAGCGTGCTACAAGGTGACATACTTGGGCGTATATAACCTTGCTCCAACATTTCTTGGAGTTGAACCTTCAATTCAGCCATCTCTTTTGGCGCAACGCGATATGGCGAGCGGGCCACAGGTTTCGCACCTGACACCAACTCAATTGTGAAGTCAATCTCCCGCTGGGGTGGTAGCCCAGGGAGATCCGTGGGAAACACATCTGTAAATTCTGCCACAATCGGAACCTCGCACAAACTGGCCTTAGGCTCAACAGCCTGAATTAGTGCAAAGTAACACTCTGCATCCTTCCGAACAGCCTTGACTACCTGGAGTGCAGACATCAATGTCCCGCCCACTCCTCGCATACCCGCGAACTTTGTCTCATGTTCGGTATTCTGGCCCAACGTGATTTCTTTGGACTGGCAATCAATCATAGCATGCTGCTCCGCAAGCCAATCCATCCCAAAAATCACGTCGAATTCCGATATTGGCAAAACAAATGCAGTTAACCAAAAATCCCGACTTCCTAATTGAACCGCCACATCGCAAGCTTGATCCGCAAGCATCCAACAGCCATTCGGCAACACCACTCTGACGCTATCTGTCTTTGCACGACTGGGTGCCCAAGCCGCGTCATAAACTCACTAGACAGAAAAGAATGCGATGCACCTGTATCAAACAGTACTCGCGCCAGCGTGTCCCGAATCATAACAAAGCCTATGACAAACATGTCACACATACAAACCGCAAACATAGGGGTACTAAGCAAAGCCTACAACCAAAAGCATATGAAAAACTAAACTCATACCTGTGACCACGCCACTCTGCTTGATGGCCTCTTGCAGGCCAAGATTGTACACCCGGGGTTGCGCCTGCGAGGCAGAGGAATCCACCACCGCCTTTCCTTTTTCCGCATAAGATGCTCCCGCCTTCTTTTCACTCTTTGGCGGCATCCGACAATCGCGCGCAATATGCCCCATGCGGCCACAATTGAAGCAGACCCGAGTATCTGACTTGGAGGTAGCCCCTGACGTTGGTCCCGTTGCAACGGATGAAGGAGCTTGTCCACTAGGCTTGGACTTCTTGCCCCATCTCTTTTTATAAAATGGTTTCCTATATCGGGGCGCCTTCCACTCCTGTTGCGACACAGCCAAAGCTCTCTTCCCTTGCGCCCTTTTCATATCCTTTTCCAACGCGGTCGCGGTGTCAACCAACGCTTGGAAAGCTTGATTCACAGAACTTGACACAAGGAACCTCAGCTCGTCCCTCAGTCCTTCATAGAACCGATTAGTCTTCCTCTGTTCATCAGCAAATATAGAACCCGCATACCGCCCCAAGCGAGTAAATTCATGTAAATAGGCGTCAACACTGCCATCACCTTGTGTTAACCTTTGGAATTCATTTTCCATGGCTATCCGCTGAGCCGCAGGAAGGTGCTTCGCGAGGAAGAGCTCGGAGAATTCTTCCATGGATACTTGGGTTAACGGACGACCCGCCAAGTGATGCAACTCCATCTCATCCCACCATAACCGAGCTTCTCCTTCAAGCAAAAAGGTAACTAAGGTAACTTTCTGATGCTCCGCCGTTCCTATCGCTGTCGTCACTCGCTTGATGCACGATAGCCAATCCTCAGCCTGCGTCGGCGTTCCCGCTCCCGAGAACGTAGGCGGCTGGAAACTCATAAACCGCGTTAGCTGCTTCTCAGCCGCTCGAGGAGCCATAGCCACTACAGGTTCAGGCCTCGCCGCCACCTGTTCTGGCCTCACAGTCGCTTGCTCCTGCCTAAGGGGCTGGCCTTGGATCATGGTAAATAAGGCCTCCGCAACTAAACACACGTGTTCCGCAAACGATGGAGGAGTAGGCACCGCGGCTGGTGTCATACTTTCATCAGAACGCTGGGACTCAGACGGCCCAGCTCCACTTCGTGTCACCTAAGGTGGACAAGACACACACATTAGTGGTCGTACCCAAGCAATCAATACAAAATAGGAACACGCAGGTTCCTCAAACACACAAATATGCATTCCTATCATGGACATTCAGGAGTTCATTCGTAGACTTTGGTTTGCACAAACACGTGCTCGCCACCCCACAAAAAAGTCGGTCACGACTTCGAGAGGGAAAGACCAAGACAACTGATACCAAAAATGTAACAACCCCATCCGTTCATATGGTATATTCTAGAAGGTCCGGCCGGGGCCCCACAGTATATATCACAAAACAAGCGGTGAAGGTACAGGATGATACCAGAGTAGCGCATCGCACCTATCACACATCATTCTAGCGGAAGCCTAGACTACAACTTGAACTCCTCATGAATGTCCAAACATAAAACTCCACATTGTATACCATATAGGAATGTCTTACAACAAGTCAAAAGAGTTGGCCTTATGGCCTTACATATCTTTCAAACAGTGGCCTATACAAAATTGCGTGCAGGCCGGCCACAATAAAAGGAAACACACAACAACACAGATAGCCTTCGAGGGCTAGCAGCAGTAGTAGCAACAGCAGCAGGAACATCAACCTCTATTCGTCCCGCTCGGCTCTCCAGCACCTATACAGGGACAATCCACCCAACGGTGGCAAACAAGAGCAACGGTCAGCGTTCAGCTGACCAAATTATAACGACCCTACCCCTTCTCTCGGGGCAGCGGTACTTCCCTGCAAGCACAGCAAATCACAAGGATGGAAATATATATATATCATCAAAATGTGCTTTCACGCACACAAGCCATCACAACCGTTCGCCACCCGGCCCAACGGTCCGTGCACTCAGGGCACATTCTTGGTGTTCTGGCAAATCTCTTGCCCACCACCGTATTAGGGTCACAACCCAACGGTAAATCTCTTGAGCATTTACTCCATGGCGTGCAGCCGGAGTTAGTCTTCCTACACCGGGATGGCCCGTAGCCCCCCATTGTGTCATGGCGCGCAGGCCGAAGACTCTTGCTATGCGCTCCAACAGACCGCACCTTTTGGTCTCACGTCGGACGGACATAGCGCAGGTCGGATCCTCCACCCCCCGTTGCTCAAATCGCCTTGCCTTCTTCGAGTACAGCGTACTCATGGCTATATCAAAGGCGCGGGTCGGTCTCACCAATCCTGTTCTTGGCATTCAAGCCTGGGCATATCTCGATACCCATTTCCTTAGCACAACAGCGGGTATTTCCTGGGCCTCCCAGTACTTCCTGTGACGATCTTCACAGGTGGACACCGCACAAGCACAAATGTCAGGGGTCTTTCCTGGCTATCATGCCAGTACTTCCTGTTACTCGCTTCACAGGTAGACACCCTACGACATGAAGCATCACAAAGGCATTTCCTGGTCACACCAGTACTTCCTGTGCCTCAATCACAGGTTGGACCCAAAAACATCACATGGCTATTTTTCCTGGGCTACCACCCCAGTACTTCCTGCTACTCCTTTTCGCAGGTATAACCCGTAGACTCCTTAACCTACACGTTATCACGGAGTCTTCTCCGGTTCGTATACAACATCACCAATCCAGACCAACCTGTCCAGATGGGCTTCACACAACATGCCTATTCCGTACTCCATTTCCGGATCTATATGCTAACAAAAGGTGATTTCAAGCATCCACCCAAAGATTTCCAATATCAGCCACCTCTTGGTGGGGGAAATCACAAAGCTATGCCAAAAAAAAGCCTTCACATGGCTCGGAAGAAAAGTCGTTACCCTTGACGACCGCTTCGGTGCCATGACCACAAAGCTTGCTTGCAAGACTCACAAGAGCGTTTCCTCCGCAACGCCGGCTTCGGATTTCTCGTCGGTAACCAGCAGCACCACCAGCAGCAGCCCCCTTTCCTTCTTCCTCCTCCTTTCTCTCTCTCTTTCTCTCTTAACTTGAAGAAAGATCAAGGCCAAAACAAATGAGAATCACTTCTCAGTTTTCGGCCTTTAGGAAAAAGAGAAAGAAGCTTCAGCCCTTGGATCCCAGCTGAAGGAATGGACGGCCACGATTTTGCCAAAAACACAGATTTTGACCCGACACGGCCTCGGATACGGCCGTGTGCCAGGCCGTGTGCCAGGCCGTGTGCCTCAAGCGGTGGTCAACCGACTTATCCAAACTAGTGACACGCCTATGGGACACGCCCGTGTCATGGGCAGTGTCACCAACACGCCTTCGAACACGCCCGTGTCTGTGGCCGTGTACCTGGGCGAAAAAAATCTCAAATCATCCCGAGACTTCACACGGCCTGTGATACGCCCGTGTCCCAGGCCGTGTGCCCTGACACGGCACAAAGACACGCCCTGTCGAAATCCTTCGGCGGGCTGAGTTCGTCGACCCGATTTGACACGCCCTGTGACACGCCCGTGTCACAGGCCGTGTTCAACATCTCGATACTCGACACTCCCGTCTCGACACTCGACGATCGTCGAGTAACAGTCGTCGAGCATACGACACGGTCTTGGACATGCTCGTGTCCTGGGCCGTGTGCCCCCTCTCGACACATCGTCGAGCGAAAAATCGTCGAGACAAAGCCCGATCGTCGACATACCTCGATACGCCCTGCGACACGCCCGTATCGCAGGCCGTGTCAGCTGACACGCCCTGGGACACGCCCGTGTCCCAGGCCGTGTCACCCAAAAATTTCTTGTTTCAGAAATTTGGGCTGTTACACGATGTCCTGGTTGTGTTCCTCCCTCAAGGAGGCATGCAAGCTCGACGTCAACCGAAGCTTCTCCAGAAGGGCAAGGTACCCGTCCTTCAGACTCACGTAATGATCATTCCAGGTCACTGTAATCTGCGCCTGGGTCTCTATCTGCACAAAAGAAAAAAAACTAAAGTTAGCCTCTATCAGCAAGAAAAATAAGGGAAAAAGCCTTGGGTACAAGTCAAACCCTTACCGCATCACTCATCGCCCTCAAGAAAGAGGACATATGCGGAGCTACTGTACTAGCAGACACCTGAGGAACTGCGGAAGCAAGTATCTGCACATCAGGAGTCGAATCTTGACAAATACCAGAAGTTACCGCTGCCACCACCGTATCAAGGTCGCCAGGAGGGGCCGTCACCGCTTTTCTCTCGACCCCCTCCTTAAGAAGTCTCCGCTAGTCGAACTGAATCTGCCGAGATACCACTTTGCACCAACCACTTTTCCTCCACATAAACATAATTGTTGAAAAGATGGTTGGCCAGCTCGCGAGGCTCAGGAAATCCAAGTACCAAAGAGAAATCCTGCTCCTTCCCCCTCACACGACGGCAATGATCGGGAAGCGCATCCCCTATTTGGGTGAGGTCACTAATACAAATGAAAGAAAAACAATCACAAAGTAAAATAAATATATCTGGCAGAAAATTTAAATGATATCTAGCAGATATGTACATAACAAGCTTTGTGACAGATATAACAAATAAAGTTCAGAAATACAGAACTAAACAAAATGTCACTTGTTCTTCTTATGCTTTTCCTTGTCAGCTTTGTATTTCTTAGAGGGCTGTGTGAATTTGATTTCTCTGTTAGGATTGGATGTTTCTCTTTTAGACATTGTCTTGTCAGCAGCTCCAATAATATTTAGAGAAGTAGCTCTGGGTACCACAGCCTCTGGATGCAAGTTCATGTAAGCATCAACATTAAAAAATTTGTTAGCCTTTTCATGCCTTTTAAGTTCTTCTCTTCTATAGGATGACATGGTGGAGTATTGAGAGAGCTCTCTGCCTTCAGCCTTGGCTTTATTTATCATGGAGAGTCCCACTAGCTCTTGGAATCTGGTCATTCTTGCTATATTATCTTGTTCTAGATCTACAAATGGAACTGGAGGAGAATCTAGCCTTTTTGGACTTACAGCTTTTTCAGTTTCAGATATTTTTTGTTGAATGTCTTGTTGTTGTTGTTGCTGATGTCTGCTGCTGCCTGAGTATCTGTGATGACTGCTTCCATGTGATCTTGAGGATCTATCAGGTTGTCTTTGATATGTCTGAGCATATGAAGTAGATCTCTGAGAGATATGTCTAGAAGCACCAGCAGCTGGAGGAGGAGGACCTCTCCAGTTTCTTTGAGAAGGAGGAGGAGGAGAGTACCTTCTACTCTTCTTCCTAGCTTTCTGCTCATTCTTAGAAAGCCACATCCATACAGGCATCTCTGGATATGGAGTAATATTCTGTAGAATGGAGTATGGAGTATCATGAGTGGGATTTGGTTTGGGAGCAGCTTTAGGAACAACCTTTCTTTTCTTTATACCTTTCTTCTTTGCTTTAATATTATCAGAATCCTTAGAGTCATCATCATCATCTTCATCATCAGAATATCCTATAGGATTATCATATAACTCATCAATGGCCTTCAGAATATCTCTGGATATTTGTTTCTCAGCCTGAGGCTGGACTGGAGGTTCTGCAACATCAACTTCTGCTTCAGCAACAATTTCAGAAAGTAACTTATTCTCTTCTTCAATGTCAGCCATAATAATTTCATCTAGATCTGGAAGAGGACTGTCATCCATTTTATATGTGGGAGGTGAGATAGCCTTTGGAGAAGAACTGGTCTTGGGGGCTGATACTTTTGGAGACTCTACTACAGCAAAACTTGCCTTAAGTTGCTTAGCAACTATAGGGCTTATTGGAGCAGTATAAGGGACTATATCCCTGGAGTGATGATAAGAAAAACTAGGGAGAATATCTCTGTAAATAAAATGAAATAAATCTAGCAAAGAATCCAGATTAACTGTGGGATTTATAATATAATCACCAACAGTATTTATTTCTGCTATAACTGAATCAGTTATGTCTGTGTCAGAATCAATTAAACCAATTATTTCTGCTGGAATGGCTGCTTCTACTGAGTCATCTGACATCTCAGAATCTACTGCTGCTGTACAAGGGGGAACTAGAGCTTCTTCACAGAGCATCTCCCCCTGACTGGGTTCAGAGGGTCCTGAAGCCAGTCCTCCAGAAGAAGGGGCAGAAGACATAGCAGTAATTATGGAAGATAGAGAGGTGATGGAAGCAGAAAGAGGGGCAATAGCAGTAGATATAAGCTTCTCAAGTGTGGGAGAAATGAATGCAAGAATATCTTTAGTTATATCAGAAAAAATTAGAGATAGGGGTTCTGGAACAGAGGAGGAGTAAGGAGTGTGATGTCCACAGTTCGAACACACAGAGAATGCATTTGAGAAATCTATGTGGGTGTAGTCTAGAGCAGTAGAGAGAATGTCTGGAGTAGTAGAGGGAATGCCAGTGTGGATGACTGAAGGGATATCAACTGAAGGAATTTCAGTGGGAACTGTGGTTGTAGGTGGAGATGTGATTTCCTGAACTGGAGAATGATGAGGAGATTGTGAAGGAGACAGTAGATTGAAGGTGGGGGATGACATAAATGTGTCAGGATGTATGTCATTTAAATGAAGTGGAAGTGGAGATGGAGGTGGAGTGATGTGCTCAGTTGATGGAACTGGTGTTGGTGGATGTATTGGTGAGGCAGGTGGTTGTTGAGGAGGTGGTGAAGGAATGCTGGTAGAGGGAGGAATTTCTTCTAGAGGTGGAGGAGTGGCTGACACTGCCCTGGTGCTCTCAGAAGTCTAGGAAGAAGAGGAAGCCTTGGATGGCCTAGTGATTGTCCTCTCCCATCTGCCGAAAAGGGCAGAAGTAAGCCTCTTTGAGGCATTGATGAACACTGTCATGGATACCAGTAGTTCAGGAGCCTTTTCTTGAATTAATATTCCCAGATTCCTTCCAAAACACACTTCCTTTTTCATGTTCTTCTTCTTTATTAACTCAAACAAGAGTTTTCCCTAGTTTACCTGTTTATTTTCAACCAGAGCACCCATCACCAATAACTGGTTCCTGGTAATATAATCGTGGGCGGTATGTGTTTCCAGTAAAACTTTGCCAACTACATCGGCTAAGAACTTATACTCAAAAGATAAGTTTTTCTTTAGTAGTTTATTTGGGTTTTCTCCAGAATGACCCATCTTCATCAGCTTGTTATTATATTCATCACTATCCATTTCTATATCTTCGTTTCCATTCATCAAACCAAAAATCTCAATCAAAATGGCAGGGGAAAGAGAAATTGGGTTACCGGATATGGTCCCGGTCATGGTCTCTACGTCTGGTGTTGTGGAAGAGAATACTCATTCTCTAATTTCAGTCGATGCTATCTTTATTTTGTTGGTCATGAGGTTCTTTAGATTCTGCTCTTCAAATAGTTGCAGAATGTCTAAGAAAATCTGGTCTGAATGCTAGAAGGAATCGAAATAGATGTTAAAACCCATGTCGAACTCCATCGCTGCCAGGGAGTTTGCCGGAATCGCCATTAGTTCGCCTGCAAAAGAAAACATATAGATCAAGTGCAAGGGAACAGAAAGCGCGGGACGGAGCTCGAAGAAAACCTAGATATATGGTTTTCAGAATATGAAGCGGCAGACTCCGTCCGATGAAAAAATAAAAATTCTTTGATCTCGGGTTGACGAAATATTTTATTGACAAAAGAATTCATCGATCTCAGTCAGAAGAAGTGAAAACATTTTGTCGAGTTCAGTTCGACGAAAATTTTCTGAAGTAATGTCGTCGATCTCCGTTCGACGAAAAGAGCTTCACACATAGAGAGTTCGTCAATCTCAGTTCGACGAATTTCTCAAGAACTTTTCTCAGTTCGTCGATCTCCGTTCGACGAACGGTGGCAAATTCTTCGGCTGTAGACAGAAATTTAAATTAAAGCCTCTCCATTGTTCATACCTAGCTGATTTATAAAGAACAGATGATTCCTTTCATCCAAGGGTTTGGTGAAGATGTCTGCACTTTGCAAATCAGTGTAGATATAGACAAGCTTAGTTTTATTTTTGTCCACACACTCTCTGATAAAATGATGTCCGATGTCTATGTTCTTAGTTCTACTATAATGCACTAGATTTTGTGTAATAGAAATCGCACTTGTGTTATCACATAGTAAGATTGAATTATTTAAGTTGAAGCCATAATCTACGAGTTGGTTCTGAATCCACAGCATTTGGGAACAGTAACTGTCAGCTGCTATGTATTCTGCTTCAGCAGTTGAAGTAGTCACATATGACTACTTTTTGCAAAACCAAGACACTAGTATCATACCAAGGAACTGGCATGTCCCTGAGGTGCTTTTTCTGTCTACTCTACATTCAGCAAAGTCAATATCTGAGTATCCAGTTAACTCAAACTCTGACTCAGTTGGATACCAGAGTCCTAGACTAATACAACTCTTTATATATCTTAAAATCCTTTTTAAGAAAATAAGGTGAGATTCTTTAGGGTTCACTTGGAACCTAGCACAAAGACATGTAACAAACATTATGTCTGGTCTACTTGCTGTAAGATATAACAAGGACCCAACAATGACCCTATATAATTTCTGATCAACAGGTTTCCCATGTTCATCAGAATCAATTACAGCATTTGTAGCCATAGGTGTTTTCTTGGCTGAGGCATCTGACATCCCAAACTTTTTGATTAGCTCCTTAGCATACTTAGATTGGGATATGAAGATGCCATCATGTAGCTGCTTAATTTGGAGACCAAGGAAGTAGGAGAGCTCACCCATGCTACTCATTTAAAACTTTGAATGCATGAGGTCAGAGAACATCTTGCATAGTTTGGAATATGTAGACCCAAATATAATATCATCTACATATATTTGTACTAATAAGATTTGATCCTTATGGTGTCTAGTGAATAATGTCCTATCTACAATGCCCTTAAAAAATTTATGCTCTAGAAGAAAACTAGCTAAGGTTTCATACCAAGCTCTTGGAGCTTGCTTTAAACCATAAAAAGCTTTATGCAATTTAAAGACATAAGAGGGATGATTTGGAGAGAAAAAATAAGGTGGTTGCTCCACATAAACTTCTTCTTTAAGTTCACCATTCAAGAATGCACTCTTGACATCAATTTGTAATACCTTGAACTTTTTGTAGGCAGCATATGCAAGAAAGATTCTGATTGCTTCCAGCCTTGCAACAGGTACGTGCAAATGTCTGGTCATAGTCAATCCCTTCCTCTTGCCTATAGACTTGAGCAACCAGCCTTGCCTTGTTCCTTATTATAATACCTTGGGCATCTAGTTTGTTCCTAATTACCCATTTAGTTCCAATGACTGGGTATTCTTTTGGTCTTGGAACTAAATCCCAAACTCTGCATCTTCAAACTAGTTGAGCTCCTCTTGCATTGCAACAATCCATTGGGAATCTTGCTAATCATCTTTGATGGATTGTGGCTAAATTTGAGATATGAAGTAGGAATGCATCAAGTCTTGGTTGAGTTGATGCCTGATCTGCACACCAACTGAAATTTCTCCAATCACTTGAGATACAGGGTGATCTTAAGTGTGACCAATTCAGTAGATGGAGTTGGTTGAGTAACAACTTGGGGAAGTAATTCTTCTTGTGAAATTATAGTTGTTGTTGGTTCTACAATGATTTTAGTGTCTTCATCTTCACTGTATTCAGCAATTTGTGGAGAAGGATGACTAACAACCTCATTGGTGAGGGTTAATTCATTCAGCTTTTCAGATAAATGTGGTTCCTGCAAAAAGTTATTGGTAGAAATTTCTTTCTCCTTGTAAAACATGTTAGTTTCATCAAATGAAGCATGGATAGATTCTTCAATTTTCATGGTAGATTTATTATAGACCCTATAAACTTTGCTTACTTGGGAATATCCAAGAAAAATTCAAATTTCAGTCTTGGCTTCAAGTTTTTTAATGTGTTTATTATTATTATTGTGAATGTAACATAAGCAACCAAATATTTTGAAATAGTCTACTTTAGGTTTCTTCCCTTTAAGCAGCTCATAAGGATTCGTATTTTTAAGTTTGTGTATAAGACTTTTGTTCAGTACATAATTTGCTGTGCTCATATCCTTTGCCCAAAAGGATAGGGGCAAATGTGCATCTACAAGTAATGTGCCTGTGGATTCAGTTAGGGTTCTATTCTTCCTTTCAGGAACCCCATTTTGTTGAGGTGTTTTAGGAGCTGAGAAATAGTGCCTGATACCTTCCTTCTCACAGAACTCTTGCATAAGAAGAGACTCAAACTCAGTACCATGATCACTTCTGATCAATGCAACTGAAGTAGAGTACTCAATCTGTATGTTCTTGAGAAAATTTGTAAGAACTTTGAAGTTATCTGACTTAGATCTCAAAAAGAATACCCAAGTGAATTTAGATAAGTCATCTACAATCACTAAAGTATAAGATTTCCCTCCTAAACTTTGTACTGCAATAGGACCAAAAAGGTCCATATGTAGTAAGTACAATATTCTAGGTGAGTCACTTTTATTTACTGATTTAAAACTACTTTTAGTTTGCTTGCCTAATTGACAAGCCTTGCAAATGCTTTCCTTCTTGTAGGGGCAAGAAGTCAATCCTCTAACAAGGTTGTCCCGAGAGAGTTTAGCAATATTTTTCAAGTTAACATGACCTAATCTCCTATGTCAAAGGTCATTATTATTGCTAGTTTGATTAAATAAGCATATTTCAGATTTAGCTGACTGAAAGTTAACAATGTAAATGTTTCTTACTCTAGTGTCAGTCAATACTACATGGTAATCTAAATGAGTAATAATACAAAAAGTTTTCGTAAATGATACCTGAAATCTTTCATCACATAACTGGCTTATGGATATCAGGTTGTGCTTCAGTCCACTTACATAAGCTAAGTTGGCCACCCATTCATGACGAGCCTTCCCTGCCATCTGGTCGTTCCATCACAATCACGACTGTCTATTTCATAGGTAACCACCCACTAACCACCACGGTTAGTGGGAGAATATTATTGCTGCTCTAAACTATGCTTAAAATAATGTTATTGGTGGTTATGGTGTGCAGATAGCCTGTAACTGACGTAACCGCCTACTGGAGGCTATAAAAGGTCAAAGCTCTGCCAGATTTCTCCTACGAGCCGACGTCTCTCCACCAGAAATTCGTCTAAGACCATTGCGAAAAACAAGTCTCGTGAGCCGTTCAGAGAAGTCTCCTTGCACTCAACATCCCACAAGTCCTCATCAACATTACTTCGCACGTTCTGCGATCGTGATCAGTGTCCGCGCGTTGCCCAGGAGTGTTCGCCATCGCCGAAGAATACGAGCATCAAGCTTCACGTTAGGCGGCCTGTCACCCACCGAGCACGTGTGAACTCTCTCTCTCTCTCATCCCCAATTGTAACGAGTAGTGGCTTGTTGCCCTCGATTTTGCAACAGATTTGTTACCCGAAGCTCATAGTAGAGTTTGACCGACACATATCCGGTCATGTGATTTTTTATTCAGTTGAGAGGTTTTTCACGCTAAAATTATCATGTGCACTATCTTTTTAGTTCTGTGACTGTGTGCGCGTTTGAGCGCTTCGCAGACTAAGATGACCGAGTTTAGCTCAATCTGTCATGAGCATTGAGTTGACTGCAATACTTCATAAACATACATTTCACCCCATTCCGAAGGAAACTTTTTTTTTGTACGGGTAACATGTCATTATCTGATCTCCGGTGGCGTGCTTTAAGATCGTTAATCTATAAATCACCATGCTGGGCTGTCCGTACAGAAAAATTGCTCTTTCCCAGGGGACCCGTCCCCAATAATTTATGCTTTACTAAGCTCCATAGTTGAATCCTGATTTTTATTTAGACGGAGTGGTATGAAATTAGGAATATCTTTTATTTGGACGGACTGGTATCAAACTTCACAAAAAATAGAAATCTATTGAATACGATAGATATAGGAAATTAGGAATATCTTTTTGCTAAAGTGCAGTTCGATCGTGCACGCAATTCGCTCCATTGGGTTGACTTTTCATGCGTTCGGGTTAATGTTCTTCTCATTTTACTCGGAAATTTGTAGTCGGGTCCGGTTCTTAAATGGTATTTCATTTCATCTATTTTGTTCTAAGATTTTCACATTTTTTTCTTTTTTATTTATTTTCTTTTCTTCTTTCCGTTTAAAATTGGTCTTGAAACAGATTAGCAGTTCAGCCATGATTAATTTTAGAAGCCACATTGACCAGCGGAGGTTTTTTTGTTCCACTCATCTCGCAGCTCACCAATGGCACCAGGAAGAAGACAACCTCTCTTTCCCCAACTCTGTTTCTCTCTCCATCCCATTCGATCTATCTCTCTCTCCTCCATCTCCCTTCTTTCTGCAAGAACTCCAACCAGCTTAGTTTATTAATGTGCTTCGCCGCAATGAATTGCGAAGAAAGTAGTTAAATCGGACGGCAGAAAGAAGATAGCAATGGCGATAGTTACGCCGCAAGAATTCTATGCAAACTTCACATCGGAGGTAAAATCCATCTTCTGCTATGATGCAGTACAGACCACCTCCCCCGGGATCTGGCTGGTGGACAACCCCCTCATGTTCTCCTTCCCGCTCCTCCTCTTTCAGCTCACGCTCATCTTCCTCTTCACGCGAATCACACAATCCATCCTCAGCCACCTCTTCATACCAATTCACATTTCCCAAATCATTGTAAGTATATGTATCTACGCCCCCTTTCTTCTTAATTTCTGTTGTTCATATTGATGATTAATTATTATATATTGTAATCTCTCTGTTGTGACATGCATGATTACTAACTGAAGGGGGGGATTATTCTGGGGCCATCCTGTCTCGGCCGTTACAGGCCCTTTGAGAATATCATGTACTCGCCTGTGAGCTGGGAGCAGCTCAACGTCATCTCTTTTCTCGCGATCTTCCTCTTCTTCCTCTTCTATTACCGGGGACATCCTCCCTCCATCTTCCGGACTACCTGAAGTATCATTCCTACGAGATTCGATCTAAGCACCTCCTACATCGTTGTCTCTTGCGTCCTGCCAACCTCAATCCCCAAGGCCGGGCTTCAATAATCACTGAAAAGTTCGCCTTCGTTATGAGCCATCGCCATTACATTGCGATGGGGGGGGACGGTCGCATCCTCCCGATTTTGGCTCCATCTCAACGATCGTCGTCCTCATCGGCGAGCTGATCGGGTCTCGTGCTACCTTTCTTTCTAGGGTTGATTTTGCCAGGAGGGGCGCCGTTGGGGTGCGATGGTGGAGAGGTTGGAAAATGGCGGAGTACCGGTGTTCTTCATTCCTACTTGAAGGTCCTGCTTTTATTCTTAATCATGGTCGTCGTCGGCAAGTTTTTTGGGGCGATGCTACCATGCTTCTACTGCAAGATGCCCATTCGGGACTGTCTGGCCGTTGGATTGATGATGATTAGTAAAGGTATTTATGAGGCCGTTAAAGCCTGCAAGTTGCAGGATTTCAAGGTGAGTTATTCTTTTAAAAATTCTTTTAGGAAATTGAAAAGAGTCCGAATTTAATAGGAGTAATCCTGATAGAGTAAGGTAGGGAAGAATTCTGTGCTGTTCGATCAACGATCTGACGGTACACTAAATCTGATCTTATTTACTAAAAAAGAGAAATCAAAGAAAAAAAATACATTATCTTAAATTTTGTGAACCGTAGGCCCACAATTCTTCCCTTTCTTCCTATTCGTGGAATATTTCTAGCTATTTTTTTTTAATTGAAAATTGTTGGCTCAAATAAATATATTAGCCATAAATCAAAAAATACAAATGAAAGAAAAATGCAAGTGGAAGAGGAAAGAAACGTAAGACTCCGTACATTTGAAAGGATTACGACGGTTGGAATCAGAGTTGTCTGAGAAATTAAAATTAAAATAAATATCAATTCTACAGTTTGGCTGAAGACATAAATTCTTTCGTAAGAATTGAAATTTGATTTAATAATTCTGCTGTGCAATGTTAGAATTCAGTTGCTGAAATTGAAATTTAAAATTTAAAATAATGACAGAAATATGTAGATAGATGAAAGATATGGTACCTAAACATCTAGAGGGGGGGTGAATAGGTGACCTAATCCTTTTCTAACTTTACTGGCAGCAAACAGTTTATTATCACAGATTTATAACTTTTGCACAGCAATCACAAAGTATCCACAGCATACACAACACAATCACAGCACAACACAGTGGTTTATAGTGGTTCCCCAGGATATGGGTACATCCACTTTCCCCCTTCGCCTATCTAGCAGTGTACTAGATTCGGCCAAACTCCTCCACTGTCTCAGAACCCAAATTGGTTCCTACACCTCAGGCCCAAAGCCTTACAACTCAGCTTTATCCCAAAGCCTACACTCAGCCAATCAAGACCTACACTCAGCCAACCAAGACCTACACTCAGCAAACAAGGCCTACACTCAGAGATCTCAATCTCCTACACTCAGGCTAACAAGCCCTACCCTCAGCCTTTATAGTTATAGGCTTACAATTCACTCAGATCCAAAGGATCATACAAGATAAAATGTATTACAAATAATAACTCTACAACTCAGAAATAAAAGAGGGGAGTTGAGAGATTCTTGATGAGTTCTTGGAAGAACTCAGCTGGATTCACTCTGACTTAGCTTTCTTCAAAGCTTCTTGAGTAAAACTGAATAAGACAGAATCCTCCTGCAGTAGTTCCTTGACCTCTGCTACTTAAGATCCAGAATTGAATCTGAATCCTTCTTCTCAGCCTAGTTCCAGAGGCTGATTTCTTGGAAGGAGCCTTCTCTCTCCAACTTCTTAGATCTGCACTTGCACTGCAAGATCTTCTTGTGTTGATACCCTTGGTACCACTTCAATAATTTGTTTTTCAACAAACTGAACTTTTGAACAATAATCTGATTCACTTCTTTCTGTAAACTGTAGATGCCTATTTATATGCCTTCTTCATGGTAACCGGCTGGTCCGGTCCATAACTGACTTCTGATATCTCTGACAGGTGCTGTAGACTGGCTGGAACGGCAGCTGTCAAGTCATCCAGTCATTTCTTGAAAATATCTAATAGTCTGTAAGTGTCGAGACTTTCTGTCTTTAAGTGTCGACACTTATAGTCCAAGTGTCGACACATGTTGTGTAAGTGTCGACACAAGTCTACAAGGTGTCGACACATTTCCTTGTATGTCTCGACACAGATTCTTCTGAATGTGTCGACACTGAAATTGAGTGTCGACTCAAGTACTTGTTCTTCTAGCTTTTGCTGAATTCTTCTAAGTGTCGACACATCTCCTTTGTGTCGACACAACTTCTTGTGTTGAATCTGTCAAGTGTCGACACTGCTTCTTGGTGTCGACACATAGTGTTCAATGTCGTTACTTGCTGAGTGTCGACACAACTCCTTGTGTCGACACACCTTCTTCTTGTTGAGATTTCAGCTAAGTGTCGACACATTCCCTTAGTGTCGACACTTATACTTAGAATATTTTTGTTGATCTTTCTGATCTTTGCTAAGTGTCGACACAGCTCCTTGTGTCGACACTTTCTTCAAGTATAGAGTCTTTAGCTGAGTGTCGACACATTGTGCTGGGTGTCGACACTTACTTCATGTGTTGACTCTTCTGGTTGTGTGTCGACACATTGTGCTGGGTGTCGACACATTCTTCAAGTGCTGACTCTTCTGTTGAGTGTCGACACATTGTTCTGAGTGTCGACACTTTAACTTAGTCTCTGCAGACTTTTGCTGAGTGTCGACACAGCTCCAAGTGTCGACACTTTCTGGTGTAGACACAGCTTCACTGGGTGTCGACACAGCTCCTTGTGTCGACACTTTCTGTCTGCACTTTTCTACACTGAGTGTCGACACAGCTCCAAGTGTCGACAATTTCTGTCTGGTGTCGACTCTGCATCCCAGGTGTCGACACAATGACTCCAAGTGTCGACACTGCTTGTCTGGGTATCGACACAAGTCTTCTTAAGTGTCGACACTTTCCCTCTGGGTGTCGACACATGGACTTAGAAACTTTCTGCTTCAGTCCAGTGATTACTTAACCTGGACAAGTAAACTCAACATACATCAAATACATTATGATGTATATCATCGAGTTGGGTGAGGCTTCTTCAAATCAGGTACATTTGACCAATGTACCCAACAATCTCCCCCTATTTGGAGAAGTCATAACCCTTAGTCAATGATATACACCATTCATAATTAAAGATTACAAAATGATGTAAAGCAGATTATTTACAGCAGGGTAAACATAAACATGTAATAAATTCACACATGTATACACATTCATCATTCCAGAACAAATAAGAAATAGACACATTCACAGAACAATCATGAAATATATTTATCATACATTGTTCTAACAATTTTCTTATACATCTTTAGTGGTTTACAAAAATGTTTTACATTCAAAAGATTACAACAATCTTCAAGTCAATTCTTAATCTATTTCTGGTCTGGCTCTTTGATAACTATGCCTTTGCCAGGTTGGACTTGAGCTTTGACAGTGGCTTCAGCAGTTTCAGCAACAGCAGGCTTCTTGCCTTTTAGATCTTTCTTTTTGAGTTCTTCTGCCTTGATCTTCTGCCTCTCAAAGTAGTGATATGCCTTGGAGAAGTACTTGCTAGGCTCCACTGCAGTAGGAGGTAGCTTTCCCATCTTAGCCTTCCTTCTGAATTGAACTATTGCTTCCTGCCTGATCTCATGTTTTCTCCATTCTGCTTCAGAAAACCATTTGTTCCTGTCATGAGTATTGTCCTTGGCAGCTTTTCAGGCAGTTAAAATTATATTCCTAGAGGTAGGGCTCCACTATTCAAAATCTGGCTTTTGTTCTGCTTGTTCCCTAAACCTCTTTTTAGACAGCCTTGTCTCTTCCTCTTTCTGTAAAGCCTCTTGCATGGCTTCAGACATAGGTTGAACAACCTTTTCAAGATGAACATGGTCCTTGCCCTCAGGTGGGCTATACATATGATGAATATCAGCTTGCACCATGTCAAAATCTGGAGGTGGATAAATGACCTGAGCTACCTCTGGTTGCTCACCTCCAAGATAGGCAGTTTGAATCCCTGATTCAGCAACATTATCATCATCACAGAGTGGAGGATAGCCCGGTGTAGCTATGATAGAATTAGATATCCATTTAGCATGGTCAGAGCTAGCTTTGACTAAAACTCTCTCCCCCTTTATGACTTCTCTAGCCATATGGTCTCTGACATCATCCTTTTGAAATCTTATTTGACTGTCCAAATATCTGATTCCCTCTTTAAAGAATGGTTTGAGCTTTTGCAGTTGATCAGATATAGCTTTCTGAGAGGCTTGGATGGCAGTCTTGACAGCAGAAATTTCTTGTTGAAAGACTTTGTCAAATTCTGTTTTAGCAGCAACAGTAGATGTAGAAGGTTCATCAGCCTTGTTCTTCAACTCGGTGATGATAGCATTATGTGACTCAGTCAGATTGTCATTCATTCTGATTTGATTTTCCAGCACATATCCTTGCTTTAATGCTATATCATCTACCTGTGCCTTGATCTTCTCTTGGTGTGTTCCCAGATATACCACTGCATTTCCACCCTTGTGGAAGCATTCATTCATTTCCTTCTTATTAAGGTTCATTTCAAACCTTATAGACTTTATATCTTGGGCCAGATCAAATTGTAAAGTCTTCTGCCCTTCATCCACATAAGCCTCTATAGCCTTTCTTTGTTCATCAAGTTTTATCTGCATGGCAATCATTAAGGCACTATAATCAACAGTTGGGGCTTGTTGAATTATTGGCTGTGGGGCTATAGATTGCAGTGCTTTCTTGTAACTCTGACTTCTCCTTTTAAAAATATATAATTTCTTCTTCTTTGCCCTAGCACTCTCCTCATCTTCAGAGGCAGAAGTGCTGGCTATCTCAACCCTATCCTTAGGGCTTTGAGGTTTTTCAGATTGCACATCAGGTGCCTTCTCATTTTCTGGCCTAATAGGCTCTTCCAGATCTTGTACTTGCTCCCCCTCAGCAGCAGCAGTATCTCTTCCAGCAGCTTCTTTGTCCATGTCAAAATCAACTTGATCTAGATTGAGAAATAGATCTTCCATGGTGAACTCTTGAGGTGATTGAGCTGGAGACATTCTTTGCTCTTCAACTACTGGAACAACAGATGTGTCTTTGATAACAACATCTGGTTCTTGACTAGGCAGCTGAGTTTGCTGAGGAACAGCAGACAAATCAGCATCTTCTATAAGATATTCTAATGTATTTAGGTCAGTGAGTACCTCTTGGATGATGGTGGTGGCTTGCTCACTGTCCAGTGTAGATGGCTCTTCTACAACTGGAGGCTCCCCCTGGCTTTGATCCCTGTGGATGGGGCTAGCCTGTGGTAGCTCCCCCTGGATCTCAGCAATATCTTGAGCAGCAGGGGTCTTCTCTGCAGCCACTTCCTCTTGGTCATCAGGAGTGAAAACAACATGTTCTTCACTCCCTGAACTGCTGGAGGACTCTTGTTCAACTGGAGAAGTTTTTCTCTTTTTCTTTGGAGGAATCTCCTTCTCAGGAACTGTCTTCTCTGGTGTTGATATTTCCTTGGACAACACCCTCTCCCATCTAGAAAAGATCCTTTGATACATTTTCCTCATATGGTTGATCTTGCTGCCTGCAGCAGTATTCATTACCTCTGGTATGGTTCCAGCTAGGTAGAGACTAATTATTCTGCCCAGATTGGGCTTCTTCAAGCTCTCCTTAATTTTCTCATAAACCACTGTAGACCAATCAGTTTTCAGAGTGAAGATAATTCTTGTCATGAGGCCAAACATATGGGCAGACACTCTGTCATGCCCTCCAGTCTTGCTGAGTAAGACCTTTCCTACAATCTCAGACATGAACTTTCCTTGGTTATTCATGCCTTTTCTGTTGAAGACAGATCCTATCTTCATCTTAGGATCAAGACCACACCAGGTTAAAGCTTCCCTGGTCTTTGAAGCAGTAACCTCTTCTTCATCTTGAATTTTTGGTAGCTGGAGTACCTTCCTTAGATTCTTTGGTGAAATCTTGACCTTAGTCCCATGAACTCTGGATTTGATTCTGAATCCAGATTCATCGACTGCGACTCCATTAAGAAATTCAAGCACTTCCTTCTTCCAAATCTTTGTAGGTTCAGACAAGAGAAATTCTAGTCCAGAATCGGCGACTAGGGTTACTACAGCCTGAATTTCTGCATCTGCATCGTCGAATGCGCCGCGCACAAGCTCATAACCCTCGTTAACGTTCTCCTCAAGCTTAGGAGCCATTAGGGTTTGGAGAATTTGTCTTTAGAAAAGAGAGGTGTCGACACTGTAGTTTTGGTCTCGAAACTTTGATAGCGTGTCGACAAACAAAGACAGAACCCTATTTATACCTGTCTAATTTTGAAGATGAACAGGCAGGACAGCTATCTTAAGATGTGTCGACACTGGCAATAAGTGTCGACACAGACCTATAATGTCTCGACACACATGTGTCGACACAAGTTTAGTCAACAGATTTTATGTGTCGACACTTGGTTATGTGTCGACACAACATAACTCGACACATTGTCGAGACTTTACTTAGTAAATACTGAGTAAAACATAAGTGTCGACACCATATTGGATGTGTCGACACCTACTAATCATGTGTCGACACTAACATTCTGAAGTGTCGACACCAACATCCTGGATGTGTCGACACCTTTTTCCTGAAGTGTCGACACCACAATTCTGTGTCGACATAGACTTGTCTATGTGTCGACACCTTTTTACTTAGCCAATTTTAATTCTGTAAACTTATTTTAAGTTTATCATTACTAGTTCAATTTTGAATCTATTGAACTTAGCTTCTTCTAGGGGCTTAGTAAACATATCAGCTATCTGATTATCTGTATTAACATATTCAAGTAAAATATCTTCTCTTTCTACATGCTCCCTAAGAAAATGATATTTAATTTCAATATGTTTAGTTCTACTATGAGACACAGGGTTATTAGCTATTGAAATAGCACTTGTAGAGTCACAGAAAAGTGGAGTTCTACTTACCTGAAATCCATAGTCCTCTAGCTGATGTTGTATCCACAGAAGTTGAGCACAGCAACTTCCTGCAGCCACATACTCTGACTCTGCTGTGGAGATAGCCACATTGGTTTGCTTCTTGCTACTCCATGAAATTAGTCTCCCACCTAGGAATTGACAAGTTCCAGTAGTGCTCTTTCTATCCTCTTTGCATCCTGCAAAGTCTGCATCTGAATAACCTATTAGATCAAAATCTCCATTCCTAGGGTACCAGAGGCTTAGATAGGGAGTGCCCTTTAGATATCTCAATATTCTTTTGACTGCTGTCAAATGAGACTCTTTAGGACAGGCTTGATACCTGGCACAAACACATGTAGCATACATGATGTCAGGTCTACTAGCAGTCAAGTATAATAGGGAGCCAACTATCCCTCTATACAAGGTTTCATCTACAGGTTTCCCTGCATCATCCTTGCTAAGAGACATACTTGACCCCATAGGAGTCTTCATGGTGCTGGATGAATCCATACCATACTTCCTTATGAGTTCTAGGGTGAACTTGGACTGACATATGGATAAACCACTTCCAGTCTGTTTAACTTGGAGATCCAAGAAAAACTTCAGCTCTCCCATACTACTCATCTCAAACTGACCTTGCATAAGTTTTGCAAACTTTTTGCAAAGGCTGCTTTCAGTAGACCCAAATATAATGTCATCTACATATATTTGGACTAGTATGACTTTGCCTCTAGATTCCCTAAGGAATAAAGTCTTATCTATTTTCCCCCTTGAGAACTTGTTCTCAATGAGGAAACTAGATAGGGTTTCATACCAAGCCCTAGGGGCTTGCTTTAACCCATATAAAGCTTTCCTAAGTCTATAGACATGATGAGGTAGAGTTGGATCAACAAAACCTGAAGGCTGCTCCACATAGTCTTCTTCTTTCAAATTACCATTTAGGAATGCTGACTTGACATCCATTTGGTAAACCTTGAATCCTTGATAGGTTGCATAGGCCAAGAACATCCTTATGGCTTCCAGTCTGGCTACTGGAGCAAAGGTTTGATCAAAATCAATACCTTCTTCTTGCCTATATCCTTTAGCAACCAGTCTAGCCTTATTCTTAATGATGACCCCTTGTTCATCCATCTTATTCCTGTAGATCCACTTAGTTTCTATTACATTGTGGTCTTTAGGTTTAGGAACCAATTCCGAGACCTTGCACCTCTTGAACTGATTAAGCTCTTCTTGCATTGCTTCAGTCCATTGTGGATCTTGTATTGCTTCTTCAAACTTCTTAGGTTCAACTTGTGACAGAAAGCTGGAATAGATTGCAGCATTCTGATTTCTGCTCCTGGTTTGGACTCCTTGTCTTGGATCTCCAATAATCAGCTCTACTGGATGATCTCTAAGATGCCTGTGGGCTGGAGGCATCCTCACTTCTGGTTGAACCACTTCAGCATCTGCATCATGCTGTACTCCTTGTATTTCTTCAGCAATTGGCACATGTAGTTCTCCCCCTGGACAACAGCTACTGTCTTCTACTTGCTGTCTTGCAGCAGGCACCTCTTCTATAGTAAGCTTGTCCATTGTCTTTGTCAGACCTGTGGGGCTGCATACACTACTAGACAACTCATTATTAATAAGTTTTGTCTCATCAAAAACTACATGCACTAATTATTCTACAACTTGTGTAGTCAAGTTGTAGACTCTATAAGCCTTACTATTATTGCTGTACCCAACAAAAATTCCCTCTTGGGACTTGACAGCAAACTTAGTTAAGTAAGACTTCCCATTGTTAAGTATGAAGCATTTACAACCAAAGATCCTAAAATAGGATAGGTTTGGTTTGCTGCCTTTCACTACTTCATAGGGGGTCTTGTTAAGCCTTTTAGTGATGGTAGCCCTATTTATAACATGGCATGCAGTGTTAACTGCTTCAGCCCAGAAATACTCTGGCAGTGATGTATCACTCAATAGGATTCTACCAACCTCTATCAAGGTTCTATTCTTTCTCTCAGCAATGCCATTTTGCTGAGGTGTTCTAGGTGAAGAGAATTCTTGAAATATCCCAAAGTCTTCACACAGTTTTGTCATGCTATCAGACTGAAATTCAGTACCATGGTCACTTCTAATTTTGACCACTGTACTATTTAGTTCATTCTGAATTTGCTTGACAAAGCTATAGAAGACACTAGGTGTTTCAGATTTCTGTCTTAAGAAGAACACCCAGGAAAACCTTGAGTAGTCATCTACAACTACAAAGGTATAGACCTTCCTACCTAAGCTGTGAACTGGCATTGGACCAAAAAGATCCAAATGCAAGAGGTATAAACACCTCACAGCATCTTTGTTCTCTATGCTTCTAAAGGTGGATTTAGTCTGCTTGCCCTTTTGACAAGCTGAGCAAATGTCATCTTTAACACACTTAACTTGAGGACCATTCCTCACTAACTCTTTGCTAAAGAGTTTGCTAATAGTTTTGTAGTTAAGATGGGCAAGCCTCTTGTGCCATTTGACACAATGAGAGACTGTCTCATCAGCTACAAGACAAACTGGAGAACCATTGTTCTCAATCATAATGTCTAGGCAGTAGACATTCCTCTTCCTATATCCTGTCAAAATGATCTCTTGATCACTTGACCTCTTGATATGACAACCATTTTTAGCAAATGAGATGTCATACCCTACATCACTTAATTGACTTATACTTATTAGGTTGTGTTTCAACCCTTTAACATAAGCCACTTGAGTAATGATAACTAAGTTTGTAGAAATGTTACCAAATCCTTTGATGATTCCTTTTTCAGAACCACCAAAGGTTACTTTTGGACCATCTTTTACTGGAATGTAGTCCTTTAGTAATTTTCTTGTTCCAGTCATATGTCTGGAACATCCACTGTCCAAGTACCATGTTGGGGTGTGGCCACTTGGACTTACCTGCAAAACAGATTAATGGACCTTAGAACCCAAAGAATTCTTGGGTCCTTGGTATTTGTTAGTCTGCAATCTGACAAAGCTCCCTGCAGGCTTTCCAACAGGTAGCTTGCTACTCATCTTGGCACTGGCATTGTGCCAACAGTCCACTGCAAAGTGGCCAATTTTGCCACAGCACCAACATTCAAACTTGTTGTACCTTTGCTTAGGTACAGCCTTTGCTGTATTATCTACAGCAGTTTTGTTGAATGCTGGGGCTTTGCCCTTGGAGTTAGACTTGGACTGCTCAGTCCTTGCAGGTCTAATAAAACCCAGTCCAGCCTTGCCTTTTTGATGAACAAATTCATCAATTAAAGGTAACACTGACTTAGGTTTAGAAAACCTAGCAACTAAGTCCTTCTCCTTCTGAAGATTGATCTCCAGACTCTTAATTTGATCATTCTTAAATGATATAGTACCAATCTGAATCATTGTAATGTGTTTCAGCCTAGCTATCTCATTCAACTTTTGATCAAACTACTCAAAATCTGTTGCAGCAGCTTTAAGATCAGCAATTTCCTTTGCCTGACTTTTGGATAAAGACTTGCTTTTCTTGTAAGCTTGCAACAGCACCTTATATTCAACTATAAGCTGATGAATATCATCCTCAGACTCAGATACATTCTCATCACTTGATGAAGAAGAATCTAAATCTGAACTAGAACAAGAAACTGAACTTGAACATGAACCTTGTACCTGACTGGGTCCTGATTGCTCCAGGATTTTGGCACTCTCTGTCAAAGCCATTAGTCCTTGGCATTGACTGTCTTCTTGTTCATAAATAGACTCCATGATCTGTATGAATTCTTCCTCTTCTTCTCCAGCAAACAGCCCTATATAGGCTTCAGCCTCAGACTCAGTTTCTGAATAAGAGATATCTGATAGAGTCTTCTCCTTCTTGGCAACAAAAGACTTCTCTTTCTTTCCTTTGAAGTGAGTCTTTTTCCTGTCACCAGATTCCTTTCTCTTCTCTGGACAATCTGCAATAACATGACCCTGTCTATTGTAGCAGTAGCACACTATCTTAGATCCAGTTGTCTTGCTTGACTTTGTCCTCTTCCTGTCTTTCTTTGAAGGCTTTTTCTCCTGATAAAAGACTTCCTTTCCCTTTGAAGAAGAAGGTCTTGACCTCCATTGTTTCTTCTTCAAGAATTTCTGAAAGTGTCTAGTGAAGGCAACAAAGTCTTCATCACTTTCACTGCTTTCATTCTTTGTGCTGACTGACTCATCAGACTCTGAATCAACTACCTCTGGAGGTGGTGTTGATGACTTATTCCTGCACTTTTTGGGAACATCTGTCTTGAAAGCAACTGGTCTTTCCTTGTGTTCAGTCCTTATTGATTTCTCCTCCTCTCTCCTCACTGTCAATTGCATCTCATATGACAATAACTTGCCAAACAGTGTAGGAGGAGGAATTTCCCCCAACTTAGCAATTTCTCTAATGGCACAGATCTTTGTGTCCCAATCTTTGGTTAGGGACCTTAAGAACTTATCATTTAGTTCATAGTTACTGAACTCTCTTCCATAAGACATGAGTTCATTAACTATTATGTAGAACTTCTTGTAGCACTCAGTTATGCTATCACCTTTACCTTGTATAAAGCTCTCATACTCCTGGTTTAGCAAGGATTTTCTATCTTGCCTAACTTCTTCAGATCCTTCTATATATACTATAAGAGTGTCCCACATTTCCTTGGCTGTCTTACAGTGTATAAGATTCTGAAAAGTTGCATCATCAATGACACTCACTATTATGTTCTGTGCTCTCTTGTCCATTGTGGCTAGGAAAATCTCATCCTTAGTCATCTCAGAGAAATCCTTTGGAGTTCTCTGATTTGCATCCAAAACTGAAATCTTCATGGGCACATAAGGCCCTTCCTTTACTGTGATGTAGATTCTAGGGTCTGAGGCCTCCATAAACAGCCTTACTCTTTCCTTCCAGATCCCAAAAATTTCCTTTCTGCATATTGGTAATTTCATGGAACCCAACTCCTTGTGATTCTCAGAGGAACCCATGTTTCTTGATGTTCTTGAATTTCTTGAAACTGTGTAATGCCTTACACTGAATCTGCCAAACAGGATCTCCTGAGACTGTTAGTCCTTTTTGAGGAACCTCGCTTTGATACCACTTGAAAGATATGGTACCTAAACACCTAGAGGGGGGGGGGGGTGAATAGGTGACCTAATCCTTTTCTAACTTTACTGGCAGCAAACAGTTTATTATCACAGATTTATAACTTTTGCACAGCAATCACAAAGTATCCACATCATACACAGCACAATCACAGCACAACACAGTGGTTTATAGTGGTTCCCCAGGATATGGGTACATCCACTTTCCCCCTTCGCCTATCTAGCAGTGTACTAGATTCGGCCAAACTCCTCCACTGTCTCAGAACCCAAATTGGTTCCTACACCTCAGGCCCAAAGCTTTACAACTCAGCTTTATCCCAAAGCCTACACTCAGCCAATCAAGGCCTACACTCAGCCAACCAAGGCCTACACTCAGCCAACAAGGCCTACACTCAGAGATCTCAATCTCATACACTGGCTAACAAGCCCTACCCTCAGCCTTTATAGTTATAGGCTTACAATTCACTCAGATCCAAAAGATCCTACAAGATAAAATGTATTACAAATAATAACTCTACAACTCAGAAATAAAAGAGGGGAGTTGAGAGATTCTTGATGAGTTCTTGGAAGAACTCAGCTGGATTCACTCTGACTTAGCTTTCTTCAAAGCTTATTGAGTAAAACTGAATAAGACTGAATCCTCCTGCAGTAGTTCCTTGACCTCTGCTATTTAAGATCCAGAATTGAATCTGAATCCTTCTTCTCAGCCTAGTTCCAGAGGCTGATTTCTTGGAAGGAGCCCTCTCTCTCCAACTTCTTAGATCTGCACTTGGACTGCAAGATCTTCTTGTGTTGATACCCTTGGTACCACTTCAATAATTTGTTTTTCAACAAACTGAACTTTTGAACAATAATCTGATTCACTTCTTTCTGTAAACTGTAGATGCCTATTTATAGGCCTTCTTCATGGTAACCGGCTGGTCCGGTCCATAACTGACTTCTGATATCTCTGACATGTGCTGTAGACTGGCTGGAACGGCAGCTGTCAAGTCATCCAGTCATTTCTTGAAAATCTCTAACAGTCTGTAAGTGTCGAGACTTTCTGTCTTTAAGTGTCGACACTTATAGTCCAAGTGTCGACACATGTTGTGTAAGTGTCGACACAAGTCTACAAGGTGTCGACACATTTCCTTGTATGTCTCGACACAGATTCTTCTGCATGTGTCGACACTGAAATTGAGTGTCGACACAAGTACTTGTTCTTCTAGCTTTTGCTGAATTCTTCTAAGTGTCGACACATCTCCTTTGTGTCGACACAACTTCTTGTGTTGAATCTGTCAAGTGTCGACACTGCTTCTTGGTGTTGACACATAGTCTTCAATGTCGTTACTTGCTGAGTGTCGACACAACTCCTTGTGTCGACACACCTTCTTCTTGTTGAGATTTCAGCTAAGTGTCGACACATTCCCTTAGTGTCGACACTTGTACTTAGAATATTTTTGTTGATCTTTCTGATCTTTGCTAAGTGTCGACACAGCTCCTTGTGTCGACACTTTCTTCAAGTATAGAGTCTTTAGCTGAGTGTCGACACATTATGCTGGGTGTCGACACTTACTTCATGTGTTGACTCTTCTGGTTGTGTGTCGACACATTGTGCTGGGTGTCGACACATTCTTCAAGTGCTGACTCTTCTGTTGAGTGTCGACACATTGTTCTGAGTGTCGACACTTTAACTTAGTCTCTGCAGACTTTTGCTGAGTGTCGACACAGCTCCAAGTGTCGACACTTTCTGGTGTAGACACAGCTTCACTGGGTGTCGACACAGCTCCTTGTGTCGACACTTTCTGTCTGCACTTTTCTACACTGAGTGTCGACACAGCTCCAAGTGTCGACACTTTCTGTCTGGTGTCGACTCTGCATCCCAGGTGTCGACACAATGACTCCAAGTATCGACACTGCTTGTCTGGGTGTCGACACAAGTCTTCTTAAGTGTCGACACTTTCCCTCTGGGTGTCGACACATGGACTTAGAAACTTTCTGCTTCAGTCCAGTGATTACTTAACCTGCACAAGTAAACTCAACATACATCAAATACATTATGATGTATATCATTGCGTTGGGTGAGGCTTCTTCAAATCAGGTACATTTGACCAATGTACCCAACAATAGATAATAAATGAGTACCAATATCGATAATAAATGAGTCCCAATACATCGAAATACATAATTATGAAAATGTGGACAACATCAAAATAAATTCACTAAAAATACAAAAATAAATAAAAGTCCATATAACCACACATATATAGGCACATTTTTATACACATACAAACACTTTTAAACCCATTTTTCCCACACACACTCATACAAAACACTTGAAAACAGTGGTGGACGCAAGAATTATATTTTTTGTGGGCCTCTATAATATTATTTGATAAAATAAATCGACTCTATCTCCTTTTTTAAATATGTCTATATCACATTATTATATTATTGTCTATATTACATTAATATAGCATAATTATTTAAGATAGTTGATCAATTAAGAAAAAAACGATATCATTTGCTCCAATTCATTGTTTTTTATCGATTATTTGAATATCAACATCAATTTTAAATATTTCACACAACAACATAATAAAGATCTTGTTTATATAAAAAAATTTCAACAATTAATTTGTTTATAATAAAAAATATAATAATATAATAACAAACTTGTTTAAAAAATTAATAAGCAACAATATAACAACATACTTTATATATAAAATATAAAAAATAACATAGCAATAAATTTATTTATAAAATGTTTTGTCAAAAATATAACAATAAATTTATTTATAACAAAAATTAAACATCAATATAACAACCAATTAATTTTAATATTACTATAAATTTAAATAATAACATGATAAGGAGTTTGTTTTTTTAAATAAAAATATTTAAATTAATATCATAGCAACCTTATTTATATAAAAAATGTTGCTGGTAAGAATTGAACCATAAACCTCTAAATTACTAAAAAACTCTACCAATTATGTCAATAAAGTAATTCGAGCTTTTATATTTATCTTTTTATGTATTAGTTTATAATGTATCTGTAATGATAAACTTATTTTTTTTATTACTTAAAGATAGTATTTTAAAATTTCAGTGAGAGCGGCTACCCACTTTCGACGTTATGTGGGTCTGCCCCTGCTTGAAATCACAAACATCTACACAAATAGATATGCACATGGTGACAATAGACAAAAAGAAACACTCGGGATAGAAACTCATAACACCCGCTCAACTCAAGTAAGACACCTGGGTAACAAAGAGAAACTCTCCAACTTTTCTGTCTGTCTTGTCAGAGTCAAGTACATTTCTCGCTTCCAACCTCAAGAACAGTACTAGTGTGTATTATATGCGGTGTATATATACACTATTTGCACACTACGCACTAGCAGTCAGTAAGTGAGTTCTCCCCGCTTATGGGCGGACCCACTACTAGACACGCTCGGGCATGTGCCCGAGCGTGTTTTTCACGATATAACCAGGGACATGTATTCTTCTGTTCTTCGTGTGAGCCCCTGGAGAGAAAAATCACCGTGACTCCTTCTCCCGAGTGCGGCGGCGGCGACCCATTCTCCGGAGTGCGGCGGCGGCGTCCCCTTCTCCGGAGTGCAGTGGTGGCGACATTAGCCCGTGAGTTTGTGACCCCATCCGGCCGTCCGTCACTTTTCTAGTTTTCTCTTTTGCTGATTTTGATTTTAGGAGTTTAGGCTACTATGATTTTTCAGATCTGGAGGCTACGACCATGACAACGAACTATTTCACGTTAATATCTCGAATGATTGTTTCACCTTGACATCTCGTTGTCTCGAGCGACTTCTTCTCCTTGCCGCTAGGTCATTTTTTTTCCGATTTCTCTCAGTTTTCAGATGCTATTTCGTCGGCCGTAAGTCTCACCGTCTCAGGAGCATAGGAGTTGGTTAGCGCTTTTCTTCTTGGTAATGGTAAGTGATTCTGGCCTTCTAGGATTGTGAAACTGTGATAGTCGTAACTTGTGTTTTGCTCTGGTTTGATAGTCGTGGCCTAACCTCTCCATATTTTCTGAAGTCAATTCTTGTATGTGATTTCAATTTTATTGTGTGATTCTAGTTTGTTATTTTCTTTTACTGTGAAATTAACACAAGAATACGATGAGTCGTCAAGGTAAGGAGGCTCACTAACTCAGTTTTGTGACAAGACCAACTCCCTCCAGATACAACGAAGGTCGTTCGTTTCTCCTTAGCTCCGGAGAAAAGACGTTATAGTCCCTCAAATATAGCTTGACGACACTACCCAAGGTCGCTGAAAATGACTGCCAAAAAGAGGGGGTGATTGATTTTTCGAAGGAAACTTAGACGACCACTACTAAGAGAGCTCGAATTTGCCTTAGTGCGAGGCTCCGGTTGTGGTTCCTACAGCAAGTCGTCGATAACAGATGCGTCGATATTCTTCATGGAAGTTTAAATTCCGTCCCCAAAGAGCTTTCCTCACTTAGGACTAGAAGATGGGAGGCATGAATCTCAGCACGATTCTTAATCAGAGCTCGCTACAACCTCTCCCTCCTCGGGACCATGAGAGGAGGAACGATCACAAGCTGGGATAAGAGCTTGTTTTTAAAAAAACTCCTTGACATCAGAAGACTGACGAGGTTGGCAAGAGGATCTGACCTTCTTCTCAACAACCAAGGAAGCCATCGTTTAAGAGGCTATCCTGTTTTTTACCGGCAAGCACATTGCAAATGGTGGATTGTAGAATCTCGTACCCTTATATTTTGAGAGGAGAGAAGTTGGCGCCTGGGGCTCGACGAGAGCCAGATCCCTTTGATCATACCTCACCAAAAAATGGTTGGATGATTCATTCTGACCACTTCACGTGTTCGGAAAGTGCGGGCATTGTTTATAACCGACATTCGATGAGGTAAGCCCCGTCTAAAATTACAAGCTGCCTCACCCCAAAAGATGGATTTTAGGACCAGGAGTACACATTAACGAGGTGGTATACGAGGACTAGGGAACTTGCCTGCAATAAGCAAGCTTGCTTACCTTGGAAATCGTTTCACCTGAGAACTCGTCTACCTAAGAATCAGCTCGCCAGTAAGTCCACTCATTGGCGAATGCCATGAGCAAAACCCAAAGGCGACCAACCTCGCCCACAAACACCAGGATCATCTCGCCTCCTTCTGAGACGTTCGAGAAATAGGTCACCCAGTATTCTGGGTTTCCAAAAGGTGTGGGAGGCTATCCCCGGGCCAGATACCCCCTTCCCTTTTGAATTGCAAATAAATAGGATCCCAGGAAAAAAGTTGAAGATACGTTGCCCCCCAAGGTTCTTGAAAACTAATATGTACTTATCTTATGACAACTCAGCCTTAGTTTTGGAGGGGAAGTTCCAAGTGACTTCCGAATAAGAGTTGGGAACTCCCTGTTATAGCTTGGGGACCTATTTGTAGGTTCTCTCAAGAATTTCCATCCCTTGACTAGCCCAACTCGGCTTGAAACAAGCATTATATAAGTATCATGCGGTCCCCATTGGTCCGAACAGTTGATACTAGGAATATTTTGGTATCAACACTCGACTGGTACTAAACTAAAAGGAGGAAATGGGTGTGAATATATCGTTTTAGGCCACAGTGTCATTCCAGGCAATAAATTTGCAAAAATACACAGAGACATGTGCCTAATTTTTCTACAAGGGTCCATCTTTGGTTTTATATTGATCAATGCACTCGATATGGATGGCGGGGATTCCATTATTCATTCAATATTGTGGGCACCATATTTGCGGGTGATGGGGATCATTTGCCTTCAACTTGATATTATTAAGTTCACATTGGAAATTCTCACACTGGATGCTGGGGGTAACGTGAAGGTCATTCTAAACTTGACGGCCACACGGGATGCTTTGAGCACTCTAATATTCTTGAAGCATCCCGTGTGGCCGTCAAGTTTGGAACGATCTCCACGTTGCCCATGCATGAGTATAAGTTATTAAATTCATATAAGATCCTAACCAAACCCAATAATGATTCATTACCAATTATATAAATATACCTCAACAGCTCAATCGCGGGGCTCATATTAAATGGACTTCAACTATATTATTTTTCTTCTCCATTGTACCATGCATCTAATTTTCCTCCGACCACCATTTCTCTTTGACAAGCTCATGGACAAGACAGTGTGGAAATTTTTCTTTCTCTCGCGCAAGAACCTCGTTGGAACCGATACTTTCAGCCAACCCTAGACAAAAAAATCTTCAATCTCATTGGAACTCATACTCATAGTCGATACTGGATAGAAAAAGGTATTCCTCATGCAAGGTTGTCAGGATCGAGATCCAAGATGATATCATTTCGAGGTTGGATCGGATCGAATGGTAGGATTGATTTATAAAATCTGGATCGATTTACAAAATCGGGATTGTAGGATCGTAAGATCCTATGATTCAGATCGTGATCCTGACAACCATGTCCTCATGCCATCCATTTCCTTCTCTCCCGCTACAATATCATATGATCCACGAAATTATCTTCCAATCAATCTTTTTCGCCGAATAAAACTTAGGCACTGTTTGGAGCACCGTTTTGACTTCATTCCAGTTTCAAACTAGAGTAAACTAGACCATTTTTGCTGGATTTGTAAGAAGGGAGAAGATGAATCACAATGATAGATAAAACCGCATTGCAATAATTGTTATTACCTTGTCGTATGTCATTCGTTCGGCTTCAAAACCTCCAAGTTTCTCCTTGTCGTACGTACATAAGTCAGTTCATGGCAAGCGTAAACAATTTTTTCATATGTTCTTCTTCTCGAGATCTTGCATTATCATTCGGCGATTGGAGAAATGTGATGCGAATTTCCCTAATCTCCTTATCTTGTATGAAGATAATTTGGTGATTGAGCGATAGGTCATTCAATAACCAAAGAAAAAAAAACAAAGAAATACTAGAGAGGTAGTGGAGAGATGAAAAACTAATATTAATGTCCAATTATTATAGACCGTTGGATTGTTGAGATTGAATCTTATCCATGAACTAGCTAGATAGTATCCAGTTAGAGCCAAATGGAGCATATCTGACCATTGAGAGGATCTGTATCCTCTCCATTTCAAATGAAATGGAGGGGATCCATTTCATGCTTTAGTGGACAAGATAAATCTAAAAAATATCTAGTGGACAAAAATTTTTTGATTAAAAAAACAATAAAAGGATTGGGAATGATGAACACGTTGGATCAAAAAGCAATCAATCATGACCATGAAATGGATCCCCTCCATTTCAAGTGAAGTGGAGAGGATCCTGATAACCATTGAGAGGGGGTCGGACAAAGATTCGAACTCAGCCATTTAATCATTATTTGAGAGAGTCGTGCGAAGCATCCGGATGGTGATAAAAGTGGAATCACCTACCCATTGCCCCTAGGTGGGTATAAATAGGCAAACACTAGGAGTAACTACGGGTATCCGAAATCTATGTATCCAAACCGACCCGTTAAGCCTCTGAACCTGATATTTGCCCAAATATACATTAACAATCTCCCCTATATTTGTGACAAGTAACATGTACGTCTTGGAGCGCAGAAAGTAGAGTGTACTAAAAGAAAGGTTTTTGACTTTACACATTTTCATAAGGGTTAGCACATTTAAACATAAGTAGAAGTTTACCAAAAACAGTAACAAAAAACATCCAAACATAAAGTGGTACTCAGAAATAAATAAGTCTGAAAACAAAATAATAATGGATCAAAAACATATAACAATTCTACTCAGAGAGTAGATCATCATCATGCATGTCAAAGTCACTTTCTATCCTCCATCTTCACCAGTGTCTGCAAAAAATTTCATGAGTTAGTGAAAGTCCACCTAGTGTCAACTATCTTCACCTATGGGGGGGGGGGGGAGGGGGAATAGGTGACGTGCAGTGTTTTTGCGGAATTTAAATTGTACCTGCACACGAAAATAAAACAACACAGCACAACAGAGTACACAAGCTATTTATAGTGGTTCCCCGATTTGGGTACATCCACTTTCCCCCTTCGACCTATCTCCCAACCAGGGACGACTCGGTCACTTCTCCAACAGGATTGAAATCCAATCCTTGCACTTTCGGAAGGAACCCTTCCACACATAGGAGTCAACACTCCCACAAACCGGGTTGCACCCAACCCTTACAACTAGGAACCAACGTTCCTTTACAACAAAAATAAAATAGAATGTACAAGAAATACAAACTACGTTTGGAGACTACGGTGTCCCTCTTCGTTGACGACGTGTTCTTGAAGTCCACGAAGTGTCCACAACCCTAGATCTCTCTTGGAGAGAATCTCCCCAGAACCGGCGGCGGCAAGATGGGCGGCGGCTAGGTTCACGGGATCGGCGGCGACAACGATGTGCGGCTGCTGTACTTTGGAGATCCAAACTTCATAGCGAAGCTATCTAGGTCTACCAACGGTCACTCTAGGATCGATCGTCTCGATCGATTCGGACGGGGAAGTTTTTCCCGATCAACAAATCGAGAGATAAGGGATCTCTGGTTAGACACGTGAGACGCTAAGCTTGGCTAAGCTTCTATCGACCGGAGATCTGGAAGAAACCAAGATCAATACCGGCGATCAACTCTCTCAAGCGGCGACGGCGGCGGCGGAGCGGAACTCACGATATAGGTTATGTCGCGGCCCGTGTTTCGTCTTTTTCTCTGTAGCTATTACTGTTCAAAAATACACCTGTATTTATACTGTAGACAACTTCAAGATGACCGTTGTGGGTCCCACAAGAAGAAAACCCTAGTTCCGATTCAACACCGTGCCAGCGGCAGAATCCGGTCCAGCTGTTTCCAGAAAAATTGCCAAGTCAAAATCGGCGAGAATCGAAGGTGATTCTCGACGAATCGGCGAGAATCAGTTAGTGATTCTCGACGATTCGTCGAGAATCACTAGTGATTCTCGCCGAATCACTTGATGATTCTCTCCGAATCACTTGTTGATTCTCGACGAATATTACTTGGCCATGATCTGCTCAACGATGGGTTCGGCGAGAATCACTAGTGATTCTCGCCGAATCTTACTTGGCACCGTTTTGAGGTAGCCGGAAAGAGTCGGCGAGAATCACTAGTGATTCTCGCCGAATCGGCGAGAATCACTTGGTGATTCTCGTCGATTTATACTTGGACGATTTTTCGTCTATCCACCCAAGAGCTGCTCCTTGACCCATCCTTGCTCCTTGTCTGCTCTTGCATAGTTACAGCCCTGTACTTGAAAGTAAGTGCACTCCAATAGAGAGAGTACACGTAGGCCAACACACTGATCTGCTCAACGAGGGATTACGTCGTACATACCCGTGTATATTGACCTACTACACCCTGACATTGGTGTGCACTTAGCGTGGAATAACTGCAAGCACAACTTAAGAGGTTTCATCAAATACATTGTGAATTCATCTTAGCTTGACAGGTGGCTTCCTCAAATCTAGGTAATTGTGGATACAATACCCAACAATCTCCCCCTATTTGACGAAGCCAAAACCCTACTAGCTAAGATAAATAACACCAACCAGATAATATAAATAACATTCAGAATTTAAATAAGCAGCACAAGAGAATATATGCAGACAGATCAAGACTTGAGTCATTCATAAATTCAAATATATATATATATATATATATATAATCTCAAGATTGTTCATATAATAACAATAAACGTTAATTGTTCTTAAGAGAGAATGACAAGCTATAAATTTTTGACTATTTTTCTTTGGCTAAGTAATCCTTGAGTTTTTGAGCCAAGTACTTCTTTCTTTGCCTCTCCATATACTCTTTGGGCTTCGGATAATATCTGGGAGGAGGAGCTTTATCTGCCGCAGTGTTGGTCCTGAAGAAGATGTTCCATTTCGCTTCAAACGTCTTATGCATCTCCCACTCATACTGGCTGTATACATCGTTTCGATTGATTTCCCCTTGTTCCTGTAGCCAGAATGTGTCCAATATGATACTCTTGGATACTGGACTCCACTTTTCGTTTCTTACTTCCTCCTCCTTCAGTCTGATTCTCTTTTCAGCTTGTGTTTCCTTTGATGTCCCTTCTAGAAACTTTCTCTTGTCCCTGGCTTTTTATAGGGCCTCTTGGTCAAACATGGCCATACGTTTTGCTTTGGAAATAGCCCTAGCATCAGTTTCACTCATGGGAACTTCTGCAACACTTACTCCCTCAGCAGCCGTAGTAGTCTCAGGTGCATGAATACCCGCAGGATTTTCAGGAAAATCGACGCCTAACGCCTGTTGAAGCATCCACCAGCAACTGTCATAGACATATTTGTTTGACTGTTCAAAGTTGTTGATCATGACTTCCCGAAGCTCAGCCATCTTAGCTATATATTCTTTCTCCCCCTTTTTGGCTTCGACTGCGATGGAGTTGGCATAGGAATGCAGTGAGTCATCAATATGCTTTGTAGTCCTGGAGAATTCAGTAACCAAGGCCTGCTGATTGGTGTTGAGAGTTACCATATTGCCATCAAATTTTTGAATGTTGTTTGCTACGACATGAGCATTCTGATTTACTACGGCGAGAGTATCAGTGTTCTTTTTCAATCCGGCCATAAGAAGAGTGACAACTTGGCCGGCCGCTGTATACTTATCTTCAAATTTCTTTTCCATCACGTCAAGTTTATGATTGATCTCCACCATGTTCTTGAGCATGAGATTTTCAGATTTCTTAATCCTTTTCAACATTTTATTTTGAGCTTTCTCAAAAGATGCCTTAAGCTCATCCACTATACCCTGAATGACATTCACGGTGTGAGTGGCTATATCATCTCGCAGTGGAAGATTCTGAGGAACTTCTTGGCCTTGCACTTCATCAGATGCACCTGTAGAGCTGGACAGGAGCACAGCCTCTAAGGGAGGAATACTTGCAGCATCTATAGATTTCTCGGACTCCCCCTCCACTCGTGCACCAATGTTCTCAGGAACGATCTCAGGCGCGTGCTTGTCAGATGGAGCTTCAATTATATCCTGAGTCTCCAATGCTTCCTGTCCCTCATTGCCTTCTTCTTCACCTTCATCATCCATGAGATCATGCGCATCAGCATCATCGTCGTCAGTAGTCTCCTCTACATTAACTTCGGCTCCTTGATCGTTCAGGTTCAGAGCCTCCTCATTCTCCAGCACAGTTTCAATTGCTTCTTGTATAGCTGCCACTGCATCTCTGGCTATCTGGGAGATGTCAGATACGATATGAGCATCAGTGGGTAGAGGCTCCCCCTCAATTCCTGCAGTCAAAGCGTCAGGAATTTCACTGGGGATTACTACGGAATCAGCCACAGTGCCGTCCTCGGCTGGAGATGCGTCCTGTTGTTCTACCACGGCAGCCTGCCCAATTCACCTCTCCCATCTGTCAAAAACACTTGAGTCCATTTTCTTTAAGTAATGTATATGAACACCTTTACTCATGTCATATTTATCTCCATTCAGCTGATTGAGATACAGACTGATGATCCGGCCAAAGCTAGGTGATCTCAGGGTGTCCTTTATCTTCTCAAACAGCAATGCCCCCCAGTTGAATCTTTTCCTGCAGACAATTGCCACCAGGATCTTGAACATGTCCGCAGAGATGTGGTCATGAGAGCCCGACTTGCATATGAGTACCTTCCCAACGATGTCTGACAGAAGTTTCCCTTCTTCATTCATATCCTTTCGCTTTATCGACCGAGTTCCTCGAGCGAGATCACAGAATAATAGAGTCCTGGTTTTGTCTTCTTCCTCAAGATAATCCTCGTGCTCCGAGCTAGTGAGCTGCAGGTAGTGGGTCAGCTTGCTGGCAGACATCTTGATCTTTGCCCCGACAACCTTGCTTTTGATAAGAGAGTCGTCATTCCGGAGTTTTGCGGTTGCAAAGAACTCCAGCACCTCCTTGTCCAGGATTTTACAGGGATGCTCTAGTACGAATGAGAGTCCAGCCTCCTCTAGCATAAGGATGATGTTCCTGAATTCATCTGAGGCATGAGAGAACCCTGTGCGAACCAGCTCGCATCCAGTGACCAGCCCAGCGGTTGTCCTTGGAGCCATTGCAAATCTAGGGAGAGAAGCCCTACTCTACGCTTAATCAAAAATCAAAAAGGAAGCGACACTAGTGATCAAGTGCAGGTAAGGGTGAGGATGTGGTTACCTAAAGGCATAGACGGTTAGTTATTTCAATGAAGGCGATGGACACCTGGTAGGTGCACGCGACGGGATCGACGAGATCGACGGGATTTTTGCACGCTGAGATTGATAGAGTTCTTCGCAAGTTACGATCGGTGAATCTTGCGGGATGTCGACGGAAGGGGAAGAATCGGCGGAAGACTTGCGGGAATCTTGCGGAAGGGGAAGATGAAGACGATGGAGACCTTCGGTGAGAAGCTTGCGGGAAACCTTCGGTGAATCGGCGAGAATCTTGCGGGATTCGGCGAGTTTCCTGCGGAGAAGGTCCTTCGGAGGGATTCCTATGGAATGTGAAGGGTCGGCGGGAATTCTAAGTATATAAAGAATCGTGAGTATGCCCCATGTATGAAGGATCGACGAGTTAAGGGGATTCTAACGGTTTCCATGTGTTCGGCGGAAGGCTTCGAGTTAAGTGGGTTTCGAGTTTGTCAAGGTCGATTTGAAAATCTTCCAAATATATAAATACTCCTTAAAGCCAATCTATTAGCGTTTGAACCGGCTTTTCCATACATTTATTGATGGCAAGGTTTCCAATGACGTATTTTCGTTGTCGAGATTTCCAAAGACGTATCTTCGTTAGTTTTCAGTGAACTGATTTACGCCTGTAGATGTTAGTTCTCGAATCTACCAGTGGAATTTCCGATAACTCTTTAATGATGTATCTAAGCTTTATATTCACCGTGTTAACCTATCCTTAGATGTGCACACATATATGTATATATATATATATATATATATATATATATATATATATATATATATATATATATATATATATATATATATATAAAAAGATATATATATGTAAATGTCGATAGAAAACGACTCAAGTCTTGGGGCTGATGAAAAATACCTGGGATTATGAGAGTTATCATTTAGCCTCTCTGACTAAAATATACCAGGTGCTCGGTGTGAGTATGCCCATATAGATATCACTGCTGTTATTCCAGATGCATGTTCCAATTCAGTCTTGAAACATCTACTGTCTAGTTCCCATCATATTTACGGGAACCTAGACTACCCTGCAAGAAAGAATTACTTTACCTTAGGAACCCAAACCATATTGGGTCCTAGGTTCCTGTTAGCATAAGCACTCGACTGCCTTCCTTCAGAAAACCTGTCAGGAAGACTACCTCTGCCCAGAAAATGTGGATAGGCCCTTGCCCTTGACACAGAGGGGTTGTGCCAACAGTCTATGGCAAAGTGTCCCACTTTGCCACAGCACCAACACAGGTGAATGTTGTATCGCCGTTTCTGACCTGTTCTAGTGACTGAGATAGTCACGGTCCTAGGTCTAAACGGGATAGGGCATGATCTCCTCACAAAATTTCCTCTTCCAACGTGACACGTGGAAGGGTGGAAGGAATGCATGTTGCGAGCGTCATGAGGCCGGGGAGGTGGTGCCTTCCTTTCAGGCATCCCCCTTCCTCATGCACCATGAAAACTTACAGCATGACTTCTAACCTCCCTGTACTGTGTCCTCGGGTGGTGAGAAGTGTTCTGTGAGCTGGTACATGCAGATTCACACCGAGTTGAGGCAGTGGCAGTGAATACAAAGGGCTCATAATGAGCCTTAGGTATTCTCTCATGGGTGGCCACGACGGCCCTTGCACTATGGGTGTCTCCACATGAGGACAGATCACCCTTGCAGTGACCACGATTATTTCTGTGATCATACCTGAAGGCATGATGAGTTGCCTTCCTGCTTGGAGTGGGGGGTCGGAATACCGTTTCCTCATTTCTCCACGAATTGATAATTCGGGAGATCCACCCATTTTCTTGCTTTCTCTTTATAACATCAACCTTGGAAAAGTTTGATACTATTCTTTTCTCATTCTCTAGACTACTCTCTAGAGCTGAGATTTTAGAGTCCTTGACCTTGTTGTATGCCAATTGGAGAACCAACAAGATCTTCAGTCGAGCAATCTCTTGAGCTTGCTCCTCAGCAAGTAGGTTGCTTGTCTGAAGGGCTCTCTTCAGGGAATCAACATTTTCTGAAGGAAGGCAATTCCTGTCTTCAGAAACTTCAAGAGAGACGGGGCAAGATGAGGAGGTTACCTGCTCATCAGAGTCATTGTCACTAGCGGCAGTGACCGTTGTGTCATCCTCATCAGAACTGCTTTCCTCACTGGCTTCTTCAGTCTCTGACACGGACACTGGAGCTCTGATGCTGTCCGATAGATCCTTGCCTTCATCTTCAGAGGCGAGGACCCCCACATAGGATTCATCCTCTGGTTGACAGCAGATTTCTGCTTTCTCTGACCCCCCCATCAGCTCTGAGATCATCACCCACATAGATTTCGCCGACCCACATTTTTCCAATCTAGAGCGAGAAGCTCCAGACCAGATATCCATGATAATTTGACGAATCCTCTTGTCCAAATTAAATAATGAAGGTTCCGTCTCCGACATCTCAGCAATGCACTTGGGCACTTGGATATTCTTTCCAGAGTCGGAGGTCTTCATAGGAATAAACGGACCCTCTTCCAGGATGAAAGATGCTCGAGGATCGATAGCATCAAAGTGATACGACACTCTCATCCTCCAGACGGGATAAAACTCCTTTGTGCATGTGGGGAGTCTTAGTGGCGATATATCATGATCCAGCTCCATGCTTCTGACACTGGTGGCAGGATTCTACTCAAGGTGTAAACCTTTTTGATGAGCAACCTCCCTCTGATACCACTTGAAAGTCCACCTAGTGTCAACTATCTTCACCTATGGGGGGGGGGGAATAGGTGACGTGCAGTGTTTTTGCGGAATTTAAATTATACCTGCACACGAAAATAAAACAACACAGCACAACAGAGTACACAAGCTATTTATAGTGGTTCCCTGATTTGGGTACATCCACTTTCCCCCTTCGACCTATCTCCCAACCAGGGACGACTCGGTCACTTCTCCAACAGGATTGAAATCCAATCCTTGCACTTTCGGAAGGAACCCTTCCACACGTAGGAGTCAACACTCCCACAAACCGGGTTGCACCCAACCCTTACAACTAGGAACCAACGTTCCTTTACAACAAAAATAAAATAGAATGTACAAGAAATACAAAATACGTTTGGAGACTACGGTGTCCCTCTTCGTTGACGACGTGTTCTTGAAGTCCACGAAGAGTCCACAACCCTAGATCTCTCTTGGAGAGAATCTCCCCGGAACCGGCGGCGGCAAGATGGGCGGCGGCTAGGTTCACGGGATCAGCGGCGACAACGATGTGTGGCTGCTGTACTTTGGAGATCCAAACTTCGTAGCGAAGCTAGCTAGGTCTACCAACGGTCACTCCAGGATCGATCGTCTCGATCGATTCAGACGGGGAAGTTTTTCCCGATCAACAAATCGAGAGACAAGGAATCTCTGGTTAGACACGTGAGACGCTAAGCTTGGCTAAGCTTCTATCGACCGGAGATCTAGAAGAAACCAAGATCAATACCAGCGATCAACTCTCTCAAGCGGCGACGGCGGCGGCGGAGCGGAACTCGCGATCTAGGTTATGTCGCGGCCCGTGTTTCGTCTTTTTCTCCGTAGCTATTACTGTTCAAAAATACACCTGTATTTATACTGTAGACAACTTCAAGATGACCGTTGTGGGTCCCACAAGAAGAAAACCCTAGTTCCGGTTCAACATCGTGCCAGCGGCAGAATCTGGTCCAGCTGTTTTCAGAAAAATTGCCAAGTCAAAATCGGCGAGAATCGAAGGTGATTCTCGACAAATCGGCGAGAATCAGTTAGTGATTCTCGACGATTCGTCGAGAATCACTAGTGATTCTCGCCGAATCACTTGATGATTCTCGCCGAATCACTTGTTGATTCTCGACGAATATTACTTGGCCATGATCTGCTCAACGATGGGTTCGGCGAGAATCACTAGTGATTCTCGCCGAATCTTACTTGGCACCGTTTTGAGGTAGCCGGAAAGAGTCGGCGAGAATCACTAATGATTCTCGACGATTCGGCGAGAATCACTTGGTAATTCTCGTCGATTTATACTAGGACGATTTTTCGTCTATCCACCCAAGAGCTGCTCCTTGACCCATCCTTGCTCCTTGTCTGCTCTTGCATAGTTATAACCCTGTACTTGAAATTAAGTGCACTCCAATAGAGAGAGTACACGTAGGCCAACACACTGATCTGCTCAACGAGGGATTACGTCGTACAGACCCGTGTATATTGACCTACTGCACCCTGACATTGGTGTGCACTTAGCGTGGAATAACTGCAAGCACAACTTAAGAGGTTTCATCAAATACATTGTGAATTCATCTTAGCTTGACAGGTGGCTTCCTCAAATCCAGGTAATTGTGGATACAATACCCAACAGTTATACTCTTTGAATTCATAAATATATGCGTGACGTATCAAAGTAAGCTAGCTCTACCTAAATGAACTTAGTACTTGTAGCAGTAGTGAAGTAATACTGTCAGCATCTCTATCTAGTCTCGTAGGACCAGTCAAGTTATGATTTTAATAAATCACACATTGTTATCTTACTCATTAGTGACCATTATGAACCATATCATATGACTTGGTACACCGTCATTTGCAACATTATCAAATGTGGAATAATGTGTTATGATTACTAATGTCAAATTAGCTTATACAACGACTTTCTATTCTCAGTTGAATAATTCTCAAATCAACTTACAATGAGAAATATGTTAAGTCTTCAAATGTGGAATGACTAGCATCCAACCATCTTGGTTTTCATCAGGAAATTATTTGGGGTTTTCAATCTGTTATTAGATGCTTGAATATTGTAACTATAGGCTTTAACCATTAAAACATAAACATAAGAGGAGAGTTTCATATTTCTATGAACTTTAAACTCATCTTTCCCGATATTTTGATTGTGAGAGCTCTATTTAATTCTTTTGTTAAGGCATCTACAATATTATCTTTTGACCTCACATCAATGAGATTCACAATCCCTTGACTCGTAAGGGAGGTCAAACAGGCTTGTTTCATCCGTATTTGACTTCTTTTGCTATTGAATAAAATGTTTCGTAGCAATCAGTTTGGTAGCCTGTTTGTCACAGTAAACTGCAACAGAATTCAATTTCAGGCTCGACAGTAGAATGTCCATCACCAAATATCTTATCCACTCTGCTTCTTCTCCTGCTGAAACTAGAGCGTAGAGTTTGGATTTCATAAAAAATAGTGTAATACATGTTTGCCTCTTAGACTTGCATGCTACAGTTACTCCTCCTAGTGTGAATGTAAATCCACTAGTGGACTTGCTGTCGTTTAGTTTTGAGCATCATGATGCATCAGAATAACCTTCCAGGACTAGAGGATGACCATGGTAACATAAAACAAACTTTTGGGTGTGTTTTAGGTATCGTATTAGCCTGTCGAGGGCATCCCAATGGTCTTGGCTAGGATTACTAGTAAATCTACTTAACATACCGACCGTAAAGGCTATGTCTGGTCTTGTGCACACCATAGCATACATGAGACTACCAATCAGTTTAACATAATCAAATTGTCTAACCACAACTCTTTCATTAGGCTTTAAGCGTTTGTTATAATCATATGATGTCTCTAATGCTCTACTTTCATTGCATCCCCATGTATCCAACATGGATTTTATGAGTGTCTTTGACTTAGGAAAATACCATTTTTTTCAAAGCTCACTTGCATGCCTAGTATAGTTTCAGCTATACCAAGGTCTTTAATGCTGAACATTTTCATTAGTCCTGACTTAACGTAATCCAATTCGGATTGATTAGAACTAATAATCAGCATGTCATCAACATACAAGCATATTATAACGACTTTATTTGATCTATGACGTATGTAAAGACATTTATCCGAGAGACTCGACATGAATCCCATGTTCTTTACACTATAATCAAACTTCTCGTGTCATAATTGTGGTGCTTGTTTTAGTCTGTATAGTGACTTTATTAACTTACAAACCTTATTTTCGTGACATTCTACTATGAATCCTTCAGGTTGGCTCATTTATATCTCTTCAGTCAGTTCTCTGTTTAAAAATACAGTCTTAACATCCATTTGATGAACAATGAAGTTCTCAATAGATGCAATAACAAATAGAATTATAATGGTTGCTAAGTGACATACTGATGAATATATATTAAAGTAATCCACCCCACTAACTTGTGTGAAACTTTTAGTCACCAGACATGCTTTATACTTAGCTACGCTACCATCGGGATTGAGTTTCTTTTTCAGAACCCACTTACACCCTATAATTTTAGCCCCTTTTGTCTTGTCAACTAGCGTCGAAGTGTTGTTCTGAAGTAGTGAGTGAAAGTCTTTATTTTTAAGGATAGCTAAATCACCTAGAGGGGGGGGGGGGGTGAATAGGTTTCTTAGTCCTTAGTGACTTATCTTTTATTTTCTTTACTTTAGGTGCTTTATTAGTTGCTTGGTCTTTGCTTTCAAGATATATAACCTGCAACACAACAAACACATAAAGCACACACAAGATTTATAGTGGTTCCCCTAACTAGGGTACATCGACTTTCCCTCCCAGCTATCCAACTATCTTGTTGGACTAGGCACTTCTCCAAAACTCTGCCCCAAAGAGCTTGCACCTTATATCCCTCAGGATCTCTCAGTCTCCTCCAAGACTTACAACTCAGTCACAAGGGCCTACAACTCAGTGATCAGTAGATCACCTACCTCAGGCCAAAGACCCTACACTCAGGCTGGGAGGATAGCCCTTCCTTAGATCCAATAGAGATCCTACCTCAGAGAGAAATACTCTCCTACAATCTCAGGCACAGAGGCCTTACCTCAGATCTGCATCCAGATCCTACCTCAGGCACAAGTGCCTTACAACTCAGTGAGAATGACTCACCTACCTCAAACTTTAAACCAAGTCCTACAGATCAGATCATGCAGGATCCTACAGCTCAGGCAAATTTGCCCTACCTCAGGCTTAGAGAGCCCTACAACTCAGATCCAAAAACATCCTACAAGATGGAAGTGGGTTGTATGGTTGATCTTGACACAAGAGATGTTTCTCTATGCCAAGGTTCTGGATAGAGATAAACTCAACCCCACTATGACTCCAGGAAAATATTTCACGAGTCTACTTTTTACCTGAATTGAGATATACTCAGTTCTAATTCTTCTTCTCAGCACTAGGGATTTATCCTGCTAGAACTAAGAAGTGACTGCAGCAAAATTTGCTGCTACCTGAGCTGAGAGAATCCCGACCCAACTTCTTCACAACAACAAGGTTGTAGATCTTCAGGATACTTTGGCTTGTGCTAGAAGTAACTAGCAGTAGACTGCTCTGCTTCTTCTTCCTTCCCAGGAAAGAATTAGCAACTTTGATCTTTCTTATTCTCAACTTCAGAAGTAGATGTTCAGATTTTGAGTTGGCTGAACCGAGAAACAACTTGATATGTAGAAACTTCTTCTCTGTTTCTGCTTCTTCCTCAAAAGGAAGACCTTCTGAACTTGCTGGTGCAGGTGAAGATGGCACCAGCTAACTTGCTGTCTTTTCTTCAGAGGTTTGCTCTGATCTTGTTGATGTTGATAAAGAAGACACACAACTAACTTGTTAAGCCTTCAGGTTTGCTATCTTGAGCTTCCTGTTCTTCAGTCACAACAACAATGACGATGAAGAATAATAACACCAACAACTGCTTTTTCCGTAAAAGACTCCTCCTTTGATTAATTGCAACCCAACGACTCTTTTAGCAGTGGATCCCACACCATTAATGGCCAACTACAACCTTGCTTTAACACCAAGTGTCGTACAGTAGCTATGCGGCGCTTTTTGTCATGTACTATAGCTTTCCCGCTATCAGTTTGAATAATGTTGACTTGCTGACGTCAACACCTATGGACTTAGTCAAAAATCAAGCATCAGTAGAATATGCATTGAGTGAATGAGCTTCAATCAATGCCAAAGTACTTAGATAGAATTCTGTCTATCTAGGTATTGGCAACATTGAGTGAGCAAGCCTCATCAATGCTTTATGCCTTAGCTTATTCTTCAGCTATTTCTGCATTCTTGGCGTTGATAGCGTTGAGTGAGCACACCTCACTCAACGCCTTATGCCTTAGCCATGCTTTCTGTAATTTAGGCATTGAGAGCATTGAGTGAGCACGCCTCACTCAACGATTTCTGTCTTAACCAATTTCCTGCTTCTTCAGTATCTTAAGCGTTGAGAGCGTTGAGTGGGCACGTCTCACTCAACGCTTTCTGCCTTAACCAATTTCCTGCTTCTTCAGTATCTTAAGCTTTGAGAGTGTTGAGTGAGCACGCCTCACTCAACGTTTTTTTGCTTTAGCGAGATTTTTTGAATCATGGCATTGAGAGCATTGAGTGAGCACTCCTCATTCAACGCTTTCTGCCTTAGCCAGATTTTTCATTTCCTTAGCGTTGAGTGAGTAAGCTCCACTCAAAGCCAAACTACTTAACAGATATTTTTCTGTTTAACTGGTGTTGAGTGAGTAAGCTCCACTCAATGCATTTGGACTTAGCCAAATTTCTATGTCTGAAAATACAGACACTGACTGGATGAGATACAGTTAACGCTTTATCATATACTGTTGAGTGAGCTTGCCTCTCTCAACGCTTATGTAGTTAGTCAAATATCAGCACAGTTTTGCTGTGGATTTAACTTACAAGGGAATACTCAAAGAATATAGAGTATGGCGTTGGGTGAGTGATACTCACTCAATGCTTGTGGACTTAGCCACTTTTCTGCCCATTTCCTCTTAGGTTTTTACTGCATTAGCCTGTCTCACGACCTTTTGTTGTATGGCGTTGAGTGAGTTGACTTCACTCAACGCCTGTGGACTTGGCCACTTTCTCAGCTTGCCACTACTTTGGCTTTGACTGTATAGGCTCCACTCAGCGATATAAGTCATCTAGCGTTGAGTGAATGACCTTCACTCAACGCCTGTGGACTTGGACAGTTTTTGTCTATCCACATCTTATGTAAGTGTTTACCTGATCTAGCCACAGGCTACATGTCCCATAATTGTTACTAGGACATCATGCAATCACTAAACTTAAGTACAAGTTAGATCACCATATATTTATACATTGTTTGCTAGACCTTCTTCAAATCCAGGACATTGGGATCAATGAACCCAACAATCTTCCCCTATTTGAAGAAGTCAAAACCTATGCCAATGTATACACTAACATACTTATGCAACATATACATAAAATACTAACACTGCATGTATCAGAAAAATAATAAACATAATCATAACAAATCATATTTCATTTAACATATAAGGAATTATAATGTTTGTGCATGAACCAAAATGTCACATTCCTTAACCTTATAAGCAGAACCTCAAACTTTTCAAGTTTCAGTTTCCCTTATCACAATCCCACTGCGCTTGGATTTCTTTGTAGGTTTGTCTTCTGGTCCAGCTATCTTTTTTCACTTCTTATCTGCTTCATCAGCTGCCTTTGACTTAGCTATTTTTTCCCTTTCAGCTTTAGCTTCAGCTTTATATTTCTACCTTTGAAAATAGCTGAAGGGTTTGGAGAAGTACTTGGAGGGTTCAAGTGCACCATGAGCCAAAGTGTTAGCATTCTTGTTCTTCCAGTAAATTCTCCTTTCAATTCCCTCTTTTACGTCTTGTCCCATTCCATTTTGTTGTACCACTTTTCTCTGTCTGAATTTTTGTTTTTGACCTGATCCCAAGTAAGCAGAATGATGGATCTGGACTCAGGGCTCCACTGTTCGAAATCAGGTCTTTTCTCCATTTCCTCCCTATATCTCTTTTTCCTTAGCCTGACTTCCTCTTCAGTTTCAGCAGTTGAAGTCATTTCTTTGGTCTGTAATGTCTGGTCTATAGTGGGCCTGAAGGAAGGAATCTCAGCAACAGTGGACTACCCTCCCCACTGATCACTAGCACTATCATATTCTTCTATTTAATGATAACTTTGATGATCTTGCTGAGCAGGCTCTTTGTTCAAAGCCTCTAGCACTTGAGCAAGCATCATTGAGATATTTTCATATTGCACTGGCTCTATTCCCAATGAGCCTCTCACCACATTGGTTACCCAGACCATGTTTTCTGTGTTAGTCCTTATAGCTTCACTCTCCCCCTTTCTGACTTCTTCAACTATTTGACTGGTCTGGGAGGTGCAGGCCATGCTTCTTTCTGTCTCTAGGTAGTTAACTCCAGCAGTAACATGATTCTTGACTTCCACTATATGGTCATCAAGTAGCTTAGTACATGCGTCCATGTTGGTAAAGATTTCAGTATTCTGTTGATCCCTCAGAACTTTATCATTTTCATGAATGGTCACCGTATTCTAAGCCAGAATCTTTTGATTTTCTATGACAATGGCTAAATTTTGTCTTGACACATCCAACATCTCCATGGTGTAGTATACAACCGGTGTGCCCTAGTAAAAAACTTTATAGTTTCACCCTTTTGTAGGTTTACTTCAAATCTAATTGATTTGATTTCTGTGGCTAGATTATTTTTAATATCTTTAAGGGCTTCATCCACATAATTTTCTAATGCTCTCCTCTGTTCATCCAGAAGGCCCTTTAGCTGGGCTAGGAAAATTAGTGGCATCTGATCTGTTCTAGCAGAGGTGCATTCATTTTGAGGTTCCTGGACTTGCCTGACCTCAGTTCTTAAGGCATTGTCATCCATTGAGTGAGCTAAGGATTGAGCCTTCTCATGACTGGATTCCTCTTTCTCTAATTCAGAGGAAACTATATCATGTACTTCAGGAGCAGGGATTACAGATTTAGTCTCCCCCTCAACCTCTGCCATGCCTTCAATTGCATTTAGTATAATAGCAGCAGCAGCTGTATCACTTGCAGCAGTCTGAACTACTTTTGGAGGGACCTGTAGCTGCTCCCCCACAAATAATGCTTCTTGCATTATCTCTTTTGTCTGTTGCTCTCCCTCAAATGATGTATTCCTTTTCTCAGCAAATGTAGCATCCATAACTTGAGCCAGGAGTTGCTCACCTTCAGACATTGCAATCTCTATTTCAAAAATCAAATTGATCTCCCCCTCACTCTAATGATTATGTTCATCCAGAAACTCTTGGGGTGGTGAGAAGGCAACAACAACATCAGTTGGGATCTTTGAAGACTCTCCCTCAATCTCTACAGAGAGCTTGTTGACAATCTTTACTGCTATAACCTCAGCAACTTTAGTTTGAGGATTAAGTGATGGTTGTTCAGATGAGGCAAGTGCCTGAGTGCCCATCTCCTTCCTGGGCTCATCAACTGATCCTGTCAATTCAGGATCATGAGGTTCCTCCTTATCTTGTGTTGAAGAGCTGCTAGTATAGCCCGGCTCTGGAACAACAACCTTCTTCCCTTTCTTCTCTACACTTGGAGGTCCATGAGGCTGTAGGACCCTGTCCCACATATCAAGCATTTTGATGTCCATTCTTCGCATGTGATGGACTCTTGCTCCAAGCTTCAGATTTAGGATTTCTGGGACATTCTGTCGCAGGAATATGAATAGAATTCTTTCCAGATTGGGCTCAGATAGGCATTCCACTATCCTTTCAAACATCACACTTCCTTAGTTCATTTTCTTGGACAAGATCACCCGACAATCAATTCAAACATCTTTTTGGAGATTTTGTCATGGGAACCAGTTTTGCATAAAAGGGCCTTCCCAACGACATAAGCTAAGAACTTACCCTTCAGTTTCAGTTCTTTCCTTAGGATTGATCCGGGGGAGTGCTTGGACAACCCACACCATTTCATCGCTGACTTTACATCTTCCTGCATCAGGTTGTCTTCGTTGTCCATCACAGAGAATTTTGCCAGCTTGAGGGCTTTGTTCAGTCTTCTTGGGGCAATCTTGACTTTCATTCCACTTATTGTCATCTTGATTTTGCTAGCAGATGCATTTGCCTAAGCATTTGAAAACAACTCTAGAACTTCCCGTTTCCATATCAAGCAGGGTTCCGACAGGATGAAATCTAGGTCATCTGTTCGGAGAAGATGCAGAACATACTGTACCTCTTTAGGAGCATCTTTGAATCCATTTCTCACCAATTCTGAACCCTCAAATAGGAAATCTTGTCCCTTGGGCGCCATTTTGCTTGCAAATTTCTACTACCTAGCGACAACGATTTTCCGTCGATTTGGCGAATATGGGCGGGAGAGAGCAATGAACAGTTCTTTTGCTTTATGCACAAGCTTTTTTATTTATAGTTATTTTTAAGCAGAAGGCGGAAAGTCACTTACCTGTTTGAGATAAAGGTTGTGATCAACGACTAGGGTTAATTTCTACTACTTAGCCGCAAGCCGACTAATCGATAGACTTTGTTGAGTAAGCTTGTTTTTCTCAACCTTTTACTTCTTGGTCTTAATTGATTGACCATTTCTTTGGCAATTGAATTGCCTTTGACTTCTTTAGTAATATTAAATTTGCCTAATCAGCAGGGATTAAGATGATCTGCAATGCACATTATAATATGTGTCCTAATGGAGTGCAATTTGAACTAGCTTCAACATGCCCATGTCAATTTTGAGGTTGTTGAATCTAGTTACATCTTGTGGAATAGTGAACATGTGAGCCACTAACTTATTTATTGAGAAGAGTTTTTAGAGAATTGTCTCACTCCTTCTCAGACTTTAATTTTAACTATCTTATCTCTAAAATACAAAGTTTTAGCAATTTACTAAATATTTCATAGAATTAAGAGATAGGTGAATTCTACTTATCTCTGCCCTGTAGACTTGAAGCAGATGCTGGATCACAGTCTTTGAGCTCACCAACATCCTTGCTCCTGAACTTTAGCCTTTGATGTGCATCTAGCTTTCCTTTGCTAGCTCCCCCTCAATAATTGCACTTAGAGGGTAAGAAACTTGCCTCTCTGATTGCACATGTCTTTGACATCTTGAGCTTGATGGTCAGTACATCCATTGCCAACTTCTGTTGAATTATTCAAAAGATAGCTTTCTTGTACCAGTCCTAGGTCTGGTACATCTCTGTACAAGGACCATAAATAGGTATGGCCACTTGGACTATCCTGCAAAGCAAAGTTTACCTTAACTTAGGAACCCAAGCTGACTTGGGTCCTAGGTTCCTGTTAGCATAAGAATGCATATGCCTACCTACAGCTGTCCTATAAGGAAGACACTACCTTACCTTTGACACACTGGGGTTGTGCCAATAATCTATGACAAAGTGGCTCACTTTGCTACAACACCAACATTCATGGATGTTGTACCTCCTCTTCTGAACACTCTTGGAAAAGTGCAAGCCACAACATGCTGCTTGTTCAGTGAGGAGAACATAGGCCTTCTTCTTATTTCTTTCAACAAGAGCTTGACCAAAAGTGAATCTGCCAGTAGAAGCACTTGGCTTGCTCTGAGCTTCATTAGTAACATCCTTCTTAGCAGTTGTCATGTTCTTAAAGGCTTCAGAGACAGCCAAGTCAACCTTACTAACTGAAGTACTATTAGTTTGTGTTCTTGCTTGAAGGGCCTTATAATTGGCCATTGCCTTATTCTTGAATGAGGGGGCTGAGGCACTAAATACAAAAGGTCCAAAATTGGCCTTTTGGACTTTTACATGAGGATCCTTCTGTGCACTCAATCCCATGACCTCTCTTCTTCCATTGTATGGTACATTTATAATCTTACTAGGAAGATTTACACACCTCCAGTGACCACACTTACAATCTTGGTCATACATGTTAGATGGGATAATTACCCTGTGAGAGGTTGACTGAGGCCTGACAGGAGGTTGGCCTCTCCTCTGAGATTGGATAACTTTAGAAATCCACTCAGATTCAGACTTTCTCTTGATAACATCTATCTTAGAGTAGTTGGCCACAATCCTCTTCTCCCTTTCAAGTTTCTCTTCAAGATTCTTGATAATATAATCCTTATATTTGATGGACTCAACATGGATATCTACCATGATCTTCTGATGGGCTACTTCCCTTTCTTTTAGATATAGCAAAGATGAAGTCTCATCTTGCTTTCTTTGAAAGCCATCAGAAGTACACCATGATTTTCAATTAATTTATTAATATCATCTTTTGAAAGAGGACTCTCATCATCACTTGATAAGGATGTATCAGAGTCTGTATAGGATCCATATCCTGACTCTGAGAATGAGCTAGATGGGGAATATACCTGATTTTGTCAAGGCTGATCCAGACATGATTTTTATTCTAGTGTAGTTGTCAGCCCATAACATCTGCATTCACCTTCCTCAGCTTCATCGACCTCTGAGTCACTATCTGAGTGTGATAGTGGGTCCATGATCTTTACTCTTCTATCTAGATAGACTTTGTCTTCTACAAGTGCTGTCAACAACCCAATGCTGTTCTTGTTCTCTCTGCAGACTTGGAGCTCCTTTGAGCTCCACACCTTATGGTTTACCCTTGAACTCATAAGTGTAATACTTTTAGCTATCCTTGGAGGTTAACTCAGACTGTTCGATCCTTTTTGAGTAACCTCCCTCTGATACCACTTAAAAGTCTTTATTTTTAAGGATAGCTTAATCACCTAGAGGGGGGGGGGGGGTGAATATGTTTCTTAGTCCATAGTGACTTATCTTTTTTTTTTTACTTTAGGTGCTTTATTAGTTGCTTGGTATTTGCTTTCAAGCTATATAACCTGCAACACAACAAACACACAAAGAACACACAAGATTTATAGTGGTTCCCCTAACTAGGGTACATCCACTTTCCCTCCCACCTATCCAACTATCTTGTTGGACTAGGCCCTTCTCCAAAACTCTACTCCAAAGAGCTTACACCTCAGATCCCTCAGGATATCTCAGTCTCCTCTAAGACTTACAACTCAGCCACAAGGGCCTACAACTCATTGATCAGCAGATCACCTACCTCAGGACAAAGGACCTACACTTAGGCTGGGAGGGCAGCCCTACCTCAGATCCACTAGAGATCCTACCTCAGAGAGAATGACTCTCCTACAATATCAGGCATAAAGGCCCTACCTCAGATCTGCAGCCAGATCCTACCTCAGGCATAAGTGCCCTATAGCTCAGTGAGAATGACTCACCTACCTCAAACTTGAAACCAAGTCCTACAGCTCAGATCCAGCAGGATCCTCCAACTCAGAAAAATTTGCCCAACCTCAGGCTCAGAAAGCCCTATAACTCAGATCCAAAAGAATCCTACAAGATGGAAGTGGGTTGTATGGTTGATCTTGACACAAGAGATATTTCTCTATGCCAAGGTTCTGGATAGAGATAAGCTCGGCCCCACTATGACTCCAGGAAAATATTTCATGAGTCTACTTTTTATCTGAACTGAGATATACTCAGTCCTAACTTCTTCTTCTCAGCACCATAGATTTTTCCTGTTGGAACTAAGAAGTGACTACAACAAAACTTGCTGCTACCAGAGCTGAGAGAATTCCAGCCCAACTTCTTCACAGCAACAACGTTGTAGATCTTCAAGATACTTTGGCTTGTTCTGGAAGTAACTAGTAGTAGACTGCTCTGCTTGTTCTTCCTTCCCATGAAAGAATCAGCAACTTTGATCTTTCTTCTTCTCAGCTTCAGAAGTAGATGTTCAGATTTTGAGCTGGCTGAACAGAGAAGCAACTTGATCTGCAGAAACTTCCTCTCTGTTTTTGCTTCATCCTCAGAAGGAAGACCTTCTGAACTTGCTGGTGCAGGTGAAGATGACACCAGCTAACTTGCTGTCTTTTCTTCAGAGGTTTGCTCTGATCTTGCTTATTTCAATGAAGAAGACAAACAACTAACTTGCTAAGACTTCAGGCTTGCTATCTTGAGCTTCCTATTCTCCAGTCACGACAACAATGGCGATGAAGAAGAACAACACCAACATCTTCATTTTTCATAAAAGGCTTCTCCTTTTATTGATTGCAACATAACTGTCATATAGTAGCTATTAATGGCCAGCTGCAACCTTGCTTTAACGCCAAATGTCGTATAGTAGCTGACGGAGCCGACCCTCTCCAACCCGCGGCCGTTGATGTTGAAGCGCTAACGGATGACACGTCACCACTACAAAGCAAAGATCTACGGCGAAATAAAGACGTGGGAGCGCGGCACCGCACCTCTTACCGCTACCATCTTCGTTCGCGAGATAACGCCATCAAGTGACGTTGTTGTCATAAAAACTGCCGGGCTGCGGATAATAATTTTTATGCTTATTTTGTTTAATTGGTGGCCTGCATTTAGCCTCCAATAGCTCTTAAATTCTGAATATTTTAGGTATGAACTTTTATTTAGAGTGGGTCATATATAAGACATCCACTCCCTTGGTTTTTGGGGGAGAAAAAGTAAACCTAAAAATTATCTTCAACTTTTGAGAGCTTGCCTTCTCATTTCCGCCGCCCCCCCTCATCTTCCTCATCCTTGAAGATTTCGGCCAAGTGAAGGCCCGCCTCTTCCGGCATGGGAACTTCGCGGTGTGACTCCGTTGAAGGTGGACGTGCAAAGCTTCTTCTGGTGTGACTCCGACGGAACCGTGGTTGAGCGATTCTCCACGTGCAACTATCTACGAGTTGGGGTAACGATTCCTCTTCTCTATCTTGTGTGTTTCTTCTACATCCTACGCATATTTCTTGTGCGAAAGTTTTGGTGTGAAATCTGAAATCTTAATCATCGAAGTATTTCCATTTGGTTTTCGTATTTGATTCTCCAAGTTTCTCGCATTCGAAGAAGGGTGGTGACCTTTGGTTTTTTCTTAGTCGGGGAAGATCAACCACTTTCCGAATCCTTTCTTTGGTGGATCTCCTTGGTACGACTTCACTCGACCGAACCGTGTGGGTTCATTTCGCCGGAAAGGATAGTGGCCTCTAGTCACTATTTGATCCTAAGGGGGGTTAGCGATCCTCAAGTCGTTGTGTGACGATAAGCGTTAATCTAAAACGTGGCTACGCTTGCATGTGGTGTTTCTAAATTAGATCGTGTGCGAGTAGATTTAGTCGCTAGAACGTGCCGGACAATTCGCCCCGGTAGCCTACATCAATTTGGTATCAAAGCGAGGTTCGTGCCGGTTCCTAAATCGGCACAATCCTTCTCCGTTTGAGTAGGCTTTGTTTTCGCAAAAACAAATTTCAGCAAAGTCACTATTTGTGGTGTGCCAACAACGGGCTAAAATCTGAATTTTTCTTCAAAATCAAATTTTTTTTTTCTGGTAGACTCTCTTCACCTTAGGAAGAATTAAATTTTAAAAACAAATTTAGTTTAGTCCATAGATCGGGCGGAAAAAAATTATTTCTTATAAAATTTTAGCCAGTCAGGGTGTTTAGGCCTATTTTAGTGAAAAAAAATCTGCATGCGCACAAGACACGGCACCGAGTACGCCCCCTCTTCTTCCAATATGGAGGTCGAGCGGCATGGAGGTCAAGACCCGACTCCCGTCGAGGCTCTTCGACAAGAGTTTAATGAGCACATCGTGAATCAAGAGCGTCACATGAATGAGTTAAGGGACATGATTGCTCAACTTACGACTGCTAGAGCGGCTCCACCAGCCCCTCCTAATCCACTACCAATTAATCGTCACCCCCCGAACCACCACCCCGTTATCCTCATCAATTTGAGGAGGACTACGATGACCTTGCACCACGTGGTCCACACTATTATAATCGAGCTCCACAAGAGTTCAACATCACGAAAGCCATCCGTATAGAAGCCCCTACTTACGACGGCATGAGGCAGCCCCAAATCTTTCTGAATTGGATAATGGATATCGAGTGCTACTTCGAGTGGCATAACTTAACCGATAGGCAAAAGGTCCAAGTCGCTAGGCTGAAATTACTAGACCGGGCCAAGTTATATTGGCTCAACGAGGAGAGACGCATGGGAGCGCTTGATGGTACGCCACCAATTGGTTGGCAGGTTATGAAAGCTATATTGTCGGATCAATACGTCCCCACGTATTACCGTACACAACTGTTTGATGACTTAGCCTCTCTTAAGCAAGGGAGTCAGTCGGTGTCTGATTACATGGGTACACTTAAGGATATGTTAGTACGCTGCGACGTTAAGGAGATGCCCGAAGTGACTCTCTCTCGAGATTTCGGAAGGGGTTGGATCCGGATATTCAGCGCAAGCTTTTGCGTTATGGGCATACAGATATAAACACCACGTACAACGCGGCCTTGGACATTGAGAAAAATATCGCTCTCAAGTCTAAAGCAAAGTATTTCCAAAAGGGGAATGTTGAAACCGGAATCCGGTCTCCTGTGGAGTTCGACCCTTGGGGAAGGGGTGGTCTCGTGCCTACTTCGCTCCTGCAAGAAAAACAACAAAGAAGGCAAGAAGAAACAGACCTGAGGGCTCGGCAGGGAGGTCCCACCACAAACCCGGAAGATCTCAGAGCGCTTCCCCTCCTTAGCCAGAAGCCGAGCTAAGGTACCCTCAGAAAGCACTTGAAGATTGGGGCAGGAGAGCACAGGGAAGAACCTGCCTTCTGGGGTACCCCTTGGGTCCTATTTATAGCTTTTGAAATTCGGGCTGCCAATAACCAAAAGAACTGACCTGAAATTACCAGAAAACCCTTGGTTGGGTCTGCCAACAGCCAAACTCCGCTGTTTTGAAGGGCTATGGGCAGACTGGCGGGGGAAAAACAGTAAAAAGTACCTCATACATCCAGGCGAGTTGAGGAGCTTTGGCCACCTCGGCATGTTCTGCTCGCCTACTGCTGCCGAGCTCCACTGCGAGGACGCGAGTTTTGGCTAACTCGGCGAATGCCGAGCTCGGGGTCGTCGAACGTCGATCTCTGGTCGACGGATGCCGAGCTCGGTCTCGGCCCCTCCACTGCCGAGCTTGCCTATTTCCTCTGCCCGATCTGCCTAGACCCTGGTGACCTTGCTCGCCGGACACGGGGTTGTACACAATCCCCGCTCTTTTTGAGCTTGTCAAAGCTTGGAAAGAAACATCCAACCCCAAGTGTGCGGCGAGCGCTGGTTGGCGAGTTGGAGGGAATCTTCTGGTGGGGGCCACCTGCGGCTATATATATGTGCACCTGCCCACCTGCCTGACTCTTGCCATTCCCTTTGCTACTCTGCCAAGATGCCTCTTCCCAAGGAGATCCAAGAGCGCATAGACCGAGCCCGCCAGGCCTCCGCAGCTCGCGTTGCCGCTCTGACGGCGGTCCCCGCGAAAGCTCCCCAAACCGACTCTGCCGAGCCCAGCTCCAAGAGGTCCAAGCCATTCCCTGAGGCGGCTGAGCCCATTTTCAACGACTTGAGGGCCACCCTGGCTTGCGAGACCGGCTCTTCCACTCGAACTATCTTGGAGAAGGATAGAGAGGTTGTCGTGGTTGGCGACGACCTGGATGGTCAACCAGATGGCGAGGGCGTCGCGCCGCGAGACCCCACACCGCGAGGCGAGACCACGCTTGCCACCTCGCGATTCTCGACACCGGACAGCCATCCCCGGGACCCGCCGCTTCTATTTGGGATCCTGCCTGTGAGCTCGCAGAGGCCAAATTCGCCAGCGGGCTCCCCCCTCCTCGCCAAATTGACGCGGCCGCGGGGGAGGGTCTGGGGACCATTCCCACCCCGGGATTCGAGCTCGTCTCGCCGGGGGCTCGCGGCCCAGGTCGCGGGAAGGATCTGAGGTTCATTCCTCCCCGTACCTCCCTCGATCTGCCGAGCTTGTCTGGTCAGTCTTGCCTGACTTCTCGCTTCCTGAGTTTTTGCTCTTTTTGCTAATACCTGTCTTCACAGCTCTTCCCAGTCAATCGGCTGACGAGGAATCCTCGCGGGCAGCCCACTATTCTCCCCTCCCTTCCCCGAGCTCGTTTGACTCTTACCTGGGTCCTGAGGTGGAGCAAGGCGAGTTGACGAGGAGGGAGGTCAAGCTCCTCAAAAAGTTGGTGTGCGGGCTGCGCGAGGTGCAAGGGGTCAACACGACGCTGCAGCGCGACCACGCGCGTCTTGCTGACGAGGTGCGCCGTGGCCAAGCTGGCGAGCTGATGTCCCCCTCCCGGCTCCTGGACGAGATAGACGACGGTCTCTCGGTTGCGCAGAGGAATTCCGGAAGGATCCGCGAGCTGCTCCGTGCGGGGCAGCTTGGGGGGCGGGGGTCGCGAGGCCGGGGTAGGTAAGTGAGCGGCTCCTCTGCCGAGCCGACCGGCACTCGCATCCCGATGCCCTCCCTGCTTGCGCGCCCTGCTTTTTAAATCATGAACTTTATTTCTATAATAAATAACTCTTAGAATATTCTTGATCATGTTACTTAAATAAAATGCTGCAATGTTCGACTTAGCCTTGGTTGGGTTGCGCCGGAAGTCGGCGAGCTGCGCTGATTGGACAGCCGGCCTCAGATTTCTTTTCCTATAAATAGCCCCCCTTCACCTACCCCCGTACTGTGCCTTTATTGCGTTTTTCCCTTTTCCCTGTGCTTTTCCGTTTCCTGCTCGCGCTCCACCTCTGCCTCCGCGAATCATGGGCAAGGCGAATCCAGATGCCGACGGCCGCTCCAAGTGCGCTCAACACTTCACGGACTATTACTTCTTCGAGGGGCACACTAGCGAGGAGGAGCTCGCTGAATTTGTGGCGGAGCGCGTTCCGCCGGGCTTTGAGGCTCGCAGGCCAAAACAGGGAGAGGCCATCAATACCTTTTACGAGGATGAGCTCGCCTTCCCCCTTTCTCATTTTGAGGTGGGGTTACGCCTCCCCCTGTGGCCGGAGATCCGGCAGATCTTAAAATAATACGGAGCCGTGCCCGCGCAGCTGAATTCCAACGCCATCATGATGATGGTGGCGTTTGCGAGTTACCTCCGGCAGGAGAGGATCGAGTTCAACCTGACGGTGTTCAGGAAGCTCTTCTCCTACAAGGCGACGCCGGACGGGGTCGCCTACTTCGGCAGCTCGCTAATCAAAGTTCGCGAGATCGCGAACAAGCACCACACCTGGATGACCAAGATCTCCTTCATCAAGGGCGATCTCGGCAACATCCCCTACTCGCCTCAGCAGAAGGGCGAGGAGGTGTACCGCCCGCCGGCCGTGTCCAGCAACGACGCCGAACTCCACAAATATTTCCTCCACAAAGATTTCGAGGTCGCCTTCCTGCGGAGGGGCCTCGACGCGCTCCCCCCCGTTCTGCCCGGCGAAGGTATGCTTCCCTCCTCGTCTTGCCGAGTTCGCCTGACCGCCGAACTCGCCATATCATTGCTAAATTCCTAACTTTTCGAAGTGTTTTCCTGCAGGGGAGCGAATAATCCCCATGAACCCGCCGTTCGCGGATCCGGGGCTCCATACCGACCCTCTTGCTCGCGAGAGGGCGGAGGCAGCGGCCTGCCGAGATGAGGCGGCCCTCTCGCAACCCTCTTCCAGCAAGAGGCGACCTGAGGACGCGGGGTCAAACCCGCCATTCGGTCATCGACAAATGAAGAAGATGTGGAGAGCCCTGCTGGCTCTGCGGGGGCAACAATAACAACAGCCCAACCCCAAGTACATCAGCTCGTCAGCGACCCCTCCCGACGCGTCGCCGGAGAGCCTGCTGAAGGAGATAACCAGCAAGGGGCGGAAAGGCGGCGAGGGCCCCTCTTCCACGGCAGCGATCTCCCCTCCTCCATCGGTGAAGAGGGCTGCCCGCGAGCGCGCGCCGCCAAAGCAACACCCCCTCTTCAACTTCGGCGCGCGCTGGAAGGATTCGGCGGGCGAGCCCATGCTGCAGTGGGACGAGCTCGCTCATCGAGTCTCCGTCTCCACTCTGCACCCCTCTTGGCACGACCGCGAGCCTGCCACCGGTCATGCCTACGCCCTCGGCTTCGGCCTATATGGCCGGGAGGATGCCGAGGCCTACAAGAAGATGACCCTTCGGCAGCTCGGACATGAGGGCCTGCAGTCCCACCTGCGGACCCTGGAGCTGCATCACATGCTGGCACGCCGCAGCTTTTCCCTCAGCCACTAACTCGAAAAGGCTGAGCAGGCTCGCTGTAACGCCCCCGGTTTTTTTGTGTTTTGTTTGATCTTTGGCTGGCGTTACGATGGCGTATTTCCGGCTTTTTGCCGTTGTAGAGCGTGATCTTAGCTCTTAGGGTTCCCTGTGTAGCTTGTTTGTAGCCTGTTAGCAAGATTCCCCAGCTAGCCGGGGGCCATTTGATGACTCGGTTGGGCCTCTTAGGGAGTGCTTGTGTTTTGGCTTCGGGAGGCGTTATCCCGGGTTTTGTTCGTCGAATGCTAATTTCGACTTCGTAGTTGCGTTCGTAGCGTGGGTTTTTAGCTGCGGTGTAAATTTCCCCTTTTTCCGAGAAGTTTCGGATTTCGGGTTGTTTTGATGTTGGGTGTAAATAGTAATTATTATGTTGATTGTTTATTATTAAAACTTATATATATATAGTCTTGGGTTAGAACTAGGGCTGGGTTCCTGTTTATTCTTTTCCTGTGTCTCTGCTTGATAGAAGCCGCCGCCTGTGCGAGAGGGAGAGCACCGCCGGACTACCCTAGCCTTCGGACGCCGATTCCTGGAGATTTTGCGGCTGGAATCCAATTTCGAGAGTGGATCTGGACTGCCCTCGCCGGGATCTGCTTTCTTTTTGCTCCTCAGCTTGCTGTTCTGCGGCCAAATCTGTGAGCGGGGGAGGCCGCCGACCAAGTTTCTGGTATTGAGGCAAGTGATGTACCCTCATCCTTGCCATAGTTGATCTTTGTCTTGTTTTGGTTAAATCTTTTATCTCTTTCTTGTTTAGATCTTAGGTGTAAGCTAGGGCTTGATCCCGATCATACCGTGGTTAGTGTAGAAGTTCCAGTTAATCTCAGTTTTCCTGAGGGATTGTGTCTATTAGGGGCAGTTTTGGTTCGGTCTAGGTCGAGTAGTTACCATTGCCGATGGAGGTTGTACTCTAGAGAGAGAGGGAGTCCTCGTTCTTGCGTCTGGTCGGTTGCTGGATCTGGCTCCTGTAGCAGTCGGGGTGTCGACACCGTTGTGTCGACACCGGCCAGCGTTGGTGTCGACACATGGTGTCGACACCGGCCAGCGTTGGTGTCGACACATGGTGTCGACACCGGCCAGCGTTGGTGTCGACACATGGTGTCGACACCGGCCAGCGTTGGTGTCGACACATGGTGTCGACACCGGCCAGCGTTGGTGTCGACACATGGTGTCGACACCGGCCAGCGTTGGTGTCGACACATGGTGTCGACACCGGCCAGCGTTGGTGTCGACACATGGTGTCGACACCGGCCAGCGTTGGTGTCGACACATGGTGTCGACACCGGCCAGCGTTGGTGTCGACACATGGTGTCGACACCGGCCAGCGTTGGTGTCGACACATGGTGTCGACACCGGCTAGCCTTGGTGTAGACACTTGGTGTCGACACCGACCAGTCGTGGTGTCGACATCTCGTGTCGACACTGGGCGCTACCCTTGTCTTGGGGTCAGGGAGACTCGGGGTTGGTTTTGTTTAGGCGTGGAAGGCCGCGTCGGTGGGACCCGACGCTTTTCCCTTGGGTTCGTGTGTTTCTTAGGACTATTAGTGGGACCATCCCCTAGGAGGGAGGCATGGGGTGTTCGGCTAATTTTTTTTCTGCATGCCGACTCTTGGGTTGTGGCAGGTGGTGGAGTTTTGGTGGCCTCTGGAGGGGTGGTTTTATGTGGAGAGCTGTGGCCACCGCCTTTTGCCCCGGTTTGGGTTGGTGTGTGGGACCCAAAAGCTGCCACTGTTTGACCCCTTAGCCCTTTTTGGGTCTGATTCTGGTTATGCATTCAGACCCATGTTTTGACCACTGCCGCTTACCCACGTGTTAGGACTGTTAGACCCTTTCCTGTTTATGCTTCCTTTCTTTTGGCATATGATTATGTCTTGGTGCTGTTGCAGGCTCTCTCTTGGTAAGGCATTGATTTTATTGCTCGCACTTGGTGTGCTCTGTGGTGTTTCATGCAGTACTCTTTTCCTTCTGTCATTCACTTTTCTTTTACTTAGCAGTTTGTTGCCGAATTGGTACCCCTTATTCTCATTTGCTCAGTAGCTAATTGCTCTTTTTACTGTTGATTGTTTCCTTGCTGAGGTGTTCTTTTCTTGAATGCCTCAGGTCCAGGTTGTAGCCAGTTCAGCAGCTAGTTGTTTTGGAGGGGCTGTTGGTGGCCTCTAGGGTTGCTGGGGTAGCTGATCCCTGTTCCGTTGTGAGGTAGTTCCTTACTTTTCTGTATAGACATACATACTCGCCAGTGGGTTCGTGTAAGGTTGTTGACGCCCACTGGTGGCTTCTTGTGATGCTGGATATGAAATTAAACTGCTGATTTTGCTTACTTGTGGATGGTTACTTGCTCCTGGGAAAGGTTTATGCTAGGTTGCATGTTAGATATTTTAAAACCTAAAAGTATTATTATATGTACCCTCATGCATAACATGTTTCTAAATCCAAGACACTACTTTTTTCTCAACGTAAAACACTATTTTTCCTACCTATTATATTCACCTTAGAGTCATGCACGTATAAGTCGTCCCCCGGGGACACTTATGCTCATTTAGGGTGTCAAGCTAATTGAACCAAATTATTTTCTGCTGCGTATAAATATAATTTTACCCGTGGACTAGCTGATCCACTGTGCCGAGGGATACGACCAACCAACTTAACTGATTTCCTTTCATATTTAATCAACGTTTTTCCTCAAAATCTAATGTCTGGAGTTTCGCCTGAGCGTGTGCAGTTATCCCCTGTACGACGTGGCATCACGACACGTGTTTTCTCTTACTCTGATACGATTTTACCGTTGAGAAAATGCGGGTTGTGACAGTTGGTATCAGAGGGAGGTTGCTTGACAAATGGTTGGGCAACCTTTCCCTTGTCTGCATTAGTGTTTAGCATCATACCATTCACACACCGATATGTCATCAGCACGTCTTGGCCGAAGCACGAACACTACACTCATGAGCATGAAGAAGTATACAGGGCATATTATGTAGTATGTGATGCATAATATGTGTTTGTATATGGATCCACCATAGGAGGCAACATGTGAGAGTTATGTAGTATGGGATGCATAACCTCACCACATGAATGCGGCTAGCACGTTTTCTTTTTCGTTACATGAGAATGTTATGTAGTATGTGATGCATAACATTTTCATGTGTACACCGCCCATGGCATGCACTAAGGCTTTTTTAGAATGCATAGCACATCATGCATAGCATATCATTTCATAAGCACAACGTGCCAAGCTAAAGATTTGCAAGATGACATATGTACACACATGGTTTTGAGTCAAAAAGAATACAAATACATGCATTCATGGTTTAGGCACCTGAGTTAGTATGATGGTGGTGAACCATCTTAGGATAAGCATAACATCATCATGGTAAAAACAACTCCCAGAGCAAGTTTTGCAGTTGAAGTTCATATTTAAGTGTGTTTGTCCGTACCGGGTAGTTTTGTTCTAATTGATGGGCTAGGATTTGTCTAAAGCTTGTGTGATCCTAGGATGGCGAGACGTCCTGCGACGAGATCGACCCCCCAATCCGAGGGTGAGATGTCAGGAGCGCAGAGCGATGCGTTGGTAGAAATCTTGCGGCAGAGTAATGAGGAGTTATCGAGGCAGGTAGTGGCTATGCAGGCTCAGATTCAGTCCCTCGTAGCAGTTGTGGCGGGACAGCCCCCGAGAGCTCAGAACCCCACAGAGGGGGTAGCTGTCCCTGCGCCTCCTGCTCCTCCCGTGCCTTTGGTTGTAGTACCTCCAGAGATGGCATTCATATCCCAGTTTCAGCGGCTGAGACCCCCTACCTATGATGGGCAGGCAGATTTTATGATTTTGGATGACTGGCTGATTACCATTGAGGAAATGTTCTCGTACTCAGGGATTACGGACGATCAGAGAGTGATGCTCGCTGCCTACCAGCTCAAGGGCTTGGCAAAGAACTGGTGGCTGAGGGAGAAAGAGAGCTTAGTGGCAGGTTGCACTTGGGAGTCATTTAAGGTGCTGTTGTTAAGTAAGTTTCTGCCTTCAGTCGAACGGGACCGGCTAATGAACGACTTTCTTCACCTAAAGCAGAGGAAACTCACGGTTAGTGAGTATGAGATTGAGTTTAGTAAGTTGAGTCGGTTTGCTCCGGGTCTGGTGAGTGTTGAGGCAGACCGAGTTAAGTGATTTCTGGGAGGACTAAGAAGCGACGTACAGCAGTTAGCGAATGCCTATGGAGCAGTCAGTTATGCTAGTGCGATTGAAGCTGCTTTGAGAGTTGAGGCCATTGAGAATGCTAAGAACAGAGGCCAGCAGCTAAGGAAAGATAAGCGGAAGTCCGGTGGAGGGAAGAGCCCTCAGGAACCTGATGCTGTCGCAAGAAAGAAGGTCAAAGAGATTTGTAGCTTTTGTAGCCGGCCAGGCCACCCCTTTGAGAAGTGTTTCAAAAGGTTGGGAGCGCAGAAGAAGGAACATGTGCACGTGATTCAGGGTACTTCCAGGGGAGACTTGGTGTGTGCTTTGTGTGGAAGGAAGGGGCATGAGGCTGCCCGCTGTTGGTTAAAAGATAAGGTCTATTTTCAGTGCGGCCAGAAGGGTCATCTCAAGACAAGGTGCCCTCAGACCCAGTCTATTCTGCAGCCAGTTCCCCTCCAAGCTCTGCCACCGCCTCAGCGAGTGGATAAAGGAAAAGGAAAGCTGAATGTGCTCTCGGCAGACGAAGCGCAGACCTCAACCCAGGTTATCTCAGGTTCGACTCCTCCCCAGTCGTTTCGTTACGTTCTCTTTTCGGTTGTAGTTTTCGTTTTAGCGCTTGTTGCCTTAGATGCTTATGCAATTCGTAGGGCGATTTAAGGTAAAGAACCGCTGGGCGCGCGTTCTCTTCGATTCCGGCGCTACCCACTCGTTTGTGGCTAAAGCCTTTGTGGAGCGGTTCAGTCTGGGCCTAGATCGTGTTGGTGGTGCCTTCTGCGTTAAGTTCCCCTCCGGTGACTCTGTGGTTATAGACCTGGGTATCCTCGATTGTCCAATTTTGTTGGGAGATTTTCTAGCCAAGGTAGATTTGAAGGTGATTGACCTGGAGGACTTCGACGTTATTTTGGGCATGGACTGGTTGTCAAGGTACGATGCTGTGATCCAGTGCAAGAGTAAGCGCTTAGACTTCGTCAAAGACAACTGTCAGCCAGGGAGCGTTTATGGGTATTCTCTCCGGGAGTCCCCAATCATTTCTGCGATGCGTGCTCGGAAGTTGCTTGTTTCTGGCGGTTTTGCCTGTGTGGTTTCCCTGGTAGGGTCCATTGTTAGTGAGCCCCGTTTGGAAGAGATTCCAGTGGTGTGTGACTTTTCTGATGTGTTTCCAGACGATCTTCCCGGTCTTCCACCCGATCGAGATGTCGAGTTTGTAAAAGATTTGGAGCCAGGCACGCGTCCTATCGTAAAGGCTCCGTACCGGATGGCCCCACGAGAGCTGGAAGAGTTGCGAGTTCAGCTGGATGAGTTATTAGAAAAGGGCTTCATAAGGCCGAGTTCTTCGCCTTGGGGTGCGCCAGTGCTGTTCGTTAAAAAGAAGGATGGGTCGATGAGGTTATGCATTGACTATAGAGAGCTGAACAAGGTTACTATTAAGAACAGGTACCCTTTGCCGCGAATCGACGATTTGTTTGACCAACTGCGTGGTAGTGCCGTGTTTTCCAAGATAGATCTTCGTTCGGGCTATCACCAGTTGAGGATTCGGGAGTCAGATGTTCCGCGGACGGCGTTCCGCTCTCGTCATGGGCATTTTGAGTTTTTGGTTATGTCATTCGGTTTGACTAATGCGCCCTCAGCTTTTATGGATTTGATGAACAGAGTTTTCAAGGATTTTCTAGATAAGTTTGTGATTGTCTTTATAGACGATGTTTTGGTGTATTCCAAGGATGCAGAGGAGCATGATCGACATTTGCGGCGGGTCTTGGTGACTCTGAGAGACCATAAGCTGTACGCCAAGCTGAGCAAATGTGAATTTTGGTTGCCTCAAGTTTCTTTTTTAGGTCACGTGATTAATAAGGAGGGAATATCAGTGGACCCAGAGAAGATCGCTGCTGTTATGGAATGGGCGAGACCAGTTACCCCCAAAGAGATCAGAAGCTTCTTGGGTTTGGCCGGTTATTATAGAAGATTTGTAGAAGGTTTCTCTACCTTGTCCGCGCCGTTGACCAAGTTGACGCAGAAGAATGTAGCCTTTATATGGGATGACAAATGTGAGAGGGCTTTTGAGGAACTAAAAAGAAGGCTATGTTCGGCTCCAATTTTGTCCTTGCCTGCGGAGGGCGGTGAGTATGATATATATGTGGATGCGTCGCATGTCGGTCTGGGCTGCGTATTGATGCAGGGCGGGAAGGTGATTGCGTACGGGTCGAGGCAGCTAAAGACTCATGAGAGGAACTACCCTACGCACGACCTGGAGTTTGCAGCTGTGATCTATGCGTTGAAATTGTGGAGGCATTTGCTATATGGCGCGCAGTGCAAGATTTTCACGGATCATAAGAGTCTGAAGTATGTCTTCACTCAGAAAGAATTGAATCTGCGCCAGCGGCGGTGGTTGGAGTATGTGGCCGACTATGATGTTGAAATTCAGTACCATCCAGGCAAGGCAAATGTGGTGGCGGATGCCCTGAGTCGGAAGTCGGGTAAGATTTTTAATCTTTCCGCCGAGCGTCTAGTGGAAGAGTTTCTGTTGATGGACATTTCTGTGGGAAGCTGTGATTCGCAGAGTAGCATAGCAGTAGCGGGACCTTCGTGGATTACGCTTACGAGACTGCATCAGAAGGACGATCCCGATCTTCTGCATTTGTATCTTCGAGCTGAAAAGGGTGAATTACCAGAATTCTCTATAGATGATTCAGGTACCTTGAAGTACCGTGGCAGGTTTTGCATCCCCGCAGTTGGAGATATCCGAGGTATGGTGTGCAGAGACGCCCACGGATCTAGTGTTGCCTACCATCCAGGGTCTACCAAGATGTATCATGATTTAAAACAGATTGCCTGGTGGTACGGTATGAAGAAGGACATAGCCAGATTTGTTTCAGAGTGTTTCACTTGCAGGCGTGTGAAAGCCGACCATGGGAGGCCTGATGGCAAGCTGACTCCCTTGGAGATCCCGATGTGGAAGTGGGAGAGTATCTCGATGGATTTCATTACCGGCTTACCGAGGTCGCCTAAGGGGCGTGATTCCGTTTGGGTAATTGTAGACAGATTAACGAAAAGCGCTCATTTCGTACCATTTAAGATCGATTATCCGATGACGAAGATAGCCGAGCTGTATCTGGAAGAGGTTGTTAGGTTACATGGTGTACCCGTAAGTATCATATCAGATCGAGACTCCAGGTTCACGTCTCGTTTTTGGAAGAGCCTTCAAGAGGGGTTGGGTACAGATTTGAGATATTCCACGGCTTATCATCCGCAGACCAATGGTCAGACAGAGCGAGTAAATCAGATTGTGGAAGATATGATCCGATGCTATATTCTGGACCACGGAGGAGCGTGGGACGAGCGCCTGCGGCTTATGGAATTCGCATATAACAACAGTTATCAAGAAAGCTTGCAAATGGCTCCTTTTGAAGCTTTGTATGGGAGGCGCTGCAGGACTCCCTTGTTTTTGGCTGAGCTTGGCGAGGGACCTTTGTTGGGTCCAGAAGCGCTTGAGGAGATGGAAACCGCTGTGAAGCTTATTCGAGAAAAGCTTCGGATAGCCCAGGAAAGATATGAGAAGAACGCCAATCGGCGTAGATCGGACTTGGAATTTGCTGTGGGGGACTCGGTGTTCTTAAAGGTCTCCCCGTTGATTGGAGTCAAGCGGTTTGGCAAGAATAGGAAGTTGGACCCGAGGTACGTAGGGCCGTTTCCGATTGTTGAGCGGATTGGGGTATCAGCCTACAGGCTGGCTTTGCCCGCAAATTTCCCTGGCGTACATGATGTCTTTCACGTCAGTCAGCTGCGAAAATGTGTGATAAATGGCAGGCAGGTATTGGATTCTGTGCCTCAATTGGAGCCGAATCTTTCTTATGTGGAGGTGCCTGTTCGAATTTTGGATTCTCAAGTTCGGGCGTTGCGTAAGAAGACTATTCCTATGGTTAAAGTTTTATGGAGGAATCAGGATGTGGAAAGCGCGACCTGGGAGTTGGAGTCGGCTATGAGGGAGGCTCACCCTCATCTGTTTCCCTGATCTTGTGCCTGGTATGCTCTGTTTGTTCTTATTTATTTGTAGCCCTTTCCTGGCTCTTTCTCTCTCCTTCTTTATAGGAGAGTTGTGAGTAAAGTTTCGAGGCGAAACTTTCTTTTAGGTGGAGTAGCTGTAACGCCCCCGGTGTTTTTGTGTTTTGTTTGATCTTTGGCTGGCGTTACGATGGCGAATTTCCGGCTTTTTGCCGTTGTAGAGCGTGGTCTTAGCTCTTAGGGTTCCCTGTGTAGCTTGTTTGTAGCCTGTTAGCAAGATTCCCCAGCTAGCCGGGGGCCGTTTGATGACTCGGTTGGGTCTCTTAGGGAGTGCTTGTGTTTTGGCTTCGGGAGGCGTTATCCCGGGTTTTGTTCGTCGAATGCTAATTTCGACTTCGTAGTTGCGTTCGTAGCGTGGGTTTTTAGCTGCGGTGTAAATTTCCCCTTTTTCCGAGAAGTTTCGGATTTCGGGTTGTTTTGATGTTGGCTGTAAATGGTAATTATTATGTTGATTGTTTATTATTAAAACTTATATATATATATAGTCTTGGGTTAGAACTAGGGCTGGGTTCCTTTTTGTTCTTTTCCTGTGTCTCTGCTTGATAGAAGCCGCCGCCTGTGCGAGAGGGAGAGCACCGCCGGACTACCCTAGCCTTCGGACGCCGATTCCTGGAGATTTTGCGGCTGGAATCCGATTTCGAGAGTGGATCTGGACTGCCCTCGCCGGGATCTGCTTTCTTTTTGCTCCTCAGCTTGCTGTTCTGCGGCCAAATCTGTGAGCGGGGGAGGCCGCCGACCAAGTTTCTGGTATTGAGGCAAGTGATGTACCCTCATCCTTGCCATAGTTGATCTTTGTCTTGTTTTGGTTAAATCTTTTATCTCTTTCTTGTTTAGATCTTAGGTGTAAGCTAGGGCTTGATCCCGATCATACCGTGGTTAGTGTAGAAGTTCCAGTTAATCTCAGTTTTCCTGAGGAATTGTGTCTATTAGGGGCAGTTTTGGTTCGGTCTAGGTCGAGTAGTTACCATTGCCGATGGAGGTTGTACTCTAGAGAGAGAGGGAGTCCTCGTTCTTGCGTCTGGTCGGTTGCTGGATCTGGCTCCTGTAGCAGTCGGGGTGTCGACACCGTTGTGTCGACACCGGCCAGCGTTGGTGTCGACACCGGCCAGCGTTGGTGTCGACACCGGCCAGCGTTGGTGTCGACACCGGCCAGCGTTGGTGTCGACACATGGTGTCGAAACCGGCCAGCGTTGGTGTCGACACATGGTGTCGACACCGGCCAGCGTTGGTGTTGACACATGGTGTCGACACCGGCCAGCGTTGGTGTCGACACCGGCCAGCGTTGGTGTCGACACATGGTGTCGACACCGGCCAGCGTTGGTGTCGACACATGGTGTCGACACCGGCCAGCGTTGGTGTCGACACATGGTGTCGACACCGGCCAGCGTTGGTGTCGACACATGGTGTCGACACCGGCCAGCGTTGGTGTCGACACATGGTGTCGACACCGGCCAGCGTTGGTGTCGACACATGGTGTCGACACCGGTCAGTCGTGGTGTCGACACCTCGTGTCGACACTGGGCGCTACCCTTGTCTTGGGGTCAGGGAGACTCGGGGTTGGTTTTGTTTAGGCGTGGAAGGCCGCGTCGGTGGGACCCGACGCTTTTCCCTTGGGTTCGTGTGTTTCTTAGGACTGTTAGTGGGACCATCCCCTAGGAGGGAGGCATGGGGTGTTCGGCTAATTTTTTTTCTGCATGCCGACTCTTGGGTTGTGGCAGGTGGTGGAGTTTTGGTGGCCTCTGGAGGGGTGGTTTTATGTGGAGAGCTGTGGCCACCGCCTTTTGCCCCGGTTTGGGTTGGTGTGTGTGGGACCCAAAAGCTGCCACTGTTTGACCCCTTAGCCCTTTTTGGGTCTGATTCTGGTTATGCATTCAGACCCATGTTTTGACCACTGCCGCTTACCCACGTGTTAGGACTGTTAGACCCTTTCCTGTTTATGCTTCCTTTCTTTTGGCATATGATTATGTCTTGGTGCTGTTGCAGGCTCTCTCTTGGTAAGGCATTGATTTTATTGCTCGCACTTGGTGTGCTCTGTGGTGTTTCATGCAGTACTCTTTTCCTTCTGTCATTCACTTTTCTTTTACTTAGCAGTTTGTTGCCGAATTAGTACCCCTTATTCTCATTTGCTCAGTAGCTAATTGCTCTTTTTACTGTTGATTGTTTCTTTGCTGAGGTGTTCTTTTCTTGAATGCCTCAGGTCCAGGTTGTAGTCAGTTCAGCGGCTAGTTCTTTTGGAGGGGCTGTTGGTGGCCTCTAGGGTTGCTGGGGTAGCTGATCCCCGTTCCATTGTGAGGTAGTTCCTTACTTTTCTGTATAGACATACATACTCGCCAGTGGGTTCGTGTCAGGTTGTTGACGCCCACTGGTGGCTTCTTGTGATGCTGGATATGAAATTAAACTGCTGATTTTGCTTACTTGTGGATGGTTACTTGCTCCTGGGAAAGGTTTATGCTAGGTTGAATGTTAGATATTTTAAAACCTAAAAGTATTATTATATGTACCCCCATGCATAACATGTTTCTAAATCCAAGACACTACTTTTTTCTCAACGTAAAACACTATTTTTCCTACCTATTATATTCACCTTAGAGTCATGCACGTATAAGTCGTCCCCCGGGGACACTTATGCTCATTTAGGGTGTCAAGCTAATTGAACCAAAGTATTTTCTGCTGCGTATAAATATAATTTTACCCGTGGACTAGCTGATCCACTGTGCCGAGGGATACGGCCAACCAACTTAACTGATTTCCTTTCATATTTAATCAACGTTTTTCCTCAAAATCTAATGTCTGGAGTTTCGCCTGAGCGTGTGCAGTTATCCCCGGTACGATGTGGCATCACGGCACGTGTTTTCTCTTACTCTGATACGATTTTACCGTTGAGAAAACGCGGGTTGTGACACTCGCGACCTCGCCAAGGATAAGGTCACCGATCAGGCGAGGCAGCTCGGCATTGCGGAGGGTCTACTCGCCCAAGCCGCTGGCGGGTTGGTAAGTTTCAAGCGCTGTTCTTCTTTTTCACTTAGAATATTTTGTGCTACTGCTAAATGGACACTTTTCCAGGATGCCAAGGCGGCGGGGGAGCTTCAGGTTCGCAACACCGAGCTGGGGGAGGAGGTCAGCCAGATGCGCGCACTACTGGCCGCGGATGCCGAGGCTGCAGGGGAGCTCCAGGCTCGCAACGCTGAGCAGGGGGAGGAGATCGGCCAGCTGCGCGCACGCCTTGCCGAGCTGGACGGCGCGAACACGAAGCTGAAGGGGGAGAATCAGCACCTCCTCGGCGAGGTGCGTCGCCAGGCGGAGATCTTCTTCCCGCCTCACGACATCGACCCTACCCTCCCCTATAAAAGCCCGCGGATCTTTGGCGAGGCCGACCTCGTCGAGAGATTGCGGATCATCTCTATCCAAGCCACCGAGTGCACCCTCCAGATAATAAAGGATTCTGGGGTGCTGGTGGAGGGGTGCGAGGGGATCTCGGCTCGGGACCTGATGCCGAGCCTATTCCTGGCAACGCCGCCCAACAAGAAGGAGGACAGCCTGGACGCGATGTTCGGGAAAAGCTTTCAGTATCCTTCGGGCGACGGCGAGGACCAGTCCGGCGGAGGGGGCGAGGCCCGAGGGTAGCCTGTATTTTTTCTTTTTCCTTTTTTGTTCACTCGCCGAGGCGAGCCCCCTTGTAATTACTTTGTGTAAATAATAAATGAAAGTTTTTGACCATACTCATACCGATTTTCTTCTCTTTACTCTGTTTGCTGTGCTCTGAATATATGCGAGCGCTTCCCTACACGACCTCGCCGAGACAGGTTCCGCGAGTAGAGTAGTTATGAGAGCACGCCCGCGAGTGGATGCGCCTCCCTTCGGGGCCATAACTCGCACGCGAGCCATCCGGGTTGAGCCCGAAAAAAGGAAAAGTTTCCAAGTCAAACGGGCAAAGGAGTGAGGTCCCCCGGCCTAGCTCGCCCTCCTTTGGCGAGGCCCGGGTCTGCGACCTACTTGCCAATGCCGAGCCGGGAATGACGAGTCCATACTCTCTCATGCGGAGTCCTCCAGCCTGGCTTGCCTTTTTGATCATGTCGAGCTGGATTTGCCGAGTCCGAGCTCGCCCTGACAGAACCTTTTCCCCTTTGTTTCTTGGCACTGAGACTTTGATCTTTATCTGACGATTTCAAGGCCGGCACCATCGAGTGACCTCCGACCCTGCCAGCTTGGTGACCCTGACAGCGGGATTTGCTCGAGGCTAAGGATGACACCGAGTGACTTCCAGCCCTGCCAGCTAGGTGAGCCTGACAGCGGGATCTGCTCGGGGTCCACTACTAACACCATCGAATGACTTCCAGCCCTGCCAGCTGGGTGAGAGCCTGACAGCGGGATTTGCTCGAGGCCAAGGATGACACCGAGTGACTTCCAGCCCTGCCAGCTAGGTGAGAGCCTGACAACGGGATCTGCTCGGGGTCCGCTACTAACACCATCGAGTGACTTCCAGCCCTGCCATCTAAATTAGAGCCTGACAGCGGGATCTGCTCGAGGCCAAGGATGACACCGAGTGACTTCCAGCCCTGCCAGCTAGGTGAGACTAACAATGGGATTTGCTCGGGGTCCACTACTAACACCATCGAGTGACTTCCAGCCCTGCCAGCTAGGGGAGAGCCTGACAACGGGATCTGCTCGAGGCCAAGGATGACACCGAGTGACTTCCAGCCTTGCCAGCTAGGTGAGCCTGACAGCGGGATCTGCTCGGGGTCCACTACTAACACCATCGAGTGACGTCCAGGCCTGCCAGCTAGATGAGAGCCTGACAGCGGGATCTGCTCGAGGCCAAGGATGACACCGAGTGACTTCCAGCCCTGCCAGCTAGGTGAGAGTCTGACAACGGGATCTGCTCGGGGTCCGCTACTAACACCATCGAGTGACTTCCAGCCCTGCCAACTAGGTGAGAGCCTGACAGCGGGATCTGCTCGAGGTCACCACTCAGATTGAGTGTGCTTGGAAGTAAGGTCGCAACCTCTGTGCCGAGATGATCAGTGCGAAGGCTAGTTTCTCCAAAATCGGATACCGGAGCTCGAACATCCTCCGGACCCGGCTCACGTAATAAATAGGGAGCTGCCTCTTCCCCTCTTCACGAACTAAAACCGAGCTCAAGGCCTCCGCCCCAACCCCCAGATATAAGAACAGGTCCTCCCCCTCCTTCGACCCTTGGAGCAGCGGAGCCTGTGTCAACTGCACTTTGAGGGTCTGGAACACCTCCTCGCACTCCTTGGTCCATTCAAACCTCTGACCACCCCTTAGCTTTTTGAAGAAGGGGGAGCACTTCTCCCCTGCCCGAGAAAGGAAGCGGCTCAGCCCTGCCAGCTTCCCCGTCAGCCGCTGGACCTCCTTCGCATTCCGCGGGGATCCCAGCTCTAAGATAACCCTGACCTTATCTGGATTGGGCTCGACTCCCGCGCGGGTGAGGAGGTGCCCCAAGAACTTTCCCCTGCTGGCCCCGAAGACACATTTCAGGGGATTCAACCGCATCTTGTATTTGCACAGGGTGGTGAAAGTCTCTTCCAGGTCCCGGAGGTGGGAGTCCACATCTCGACTTTTGATCATGAGGTCGTCTACATACACCTCCAAATTCCTCCCCCTCTGCTCCTTGAAGACCCTATCCAGCATTTTCTGGTAGGTTGCCCCAGCATTCTTCAGCCTGAAGGGCATCATCTTGTAGCAGTAGCATCCATCCCCTGTGATGAATGAGACATCCTTGATGTCTGGCGGGTGCATACTGATCTGATGATAACCTGAAAAAGCATCTAAAAAACTCATTACAAAATAACCGACGGCTGAGTCAACCAGCGCGTCGATTCGACGCAAAGGATAACAGTCCTTAGGACAAGCTTTATTAAGTAAGGAAAAATCGATACACATCCTCCATCGGCAATCTCCTTTTTTAACCATAACCACATTGGAAACCCAGCCGGGGTACTGAATCTCAGACACGAAGCCGGCCTTAAGGAGTTTCGCCACCTCCTCCCTGATGGGCTCCGCCAGCTTGTCCGCAGTGGACCTCTTCTTCTGCTGAACGGGGCGTGCTCCCGGGTCCAGGTTGAGGCAGTGGCAAGCCACATCCGCGTCAACCCCTGGCATCTCCGCGGCGTTCCAAGCGAAGATGTCCACGTTCTTATGGATGCACTCCAGCATCCTGCCTTGGTCCTCCGGGGTCAGCCCCCCGCTGACGCGGATCTTCTCCATCCTGCCTCCCCGGGTGAGCACCTCCAGCTCCACCACTTCTTCTGTAGTCTCCAGCCTGGACTGCTCCCCCCCATCCTTCAGCGCCCCCCTCCTCCGGAACGGGGACCTCTACCTCCACCTCTTCTCCCACGTCCCTCACTTCGGCCACCTCCTCCAGATTTCCTCCTGCCATCTCCTCTTCTGCGCAGTTCCTCACCTCCAGCTCCTTCCCTCCTGCTCCCTTCTTAGCCTCCTCCATCCTTCGCCCCATCTCCTCGGCTCCCTCCTGCCAGGAGATGGTGTTCACCGCGGTGACATAGCACTCCCGCGCCACCTTTGGATCCCCCCATACCCTGACCTGAATCCCCTCGACGTTGAATTTCAAGCATTGATGGAAAGATGAGGGGACGCAGCGGAAGGCGCTGATAAGGGGCCTCCAGAAGATGGCGCTGTAGCTGCTGGGGGCGTCCACAATGACGAATCTGCAGTTTCGGGACTGCCCCCCAAGGTGACATGGAGGCCTACTCCTCCCTCCACTTCCTTCCTCTCTCCTGAGAACCCAAACAAGGGCCCATCCGAGGCCAGCACCGTCTTTGCCTCCACCTTCATCGCGTCGAACGCCTTTTTGAAGACGACGTTGACGGAACTCCCGTTGTCCACGAGGATCCGAGAGACGGTGAAATTCTCGATGACTGCCTTGATGACCAGCACGTCACAGAACGGATCCTCGTGGTCTGGCATATCGCTCCTGGAGAAGGTGATCCTCTCCTCCGGGGGTGGGGTTTGGGATGTGGAGGCGACGCTTCGTCGGTACATGGTGTGGAGGCTTGCCTTGCGGGAGGCCTCGACCCCTACTCTCCCGTGGATCACTCCGATCCCCCCTCGGGTTCCCACATCCACCCGGTCTTCGCAACGATCCTCCTCCGCCTGAGGCAGGACCTCCTCAATCCTCACTTCCTGCCGCCCCTGCTGCTCCCTATTCCCCCTCATCTCGAGGAACTCCGGACAGGTGGCCGTGGCATGCCCCTCTTCCTGATGGAAGTCGCAATAGGGTAGCTCCACCCTGACCTCTCTTCTCCTCCTCCTCCACGCTCTCCTCCTTGCTCCCAAAGCTATGGCCATGGCCTCTTCTTGATCGGGGAGCCGGGGCCTCTGGCCCTGCCTCCAGCCTGGGGGGTGGAACTGATCTTGCCTCCCCTGGTAGTGATCCCTTCCGTAATACCCTCTCTGTGGCCCCTGCCCCTGCCACTCGGGTCTCCATCCTAACCGTCGGTCGGGCTCTTGACGCCCCCACCTCGGCTGCTGCTGCCCCTAGAGCTGCCTCTGCTCCCTCTGCCTGGGGTCTCTCCTCTCCTCCTGTCCTCTTCCTCCCTTCGACTCCTTTTCCTCCTCAGTTTCCCACCTGGCCAGCTTCCTTGCAAATTCCGGGTTCGACGCCTCCCCGTCGACCTCTCTTACCGCCCTCTCCATCAACTCCTCATAGGAGAGGGGGGGGGGAACTCTCTTCAGCTCCACTCGGAAGAAACCCTATTGCAGGCCCAGGGTAAAAGCCATCATCAGACTATGGCCCGGCATCTCCTGGACTTGAGTAACTTCCTCCTGGAATCGGTCCACATAGCTCCCCAACGTCTCGTTCACCCCCTGCTTAATGTGGAACAAAGACTCAGACTCCTTCTTCCTCCTCTTCGAGGTGGTGAATCTCAGCATGAAACCTCGACGCAGGTCCTCAAAGCAGTAGATGGAGCTAGCCGGGAGCTGGTGGAACCACTCCCTTGCCCTCTCCCGGAGGGTGATGGCGAAAAGTCGGCATTTGAATCCGTCCGACATCTGACGGATGGAGACCACATCCTCGAACCATTGGACATGCTGGACCGGGTCTCCCTTCCCGGTGTAGTATGACATCTCGAGTTCACTGAACCCATCTGGGACCGGAGCTGAGGAGACCAGCTCGCTGAAAGGGCTGCCTCCCCCCACTGGGCGAGCGGGCGAGTCTCGCGAGCCCAGCTCGCCGAACCGGCCTTGGCCTGCCGAGCCGGGGAAGAGCTCTCGCCTTGGGAGCTCGCACCCCGGCCTTCCTCGGCCACTTCCTTCCCAGCTCGCCGGTCGGGAGCGTCCTCGCCCAAAGAGGGGGAGGCCGCGATCTGGGCTGCCGGAGTCGAGCACTCAGCCCGCGCGCCGAGTGCGAACTTGACGAGGCCCAGCACCTTGTTCCTGAAGTCTTCCAACATCCCCACCGTTGCGAGAGGCGGGGGGGGGGGGGGGGGGAGTTCTGCTTGTCAGATCCTTGTCCTCCTGTCATTGAACTCGCGGAAGCTTTTCTGCACTGACCACGCTGCACGCTCACCGCACCAAAATGTTGAAACCGGAATCCGGTCTCCTATGGAGTTCGACCCGTGGGGAAGGGGTGGTCTCTTGCCTACTTCGCTCCTGCAAGAAAAACAACAAAGAAGGCAAGAAGAAACATACCCAAGGGCTCGGCAGGGAGGTCCCACCACAAACCCGGAAGATCTCAGAGCGCTTCCCCTCCTTAGCCAGAAGCCGAGCTAAGATACCCTCAGAAAGCACTTGAATATTGGGGCAGGAGAGCACAGGGAAGAACCTGCCTTCTGGGGTACCCCTTTGGTCCTATTTATAGCTTTTGAAATCCGGACTGCCAATAACCAAAAGAACTGACCTGAAATTATCAGAAAACCCTTGGTTGGGTCTGCCAATAGCCAAACTCCGCTGTTTTGAAGGGCTATGGGCAGACCAGCGGGGGCAAAACAGTAAAAAGTACCTCATACATCCAGGCGAGCTGGGGAGCTTTGGCCACCTCGGCATGTTCTGCTCACCTACTACTGCCGAGCTCCACTGCGAGGACGCGAGTTGTAGCTAGCTCGGCGAATGCCGAGCTCGGGGTCGCCGAATGTCGATCTCTGGTCGAAGGATGCCGAGCTCGGTCTCGGCCCCTCCACTGCCGAGCTCATCTATTGTCCTCAGCCCGATCTGCCTAGACACTGGTGACCTTGCTCGCCGGACACGGGGTTGTACAGGGAAGTCCACATATAAAGACAAAGGATTGTTTAAGGCTACCGACACAAATTCGATAGTCATCACCGCTAGGAATTCTAAGAATCCAACTGGAGAGCGAGTGCCAATTGGGAGAGTTAATAAGATGAATGCCACATGCTACGCTTGTGGAGTATAAGGGCATTATGCGAGCGAATGACCCACCAAGCCTAAGGCCTTAGCTTTATTGGAGGCTCCTAATGACCCGACCGAAATAATTTATGAAGCCGAGGAGGAGTCCGATGTTGAGGGAGTCCCGAGTGATTTGGAGGATGAACATAACCTCATGGTTATGCGTTGTATCTTGACGGTTCCCCGAACGCTAAATGATTGGAATAGGACGACCCTCTTTTCGATGATATTTAAGAGCGGAGAGAAGTTATGTAAGCTTATCATCGATAGTGGGAGTTGTATGAACGTCGTTTCGGAGAGCGCGGTTGCAGGGATGTCATTAGTTGCCGAACCCCACCCCAACCTTATCATGTAGCTTGGGTAAAAAAGACTTCTCTTCCTATCACGAAGCGTTGTCTAGTTCCCCTTAACGTCAAATCTTATTCCGAGCAAGTGTGGTGTTATGTCATCCCCATGGATGCATGTCACGTCCTTCTTGGCCAGCCTTGGCTATATGACCACAACGTGACTCACTTCGATAGGGCTAATACTTACGAGTTTAAGTTTAAGGGGAAGATTATTACCTTTAAACCAACTCCACCTAAGGACCCGACTATTCCGTCCAAGGATACCATTGTACCCGTGGAAAAGAAAACCTTGAACTTAATAGGAAGAAAAGAGTTCACCCGCGACCCATTTCTAGATGGCGTGATCTATGCGTTAGTGCTCTTGAGTAGTAAGGGGGATGGTGATAAATTAGATGGTCTTCTAGAGGAATTAAAACAATTGTTGGATGAGTATAAAGATGTGTATCCGACCGAGTTACCCCCCATCTTACCGCCACTCCGTGACATCCAACATGCCATAGATCTCATCCCGGGTTCCTCACTCCCAAATCAGTCCCATTATAGGCTCCACCCGGCGGTGCATCAAGAGCTTCAAACTCAAATATCGGAACTCTTAACTAAAGGGTTCATCCGCCATAGTTTGAGCCCATGTGCCGTTCCGGCCCTATTAGCTCCAAACAAAGACGGTACTTGGATAATGTGTGTCGATAGTAGGGAGATTAATAAGATCACTATTAAATATAGGTTCTCTATTCCCCGATTGGATGATCTTTTGGATATGCTGGACGGAGCCATGATCTTTTCCAAGTTAGATCTTAAGAGTGGCTACCATCAAATTAGAATTCGGGAAGGGGACGAATGGAAGACGGAGTTTAAAACTAAGGATGGTTTATATGAGTGGCTTGTCATGCCCTTCGGGCTTTCTAATGCCCCAAGCACATTTTCTCGGATGATGACTCAAATATTCCAACCCTTCATGGGACAATTCGTCGTAGTGTATTTTGACGACATCTTGGTGTTTAGCTTGACGCCCACTGAACATACAAATCACTTGAGGACAGTCTTAACTACTTTAAGGAAAGAAAAACTATTCTTAAATCTGAAGAAATGTACTTTCCTTTTCCGTGAGGTTGAGTTCTTAGGATATCTTGTAGGAGCGGACGACATTAGAGTAGACCCGAAAAAGGTGCAAGTTATTAACGAGTGGCCGGAGCCCAAGTCCATCCGTGACGTTAGAAGTCTCCATGGACTCGCTACTTTTTATCGGCATTTTATTAGGAATTTTAGTAGCATCATGGCTCCCTTAACAGAGTGCATGAAGCAGGGGGATTTCAAATGGACTAAATCCGCCACTCATGCCTTCCAAACGATCAAAACTCTTATGACGGAAGCACCCATCCTACGCTTACCGGATTTCTCTAAGGTGTTTGAATTAGCGTGCGATGTGTCCGGGGTTTGGGTTGGAGGAGTATTAAGTCAAGAGGGTCACCCCATTTGTTATTTTAGTGAGAAGTTGTCCGGGGCTAAATTAAACTACTCCAAATTACGATAGGGAATTTTATGCGGTGGTCCGAAGTTTGCACTATTGGAGACACTATCTCCTTTCCAAGGAATTTGTGCTTCTTTCAGATCATGAAGCCTTACGTTTTATTAACTCCCAACATAAAATCAGCCCCCGGCACGCTAAGTGGGTGTCGTTCCTCCAAGAGTACACGTTCACTCTTAAACATCTTAAGGGGTCCAACAACCGTGTGGCCGACGCCCTTAGCCGACTCTTGTTATTATTGTCCACCATGCAAGTTAAGGTGATTGGTTTTGAGCGAGTTAAGGACGAATACGCGACATGTCCAGACTTTAAGGACATCTACTTTACCACCCAACAGGAGTCTCCCTCCACTATTTTGGCATTCTACATCCGGGATGGTTACTTATTTAAGCACACGAAGTTGTGTATCCCACAAACTTCCCTCTGCCATCACATCATTTGGGAACTTCATGGTGGGGGCCTTGGTGGCCATTTTGGTCGGGATAAGACGTTAGCTTTAGTAGAGGAGAAATTTTATTGGCAGGGTTTGAAATCTCTCGTTGGTAAAATCGTTAGTAGTTGTCGTACTTGTCAACTAACTAAAGGTAGTAAAACAAACGCCGGTCTCTACATCCCTCTACCCATCCCTTCTATCCCTTGGGAGGATGTGAGTATGAACTTCATTTTAGGCCTCCCGACCACCTTCCAATGACATGACTCTATTTTGGTAGTTGTAGACCAGTTCTCGAAGATGACGTACTTTATTCCGTGTAGCAAAACTAGTGACACCTCGCACATGGCAAAAATTTATTTTAAGGAAGTTGTCGGGCACCGCGGCGTTCCAAAAACTATCGTTAGTGATAGGGACGTCAAATTCACTAGTTATTTTTGGAAGACGCTTTGGAAACTTATGGGAACCAAACTTTTATTTTCGTCCGCCTATCATCCGCAATCGGATGGCCAAACGGAGGTCATAAATAGGAGCGTGGGCAATCTTTTACGTTGTTTTGTTGGAGAGCACAAAGGCACTTGGGATCTCATTCTCCCTCACGCACAACTCGCTTATAATAATTCTAAGAATAGGTCTACCGGGTTGTCGCCGAATGAGATTGTGCACGGTTATAAGGCGCCCGTGCCACTTGACTTGATTCCCCTACCTCCCACTTATAAATCAAGTCACTTCGCACAGGAATTTGCCCAACACATTCAAAATTTACATAAACGCATACAAGAAGTGTTAGCCACGCAATATACATCCGATCAGTTACACGCGAATTTGCACCGTCGAGCCGTCCATTTTAATGTTGGTGATTTGGTCTTGGTTCGTCTCATTCCCGAGCGGATGCCTACGGGTACCGTCAAAAAGTTGGCCAATCGGAGAGCCGACCCATTTCGAGTTGCTAAGAAATTAGGAAACAATGCGTATCTTTTGGATTTGCCGTCCGACTGGGGTATATCCCCTATTTTTAATGTTTCCGATTTAACGCCTTATACTTCTCCGCCGCTTGAAATATGCAACTCTCCTTTTTCTTCTTCCTCTTGATCTTCTCTTAGGCTTGGGGGGGAAAGGTCTCATGAATCGCCTCTTACTACGGATTCCGTTGGAGGTACGTTGGTGGATGCTTTTGCTTCGGTCTTACCTTTTTCGACTAATGCTTTTCCTAGTTTTCCCCAGACCTCTTTCTTACCAGACAGGATCCTTGCCGATGATGTTCTTTCGTCCCCGCTTGGTACCTCTCGCCGCTATTTGGTCCACTGGCGTGATCGCCCATCCTCCAATGATTCATGGGTTCCCGAATATGAAGTGGCTCGCTTGGATGAGCCTCTCCTTCGCCGCTACAAAGACGCCAACTCCTCGGTGATGAGTCCTTTTGAGAGGGAGAGGATTGACAGAGCCGACCCTCTCCAACCCGCGGCCGTTGATGTTGAAGCGCTAACGGATGACACGCCACCACTACAAAGCAAAGATTTACGGCGAAATAAAGACGTGGGAGCGCGACACCACACCTCTTACCACTACCATCTTTGTTCGCGAGATAACGCCATCAAGTGACGTTGTTGTCATAAAAACTGCCAGGCTGCGGATAACAATTTTTATGCTTATTTCGTTTAATTGGTGGCCTGCATTTAGCCTCCAATAGCTCTTAAATTCTGAATATTTTTTGTATGAACTTTTATTTAGAGTGGGCCATATATAAGGCATCCACTCCCTTGGTTTTAGGGGGAGAAAAAGTAAACCTAAAAATTATCTTCAACTTTTGAGAGCTTGCCTTCTCATTGCCACCGCCCCCCCCCATCTTCCTCCTCCTTGAAGATTTCGGCCATGTGAAGGCCCTCCTCTTCCGGCGTGGGAACTTCGCGGTGTGACTCCGTTGAAGGTGGACGTACAAAGCTTCTTCCGGTGTGACTCCGGCGGAACCGTGGTTGAGCGATTCTCCACGTGCAACTATCTACAAGTTGGGGTAACGATTCCTCTTCTCTATCTTGTGTGTTTCTTCTACATCATACACATATTTCTTGTGCGAAAGTTTTGGTGTGAAATCTGAAATCTTAATCATCGAAGTATTTCCATTTGGTTTTCGTATTTGATTCTCCAAGTTTCTCGCATTCGAAGAAGGGTGGTGACCTTTGGTTTTTTCTTAGTCAGGGGAGATCAACCACTTTCCGAATCCTTTCTTTGGTGGATCTCCTTGGTACGACTTCACACGACCGAACCGTGTGGGTTCATTTCGCCGGAAAGGATAGTGGCCTCTAGTCACTATTTGATCCTAAGGGGGGTTAGCGATCCTCAAGTCGTTGTGTGACGATAAGCGTTAATCTAAAACGTGGCTACGCTTGCGTGTGGTGTTTCTAAATTAGATCGTGTACGGGTAGATTTAGTCGCTAGAACGTGCCGGACAATTCCCCCCGGTAGCCTACATCAGTAGCAATGCAGTGCTTTTTGTCATGTACTGTAGCTTTCCCGCTATCAGTTTGAATAATGTTGACTTATTGACTTGCTGATGTTAATGAAAGAAATAGTACCTAATCACCTAGAGGGGGGGGGGGGGGTGAATTGGTGAACTTAATCTTTTTAAAATTACAGGCAGAAACACTGAATAATATGACATGTATTTGCAATTCTCTACAACAATTTAGCACAGATAATACAACAATCACATAATTAATCACACATAGATTTTATAGTGGTTCCCCAAGGTCTGTGTACATCCACTTTCCCCCTTCGCCTATCTAGTAGTGTACTAGATTCGGCCTAACTTCTCCACTTCTCCTCAGATCCTAAGATCTTACAACTCAGAACCCCAAACAGGTTCCTACAACTCAGAGTGACCCCACTTCTACAACTTAGGCACAAATCCCTACCACTCAGTCTTCACCAGACTTACACTTAGAGAACAAAGTCTCCTACAACTCAAGCACTAGGCCCTACCTTAGTCTTCAACAAGACCTACACTTAGAGCACACTGTCTCCTACACTCAGCCTTTATAAAATAGGCTTACAGCTCAGATCCCTTAGGATCCTACAAAAAATAAAGTTTACAAAGTATATAACCACAACTCTGAAAGAGAGAGATGAGTTGACTGGTTTCTTGATGAGTTCTTGGAAGAACTTGGCAGAGATCAACCTCCCTTGTCTTTCTTCAAAGCTTCTTGAATTAGAACACAGTAGGGTTGTATATTTATGCAGATGATCTTCAATCAACTGATGTCTTGAGATTATGATTTCAATCTGAATCTTACTTAGCAGCCCAGTTCACCAGCTGCTCTTCTTAGAAGGAGCTCTCTCTCTTCAACTTCTTAGATCTTCTCTTGAAGGTCTTCTTCTTTGTTGTGTTGTTTTTCAATTCATTGATCCTTTTTTCACATTCGTCTTTCTGTTGAAGGAGAAAGGTCTTTAAATAAGCTTTATCCATGATGACCGGCTGATCCGGTTTCTAACAACTTTCTGATGGCTCTGACAGTTGCAGTTGACCGGTTGAACTGGCAGCTGTCAAGTCATCCAGTCACTTCTTGAAATCTCTGTCACTGTCTGAAAGTGTCGAGACAGATAGTCTTTATGTGTCGACACAAGTAGACTAATGTCGACACAAGTAGACTAAGTGTCGACACTAGCCTTCATGGTGTCGACACAACTCCTTGTATTGTTGTAACAGCTTCTCGACACTTCTTTTTCAGAATGTGTCGACACTGATCCTGTGTGTCGACACAAGCCTTCTTCTTTAATACTTAGTTGAATTCTGCTAAGTGTCGACACAACTCCTTTGTGTCGACACATCTTGTGTTGAAACTTGCTAAGTGTCGACACATCTTCTTTGTGTCGACACATGTACTTGAACTTTGTTGAAGTTTGCTTAGTGTCGACACAGCCTCCTAGTGTCGACACATGTACTTGAACTTTGTTGAAGTTTGCTGAGTGTCGACACAGCCTCCTAGTGTTGACACATGTACTTGAACTTTGTTGAAGTTTGCTGAGTGTCGACACAGCCTCCTAGTGTCGACACTTTTGTTGTCGACAAAGTTTCTCTGGGTGTCGACACTGCCTCTAAGTGTCGACACAGATAATATTGACAATTCTTCACTGTGTGTCGACACTGCCTGTATGTGTCGACACTCTTCTTCTGGTGTCGACTCTTCCTTCCTGGTGTCGACATAATTACTCCAAGTGTCGACACAGCTTCTCTAGGTGTCGACACATCTCCTTCTTAAGTGTCGACACTTTTCTTCTAGGTGTTGACACATGGACTTAGAAACTTCTATGCTTTCCCTGCAATTAGTTAACCTGCACATATAAATGCAAGCACATCAAATACACCTTGATGTATATCATTGAGTAGGATGAGGCTTCTTCAAATGAGGTACATATATTCCAATGTACCCAACAATCTCCCCCTATTTGGAGAAGTCATAACCCTTAGTCAATGATATACACCATACATAACAAATACTCTATATACTGTACAACAATATTGAATGATAGGGTAAATACTAAACATGTATAAACAAAACATGTATAAACAAAACATGTATAATCAATTATCTCAGAACAATTAATGTAATAGATTGAACATATAACATTGTTCTTACAACTCCAAACATTTTCATTAATCAAAAATTTACATAGAGTTAAATGCAGATGATTACAAATTGTAAACTTAAGAAAATTTCTATCATATGGCTGCTCAGGCTCCTTGATAACAATCTCCTTTCCAGATTGAATCTTTGCTTGAACTGGAGCATTATTGTCATCAACAGGCTTCTTCCCTTTGAGATCTTTCTTTTTCAGCTCTTCAGCCTTTATCTTCTGCCTTTCAAAATAGTGATAAAGCTTAGAGAAATACTTGCTAGGCTCATGTGTATTAGGAGGTAGCTTTCCCAGTTTAGCCTTCCTTCTGTATTGTACTATAGCTTCTTGCCTATTCTCATGTTTTCTCCACTCCTATTCAGAATACCATTTGCCTCTATCTAGGATATTGTCCTTAGCAGCCTTCCAAGCACTCAATATGATATTCCTGGATGTGGGACTCCATTGTTCAAAATCTGGCCTTAATTCAGCCTGCTCTCTGAACCTTTTCTTAGATAATTGAGCCTCTTGTTCCTTTAATAAAGCCTCTTGCTCTTTTAGTACTGCCTCTAGCACAAACTGTACTATTTTCTCAAAGATAATATTCTGATTACCCTCAGGAGGACTATACATAGACTGTACCTCCTGATGTATCATGTCAAAATCTGTAGGAGGATATATCACTTGAGCCACTTCAGCTTGCTCTCCTCCAAAGTATGCAGGATTGATGCCAGACTCTGCAACATTATCATCATCACATAAAGGTGAATATCCAAGGGTGGATCTGATGGAGTTTGAAATCCACTTTGCATGATCAGAGCCTGCTTTGACTAACACCCTCTCCCCCTTTATGACTTCTCTTTCTATATGATCCCTAAGATCATCCTTTTGGAATCTTATCTGAGCATTCAGATAGTTAACTCCATCCTTATAAAAAGGTTTCAACCTTTGGAGTTTTTCAGTAATTGCCTTCTGAGAATATTCAATGACAGTTTTAACAGCAGTGATGCTCTCTTATAGTTGCTTATCAAATTCAGCCTTGGCAGTAGTCCTTACTGTAGTTTGAGCAGCAGCTAGATTCTGCATTTCAGTGACTATCACATTGTGTGATTCAGTTAAATTGTCATTCATTCTTATCTGGTTTTCCAGGACATAGCCTTGTTTGACTGCCAGATCATCAATCTGTTTCTTGATATTCTCTTGATGTGTAGCCAGATAGACCACTGCATTCCCTCCTTTATGGAAACAATCAGTCATTTCCTTCTTGTGTTGATTCACTTCAAATCTTATGGACTTAGTGTCTTGAGCTAGATCAAATTGAAGTGATTTATGGACTTCATCCATATAAGTTTGTAAAGCCTTCCTTTGCTCATCTAGCTTGATCTGCAAAGCCACCATCAATGAACTATAATCAGTAGATGGGGCAGGCTGTGGATCAATTGTCTGCAGTGCTTTCTTGTAGTTCTGGCTTCTTCTCTTGAAGACTTGGAACTTCCTTTTCTTGGCTATAGCAGCCTCTTCATCCTCTGAAGCAGAAGTGCTAGCAATAGCTACTCTATCCTTTGGACTAGGATGTAAATCCTTCTCAGTCCTTGGTAGCTCCTCAGCAATTCTTTGCTCCTCAGGCTCTATTCTTGCTGTCTCCTCTACATGCTCCCCCTCAATATTGACCTTCTCCCCCTCAACAACAACTATCTCTCTCTCAAGGTCTGTCTGTACAAGATCAGGGAACAGTTCTTCTAAAGTAAACTCATGTTGAGGTTGTTCAGAAGAATCTCTAATCTCAGGAGCATCTGTTTCCATTTTATCAGCAACAGATGTGTCCTCCATGACAACATCTTGTGGTTGAGGTTGTATCTGTGTTTGCTGATCAACATCAAGTAATGGTTCAGACAAAATTTCATCCTCAATATGGAAATTTAATTGATTTACTTCAGTAATTACCTCTAGAATGGTTTGGGTAGCCCTTTCACTCTCTAATTGAGTTGGCTCATCCACAAGTAGAGGCTCCCCCTGGAGTGGATCCATGTGAATAGGGCTTGCTGAGGGTAGCTTCCCCTGCCTCTGAGCATCTCCTTGTCTTGCTGGTGACTGTCCAGCATTGTCATCTCCTCCATCATCAGAACTGAAAACCACTTGCTCCTCTGAGCTACTTGAGGATTCTTGAGCCACAATGGCTGTCTTCTTCTTCTTCTTCTTTTGAGGTGTTTCCTTTTCTGGAGTTGGCAGTTCCTTTGTCAATACTCTATCCCACCTTGAGAAAATTCTCACATCCATTCTCCTCATGTGGTTTATCTTTAAACCTGCAGCTTGGTTCATCACTTCAGGTATACTGCCAGCTAAGTATAAACTCAGAAGTCTTCCCAGATTGGGTTTCTTCAGGCTCTCTTTTATCTTATCAAACATAACTACTGACCAATCAGTATTAAGTTTGAAGATTATCCTTGTCATCAAACTGAACATATAAGATGAAATTCTGTCATGTCCTCCAGACTTGCTCAGAATTACCTTGCTAACTATTTCAGACAAGAATTTGTCCTGCATGTTCATGCCTTTCCTGTTGAAAACTGATCCAATTTTTAGGTTTGAGTCTAATCCACACCATTTCAATGCCTCTCTAGTCTTAGAAGCAGATACATCTTCTTCCTCTTTTGGTCTTGATAGTTGAAGTACCTTTCTTAGACTTTTCTGTATGACCTTGACTTTTGTCCCATGAACTCTGGATTTAATCTTGAGTCAAGTATCATCAAGTGAAGTTGCACTCAAGAATTCAAGGACCTCCTTCTTCCAGATCTTGATAGGTTCTGATACAAGATATTCTAGTCCAGTCTCGGTAATTAGGGTTACCACACCTTTGATTTCTGGTTCCGCGTCATCAAAGGCGTGTCGCACGAGCTCATATCCTTCATTAATGTTCTCTTCTAGCTTGGGCGCCTTTAGGGTTTGAAGAAATTTTAAAATTAGAGAAGAGAGATGCCGACACACAAGTTTGGTCTCGAAATTAAGGTGAGCGTGTCGACAAATAATGGGGAAAACCTATTGATACCTTTCAAGAATTGAAGGTGAAAAGGCGCGTTAACATAATTGAATTGTGTTGACACTGTTGAAAAGTGTCGACACTTACTGCTAATGTCTCGACAACTATGTGTCGACACAAATATAGTCGACAGAATATTCGTGTCGACACTCATATATCTCAGCTCGACACTTAGTCGAGACTCTACTAGACTAATTTTGTGTAAATCCTAAGTGTCGACACCACCCTGGATGTGTCAACACCTACACTGCATGTGTCGACACTAATTCTCTGAAGTGTCGACACTTACTTCCGAGAAGTGTCGACACCATTTCTCTAAAATGTCGACACCACTTCTATGTGTCGACACAGACAACTCTGTGAGTCGACACTATTTTACTTAGCCAATTTTTGTAAACTATTCTAAATTTATCATTCCTAATTCAATTTTAAATTTATTGAATTTAGTTTCATCTAAGGGCTTAGTAAACATATCAACTAACTGATTATCTGTCTTAAGATACTCTAGGGAAATGTCTTCTTTTTCCACATGTTCTCTTAGAAAATAGTATTTAATTTCTATGTGCTTAGTCCTACTATGGGAGACAGGATTGTTTGCAATAGAAATGACACTAGTAGAATCACAAAATAAAGGTGTCCTACTTACTTGAATACCATAATCTTCTAGCTGATGTTGAATCCATAGAAGTTGAGCACAACAACTTCCTGCAGCCACATACTCTGATTCTGCTGTGGAGATAGCCACACTTGTTTGTTTCTTGCTACTCCATGACACCAGCCTTCCACCTAGGAATTGACAGGTTCATGTGGTACTTTTCCTATCTTCCTTGCAGCCTGCAAAATCTGCATCTGAATAACCTGTCAGTTCAAAATCTCCATTCCTAGGGTACTAAAGGCCTAGATAAGGTGTGCCCTTAAGATATCTCAAAATTCTTTTGACTGCTGTCAAATGAGATTCTTTAGGGCAAGCTTGGTACCTAGCACAGACACATGTAGCATACATGATATCTGGTATACTAGCAGTCAAATATAGTAGGGAGCCAACTATCCCTCTATACAAAGTCTCATCTACAGGTTTCCCTGCATAATCTTTGCTTAGAGACATGCTTGACCCCATAGGAGTTTTCATGGTAGTGGATGATTCCATACCATACTTCCTTATTAACTGTAGGGTGAACTTAGACTGGCATATAAATAATCCATCTTCAGTCTGTCTAACTTGGAGACCCAAGAAGAACTTAAGCTCCCCCATACTGCTCATTTCAAATTGTCCATGCATAAGTTTTGCAAACTTTCTGCAAAGACTACTTTCTATAGACCCAAATATTATGTCATCTACATATATTTGGACTAAGATAATCTTGCCTCTGGATTCCCTAAGGAATAGAGTCTTGTATATTTTCCCCCTTGAGAATTTGTTCTCAATGAGGAAACTAGACAGGATTTCATACCAAGCCCTAGGGGCTTGTTTTAACCCATACAAAGCCTTTCTAAGTCAATATACATAGTCAGGTTTAAGAGAATCTACAAAACCTGATGGCTGCTCTACATAGACTTCTTCCTTCAGATTTCCATTCAGAAAAGCTGACTTAACATCCATTTGATATACCTTAAATCCTTGAAATGTTGCATAAGCAAGGAACATCCTTATTGCTTCCAGTCTTGCTACTGGAGAAAAGGTTTGATCAAAATCAATACCTTTTTCTTGCCTATATCCTTTTGCAACTAGTCTAGCTTTATTCTTTATAATAATTCCATTCTCATCGAACTTGTTCCTAAAGATCCACTTAATTCCAATAATGTTGTGGTCCTTTGGTTTAGGAACTAGCTCCCAGACCTTGCATCTTTTGAACTGGTTCAGCTCCTCTTGCATGGCCTCAATCCAATGAGGGTCTAGGATTGCTTCTTCAAATTTCTTTGGCTCTACTTGGGATAGAAAACTCGAGTAGAGAACTGAACTTAGATTCCTGCTCCTTGTTTGTACCCCTTGTCTGAGATCTCCAATAATTTGATTGGCTGGATGATCCTTTAGATGCCTATTTGCTGGAGGCAGCCTGTCTTCAGGTTGTACACCTTCATTCTCTTCATTTAGCTGCACCTCTTGGTCTTCTTCAGCTTCTGGTGTATCTTGTACTCCCCCTGGACAGCAGCCACCATCTTCCACTTGCTGACTTGCAGAAGAACCTTCTGTTAAGGTAAGCTTCTCCATTCTTTCAATTACACCTGTAGAGCTGCAAACACTTCTAGGCAATTCATTGTTAACGAGTCTAGCTTCATCAAAAACTACATGAACAGACTCTTCTACAACTTGAGTAATCAAGTTGTAGACCCTATAAGCCTTACTATTGTTGCTGTACCCAACAAAGATCCCCTCTTGGGATTTGGCAGCAAACTTGGTTTGATAAGACTTACCATTGTTAAGGATATAACACTTGCAACCAAAGATCCTGAAATAGGATAGATTTGGTTTTTTGCCCTTCACAATCTCACAGGGGGTCTTCTTGTGGCTCTTGGTGATAGTAGCCCTATTGATTACATGACATGCAGTATTAACTGCCTCAGCCCAGAAATATTCTGGGAGAGAAGTGTCACTCAATAGGGTTCTACCAGCCTCCATAAAGGTTCTATTTTTCCTTTCAGCAATACCATTTTGCTGAGGTGTTCTTGGTGAGGAAAATTCCTGAAAAATTCCAAACTCTTCACACAGTTTTGTCATACTTTCAGACTGAAATTCAGTACCATGGTCACTTCTGATTTTGACCACTGTACTATCCAATTCATTCTGAATTTGTTTAACAAAACTATACAAGATACTTGGAGTTTCAGATTTTTGCCTTAGGAAAAACACCCAGGAATACCTTGAGTAGTCATCAACTACTACAAATGTGTAGACCTTCCTACCTAGGCTGTGAACTGGCATAGGACCAAAAAGATCCATATGCAAGAGGTATAGACACCTCACAGCATCTTTGTTCTCAAGGCTATGAAAGGTGGATTTGGTCTGCTTGCCTTTTTGACAAGCTGAGCATATCTCATCCTTTATACACTTAACCTGAGGACCATTCCTCACTAACTCTTTGCTAAAGAGTTGACCAATTGTCTTATAGTTAAGATGAGCCAGCCTCTTATGCCATTTAACACAATGTGAGACTTTCTCATCAGCTACAAGATAAATAGGAGAAACAATGTTCTCACACATAATGTCTACACAATAGACATTTCTCTGCCTATATCCAGTCAGAATGATCTTTTGATCACTTGACCTTCTGATATGACAACCATCCTTGACAAATAAGATGTCATATCTCAAATCACTCAGCTGACTTATGCTAATGAAGCTATGTTTCAAACCCTTTATATAAGCCACTTGAGTAATTGTAATCAGGTTACTAGAAATGTTACCAAAGTTTTTGATGATCCCTTTTTCTGAACAACCAAAGGTAACTTTAGGCCCATCTTTGATAGATGTATAATCCTTCAACAACCCCCTAGTTCCAGTCATGTGCCTGGAACATCCACTGTCCAAGTACCATATAGGGGCATGACCACTTGGACTCACCTGCAAAACATATTACTTAACCTTAGAACCCAAATAATTCTTGGGTCCTTGGTGCAGGTTAGTTTGACTTTTAACAAAACTACTTGTAGCTCTTCTAGCAGGTAGTTTGCTACTCTCCTTGGCACTTGAATTGTGCCAACAGTCCATGGCAAAGTGGCATATCTTGCTACAACACCAGCACTCAAACCTGTTGTACCTTTGTTTTGGTACAACCCTGGCTGAAGTATCTACAGCAGGCTTTTTGTTTAGTGCTGGGGCTTTGCCCTTAGACTTGGACCTAGCAGTCCAGGTAGGTTTTGTAAATCCTAATCCAGCCTTACCCTTATGAGGTACAAACTCATCTATCAAGGGTAAAACAGATTTGGGTTTAGAAAAGCTAGCCATAATATCCTTCTCCTTCTGAAGTCTAACCTCCAGATTCCTAATTTGATCATTCTTAAATGTAATAGTTCCCATCTGAATAACTGTAATGTTCTTCAGCCTGACTATTTCATTTAGTTTCTGATCAAGCAACTTGTCTGAATCAGCAGCAGCCAATTTAAGACAAGCAATCTCCTTTGCCTGATTTTTGGCCAAGGATTTGCTTCTCTTCAAGGCCTGCAACAAGTCTCAATATTCATCAAATAACTGATGAATATCTCCTTCAGATTCAGACCCACCCACATCACTTGATGTAGATGTATCTGATTCTGACTCAGTACTAGAAATTGAACTTGAAGAACAACTTAGTACCTTACTTGGTCCAGGCTGATCCTGGATTTTGTCTCCTTCAGATAAGGACATCAGTCCCTTGCACTGAATGTCTTCATGCTCATAAATTGAGTTCATTAACTGCATGAACTCATCTTCCTCCTCTTCAGCAAACGGTCCAATATAGGCTTCAGCTTCTGAATCTGGTTCTGAAGATGACTCATCAGTCAAACTCTTATCCTTCTTGGCAACAAAGGACCTTTCCTTTTTGCCCTTAAACTGAGTCTTCTTCTTGTCAGTTGACTCTTTCCTCTTTTCTGGACAGTCAGCTACTATATGTCCTTGTCTATTGCAACAATAGCATACTATCTTTGAGGATGTATTTTTACTTGGCTTGGACTTTCTTTTGTCATTCCTTGATGACTTCCTGTTCTGATAATAGTCATCTTTTGTCTGTGAAGTGGATGGCTTAGACCTCCACTGCTTCTTCTTCAGAAACTTTTGAAACTGCCTTGTAAAGGCAGCAAAATCCTCATCACTTTCACTGCTGTCTGAGTTCTGGTTCTCTGAATTTTCTGAAGCAGTATCAACAACTATTTGTGGTGGAGATGAAGACTTGCTTCTATACTTCCTGGTGGCTTCAGTCTTGAAGGCCACAACTCTTTCCTTGTGCTCCACTCTTGTAGTCTTCTCTTCCTCCTTTCTAACCATTAACTGCATCTCATAAGATAACAGTTTTCCAAACAAAGTTGGAGGAGGTATATTAGCTAATTTGGCCATTTCCCTAATGACACAAATATTGGTATCTCAATCCTTAGTTAGGGATCTTAAGAACTTGTCATTCAGCTTATATTTGCTGAATTCTCTTCCATAGGACATCAATTCATTGACTATCCTATAGAAATTATTGTAACATTCAGTAATGCTATCAGACTTTCCTTGTCTGAAGCTTTCATACTCCTGATTTAATAAAGACTTCCTGTCTTGTCTTACCTCTTCAGATCCCTCCATGTAAACTATTAATGTGTCCCACATTTCTTTTGAGGTTTTACAATGTATTAGGTTCTGAAATGTGGTATCATCAATTGCACTTACAATAATATTCTGGGTCCTCTTGTCCATAGTGGCCAGAATTATTTCATCTTTAGTCATTTCAGAATAGTCCTTAGGACTTTTCTGATTTGCATCGAGAATGGAGATCTTCATTGGAAAATATGGCCCTTCTTTGACTGTGATGTATATTCTTGGGTCAAATGCTTCCATAAAGAGTCTAACCCTCTCTTTCCATATGCCAAATATCTCTTTTCTGCAGATTGGCAATTTCATGGATCCTAGCTCTTTGTGATTCTCAGTAGAACATTTTCTTGATTCTTGATTATTCTGATTCTGCCTACAGGATCTTTACTCAGACTGTTATGTCCTTTTTGAGGAACCTCGCTCTGATACTACTTGAAAGAAATAGTACCTAATCACCTAGTGGGGGGGGGGGGTGAATAGGTGAACTTAATCTTTTTAAAATTACAGGCAGAAACACTGAATAATATGACCTGTATTTGCAATTCTCTACAACAATTTAGCACAGATAATACAACAATCACAGAATTAATCACACACAGAGTACACACAGATTTTATACTGGTTCCCCAAGGTCTGGGTACATCCAATTTCCCCCTTCGCCTATCTAGTAGTGTACTAGATTCGGCCTAATTTCTCCACTTCTCCTCAGATCCTCAGATCTTACAACTCAGAACCCCAAACAGGTTCCTACAACTCAGAGTGACCCCACTCCTACAACTCAGGCACAAAGCCCTACCACTAAGTCTTCACCAAGACTTACACTCAGAGAACAAAGTCTCCTACAACTCAGGCACTAGGCCCTACCTCAGTCTTCAACAAGACCTACACTCAGAGCACACTGTCTCCTACACTCAGCCTTTATAAAATAGGCTTACAACTCAGATCCCTTAGGATCCTACAAAAAATAAAGTTTACAAAATATATAACCACAACTCTGAAAGAGAGAGATGAGTTGACTGATTTCTTGATGAGTTCTTGGAAGAACTTGGCAGAGATCAACCTCCCTTGGCTTTCTTCAAAGCTTCTTGAATTAGAACACAGTAGGGTTGTATCTCTATGCAGATGATCTTCAATCAACTGCTGTCTTGAGATTCTGATTTCAATCTGAATCTTACTTAGCAGCCTGGTTCACCAGCTGCTCTTCTTAGAAGGAGCTCTCTCTCTCCAACTTCTTAGATCTTCTCTTGAAGGTCTTCTTCTTTGTTGTGTTGTTTTTCAATTCATTGATCCTTTTTTCACATTCGTCTTTCTGTTGAAGGAGAAAGTTCTTTAAATAAGCTTTCTCCATGGTGACTGGCTGATCTGGTTTCTAACAACTTTCTGATGGCTCTGACAGTTGCAGTTGACCGGTTGAAATGACAGCTGTCAAGTCATCCAGTCCCTTCTTGAAATCTCTATCACTGTCTGAAAGTGTCGAGACATATAGTCTTTATGTGTCGACACAAATAAACTAAGTGTCGACATAAGTAGAATAAGTGTCGACACTAGCCTTCATGGTGTCGACACAACTCCTTGTGTTGTTGTAACAGCTTCTCGACACTGCTTCTTCAGAATGTGTTGACACTGATCCTGTGTGTCGACACAAGCCTTCTTCTTTAATACTTAGTTGAATCCTGCTAAGTGTCGACACAACTCCTTTGTGTCGACACATCTTCTTGTGTTGAAACTTGCTAAGTGTCGACACATCTTCTTTGTGTCGACACATGTACTTGAACTTTGTTGAAGTTTGCTGAGTGTCGACACAGCCTCCTAGTGTCGGCACATGTACTTGAACTTTGTTGAAGTTTGCCGAGTGTCTACACAGCCTCCTAGTGTCGACACATGTACTTGAACTTTGTTGAAGTTTGCTGAGTGTTGACACAGCCTCCTAGTGTCGACACTTTTGCTGTCGACAAAGTTTCTCTAGGTGTCGATACTTCCTCTAAGTGTCGACACAGATAATGTTGACTATTCTTCACTGTGTGTCGACACTCTTCTTCTGGTGTCGACTCTGCCTTCCTGGTGTCGACATAATTACTCCAAGTGTCGACACAGCTTCTCTAGGTGTCGACACATCTCCTTCTTAAGTGTCGACACTTTTCTTCTAGGTGTCGGCACATGGACTTAGAAACTTTTATGCTTTCCCTGCAATTAGTTAACCTGCACACATAAACTCAAAGCACATCAAATACACCTTGATGTATATCATTGAGTAGGATGAGGCTTCTTCAAATCAGGTACATATATTCCAATGTACCCAACAGTCAGCACCTGTGGACTTATTCAAAAATCAAGCATTAGTAGAATAGGTGTAATGAGCTTCACTCAACGCCAAAGTACTTAGACAAAATTCTGTTTATCTAGGCGTTGACAGCGTTGAGTGAGAATGCCTCACTCAACACTTTATGCCTTAGCTTATTCTTTAGCCATTTTTGTATGCTTGGAGTTGAGAGCGTTGGGTGAGTACACCTCACTCAATGACTTGTGCCTTAGCCATGCTTTCTGTAATTTAGGCATTGAGAGCGTTGAGTGAGCATGCCTCACTAAATGCTTTCTGCCTTAACCAATTTCCTATTTCTTCAGCATCTTTAGCGTTGAGAGTGTTGAGTGGGCATGCCTCACTCAACGCGCTCTTCCTTAACCAATTTCCTGCTTCTTCAGCATCTTAAGCATTGGGAGCGTTAAGTGAGCACGCCTCACTCAACGCTTTTTGCTTTAACCAGATTTTCTGAATCATGGCATTGAGAGCGCTGAGTGAGCACTCCTCACTCAACGCTTTCTACCTTAGCCAGATTTTTGTTCTTCTTGGCATTAAGTGAGTAAGCTCCACTCAAAGCCAAACTACTTAACATATATTATTTTGTTTAACTGGCGTTGAGTGAGTAAGATCCACTCAACACATTTGGATTTAACCAAATTTATGTGTCTGAAAACACAGACACTGACTGGATGATATACATTCAACGCTTTATTATATAGCGTTGAGTGAGCTTGCCTCTCTCAATGCTTATGGACTTAGTCAAATATCAGCACAATTTTTCTGTGGCTTTGACTTACAAGGCAATACTCAATGAATATAGAGTATGGCGTTGAGTGAGTGACACTCACTCAATGCCCGTGGACTTAGCCACTTTTCTGCCCATTTCCTCTTACGCTTTTACTGCGTTAGCCTTTCTCACAACCTTTTGTTGTATGGCGTTGAGTGAGTTGAATTCACTCAATGCCTGTGGACTTGGCCACTTTGTCTCAATTTGTCATTACTTTGGCTTTGACTGTATAGGCTCCACTCAGCGCTATAAGTCATTTAGCATTGAGCGAATGACCTTCACTCAACGCCTGTGGACTTGGATAATTTTCTACCTATCCACACCTTAGGTAAGTGTTTACCTAACCTAGCCACTTAGTCTACCTGTCCCATAATTGTTACTAGGACATCCTGCAATTACTAAAATTGAGCACAAGTTAGATCACCACATATGTATACATTGTTTGCTAGGCCTTCTTCAAATCCATGATATTGGGATCAATGGACCCAATAGAGAGTTCATCTCTTCATCAATGGGATCTTTCCATAGTAGTGAATCTCTTGATCTCATCTCTTCCTTATAGGTCGATGGATCAGCCTCGACGTGGTAAGTGACAAAATCACTACCGAAGGTTCTGAGAGTTCTCTCTCTCACTGAAGTCCTTCTAGACTCCAGGACAATATTATCCTACTGGAACTGAATAGGAGGTGCTCGGTACTGATTCAGGATCTTCTTCAGTAATAGTTACTTGTATACTTGGGAGTGACAGGTTCTTATCTTGAAGAAAATTATTCTCAAAGAGCACAACATCCATAGATTCTATAATGATGTTATTAGAAATATTTAAGAATCTATCTGCAACACTATTTGTTGGGAATTGTGCCCTACAATGTTCCTCAGGATTTGAAGAGGCATCACCAATCATACTAAGGGGCATATTATATTTAATGTGTGTTTAAGTTCATGCATGCAGGTTGTCCTTGATTGGATGGGTGAACAAAAAGAGTATGCTGGAAGTCAGATAATTTGACTAAGGCAAAAGCGTCGAGACAACTGATACAGTTGAGAAGAATGTCTCAGCATAAGCATTGAGACCGTTGAGATAGCTGAGACAGCTGAGAAGAATGTCTCAGCATAAGTGATGAGACCGCTGAGACAGCTGATAAGAATGTCTCAACATAACCACTGAGAAAAAGCAAGCAGGAATTCTCTAAGTCCAAAAGCATTGAGTGAAGCATGTTCACTTAACGCTTCTTATGAAGAAGGAAGCGTTGAGACAGTTGAGAAGAAACCGCTGACATTGGAGATAGTCTCAGCTGTAAAGAAGAAAGCGTTGAGAAAGTTGAGAAGAAACCACTGAGATAAGAGATAGTCTCAGTTGTGAAGAAGAAACCACTGAGATAGTTAAGAAGGAACCGCTAAGACAAAGCCAGTTAAAATTCTCTAAGCCCAAAAGCATTGAGTGAGGCAGGTTCACTCAACGCTTCTAATGTAGAGCCAAGTCAGCAGGCTTTGAGTGTCTTAACATCACTCAACGCTTAATGAATTCTGGAATTTTTCAAGTCCAGAAAGTTATGAACACTGCTGACGTCACCAGAAGTCAACAAGTCAAAGTATTTCGTGCTGTTGTGGGAAAGCTACAGCAGCACCGGATGACCACTGCTAATGTCACCAGAAGTCAACAAAGTAAAAATAATTCATGTTGTTGCGGGAAAGCTGCAGTAGTGCCGGAAGCCACTATTTGTCCTTTTCTGAGAGAGGTGGCGCTCAGCATCCTCGGCTGGGCCCACACTCAAATTGTGTCGTTGATTCAAATCAACTGATATAAAAAGAAGAAAGAAAAGGGGATTAGGGTAACAAAGAACACACGGAGAAAATATGGAAAAATAGAGGCGGTTGGACTTCATCTTCTCCGACAAGCTTGAAAGCCAAGTCCAGCAGAGCAAGCCAGCAGGTAGATAGCTGAAGCTTTTTCAGTTCATCAAGTTTGTTCTTTGTAGAACAAGACAGCTGATTCATCTAATTAGCAAGGAGATTGCTATGTGAAGGGCCGTCAGCCTTCAACAATAGGTAGTTGTTCTTTAGTACAGTAGAGAAGCAGTTAGTTGTATAAGAAGACTCATTCCTTCTACAATAATAGGGATGGACTGATATCTGCTCAGTACAGCAAGGTTGACTTAGAGATTTATCTCTGAGTCAGTGGTTTAAATTTATCACAACTTCTTGTGTAAATTCCCGTAGGATTCAGGTTGTCTGAATATGAGCTGTAGGGCATTTTGTGCCTGAGTTGTAGGTGACTAATTAATCACTAAGGTAGGTGCCCTGTTGGGGTACTGAGGTAGGATCTAAGTGTGGATTTGAGAGTAGGGCTGTCCTCCCAGCCTGAGTAGTCGGCCTTAGAGATAAGGCTGAGGTAGGTGACTGTTGAGTCACTGAGCTGTAGGTGACAAGTGTGTCATTAAGTTGTAGGCCTTGGAGGAAGCTGAGATGTAGGTACCTGGAAGGGTACTGAGTTGTAGGAGTGATGCAACACTCTGAGAGTATGACCTTGTCCCTGAAGTTGTAGGGCTAAAAATCCTGAGCTGTAGGTCCTAGAAATAAGGCTGGGGTAGGTGGTTTGTGGACCACTGAGATGTAGGAGCACTGCAGTGCTCTAAGGTAGGAACCTTTGTGGTTCTGAGGTAGGGTTCTGAAGAGAACCTGAGTATAAGGCTGAGGGCCTGAGGTGTAAGCTCTGAGGAGCATTTTGGAGGAGTTTGTGCCTTGTCTAACATAAGTTATAAAGGTGGGAGGGAAAGTGGATATACTCAATTGAGGAACCACTATAAATAGCTGTGTACTTGGCTGTGTTGCTTGTTTTTCTTTTATATTGCAAGTTCTAAGGACAAGCTCTAAATCTCTTAGAAAGAAAACAACAAAAAGACTAAGAAATTTTCAAAGACCTATTTACACCCCTCTTGGTGATTAGCTAACCTCAAGTTAATAACTTTCAAGTGGTATCAGAGGAAGGTTACTCAAAAAAGATCTAACAATCTGAGTATACCTCCAAGGTTAGCTATAAGGAGCTAGGGGCCATGAAACTACCAATCTGCAGGAAGGAAGGATTTGGCCTCTAGAAGCAAAGGATCAGACTGTTCATGGAAACATCTGACTCTAGGATTTATGTAACAGTAGTGGAAGGTCCTTTTATCCCCACAAAGGCTTCCACCATAGATCCAACTCTGAGAGTGCCCAAGGCATATACAGAGATGGACAGAGATTAGGTAATTCTATCTACCATGGACAAAAAGGCACAAAATATTATTGAAAGTGCAATTGATGACTCAACCTTCCAAAATCTTATAAACTGCAAGACCTCCAAGGAATTGTGGGACACTCTTGTGGTCTACATGGAAGGCTCTGAGGAAGTTAGAGATGATAGGAAGTCCATGCTCAACCAAGAATATGAGGCTTTCAGACAAAGTAAATCTGAAAAAGTAGCTGACTGCTTTGAGAGGTTCTTTAGGACAGTTAATGAACTGAGAACCTATGGTATGGTCTTCAGCAACTATGAGCTGAATGACAAGTTCCTTAGATCTCTCACTAGAGATTGGGACACCAAGATTTGTGTCATTAAAGAAATGGCTAAGCTGGCAGACAATCCTCCACCAACTCTCTTTGGAAAGCTGCTGTCCTATGAAATGCAGCTGGCTGCTAGACAAGAAGAGGAGAAGGGTAGTCAATCCAAGACAAAGGATAAGATAGTGGCCCTCAAGGCAGAAGCCCTAAGAAGGAGCAGAAGAAATACTCCTTCTCCACCAAGGACAGAAGCTGAGTCCAGCTCAGAATTGTCTGGGACTAGTTTCTCAGACAACCACATTCCTGATGAAGAGTTTGCAGCCTTCTCCAAGAAACTTCAAAAGTTCATGAAGCAGAAGCATTGGGAGAGCAGACACTCATCATCATCTCATCACAGGAAGTCCTCCAAGAAGGACAGGTATGAACCTAAATCTAGTAAACAGATTTCATCTAATGTTATCTGTTATTATTGCAGCAAGGTTGGACATGTCATTGCTGACTACCCAGTCAGGAACAAGTAAGAGGATGAGAAGAAGAAGAATCACCATCAGCACAAGGACATGAAGAAGGAGAAGTCCTTTATGGCTAAGAAGGAGAAAAGCTGGACAGATTCTTCCTCCTCAAAATCAGAAGATGATGAAGAAGAAGCCTATATAGGGCTGATCTCTGTTGGTGCAGATCCAGAAGAAGAAGAGGAATATCCTGCTGGCATGATAGGAATAAGGGCCCCTCTATCACACACTAATAATGACAATGAGGAGTATGAAGAAGACTGTGGATGCCAAGGGCTGATGGAAATAACTGAAGAACAAAAAGGTGAGGTACATACATAATCATTTAAGGTACATGCTCTCACCATTTCTTCATCATCCTCTGACTATGAAACCCGTCCAGATACTGGTGCATCTTCATCCTGTGATAAAGATTGCTCATAATCTGAGACTGATGTCAATCAATTGATTGACAAGTATGGACTGCTCCTAGATGCTCTAAAGAAGAGCAAAAATCTTGTCAAAAGGCAAACAAAGGAGATTGAAGTCCTCAAGCCTTATAAAACTCTTTATAACAATAAATCTATTGAGTTTTATAAGAAATGTCATGAGGTGTCTGAACTCAATAAAAGCCTTCAGTGTCAGACCAAGGTTCTAGAAGAAAAATGTAAACATATTAGATATCTAGAACAAAAATTTACTGAGAGATTAGGAATTGTGTTTAACCCTTCTCAATCTCTTGGTATGTTGCCAAAAGCTGTAACTTGTCAAACCTATAAGAAGCTGGGTATTAATCACACAAATTATCAAGTCAAATCAAATATCCCTGATAAGTTGACAGTATTTCAAAAAGTGAATTTACCTTCTAAAACTGTCAAGTTTGCACCACTCCATAAGGATCAATCAAATGTGTGCTCTACCAGTGGGGTGAAGACACATGATCTAAGAAGGAGTGATGTTGTCCACTCTAGCCATAATGTACAGGATAAGTTCTTTAAATTTGGATCAAAATATCCTTTATCTAAAGAGATGAGAGAGACCACTAGATGACATGCTCCAAAAATACAATTAGCCCATCCTAGACCAGCTGTATTTAGTTCTTCAGCAGCTTCACTCAGGAAGAAGGAAACAACATCATGCAATGCTCATCCAGCAAAGTCTGGAGCTGCTCACATCTCTCATAGACAACAATTTTGTACTATCCTGAAGAGAAGGTACAACATTCATAAATGTTGATGCTGTGGGAGAGTAGACCACTTTGCCATCGATTGTTGGCACAACCTGAATGTGGCTAGTGGACAGAAAGGTGTTCAGCCCAGGTGTTGAAATCGAGAATTGATCTCTATGGAGTTTGGGGTCCCTAAAAAGGGGTGACCTCACACTTACTGCACTCAGGCGAATGTTACAGACCAAAGGCTCAGGAAACTAGGAACAGACCCTCAGCTCTAGCGTGGAGGTCCCACCTCACACCCGGAAGACCTTGGAGACCTATCCCTCCCTAGCCAATGCTGAGCTAGGTGCATTGGAGGATGAAGAGAGTGAATGAAGAAGTCTTGCCCTCCAAGGCACCCCTAAGGGTCGATTTATAGTTTCTTGGGAATGTCCTGCAAATAACCAATATCCGCTGTCCCAAAATTACTGAACTGCCCTCGGGTTGGCCTGCCAACAGCCAAATCCCGTTGTTATAATCAGCTAATCGCAGTCCACTAGGGGAAGACCCTCAAGCCGGGCGAGTAGGTGACCTGACGAGCTGCGGCCTGGGCGAGACCTGGGAGCTGTCTCCTCAAGACCCTTTGGAGCCGTCTCGTCGAGAGCCTGGGAGCCCTCTCGTCGAGACCCTGTGAGCCCTCTCATCAAGACCCTGGGAGCGGTCTCGTCGAGACCCTAGGAATCGTCTCGTCAAGACCTTGGGAACCGTCTCGTAGAGACCCTGGGAGCCGTCTTATCGAGACCCTAGGAGCCGTCTCGTCGAGACCCTGGGATCCGTCTCGTCGAGACCCTGGGATCCATCTTGTCGAGACCCTAGGATCCTCTCGCCGTGACCCTGGGAACCGTCTCATCAAGATCCTGGGAGCTGTCTCGTCGAGACCCTGGGAGCCGTCTCGTAGAGACCCTGGGAACCATCTCGTAGAGACCCTGGGATCCGTCTCGTCGAGACCTTGGGAACCATCTCATTAAGACCCTGGGAGCCGTCTCGCCGAGACCCTAGGAGCCGTCTCGCCGATACCCTGCGAGCCGTCTCGTCGAGACCCTGGGAGCCGTCTTGCCGAGATCCTAGGAGCCGTCTCATCGAGATCCTGGGAGCCATCTCGTGGAGACCCTAGGAGCCGTCTCATCAAGACCGTAGGAGCCATCTCATCGAGACCCTGGGAGCCGTCTCGTCGAGACCCTGGGAGCCGGCTCGTTGAGACCCTGGGAGTCAACTCGTCGAGACCCTGGGAGCCTTCTCGCTGAGACCCTGGAAGCCGTCTTGCCGAGACCCTAGGAGCCATCTCCCCGAAACCCTGGGAGTCGTCTTGTCTTGCTGGGCAAAAGTTTTTATCCCCCTACGAGAATATCATGCAGGTCCACCGAAAATTGGCCTCCAGGAGTGCAGAACTCCCAAAAAGCTTAAAAACGCACACCAAGACTCCTGCCTCGTTTGGGGGCCCCCTTTCGCGAATACGGTGTTGTACACAATCCCCGCTCTTTTCGAGCGAATTTCTCGCTCGGAAAGAAACATCCAAGCCAACGTATTCGTTGCGTAGCCTTCTTGGAGCCGAAAATACGGCCTCCCGTGGGGGTCAACCTGTCATGCCAGCTAATGTGAGCCTGAGTGACGAGATGGCCTCGGGGTAGAAAACACTTGACCTCCCTGAGGGGTCACCCGTCATGCCAGCTAATGGGAGCCTGGGTGATGAGACAGCCTTGAGGTAGAAAACACTTGGCCTCCCCGAGAGGTCAACCGATCATGCCTGCTAATGAGAGCCTGTGTGACGAGACGACCTCCGGGTAGAAGACACTTGGCCTCCCCGAGGGGTCAACCTATCATGCCAGCTAATGGGAGCCTGGGTGTCACAACCTGCATTTTCTCTACGATTACATCGTATCAGAGCAAGAGAAAATACGTGCCGTGATGCCACGTCGTGCATGGGATAACTACACACGCTCAGGCAAAACTCCAGACCTTAGACTTAAGGAAAATCTTAGATTAATATGAAAAAAAACCAGTTATGATTAATGGCCGTATCCCTCGGCACGGTGGATCAGCTATTCCACAATTAAAAGTATATTATTACACAGCGGAAAATACTTTTGGTTAAATTGAGTTGACATCCTAAAAGAGCATAAGCGTCCCCGAGGGACGACTCATGGTGTGCACGACTCTAAGGTTAGTATAGTATATAAAAATATTATTTTTACGCTAAAGGAAAAATAGTGTTTTGGTTTTATAAATATGTTATGCATGAGATACATATAGTAATGCTTTTAGGGTTTAAAATATCTAACATGCAACCTAGCATAGAACATTTCCAGAAGCAAGTAAACATCCATAATAAGGCAAAGAAATAGCAGTTTAAGTTCATACCCAGCATCACAAGAAGCCACCAGTGGGCGTCAACAACCTGACACGAACCCACTGGTGAGTATGTATGTCTATACAAAAAGGTAAAGAACTACCTCACAAAATCGAGGACCAACTATCTCAGCTACCCAAGAGGCCACAAGCAAGCCCCTCCAAAAGAATTAGCCGCTGAACTGGCTACAACCTGGACCTGAGGCATTCAAGAAAAGAACACCTCAGCAAGAAAAAAAAAGTAAATAGAGCATTAGATTTATGAGCAAGTAAGAAGGGTTTACCAACCCGACAACAAAATGCTATCAGCAAAAGAAAGGACATGACAGTAAGAAAAGAGCACTGTCTAAAGAATAGCAAAGCACACCAAGTGCGAGTAATAAAAGCAACATGACCTACAAAAGAGCCTGCAATAGCAACAAGACGTATACATATATGCCAAAAGAAATATCCATAAAAAGGAAAGGAACAAACAGTACTAACATGTGCGTTAATGGCAGGGGTCAAAACATGGATCTGAATACATAACCAAAACCAGATCCAAAAAGGGCTAAGGGGTCAAACAGTGGCAGCTCTAGGGTCCCACACACGCCAACCCAAACCGGGGCAAAAAGGTGGTGGCCACAGCTCTCCACATAAAACCACCCCTCCAGAAGCCACCAAAACTCCACCACCTGCCATAACCCAAGAGTCGGCATGCAAAAACTAGCCGAACACCCAATGCCCCCTAGGGAAAAAAGGGAAAAGTCACGCTAACAATTCTAAGAAAACACACGAACCCAAGGCAAAAATGTCGGGTTCAACCGCCGCGGCCTTGCACGCCTAACCCTAACTAACACCGAGTCTTACCTGACCCAAAACCGGCACAGCAACCGTTGTCGACACAATGTGTCGACACCACAACAGGCCGGGGTCGACACTAGGTGTCGATACCACAACAACAGGTGTCGACATGAGGTTTCGACACCACAGCAGGCCGGGGTCGACACAAGGTGTCGACACCACAGCAACAGGTGTCGACACAAGGTGTCGTCACCACAGCAGGCCGGGGTCGACACAAGGTGTCGACACCACAACAGCCGGTGTCGACACAATGTGTCGACACCCCGACTGGCCGGTGTCAACACAAAGTGTCGACACCCCGACTGGCCGGTGTCGACACAAAGTGTCGACACCCCGACTGGCCGGTGCCGAGTCCCACTCGACACTAGCGCCAGACCCAGCAGCCAACCAAAACGAGAACAAAATGCCTCTCTAAAAAATTCATCATCTATAGGCAATTGCTATCTACTCAACCCGAGCCGTGCCAATCCGTCCCTATTAAACACACTCTCTCAAGAAAACTGAGATTTAACTGGAACTTCTCTATACTAACAACAATATAATCGGGGAGGAATCCTAGAGTACACCTAGGATCTAAGCAGGAGAGAGATAAAATTTAATCAAGAAGAAAACAAGGATCAGCCTTGGCAAGGATGAGGGAGTATCACTTGCCTCAATACCAGAAAAGCTTTGTCGGCCACTTCCCTCACTCTCGGATCTAGCCGCAGAGCACCGAGCCGAGTAATTGAAGGAAATGCAGATCCAAGCGAGAGAAATCCAGATCCACTCTCGAAATCGAATTTCGACCGCTAAATCTCCAGGAATCGGCGTCCGAAGGCTAGGGTAGTCCGGCGGTTCTCTTCCTCTCGTACAGGCAGCGGCTTCTTCGAAAAGAGACAATGAAAAAAGATAATGAAGCGAGCCCTAATTTCTAACCTAAGGCTATTTATAAGCATCAGTTTTAATAATAAACAAATCAATATATATTAATTACTTACATGCAATATCAAAGTGACGCGAGAACCGAAACACCTCGGAAATTGATGAAATTCACATCGCAGCTAAAAACCCACGCTACGAACACAACTGCGAAGTCGAAATTAGCATTCGACGAACAAACTCGGGATATCACCACCCGAAGCCAAAACACAAGCATTCCCTAAGAGGCTCAACCGAGTCACCAAAGCAGACTCCGGCTAGCTTGGGAATCTTGCTAACAGGTTACAACAAGGCTACACAAGGAACCTAAAGAGCGAAGGCCACGCTCTACAACGGCAAAAGGCCGGAAATACGTCATCGTAACGCCAGCCAAAGATCAAACAAAACATAGAAAAACCGAGGGCGTTACAATCAATCCCCCTAAAAGAAAGTTTTGCCTCGAAACTTTGCTCACAACACTCCTATCAAGAAGGAGAAAGAAATAGCCAAGAAGGGGCTATATACAAAAAAACACAAAACATACCAGTAACAAGATCAGGGAAAAAGATGAGGGTGAGCCTCCCTCATAGCCGACTCCAATTCCCAAGTCGCGCTTTCTACATCCTGATTCCTCCACAAAACTTTAACCATAGGAATGGTGTTCTTCCGCAACGCACGAACCTGAGAATCCAAAATGCGGACAGACACCTCCACATAAGAAAGATTCGGCTCCAACAGAGGCAAAAAATCCAAACCTGCCTGCCATTCAGCACACATTTCCGCAGCTGACTGACGTGAAAGACATCATGCACGCCAGAGAAATTTGCGGGCAAAGCCAGTCTATAAGCTGATAACCCAATCCGCTCAACAATCAAAAACAGCCCCACGTACCTTGGGTCCAGCTTCCTGTTCTTGCCAAACCGCTTAAATCCGATCAACGGGGAGACCTTTAAGAACACCGAGTCCCCCACAATAAATTCCAAGTCCGATCTACGCCGGTTGGCGTTCTTCTCATATCTCTCTTGGGCTATCCGAAGCTTTTCCCGAATAAGCTTCACAGCGGTTTCCATTTCCTCAAGCGCTTCTGGACCCAACAAAGGTCTCTCGCCAACCTCAGCCCAAATCAAGGGAGTCCTGCAGCGCCTCCCATACAAAGCTTCAAAAGGAGCCATTTGCAAGCTTTCTTGATAACTGTTGTTATACGCAAATTCCATAAGCCGCAAGCGCTCATCCCACGCTCCTCCGTGTTCTAGAATATAGCATCGGATCATATCTTCCACAATCTGATTTACTCGCTCCGTCTGACCGTTGGTCTGCAGATGATAGGCTGTGGAATACCTCAAGTCTGTACCCAATCCCTCTTGAAGGCTCTTCCAAAAACGAGACGTGAACCTGGAGTTCGCAGCTGTGATCTATGCGCTGAAATTGTGGAGGTATTTGCTGTATGGCGCGTAATGCAAGATTTTTACTGATCACAAGAGTTTAAAGTATGTCTTCACCCAGAAAGAATTGAATCTACGCCAGTGGAGCTGGTTGGAGTACGTGGCCGACTATGATGTTGAAATCCAGTACCATCCGGGCAAAGCGAATGTGGTGGCCGACGCCCTGAGTCAGAAGTCAGGGAAGATTTTCAATCTCTCCGCCGAGCGTCTAGTGGAAGAGTTCCTTTTGATGGACATTTCTGTGGGAAGCTGCGATTCACAGAGTAGTTTGACAGTGGCAGAACCTTCGTGGATTGCGCTTACGTGACTGCATCAAAAGGATGATCCCAATCTTCTGCATTTGTATCATCGAGCTGAAACAGGTGAATTACCCGATCTTATGATTTTTTTTGTAACGACCCTGCACTTTAGACCAAGGCCGCCCGACCACCAGTAGCCCATGGACCTTTAGACCACGGACCATGGTGGTACAACCGGAATATACTAAGGCCTGCAGGCCGTACACCCCAACGCCTCTCTGGCCTGTTTCTCAGCAAACAGCGCGTTGTTGGTGCAGGGATTCGAACCTGCAACCCTTGAGAAGAAACCTTCAACAGTTCTCATCACCAACTGAGCTGCACTTTTTTTGTAACGACCCGACCCTTTAGACCAAGGCCACCCGGCCCACCAGTAGCCCATGGACCTTTAGACCACGAAGCACGGTGGTACAGCTGGAATATACCAAGGCCTGCAGGCCGTACACCCCAACGCCTCTCTGGCCTGTTTCTCAGCAAACATCGCGTTGTTGGCGCAGGGATTCGAACCCGCAACCCTTGATAAAAACCTTCAACAGTTCTCATCACCAACTGAGCTTGCGTTGTCGGCGCAGGGATTCGAACCCGCAACCCTTGATAAGAAACCTTCAACAGTTCTCATCACCAACTGAGCTGCAGCTCAGTTGGTGATGAGAACTGTTGAAGGTTTCTTATCAAGGGTTGCGGGTTCGAATCCCTGCGCCAACAATGCGCTGTTTGCTGAGAAACAGGCTAGAGAGGCGTTGGGGTGTACAACCTGCAGGCCTTGGTATATTCCAGCTGTACCACCGTGGTCCGTGGTCTAAAGGTCCATGGGCTACTGGTGGGCCGGGCGGCCTTGGTCTAATGGTCCGGGTCGTTACACTGGGTGACGTGATGGCCTCGGGGCAAGGTCTACTCACCCCTCCAAGAGATCAACCTGCCCTGCCAGATAGTGGGAGCCTGATCAGCGGAATCATCTCGGGGCAAGGTCTACTCACCCCCTCCAAGAGATCAACCTGCCCTTCCAGCTAGTGGGATCCTGGTTAGCGGAATCATCTCGAGGTACGGTATACTCACCCCTCTGAGAGATCAACCTGCCCTGAAAGTGCAGTTAGATCTGATATACTCTAGAGGGGGGGGGGGGGGGAATAGAGTATATGGTGCTTTGAAACCTTTTTACAACAATTGTTGTAATAAGAGTGAGCAGGGAAGCAGTTAAAAATCTAATCACAGAACTAAGTTAAACAAAAGCTAATCACAGAAAAATCAAGGCCAGAAACAAACATAAACACAAGCAAAACCAGAAGACACAAGAAAATATAGTGGTTCCCCTAAACTTGGGTACATCCACTCTTCTTCCACCCTAGGTAGGAATCCACTGCAGGATGAGTTGATCAGGTGTCCTGGGCACCAATGAGCTTTTGATAAGGTGCTCAAAAACCAAGCTAGATTTTTTGATCAGGTGTCTTACCACCAATGAGCTTTTGACAAGGTGCTCAAAAACCAAGCTAGATTTTTTGATTAGGTATCTTGCCACCAATGAGCTTTTGACAAGGTGCTCAAAAACCAAGCTCAAACTTTTGAAGGGAGTTTGAGAAACCGTTTATAGAGAGGGGGTGAGAGAGTGATGGAAGTCTTCTCTTTCTCAAACAACTGAGAAGACTATGTGGATTGTTGATGTCAAAGCTCCCCCTGAATCCTCGAGATCTTCAGGAAGAAAAGCTTTGCTGAGGGTGATAGGCCTTCAAAGATTGAACTCCAGCAATAGATGATTTCAGCAATGACTGAAATGTTGAATGTCTGGAATCTGGAAATATGTTGGCCTTGAACACTTTGAAACTAAAGAGATCTGAAGATTTTTGAAAGCTTGATCTCATTGGATGTGTGTGTTCTTGAGAATTCTTTGAGACAGAATATTTTTGAATGTATCTCTGTGATCTGTGTCTCTCTCTCTGTATCCTCTTTTTGACTCAAAGAAAAATTCTATCTTTTATTCTCTGGTACAGAATAGAATAACATTCTCTGTCGAGTATAGTCGTTAGCCTGCATTAATTGCATCCTTAATTGCAAAATCTCTTCTGGAGGAAAGTGCACAGAAATATTCCTTGAAAAATCCCTTGAAACGTGGTCCAAAAATGAATGAAAACGGCTAGGAAATCTCTAAATTAATTGCAGAATAACTCCTTAACTGATTTGAATTTGAATCTAGAAACATCCTTGAAGTTATCTGAAATCGTCGAACTGAGCTCTGCTATCGTCGAGCTGAGCTCAGCGATCTGGAAATATACAACAGCAAAATATCGTCGATCTGAGCTCACATATCGTCGAACTGAGCTCAGAGATAAAGATCCAAAGTAGAGTCAAAATCGTCGACCTGAGCTCACCGATCGTCGAACGGAGTTCGACGATATATTGAAGTTGAGCTCAGCGATCATCGAATGGAGTTCGACGATCTGTCGAAGTTGAGCTAGACGATCGTCGATCGGAGTTCGACAAATCATCGTGCTGAGCTCGACGATCAGACTTAGTCTCCAGACAGAAAATCCTGGTCTTCAGGGCAGCTTCCAAACCTAAACTTCTAACCCTTACATTCAATTCTAATTGACCTATTGAGCTATACAGGAGGTCAAGCATCTGTTTCCTAGAGACATAGTGATCCTGACCCAAATTAGTAATAGGGTGTTCCAACAATCTCCCCCTATTTGGGTTAGGATTACTATTTACAGACTTTGGAAGAATTTAAATAACAACATACAATCAGTAAAACAGAAAAACAACAAGCTAGACAATGCAGAAACCACAGAGATATATATCATCCAAATAGTAATCAGAAATCACAGAAAATGTCACCTTACAATATCATTTCTTTTCCTTGCCCTTAACCATTTTAATCTCTCTGTTGGGATTGAGGGCTTCCTTATTTGATCTGGTGTCATCTGCTGCACCCAAATATGTTTGCTTTTAAGCCTGGGAACTACAGCTTCAGGATGTAATTCCATATACCTTTCAGAATCAAAGAATTTACTTGATGCATATCTCTCTAGCTCTTTCTGTCTCTGTTCAGACATAGTTGAAATGTTGGATGAGTCTTTTCCTTGCTCTCTAGCCTTTTTAATCTGATCCAGTGCAGCTAGTTCCTTTAATCTGGTAGTCCAAGCAGCTGGATTGTTTTCAGGATCCTCAAAAGGTACTGGGGGCTCATATCTGTTAGAGGGATTGTCTTGAGGAGGCCTGGCAGACACAGTTTCTTTCAGCTTATAAGGGAAAGGACCAGATGTTGTATCAGTAGAAATTTGTCCTCCCCTTGAATATGGGTGTTGCCTGGAGTACCCTTTGGAATAAACTTGAAGATCTCTTTGATTTCCTCTGTATCCTCCTCTCATAGAATGAGAACCCCTGGATTGGCTTCCCCTATTGTAAGATCTGGCATGAGGCTGATAGGGAGCCTGACTTCTGGCTGGGGGTTGAGCAGTAGAGCTTCCACCTGCACCTGCATCAGGAGGAGGTGGTGGAGGAGGATGAGAGTGCTGGAATTGGGATGAACCCTTCTCATATTTCCTCTTCTTTTTCATTACTTTCAGCTGGTTCTTGGAGTATTGAATCCAGTGTTCAGTAATAGGGCAGTCATGTAGAATGTAATATGGAATGTCATTGTTATCCTTAACTTTGGCAGGAGGTACCCTTTTCATTGCTTTGCTCCTTGCCTTTCTTTTCCTAGCAATGGTAGCAGAAGAGTCATCAGAGTCTGTTCTAAATTCATCACTTTCAGAACTCTGGTCATCATAGAGAGCATCTATTTTCTTCATCAGATTCTTCTTGAGTTGTGCAGAGGCAGATGAGGCAGAGGTTGTAGCAGCAGGTGTAGTGGAAGCAGTAACAACAACAACAGCAACAGTAGGCTCTGAAGAGGTGGCAGCAGCAACAACTTCACTAACAACAGCAGAAACAGAAGGAATATAATCAAAGACTGCAGAAGGCTCAAATTCAGGTGCCTCTGACATAAGAATATCCTTGGAAATAGGTTCATCAGCAATGACAGAAACTTCAGCAGCAGTATAAACAATATCAGAAGCAACCACAATGCTTTCTTCAGAAGAAGCAGCAACATCAACATTTTCAGCAACAACAAACACTGAATTGACAAAGGAGGAGATAATGCTTGGGTCACAGCAAGAAAATGGTACAAGGGCCTTGGATAAATCTTCTGGAGGCTGGACAGCATTGACCTCTGGCAGACAACTGAAGTAAAACTGATCAAAATCTGATAGCAAAGACCTGAGGTCTATTGCAAGGACTGCAGTAGGAGGACTTTGTGTTTGAGGCACAGTAACAGCAGAAAGAGAAGGAGCTGAAGAAGCAGCAAAGACAGCAGCAGCAGACAGGCTTGCAGAAGCAGTCACAGAAGCAGCAGCAACAACAGCAGCAGCATGAAGACTCACTTCATATGGCATCTCCCCCTGCCTAGATTCAGACAAGTCTGGATCGAGGCACACTGCTGCAGAAGCTGCCTGAGGGAAGAGGGAAGAGAGCCTGGCAGAGAGGGCTGCCACTGACAGGTGTAGTGGAGCCAAGGAGGTCTCCAACAGCAGAGTTAGCCTGGGGGCAAGCAACTCATACAGCCTGTCAGCAAGGGCTGAGATGTCTACTTGCTCAAGGGTGACTTGAGCAGAGGTAGAAGATATAGGAGCAGCTGAGGGTTCTGGTAGAGGAGAGCTGGAGAATGATGGAAGGGATGGCTGAGGTGTTGGCAAGGTGGAAATGGAGGACAGGGGAATGGCGATAGATGGGGTGAATGTTGGTTGGTCTATGATTTCCTGTAGAAGGTCTTGGTATGAAGTGGAGGAAGAGGGTAACTTAGGAGGAGATGATGGGGAATCATCCATAAAGGAATCATCAATTAGGGTGAAGGATGGAATTGAGGGTGATGAGGTGACATCTGGTGGAGGGTAGGAGAATAATGGATGGAAGTGGTCTTCTTGTGTTGGAAGTGTAGGGACTGGAGATGGTGTGGATGTTGGAGAGAGGCTGGATATGATGATGGTGGATGGAGCTGTAATGGTAGATGGTATGGGAAGGGATGGAATTGGAGGAGGAGGAGGAGAGGCAACAACAGCAGCCAGGTCATCTGCAGGGGCAGAGACCTGTGGAGGAGTGACTCTTAGAGTCCTTGTGCCTGAAGGAGTACTGGAGGAGGGCCTGCTAGGCTTGCTGATTTGTCTGTCCCACTTTCCAAAGAGGGCACAAGACAGTCTCTTGGAGGCATTTATATGAATTCCAGAGGAGACCAGCAAGGCAGGGCACCTGTGCTGCAGAAACACTCCAATGATCCTCTTAAAGTTTACAAAGCTTTTGTTGATTTTCTTTTTGATGAGGTCAAAGAAAACCTCTCCCCAATTCAGATTCTTCTTATCTACAAGAGCTCCCATGAGGCAGATCTGATACCTTGAAATTGTATCATGGGCAGAGTGCTTAGCCAGTAGCACTTTCCCAACAACATCTGCCATGAATCTATATTCTATAGACGTGTTCCTTTTGAAGAGCTTGCTAGGGTTTCCCTCTGAATGACCCATTCTGGCAAGCAGTTCAGAATACTCATCTCCAGATAGTTCAGCAGTATCTTCTCCATTCCTCAATTCAAAAACTTCTGTTAGAATTGTTGGGGTTAAGGGTACCTGAGTTCCAGATATAGACCCAACAATGGTGGAGTTATCTTGATTATGGGCAGTATAAACCCATTCTTTTATCTCATCAGAAGCCAGCTTTATCCTTGTGGTCATTATTGCTGTCAGATTATGGTCTTTGAACAATCCCAATATATCTTGAAAAACCTGGTCAGTTGTGCTGAATGATTCCATGTCGATGTCAAAACCAGCATCAAACTTCATAGCAGCAAGAACAGCAACTGACACAGCCATTGGTACCTGCAAAAGTTCAACAAACAAAACGACCAAGTGTAGAACTGTTTGGAGGGAAAGAAAATTCTTGCAGAGAAATCGAAAGCGCAAAAGAGAACGACGACGAAAAATGAGTTTTATATTAGGGTTCGACGCAGAATTGGAAAGATCGTTGAACTCAGTTCGACGATCGAGGCTACTAAAGGAATCTGAAGAGTCTTCAACATCGTCGATCTCCGTTCGACGATATTGGAGAGCGTCGAGCTCCGTTTGACGATCGTTCAGAGAATAAAATCGTCGAGCGCCGTTCGACGGTCGTTGACCGGAAGAGATAGTTCATACTATCTAAGAGACGCTGAACTCAGTTCGACGATTTAGGAAATCGTCGATCTCCGTTCGACGATCTTAGGGCAAATCGTCGAGCGTAGTTCAGAGATCAGAAAGATTCTAGACTCTAAGAAAAATCAGAGTGTTTGCCTAGTCTTGGTCAATTTTTAAGCTTTCAAAATCTTGGATACTATTAAAGACTTCCTCCATCTAACATTCCTAACTTATTTAGGTAGAAGGTGTGTTTCTTTTCATCCAAAGGCTTGGTGAAAATATCTCCCTTTGTAAATCAGTTGGGATATATTGTATTTCAATTTTGTTCTTTTCAACATTATCTCTTAAAAAGTGATGCCTAATCTCTATGTGTTTTGTCCTACTATGGAGGACTGGATTTTGAGCTATAGAAATAGCACTGGTGTTATCACAAAAGATTTTAGACTTCTCTAAGTTGTAGCCATAGTCTAGGAGTTGGTTTTGAATCCACAAGATTTGTGAACAACAACTGCCTGCAGCCATATATTCAGCTTCAGCAGTTGAAGTTGACACAGATGTTTGTTTCTTACAAAACCAGAAGACAAGTCTATCACCAAGGAACTGACAAGTTCCACTGGTGCTTTTCCTGTCAATTTTGCATCCAGCATAATCAGTATCAGAGAATCCAGTTAAATCAAATGCTGAATCTTTTGGATACCAGAGACCTAGATTTGGACAACTTTTAACATACCTGAGAATCCTCTTGACTAGTGTTAGGTGTGACTCTCTAGGGCTTACTTGGAACCTAGCACAAATACATGTAGCAAACATTATATCTGGTCTACTAGCTGTAAGATATAGTAAAGAGTCAATCATTGCTCAATATGTAGTCTGATCAACAGTTTTCCCATGTTCATCAGCATCCAATACAACATTAGTAGGCATGAGTGTTTTCATACAAGATGCTTCAGACATACCAAATTTCTTAACCAATTCATTTGCATACTTGGTTTGAGAAATGAAGATTCCCTTCAGCATGTTGCTTGACTTGCAATCCTAGGAAGAAGGATAGCTCACTCATGCTACTCATCTCAAATTTAGAATGTATAAGGTTGGAAAACATTCTGCACAATTTGGAGTCAGTAGAACCAAAAATGATATCGTCTACATACATTTGTACTAGTAGGGTATGAGACTTATGGGTTCTAATGAAAAGAGTTTGGTCTACTCTACCCCTTATAAAATCATTTTCCAAGAGAAAGCATGCTAGGGTCTCATACCATGCTCTAGGAGCTTGCTTGAGACCATATAATGCTTTATTCAATCTAAAAACATAATTAGGAAAAGTTGGAGAGATAAAACCTGGAGGTTGTCTGACATATACTTCCTCTTTGATGTCTCCATTTAGGAATGCACTCTTGACATCCATCTGATATACCTTGAAGCCTTTGTGAGCTGTATAAGCTAGGAATATTCTGATGGCTTCTAATCTTGCAACTGGTGCAAAGGTCTGGTCGTAGTCGATTCCTTCTTCTTGAGAGTATCCCTGAGCAACTAGCCTTGCCTTGTTCCTTATAATTACTCCTTGATCATCCAGTTTGTTTCTGAATACCCATTTTGTTCCAACAATGGAATGATCCTTAGGCTTTGGCACTAGTTCTCATACTTTGTTTCTCTCAAATTGATGCAACTCTTCTTGCATTGCAATGATCCAGTGTGGATCTTGCTCTGCATCTTGAATGGACTGAGGTTCAATTTGAGATAGGAAGCAGGTGTGCAACAGGTTTTGGTTGACCTGATTTCTGGTTTGCACACCAGCTGAGATTTCTCCAATTATTTGGGAAATTGGATGGTCTCTTGATGTTACTAAATCAACAGGGGGTGTTGATTGTTCACCAACCTGTGTTGTTGTGTCCTCTTGTGGTACAACAACTGGCTCTTCAAGTTGTTCTTCAATGTGTTGAGTATTTCCTTCATCTTCACTGCTTTCATCCTCTTGAGTAACCTGTAACTTGTTCAAGTCTTCAACTAGAGAATGTTCCTGCAAAGGTTCTATGGTAGAAGAAATCTTCTCCTTGAAAGACATGTTAGATTCATCAAAGGATATATGAACAGATTCCTCAATTTTTAAAGATGATTTATTATAGACCCTATAATACTTGCTGATCATGGAGTATCCCAGAAACACTCCTTCATCGGCTTTGGCCTGAAATTTTGCTAAATATTTCTTGTCATTGTTATGAATGTAGCAAATACAACCAAAGACTCTAAAATAGTCAACTTTAGGTTTCTTCCCTTTGAGTAATTCATAGGGAGTCTTTCCCTTTAGTTTATGTATCAAACTTCTATTCAGCACATAGTTGGAGGTGTTCACTGCCTCTGCCCAAAAGGATAGAGGAAGGTGAGCATCTGACAATAATGTAGTGGCAGATTCAATAAGGGTTCTATTTTTTCTTTCAGCTACCCCATTTTGTTGAGCAGTTCTAGGAGCTGAGAAAGTATGCCTGATCCCTTCACTCTGACAGAACTCTTGCATAAGAAAAGAATCAAACTCTGTCCCATGATCACTTCTGATCAGGGCAATGTGAGTATTGAACTCAATTTGTATACATTTGAGAAATTCTGTCAGACACTTAAAGTTATCAGACTTCTTTCTTAGAAAGAACACCCAAGTGAATCTAGAGAAGTCATCTACAACTACTAAAGTGTAGGATTTCCCTCCTAGGCTTTGTACTGTGATGGGTCCAAAGAGATCCATGTGCAACAGATACAATATCCTAGGTGAATCACTCTTATTAAGTGACTTAAAGCTGTTTTTAGTTTGCTTGCCTAATTGACAAGCCCTGCAGAGTCCTTCCTTCTTGTAGGGGCCAGAAGGTAGTCCTCTAACAAGGTTGTCCTTGGATAGCCTAGCAATAGTTCTAAGGTTTAGGTGTCCGAGTCTCTTATGCCATAAAATATTTGGTCTACAGACAGAATTAAACAAGCAGATATCTACATCAGTTGAAAGAAAATCTACTAGATAGATGTTACCTTTCCTTTTACCTGTCAACACAGTTGTGTTGTCCTCTGACTTGATTTTGCATAAGACTTTGCTGAAGGTCACCTGGTAGCCTTCATCACATAGCTGACTGTTGCTAATTAGGTTGTGCTTCAGTCCTTCCACATAAGCTACCTTCTTGAAAGTTACTGATCCAATCTTTACTGCACCATATCCTTTAGTCTATCCAAAATTTGAATCACCAAAGATAACTTTGGGTCCAAGCTTGGCTCTGAAGGATGTGAGGTTGTCCTTGTTCCCTGTCATGTGCTTAGAGCACCCACTATCCAAATAGCATTGCTGGTTAGATGTTGGATAGGTCTTCACCTGCACATAAGACAATTCATTTGTTTTTGACCCAGTTTACCTTGGGCATAGGTTGATAACCTTTAAATTCTGAAATGAAAGACATCCCAGGTTGACTCTTATATCCTTCAGGATGATATCTCCTTGGAGGTATAATCCATTCAGTATAAGGGTTAAAGATTTGGGATGAATGACCCTTAGGATTCAATTTTGATTTTCCTTTGAAAAATTTTCCAGAGCTCTGACCTCTATTCGACGATCTTGGAGCTGCGTTCGACGATCTTGGGTCAGATCGTCGAGCTCCGTTCGACAGTCGACTATGGCTGAGGTCAGGTATTTGAGATCGTCGACCTGCGTTCGACGACTTTTGCTGAGATCGTCGATCTGCGTTCGACGATGTTGCCTGAGATCGTCGAGCTGCGTTCGGCGATCGTCGATCTTCATTCGGCGATCGTCGATCTCCGTTCGACGATTTCTGCTGGGACTTAGTTTTCTGAGGCAGATCAGAATTTTTCCTAGCAACCTCTACAACTCCCTTTCCTTTGTCAGAAATGAATTTGATTGGAGTTGATAGGACTATAGGTTGGCTGGATGAAGCACCCAAGCCCAGTGTACTGTTAAATCTGGAGTTCACTGTGCCTGTGATGTCCATCAGCTTGATGCTTCTACCATTAAGGGATTCTTCAAGCTTTTTGGCCTCAGTGAGCTCACTTTTCAGTGAAGCTATCTGTTCCCTACAACACTCCAACTCCTGAGAGAGTTTGAGGTTTTCTGACTTTAAAGTATTGTGTTAAGATAATTGATTTCTGAGAGAGATAATTTCTTTCTCAGACTTTAGCAGGTCTAAACACAGTGCTTTAAATTCAGATTTAAAATCCTCTGAACTAAAATCAAAGGAACCAATTACCTGATCTTCTTCAGGTTGAGTCTCTGAGTCTGACTCTGACTCCTCTTCTTCTGAATTATGATGTGAGGCATTGATTGCCATCATGCAGAACTCATTTTCTTCTGCATCATCCTCATCATCACTGGAGCTGGATGAGGCTTCTGACTCTTCTTCAGTCTCACTCCAGGATTCAGCAACAAACCCTTTTCTTATATGTTTGTTTTTGCTTGATGAGGGTTTGCCATTGACATTCCTCTTGGAGTCTTTCTCCTTTCTTCTTTCTTTCCTGTCCCTTCTGTCCTTGTTCTTGTTCTCTGGACAGTCAGGAACTATGTGCCCTAGTTTCCTGCAACCAAAGCAAATAATGTCTTTATTATAATTATTAGTGGACTTGTCATACCTTGGCTTATCATGTTCCTTGTATGATTTCCTTCTGAAGTCCTTTCTGGCCATCTTGTAAAATCTTTTGGCCAACAGATTGAGTAGTTCATCATTGCCTGTGGCTTTGTCTTCAGGCAGATCCTCAGTTGCCTTGAAGGCTATGGTCTTCTCTTTTCTTGTGGCTGGTGAGGCAGCCTTCTGTTCTTCCTCTCTATTTTTGATGAGTAGCTCATAGGATTTGAGCTTACCCAATAGAGCTTCAGTAGTGATCTCATTCAGACTTCTGGCATCTTTAATTGGCCAGATTCTTGAATCTCAAGTGCTAGGGAAGCACATTAGGATCTTGTCATTAAGCTCTGTTAGAGAGATCTCTTTGTCCAATGTTCTGAGTTCACTGACAATTAGACTTAGCCTGTTGTACATATCTCCCACTGACTCAGTTTCTCCCTTTTTGAAATTCTCATATTGAGAGATGAGATGGGATCTCCTATCCTTTCTCTCATCAGCTGAGCCTGAGACTATTTCTGAGAGTTTGTCCCAAATTTCCTTTGCTGAATTGCATTCAGCCAGCTTCTGAAATATGTCATCAGACATTGTCTGGGCCAAGATGTTCATAGCCTTGGCATCAGCTACCTTCCATCTCTTGATATCAGCATCTGTTCCTAATGGAGGTGGAACATCACTTGTACTGGAATTCTCTGGAGGTCTTGGACATACTGTCAAAACAGAGTTAAAAATGTCTTCGTCAATAGAATTCATGTACAGTCTGATCCTTGCTTTCTAGAGTGCAAACTTGGATAGATTGCACACTGGAGGTCTAGTGCTAGCATAATCTTTGTTTTGGGCCATGATTTGTGAAAACAAAATCTAATAATAAAATACATAATAAAGTAGATCTAACTTGGGATCTTTGGGTTCAGGTGTTAGCCTGTACAACCAATCAGGTATGGTATGTTTAACCAACCTGCCTCTGATACCAATTGAAAGTGCAGTTAGATCTGATATACTCTAGAGGGGGGTGAATATAGTATATGGTGCTTTGAAACCTTTTTACAACAATTGTTGTAATAAGAGTGAGCAGGGAAGCAGTTAAAAATCTAATCACAGAACTAAGTTAAACAAATGCTAATCACAGAAAAATCAAGGCCAAAAACAAACATAAACACAAGTAAAACCAGAAGACACAAGAAAATATAGTGGTTCCCCTAAACTTGGGTACATCCACTCTTCTACCACCCTAGGTAGGAATCCACTGCAGGATGAGTTGATCAGGTGTCCTGGGCACCAATGAGCTTTTGATAAGGTGCTCAAAAACCAAGCTAGATTTTTTGATCAGGTGTCTTGCCACCAATGAGCTTTTGACAAGGTGCTCAAAAACCAAGCTAGATTTTTTGATCAGGTGTCTTGCCACCAATGAGCTTTTGACAAGGTGCTCAAAAACCAAGCTCAAACTTTTGAAGGAAGTTTGAGAAACCCTTTACAGAGAGGGGGTGAGAGAGTGATGGAAGTCTTCTTTTTCTCAAACAACTGAGAAGACTATGTAGATTGTTGATGTCAAAGCTCCCCCTGAATCCTTGAGATCTTCAGGAAGAAACGCTTTGCTGAGGGTGATAGGCCTTCAAAGATTGAACTCCAGCAATAGATGATTTCAGCAATGACTGAAATGTTGAATGTCTGGAATCTGGAAATATGTTGGCCTTGAACACTTTGAAACTAAAGAGATCTGAATATTTTTGAAAGCTTAATCTCCTTGGATGTGTGTGTTCTTGAGAATTCTTTGAGATAGAATATTTTTGAATGTATCTCTGTGATCTGTGTGTCTCTCTCTGTATCCTCTTTTTGACTTAAAGAAAAATTCTATCTTTTATTCTCTGGTACAGAATAGAATAACATTCTCTGTCGAGTATAGCCGTTAGCCTGCATTAATTGCATCCTTAATTGCAAAATCTCTTCTGGAGGAAAGTCCACAGAAATATTTCTTGAAAAATCCCTTGAAACTTGGTCCAGAAATGAATGAAAATAGCTAGGAAATCTCTGAATTAATTGCAGAATAACTCCTTAACTGATTTGAATTTGAATCTAGAAACATCCTTGAAGTTATCTGAAATCGTCGAACTGAGCTCTGCTATCGTCGAGCTGAGCTCAGTGATCTGGAAATATACAGCAGCAAAATATCGTCGATTTGAGTTCACAGATCGTCGAACTGAGCTCAGAGATAAAGATCCAAAGCAGAGTCAAAATCGTCGACCTGAGCTCACCGATCGTCGAACGGAGTTCGACGATATAATGAAGTTGAGCTCAGCGATCGTCGAATGGAGTTCGACGATTTGTCGAAGTTGAGCTAGACGATCGTCGATCGGAGTTCGACGAATCGTCGTGCTGAGCTCGACGATCAGACTTAGTCTCCAGACAGAAAATCCTGGTCTTCAGGGCAGCTTCCAAACCTAGACTTCTAACCCTTAGACTCAATTTTAATTGACCAATTGAGCTATACAGGAGGTAAAGCATCTGTTTCCTAGAGACATAGTGATCCTGACCCAAATTAGTAATAGGGTGTTCCAACATGCCCTGCCAGCTAGTGGGAGTCTGGTCAGCGGAATCATATCGGGGTAAGGTCTAATCACCCCCTTCGAGAGATCAACCTGCCCTGCCAGCTAGTGGGAGCCTGGTCAGCGGAATCATCTCGGGGTAAGGTCAACTCACCCCTCCAAGAGATCAACCTGCCCTACCAGCTAGTGGGAGCCTAGTCAGCGAAATCATCTCGGGGTATGGTCAACTCACCCCTCCAAGAGATCAACCTGCCCTGCCAGCTTGTGGGAGACTGGTCAGCGGAATCATCTCGGTGCAATGTCTACTCACCCCCTCTAAGAGATCAACCTGCCCTGCCAGCTAGTGGGAGCCTAGTCAGCGGAATAATCTCGGGGTAAGGTCTACTCACCCCCTTCGAGAGATCAACCTGCCCTGCCAGCTAGTGGGAGCCTGGTCAGCGGAATCATCTCAGGGTAAGGTCAAATCACCCCTCCAAGAGATCAACCCGCCCTACTAGCTAGTGGGAGCCTGGTCAGCGGAATCATCTCGGGGAAAGGTCAACTCACCCTCTCCGAGAGATCAACCCGCCCTACCAGCTAGTGGGAGCATGGTCAGCGGAATCATCTCGGGGCACGGTCTACTCACCCCCTCCAAGAGATCAACCTGCCCTACCAGCTAGTGGGAGCTTGGTCAGCGGAATCATCTCGGGGTAAGGTCAACTCACCCCTTCGAGAGATCAACCTGCACTGCCTGCTAGGAGGAGCCTGATCAGCAAAATCATCTTAGGATAAGGTCAACTCACCCCTCCGAGAGATCAACCTGCCCTGCCAGCTAGTGGGAGCCTGGTTAGTGGAATCATCTCGGGATAAGGTCTACTCACCCCCTTTGAGAGATCAACCTGCCCTACCAGCTAGTGGGAACCTGGTCAGCGGAATCATCTTGGTGTAAGGTCTACTCACCCCCTTTGAGAGATCAACCTGCCTTGCTAGCTAGTGGGAGCCTAGTTAGCGGAATCATCTCAGGGTAAGGTCTACTCACCCCCTCTGAGAGATCAACCTGCCCTGCCAGCTAGTGGGAGCCTGGTCAGCGGAATCATCTCGGGGTAAGGTCAACTCACCCCTTCGAGAGATCAACCTGCCCTGCCAGCTAGTGGAGCCTATTCAATAGAATCATCTCGAGGTAAGGTCTACTCACCCCCTCCGAGAGATCAACCTGTCCTGCCAGCTAGTGGGAGCCTGGTCAGCGGAATCATCTTGGGGTAAGGTCTACTCACCCCCTACGAGATATCAACCTGCCCTGCTAGCTAGTGGGAGCCTGGTCAGCGGAATCATCTCGGGGTAAGCTCAACTCACCCCTCCGAGAGATCAACCTGCCCTGCCAGCTAGTGGGAGCCTGGTCAGCGGAATAATCTCGGGGTAAGGTCAACTCACCCCTCCGAGAAATCAACCTGCCCTGCCAGCTAGTGGGAGATTGGCCAGTGGAATCATCTCGGGGTAAGTTCTACTCACCCATCCGAGAGATCAACCTTCCCTGCCAGCTAGTGGGAGCCTGGTCAGCGGAATCATCTCGGGATAAGGTCTACTCACCCACTGAGAGAGATCAACCTGCCCTGCCAGCTAGTGGGAGCCTGGTCAGCAGAATCATCTCGGGGTAAGGCCTACTCACCCCTCCTAGAGATCAACCTGCCCTGCCAGCTAGTGGGAGCCTGGTCAGCGGAATCATCTCGGGATAAGGTCTACTCATGGATCACAAATATTTTTCGGGGGTCCCTATCATCAATCATAGTTGATACAAATCAAGCAAAGTTCATTACAAGAGATGATCCACTTCTTTCCTACCTCCCTCTTCCCTTGTGAATCATCAGATCCCTCCCCGGGTGGCCACATAAACCCTATCCTCACATCTCTCCCCTGCCGTCTCGGGTTGGACTTCTTCAATCCGCACCGGATCTTGCGCTTGTTGAGGCTGTGGTGCCGGAGCTCTTGTCCTTCTCAACTCCAGGATTTCGTGGCAAGTAGATGTTACATGACCTTCCTCCTGGTGGAACTCACAGTAGGGTAACTCTACTCTGACTCTTATCCTTCCCGCGCGGTTCCTCCTCTCCCTTCGATCAATCTCCATCGCTTGTTGCGGTGGGGGTAGGAGCTACCTAAGGGCTTGCCTTTGGAAGTTAAGCCTCCCTTGGCCTCCCTGAAAATCCCCCCACCTTGGATGAGACCTCTTACTGGACCCTGAACGGGTCCTCCCCGTTGCCTCCAACCTGGCTCCTGACCTTCTTGAGGTCCCTGGAGCCCCTGAGCTCTCTAATGCTCTCTCCTTCTCCCCTCCTGATGCCCCGAGCCGCCTTGCTCCTTCGACTCTGCCTCTATCAATCTTGACAACTTCTTGACAAACGCCGGGTTGGCCGCCTCAGTGTCTATCTCCTCTGCCACCCTTTCCATCAGCTCCTCGAAGGAAAGGGGGGCCTTTCGGGTCAGGCTCATCTTGAAGAACCCCTCGCGCAACCCCACTGTAAATGCCATCTGGAGGGCATACCCTGGGATCTCTTCTTAGAACCTGTCAACGTAATGGGCCAGCGACTCCTCGACCCCCTGCCTTATCAGGAAGATGGACTCTGGACTCTTCTTCATCTTCTTGGAGGTGGAGAAGTGAAGCTGAAAGCTCCGGCTCAAGTCCTCGAACCCATAAATCGATCTTGGTGGGAGTTGGTGGAACCAGTCCCTTGTCTTGTCCTTCAACGTGATCGCGAAGAGGCGACACTTGAAGGCATCCGTCATCGGCCTGATGGAGACAACATCCTCAAACCACTGCAGGTGCTGGATGGGGTCATCCTTCCTGGTATAGTAAGCCATGTCGGGTTCTCTAAACCCCTTGGGAATGGGAGCTGAGATGATCAGCTCGCTGAAGGGTGACCCACTAAGTGGTGGTCTCGCAACCTCTACCCACGCGACCTGCTCGCTTGGAAGGCCAGCACTCGCCGGACTGGGGAACAACTCCCGGCCGGTGAGGTCTCGCTCGACCGCATCTCCCATCCTTTCCTTCCCGAGCCTACTTCCTGGTGCACTTTATTCTCCCCTTGCTAGGGTCATCTCGTAGAGGTCCCTAGGAGACAGCTCACAGGGAAGCCTGGGAGCAGTCTCGCCAATACCCCTGAGAGATAAGTTCTGAGGGGTGGGGGTTGCGTAGCTACCTCGAGGAGCAATACCGCAGCATCTCCATGATGCCTTGGATGGACGCCATGAACTCTTCTCTTCCCACAAAGGATCCTGGGTTGGATAGCTCGCCGAGATCATCACTACCTCCTTGACCTCCAACCATGACACTCTCCCGAGATCTTCTGTGCTGGTCACTCTCCACGCTCACCACACCAAGATATTGAAACCGAGAAATCCGTCTATGTGGAGTTCGGGGTCCCTAAACAGGGGTGACCTCACACTTACTGCACTAAGGCGAATGTCACAAACCAAAGGCTTAGGAAACTAGGAACAGACCCTCGGCTCTAGCATGGAGGTTCACACCCGGAAGAACTTGGAGATCTCCCCCTCCCCAGCCAATGCTGAGCTAGGTGCCTTAGAGGATGAAGAGACCGGATGCAGAAGTCTTGCCCTCCATGGCACCCCTAAGGGTCTATTTATAGTTTTCTAGGAATGGCCTGCAAATAACCAACCTCCGCTATCCCAAAATTTCTGAACTGCCCTCAGTTTGGCCTGCCAACAGCCAAATCCCGCTATTCTAAGCAGGTAATCGCAATCCACCAGGGGCAGACCCTCATGCCTGGCGAGTAGGCGGCCTGGCGAGCTGGCGGCCTGACGAGCTGTGGCCTGGGCGAGACCTGAGAGCTGTCTCATCGAGACCCTGTGAGCCGTCTCGTCGAGACCCTGGGATCCATCTCGTCGAGACCCTGGGAGCCGTCTCAGCGATACCCTGCGAACCATCTCACTGAGACCCTGCGAACCGTGTCGTCGAGATCCTGGGAGCCTTCTCGTCGAGAACCTGGGAGCCGTCTCGTAGAGATCCTGGGAGCCGTCTCGTCGAGACCCTGGGAGCCGTCTCGTCGAGACCTTGGGAGCCGTCTCGTCGAGACCCTGGGAACCGTCTCGTCGAGACCTTAGGAACCGTCTCGTCGAGATCCTGGGAACCATCTCGTCAAGACCGTGGGAGCCATCTCATCGAGACCCTGAGAGCCGTCTCGTCAAGACCCTGGGAGCTGTCTCGTCGAGACCCTGGGAGCCATCTTATCGAGACCCTGGGAGGCATCTTGCCGAGACCCTTGGAGCCGTCTCGCCGAGACCCTGGGAGCCTGATGGGTTTCTCTATGGGGATGGCATAACACTTGTGCACGCAGCGGAAGAATAAAACATCAAGAAAACCCAAAAGAAATGGGATCGGGCCATAATGGTTGAATCAAGAAGTTAACAAACAACTAGGCAAAAATTACCTCGGTGGCGTTGAGTCACAACTCAACGGAGATGCTCCAAGCTTTGTATTCCTGCTGGTGGCGAGTTGTATGTGGAATAATGTCCACGTCTCTGCAGAATCCACACGAGCGGGAGAACGCCGAACTTTCCGTCGCACGGAAGATCGGGAAGGACAAAGACCGCACCTTGCTTTCCCATGGACTGCTAGGTCCGCGCCAGGGATAGCAATACCAGCGACGATCGCCGGAGAGGAGGAGGTCGACGGAGAGAACACGGCGGCGGCGGAACACTTCCGTCGGCGGCGGGATTCGGGATCAGCAGAACGGCGGAACTCTTCCGTCGCGCGATTCGATCAGCACGCAAGGAACAGACCTTTTCCCTGAAAACCCTAAGTGTTCTATTTATATTTAAAGTATAAAATAGACTTAGGAGTGTCGCTATCCGCAGACCACCCAAGAATAAGGGTTCCAGAATCGGCGAGAATCACCAGCCGATTGGTGAGAATCGATCGTCGAGAATCACTAGGGATCGGCGAGTATCGGCGAGAACCAGTCAGCGAGAATCGGTCGGCGAGAATCACCAGCAGATTCGGCGAGAATCAATCGGAGAGAATGCCCGATGATTCACGTCGAATCGTAGGTTGACGATTCTCGTCGATCGTCGAGAATCACCGATGATACACGTCGAACAGGGTCGACAATTCTCGTCGATCGGCGAGAATCAGAGTACACTACTCGACGATTCTCGTCGATCGACGAGAATCCGAGCACCAATCCATCAAGGCAACACTTTGCCCAACCCGACTCTCCTTTAAGGCAACACTTTGCCCACAACCCCATTCAGGTGGGTGATTGGTAACCTTTAACAACACAGTCAATCATCCAACTTCTCCACATCTCTTATGTGCGACCCTGCAGGCTTATATCGCGTTGGCAGTGAGATTACAAGTTTGACCACTTCTAGATCACCATGGTAACTCCAACAGACTCCCACTTGATCTTGAAAGTATCAAACCAAAAACCTCACAAACAATGAGCGGCATCTAGCAATGCATCATTGCTCCCCAAGCAATAAGAGTTTATAACTCATAAGACTTTATGACCAATATGTCAGCGTTGTCTTTGTCCCTTTGTCCCTTACATCCGGAAAGAACTAGAGGCATGGACCGTGTCACCCTCGTAATAGCTCAATCCAAGTTTTCTTGATCCAGGACGGACTTCCAGAGAATGGTGAGTCCAATATCACATATTGACTCAACCAAGCATGGCCATGCATTTCTCAGTCCAGTTCCATCAAGGGGCCCATGGATGCAACTCCTGTCATACAGGAGGACAAATCCCATATCTGCTCACACACAAACACCCAAATGATTCGTAACATGCCAAACAACCACCCTTATCATCAACCTTTCTCAAGGAAGACTTTAGATGGCATCAAAGCACGCTCTTCCTCACTTGATGAATGCTGTGACTTTAGGTCAAAGGACCACAACACCATTGTCAATTGAGACCTACTCGTGATACGATTGGATGACAATCCACAGAGTAGTCTCAGGTTGGGTCTATCCAGTACAACTTGTTCACTAACAAGTACCCACGTGATGACTTTATATCACAATATCATGACCTGTGAGAACCGGTCATCAGTCAACGCACGTGCTAGCCTTGATGTATCATCATCACCCTTAGCTTCTATGATGATACTTGACCAGGGACCTTTTAAGAATGAAGCTTCAAATAAATCACAGGCTCTCACATTCAAGTCATGTACTTGATGTCCTATGGAAGCGAACATTCTAAGGGTATCTATTATGTTAACATTTAACTATCATATAGAAAAGCTTATAATAAAAGAATTTGTCATTAATTGTAAGAGAAAAACTAGGTACATTGTTCATCATATGAACAAATAGCCAAAAAAATACATGTTTACATGCAATCCACAAGATTCTCGCTAGAGTTGATCATTTAGGTATCGTATACCCATCGATCTAGTATGACCATCATGCTTTCTCTGCACGAGAGGCTTTGTCAGTGGATCCGCAATATTTTCCTCAGTCGGCACTCTGCAAATGTTCACATCTCCTCGTTCGACAATCTCATGAATAAGATGAAACCGCCAAAGTATGTGCTTGGAGCGCTGATGGGATCTAGGTTCCTTAGATTGTGCAATTGCACCATTCTTATCACAGTAGAGAACTACGGGACCAACAATGCTAGGAACTACATCAAGCTCGCCGATGAATTTCCTAATCCATACAGCCTCCTTCGCCGCATTAGCTGCGGCGATATACTCTGCCTCTGTTGTAGAATCAGCAACTGTCTCTTGCTTGGAACTTTTCCAGCTCACAGCTCCTCCATTCAGGCAAAACACAAAACCTGACTGAGACTTGGAGTCGTCTCTATCAGTTTGGAAGCTAGCATCCGTGTAACCACTTACAACGAGCTCTTCCTCTCCACCATACACCAAGAACACATCCTTAGTCCTTCTTAAGTACTTCAGGACATTCTTGACTGCAATCCAGTGACACTCACCGGTGTCTGACTGATACCTGCTAGTCATGCTCAAAGCAAAGGAGACATCGGGTCAAGTACATAACATCGTGTACATGATTGATCCAATTGCCGAAGCATATGGAATCAACTTCATGCGGTCCTTATCTTCACAAGATTTTGGACACTGGTCCTTAGAGAGATTCACACCATGAGACATGTGCAAAAATCCTTTCTTGGACTCAAGCATGTTGAACCGCTTCAACACCTTTTCGATGTACGTACTCTGGGTCAAACCCAGCAACTTCTTCGATCTATCTCTATAGATCTTAATACCGAGTATGTAAGTCGCTTCACCCAAATCCTTCATTGAAAAGCAGTTCCCTAGGTTGTTCTTAACAACTTTCAGGGTAGGAATGTCATTCCCAATCAACAGTATGTCATCTACATACAATATCAGGAAGACAACAACGCTCCCACTGATTCGCTTGTAAACACAAGGCTCATCTTCATTCTTGATGAAACCAAACTCTTTGATTTTCTCATCAAAACGAAGATTCCAACTTCGAGAGGCCTGCTTCAGTCTATAGATGGACTTATTCAGCTTGCATATTTTAGTGGCTTCATCTAGGGATACAAAACCCTCGGGTTGTGTCATATACACTTCCTCAAGGAGGTTTCCATTAAGGAAAGCCGTTTTGACATCCATCTGCCAGATCTCGTAGTCATAATACGCAGCAATAGCAAGCAATATCCTTATGGACTTAACCATGGCAACAGGGGAAAAGGTCTCATCATAGTCAATACTATGAATTTGCTTGAAACCCTTAGCCACCAGTCGCCCTTTGAATGTCTGTACATTCCCATCCATGTCGGTCTTCTTCTTGAAGACCCACTTGCACCCTATGGGTCGAACCCCTTCAGGTGGTTCCACCAAGTTCCAAACTTGGTTTACATACATGGAGTCCATTTCGGATTTCATAGCCTCAAGCCATTTGTCAGAGTCCGGTCCATTCATAGCCTCTTGGTAGGTTGCTGGTTCATCATCATGATCCATAAGCAACACATTACCTATTTGAGACACGAGAAATCCATATCTCTCAGGCTCAAACCTCGGTCTACCAGATCTACGTAGGACTTGTGTTCCTTGAGCAGGTTCTCTAGCTACAACATCTTGTAGTCCTGTCTCAGAATCCAATTCCGGTTCATTCACTACATGTGGTTCTTGAACTTCTTCAAGCTCTACCTTTTCAGTCTTTCTTGATAAGAACTCTTTCTCCAAGAAGACACCAGTCCTTGCGACAAACACTTTGCCCTCAGACGGTAGGTAAAAGTAATACCCTTTCGTTTCCTTAGGATATCCCACCAGATAACATTTATCCGATTTGGGTTCCAGCTTGTCAGGCATTTGACATCTCACATATGCCTCACAACCCCAAATTTTAATGAACGACATACTAGGACGCTTCCCAGTCCATATCTCATATGGTGTCTTCAGAACCGTTTTCGTTGGAGCGCGATTCAATGTCATTGCAGCAGTCTCTAAAGAAAAACCCCAAAAGGAAACAGGCAAGTCTGCATGACTCATCATAGAACGTACCATGTCTAACAGAGTATGATTTCTCCTCTCAGACACACCATTATGTTGTGGTGTTCTAGGTGGAGTGAGCTGTGATACAATACCACACTCTTTCAGATGATCACGGAACTCATGACTCAGGTATTCGCCACCTCGATCAGATCGGAGTGCTTTAACCCTTTTACCCAACTGGTTTTCTATTTTATTCTTGAACTCTTTGAACTTTTCAAAGGTCTCGGATTTGCACTTCATAAGATACACATATCCGTATCTACTGAAATCATCAGTAAATGTAACAAAGTAGAAATACCCACCTCTAGCCATGGAACTCATGGGTCCGCATACATCACTATGTACAACACCCAAGAGATCCTCAGCCCTCTCAGTATAACCAGTGAAAGGAGCTTTAGTCATCTTGCCTAACAAATAAGATTCGCATCGCTCAAATGATTCATAATCAAATGAGTCCAAAAGTCCATTTCTATGGAGCTTGGATATACGCTTCTCGTTGATATGGCCCAAACGACAATGCCAGAGAAAAGTAGGGTTCGAGTCATTTGTTCTTAGTCTTTTATTATTTTCAACATTACAGATCAGATGGTCCAAGTTCAAAACATAAAGACCATTAAACAATTGAGCTACAACATAACAAACATCATTCTCAAATATAGAACAACAATTGTTCTTAATTATAAAAGAAAATCCAATCATGTCCAAACATGAAATAGATATAATGTTTCTAGTTATGGCCGGAACAAAATAACAATTATCTAGTTCTATTACAAGCCCACTGGGCAAAGAAAGACGGTAAACTCCTACGGCTACAGCAGCAACTCTTGCTCCATTGCCGACGTGGAGGTCCACCTCCCCTTTACTCAGCAATCTTCTCCTTCCCAGTTCCTGCACATTTGTACAAATGTGAGAACCACATCCGGTATCCAATACCCAAGATGAAGGAGCAGAAAGGTTTATCTCTATAACGTGAATATTTGAAGCGGAAGTCATACCTCCCTTCATTTTCTGCAGACCTTCAATGTACGAAGGACAGTTCCTCCGCCAATGACCAGCCTTGCCACAGTGGTGGCATTTCCCTTCCTTCACCGTGCTTTTCTTTTTCATCAGCGCAGAAGATTTGGGCTCAAGATATGACTTAGGTCCCACCTTTGTCTTCTTAGATCCCTTGGCCTTGCCCTTGCCCTTATGCACCATCAGTATGGGGCTGGCAGGCTTGGCCTTCTTCATATTGATTTCGGCAGTTCTCAACATGCCTAGGAGTTCGGGCAGTGTCTTGTCTATTTCATTCATGTTGTAGTTCAAGACGAACTGCTCATAACTGTCGGGCAACGATTGCAGGATCAGATCTGTGGCCAACTCTTGACCAAGTGGAAAACCCAGCCTTTCAAGGTTCTCTATATACCCAATCATCTTGAGTACGTGAGTACCTACTGAGTCTCGAACTCCCATCTTGCACTGAAACAACGCTTTTGTGATGTCGAACCTCTCTTGACGAGTCTGCACTTGAAACATTTTCTTGAGATGCTCGTCAATCTCCTTGCACCCCATGTTCTTATGTTGCTTCTGAAGCTCAGAGTTCATAGTGGCAAGCATAAGGCATTCGACATCTAAAGCATCGTCAGTATACTTCTTATAAGTATCCTTCTCAGCACGGGAAGAGTTCCCGGTCGGCACCTCGGGGGCTTCTTCTTCTAAGACATAGAGCTTCCGCTCTTGCCTGAGAACAATTCTCAGGTTCCTGTACCAGTTCATGTAATTAGTCCCACTGAGCTTATCCTTCTCAAGGATGACTCTCAGAGACAATGTGGAGTGTGAAACACTTGCCATGGAATTCTACAAGAATTTATGCAGAATAAAATCAGTACCAAAATTTCAAATACAATTTATTTTAATTTGGACTTCAATTAAAACACTCCCACTATTTTATTCGAAATGATAGCCCTCACTAACAATTCAGAGAGTTCATGCGAGCTACTCTCTTAGTGGACAAGATCCGTATTTCACCAACACAATGAGTCAGCTTTGGCTTTCCTCTCACGATGCAGTTATTTAGGTAGGCAACGCTTGCCAATTGCATCCTCATGCAATTCTTGTATGGTTGGTGAATAACTCCTTACTCGCATCCATCATATGGTGCATGCCAACCCTATGCCTCTAGGCACTCAACCTTTGAGGTCACCTAGTTAAGCTGGACCCGATGTCGATAGCGGGATATCACAATTATCCGCTCGCACCCATACCAAGATAGATTAATGCACCTTGCTTTGGCAAGCCCACACTTCATCGATCGAGGCAGGAAGAGTGTCATCCATCGGAAGGCATCCGCACACTTAATATTTGATGAAGGGATTTTAATTATTGGTTAACAATTAACCATGATCAACATTTGATCAATGTGCACATCCAAAGAAAAACAATTCTTCTAAAACCACATGTATCCCTTATGTGCACATCCTGACACCATCAACATTTGATAGAAGGAAGGGCTAAATCTGAACATCCGGAAACTTCCAAATCCTCAGATTTACATGCATTGGACAAAGGCAAAGACAACTCAACTTAAAGCAGTAGACAAGCTCATATCTATATGTTGGATTCAAAATCCAAAACATACTCGAAGGATGGTTACTGCTAAGGAGACAACAATTTCTAACAATTAGAAATTACCACGAAATTCCAAACGTTCTTGGCGGGGAACCAAGACTAAATCTAGACATTTAGAACACTTCTAAATCCCTAGGTTTACACGCACTGGAATAACATAACTTCCAATACAATAATCATGGCCGAACCTGGCTCTTATACCACTGATGGGTTTCTCTATGGGGATGGCACAACACTTATGTACGCAGCGGAAGAATAAAACATCAAGAAAACCCAAAAGAAATGGGATCGGGCCATAATGGTTGAATCAAGAAGTTAACAAACAAATAGGCAAAAATTACCTCGGTGGCATTGAGTCACAACTCAACGGAGATGCTCCAAGCTTTGTATTCCTGCAGGTGGCGAGTTGTACGTGGAATAATGTCCACGTCTCTGCAGAATCCACACGAGCGGGAGAACGCCGAACTTTCCGTCGCACAGAAGATCGGGAAGGACGAAGACCGCACCTTGCTTTCCCACGGACTGCTAGGTCCGCGCCAGGGATAGCAATACCAGCGAAGATCGCCGGAGAGGAGGAGGTCGACGGAGCGAACACGGCGGCGGCGGAACACTTCCGTCGGCGGCGGGATTCGAAATCAGCGAAATGGCGGAACGCTTCCGTCGCGCGATTCGATCAGCACGCAAGGAACAGACCTTTTTCCCCGAAAACCCTAAGTGTTCTATTTATACTTAAAGTATAAAATAGACTTAGGAGTGTCGCTATCCGCAGACCACCCAATAATAAGGGTTCCAGAATCGGCGAGAATCACCAGCCGATCGGTGAGAATCGATCGTCGAGAATCACTAGGGATCGACGAGTATCGGCGAGAACCAGTCAGCGAGAATCGGTCGGCGAGAATCACCAGCAGATTCGGCGAGAATCAATCGACGAGAATGCCCGATGATTCACGTCGAATCGTAGGTTGACGATTCTCGTCGATCGTCGAGAATCACCGACGATACACGTTGAACAGGGTCGACGATTCTCGTCGATCGGCGAGAATCAGAGTACACTACTCGACGATTCTCGTCGATCGGCGAGAATCTGAGCACCAATCCATCAAGGCAACACTTTGCCCAACCCGACTCTCCTTTAAGGCAACACTTTGCCCTCAACCCCATTCAGGTCGGTGATTGGTAACCTTTACCAACACAGTCAATCATCCAACTTCTCCACATCTCTTATGTGCGACCCTGCAGGCTCATATCGCGTTGGCAGTGAGATTACATGTTTGACCACTTCTAGATCAGCATGGTAACTCCAACAGAGCCGTCTCGCCGAGACCCTGGGAGCCGTCTCGCCGAGACCCTGGGAGCCGTCTCGCCGAGACCCTGGGAGCCGTCTCGCCGAGACCCTGGGAGCCGTCTCGCCGAGACCGTGGGAGCCGTCTCGCCGAGACCCTGGGAGCCGTCTCGCCGAGACCCTGGGAGCCGTCTCGCCGAGACCCTGGGAGCCGTCTCGCCGAGACCCTAGGAGCCGTCTCGCCGAGACCCGGGGAGCCGTCTCGCCGAGACCCTGGGAACCGTCTCGCCGAGACCCTGGGAGCCATCTCGCCGAGTCCCTGGGAGCCGTCTCGTCTTGCTGGGCAAAATTTTTTATCCCCTACTAGAATATCATGTAGCTCCACCCAAAATTGGCCTCCAGGAGTGCAGAATTCCCAAAAAGCTTAAAAACACGCACCAAGTCTCCTGCCTCGTTTGCCCCCCCTTCATGAATACAGGGTTGTACACCATGCAGAGAATTGGGCAAAAGTTTTATAATACTAACAAGAACCTAGGACCCAATAAACATTGGGTGCTTAAGGGTAAGTGTGTTTTTGCAGGATAGTCCAAATACTTGTCTAGATAAGACTTGGTATTTGGAAAATGGATGTTCCAGGAAAATGTCTGGGACAGGATGATTGCTCAGGTAATTTGCTCCATGTAAAGCAATAAACTAAGGTTGAGGCTGTCAAGTGTGTAATCCTCAAAGGCTAGAGGCAGCATGCCTCAAGGTAAGTCTCTCTCTCTCTCTCTTGTATATAAACTAACTTTGCAAATTGATTAATTAAGTTAGATGAGCTCAGGATGAACCTAATCAAGCACACCAGTTAGATAACAATGATTCAATTATTCTTCATAATTAACTGCACTGTTAACTTATGCAGCATTTACTCTCAAGCTCAAATAACTTGTAAATCAACACATAATTAGGTTGCTAATAAACCTGGCTTATTAGCATGTTAGGTCTCCATTTTATTCCAAATTGATAAAATATTTGAATAATGGTGTGTAAAATAGAATGTACATGCAGACAGTGAGGGAAGCTATAAATTAATCAGGTATTGAGTAAATGAAAGAAAAGCGGATATGTATAATAGAAGCGCTAAATGCCCTGTATCATAACAGGATGCGTAACGCATACCGTAAGACCAAAAAATACTAAGTTAAACTAAAACTGTTTAATTGATTATTCTAATGATAAGGAAAATAAACGTTTTTGTTATAAATATAAAGGCGACAAGAAATGAAAAGCCAAACCACTCTTAAATGCCTTAACACTAGCCATCAATACCGAAACCCTCTCAGCGTCTTGCCACACTAGTTCAATGGCGCCAAATGTCACCACGGGGCTCCAGGAGGGCTATGAAATTGTGAGGGATGGATTCAGTCATGCCTCGCTAGAGATTAAAGTAGTGTTAAGGATGATTGAGACCGCAGGTTTGGAGTACACCCTTTCTGAACCCTCCACCATTCTTAGAAAAGAGGTTGTAGAATTCTTCTCCAACATTAAAGTGTCTTCTTCTCAAAACTCTCTCAAGTCTAAGTTTGAGGACATCAAGATTAAGGTAAACCCTAAGAGACTAGACAAAGCCCTTCATATACCCTCCATCAACCCTAGCGAGGAAGAAGAACCCACCATCATGGACAGAGACAGAGCTCTCAGGTGGTGTGGATATAGTGAGACCAAAACTGGGACTCTTAAGAGGAAATTCTTCAATCAGAGAGGTAAAGTGCTAGAAGATATTATAGGGAAAGCCCTTATCTGCAAATATGGTTCACATGACACAATCTCCAGGTCAATGTTTGATGTTATGACTAGGATAATCTTCTATAGGAAGGTCTCTTGGTCTTCTATTATCTACCAGAGAATAGTAGACTGTCTACCCACTCCAAATATGGGCAGAATTCTTTCTTTGTACCTAGTGAACACCTACCCTGATACATTCAAGCAGGAACATGGAGTGAAGATTCACAACCTGAAAAGAATGGGTATAAATACATTGTATAGATTCACTAGGATCTTAACTAAGAGCCAACCTTCAACAACAAAAGGCTCCTCAAGGGATAAGAGACAGCAAGTTGCTGAAGTAGACAGTTCCTCTTGCTCTGAAGCTGAGCTAGGAATTTCCCCTGCTGATGTTGGTATGCAGACAGACATAACCCTGAGTCTCTCCTCAACAAACATTCAACTCCAGATACTGTTATGCATGTTGATAAAATCCATGCCAGCGCTAGGTCAGGACAAGTTTCTAAGAATGCTATTAAAGAAGATGTTGCTACAGAAGATGAGGAAAATATGGTTGATACTGAAGTTGAAGTTATCCCTGCTGTAGAAGATAATCGTAAGACACTTGAGGCATTAGATACTTATCTTGATGGGTCAAGCCTAGAAAAGGATGCTCAGTCTGAGGAGGAGCATAATCAGATGGATATGACTACCTTGGACCAAGTTATCAACATAGTGGTTGAGTCTGCACCCACTACAGGCAATACTCATACCCTCTTAATTAGTAGTGCTAATACAACTTTAGCTAAGGAAATGACTCCTTCTACAGGTGCTGTAGTTAAGGGGGAGTCTTTGCAGGTCCCTGCTCTGATAGAAGTCACTCCTCCATTAGGCCAACCAACCTCTAACCAAATCTCAAATGAGTTACTCCTAAACCATATCAAAGAACTCCTAAATGCTCAAACCACAACTCTCAAGGAGTATGTTGATCAATCAGTTGCCAAGCTAAGGGATGAATTATTAATTGAAGTTAAGGAAAATAAAGAAGAAATCTCTCACTTAAACAAACAAGTCACCACTTGATTTGATATGGGTGGAACTGCTAGCATAAAGATGACCACCCTCATAAAATCCTTGGAAACAAGCCAAAAACTCTCTAAAGCTGACATAGGATATGTCAAGAATTATGTGAGTACAACTGATGAGGTGATCGGGGGTACAGTAGATCATGTAAATTAGCATGTCACCAATGTTGTTGTCCACTCTTTAGAGCAGGGCAATACTTCTGAAAGATGAGCTACTTGCTGACAATGAGAGAATATTCCAATCTATATCAAGCAAAGATGAAGGCAACTTCACCTTACTGCAAAAGACCATCTTTGAAGAAGGCAGAAAGGGGAAGAGCAGCCATGCTAAGACAGCAGCACTCATTGAGGATCAAGCCTTCAATATAATTCAAGGCACCAGGGTGGCACTGCACCTGCCCATACTGGATTAAAAGTGGTCAGAGGACCTAGACTTCCCCACACAAGCTAGAGTTGCACAGGATGCACAACTTACTGCCAGAAGAAACAGGGAAGGAACTAGATGGCTAAAGAGTTCATGGCAAATAGGAGATCTGAGAACAGAGATGATCCAGATCATGAACAGCTAAGGGATGCCTCGGAATCCATCATTATAAATGCTTGGGTAATCCATGGAAAAGTCTTAAAGAACATTGATAGTGTATATCATTCTGAGGAATGAATAAAGCATTTGGAAAGCAATTCTCTAAGGGAAAGAGTATTCAAAGAAAATTTGGTAAGGAAGAGCAACTCTAAGAAAATGCATCCTAGATATATTCCAAAGTCATTCCTTTACTTCAAATGACATAAGAACAAAGCTGAAAACTTGAAGAAGACTGTTGCTACCAAGGATATTGATGCATGTTCATCAAAGAAGAGATGATATGAGGTTGCAAGACTTAGGTGTTAGAAACCATGCCGGCCCCGAGGCTCCGAATTTACGAGAATATCAGGTAAAATCTGGTTCTATGGTAGACTGCAGTCTAACGACACAACATCCCCAACCAAATCTCCCGCAAGGCTCCGAATTTTACGAGAATATTGCGGGTAGGTTGTTCAGGCTCGGTGCTTGATCCCAACACCTGCTAGATAAGAGGGGACTAGCGCCGCCTCTATCACCCAACTGTGCTGCAAGGTAGTTGGGTGATAGAGGCGGTGCTAGTCCCCTCTTATCTAGCAGGTGCTGGGATCAAGCCCCGGGCCTGAACAACCAACCCGCAATATTCCCGTATTAAAATTCGGAGCCTTGCGGGAGATTTGGTTGGGGATGCTGTGCCGTTTTACTGCAGTCTACCATAAAATCGGATTTGACCCGATATTCCCGTAAATTCGGAGCCTCGGGGCCAGCGTGGTTTCTAACAAAAGATGACCATATTTTGTTAGAAACCCAGTCGGGGGTCCCACACGGGTAAAGGCTCGGCCCTGGCCGACTGCAGTCTAACACATCCCCAACCTAATCTCCGCTCAAGGCTCTGAATTCACACATGGGAATATTGCAAGGCAGGTTGTTGAGAGCTGGTATCGACCCCAACACCTCCTTTATCAAACCCTTATTCAGGGACCAGATACCCAACTATGCTGCAACACAGTTGGGTATCTGGTCCCTGAATAAGGGTTTGATAAAGGAGGTGATGGGGTCGAGACCAGCTCTCAAAACCCTGCCGTACAATATTCCTGTATGTGAATTCGGAGCCTTGCATGGATATTTGGTTGGGGATGTGTTAGACTGCAGTCGGCCAGGGTCGGGCCTTTACCCGTGTGGGATCCCCAGCCTGGTTTCTAACATTAGGGTTCTTTAAATATCTAATCAATGTCTTGTAATGTATATCAACAATGTAGCAATTTCAAATCTCTATCAATGAAATTAATATGAGTTGGCCCTGACTATATTGATGTGACAGATGTGCATGCAATTCTCATTTATATATCTGTGTTTAATGAATATGCTGTTCTTTCATAGATATCTTATAATCACAAGTTTTGGCTACTATTGTTTGACTAAGGCTCTCTAAATTAGTTAATGATTAGGTATATATTAATCATAATGTTTACCTTGTCAATGATTAATAAAGCTTTTGTTGTTAATCATACTGTTATATTGTCAATGATTGATAATTCACCTGTACTATTGGTTATTCAATCATAAAGTTAATCCATCTCATCTAGGGGGAGTTATATTGTACTGGGATGGATAGTTATCACGATAATGTCTCATCAGGCCTATCATGATATTTTTGTGTTGATGCACCTTAACATGGATGAGTGTTCTGTCTTCTTCAAATAGGGGGTGATTGTTGAGAATTGTGCCCTACAATGTTTCTCAGGATTTGAAGAGGCATCACCAATCATGCTAATGGGCATATTGTATTTGATGTGTGCTTAAGTTCATGCATGCAGGTTGTCCTTGATTGGATAGGTGAACAAAAAGAGTATGCTGGAAGTTACATAATTTGACTAAGGCAAAAGCGCTGAGACAGCTGAGAAGAATGTCTCAACATAAGCATTGAGATCGCTGAGACTGCTGAGACAGCTGAGAAGAATGTCTCAGCATAAGCGTTGAGACCGCTGAGACAACTAAGAAGAATGTCTCAGCATAACCGCTGAGACAAAGCAAGCAGGAATTCTCTAAGTCCAGAAGTGTTGAGTGAAGCAGGTTCACTTAACGCTTCTAATGAAGAAGGAAGCGTTGAGACAGTTGAGAAGAAACCACTAAGAAAGGAGATAGTCTCAGTTGTGAAGAAGAAAGCGTTGAGATAGTTGAGAAGAAACTGCTGAGACAGGAGATAGTCTCAGCTGTGAAGAAGAAACCACTGAGATAGTTGAGAAGGAACCGCTGAGATAAATCCAGTGAAAACTTTCTAAGTCTCGAAGCGTTAAGTGAGGCAGGTTCACTCAATCCTTATAATGAAGAGCCAAGTCAGCAGGCGTTGAGTGACTTAACATCACTCAATGCTTAATGAATTCTGGAATTTTTCTAAGTCCAGAAAGTGGTGACTACTACTAACGTCACCAGAAGTCAACAAGTCAAAGTTTTTTGTGTCGTTGAGGGAAAGCTAGAGCAGTACTGAATGACCACTGTTGACGTCACCAGAAGTCATCAAAGTCAAAATAATTCATGTTGTTGCGGGAAAGCTGCAGTAGTGCTGGAAGCCAGTATTTGTCCTTTTCTGAGGGAGGTGGCGCTCACCATCCTTGGCTGGGCCCACACTCAAATTGTGTCGTTGATTCAAATCAACAGATATAAAAAGAAGAAAGAAAAGGGGATTAGGGTAACAAAGAACACACGAAGAAAATACGAAAAGTAGAGGCAGCTGGACTTCATCTTCTCCGAGAAGCTTGAAATCCAAGTCCAGCAAAGCAAGCTAGCAGGCAGATAGCTGAAACATTTTCCAGTTCAGCAAGTTTGTTCTTTGCAGAACAAGGCAATGATTCATCTAATCAACAAGAAGATTGTTGTGCGAAGGGCCGTCAGCCATCAACAACATGTAGCTATTCTTCAGTGCAGCAAAGAAGCAGTTAGTTGTAGAAGAAGACTCATTCCTTCTACATCAAGAGGGCAAGACTGATATCTTCTCAGTCTAGCAAGGTAGTCTCAGAGATTTATTTTTGAGTCAGTGGTTTAAATTTATCACAACTTCTTGTTTAAATTCCTGTAGGATTCAGGTTGTCTGAATCTGAGCTATATGACCTTTTGTGCCCGAGTTGTAGGAGACTAATTAGTCACCGAGGTAGGTGCCCTACTGGGGTACTGAGGTAGGATCCAAGTGTGAATCTGAGAGTAGGGCTGTCCTCCCAGCCTGAGTAGTAGGCCTTAGAGATAAGGCTGAGGTAGGTGACTATTGAGTGACTGAGCTGTAGGTGACAAGTGTGTCACTGAGTTGTAGGCCTTGGAGGAGGCTGAGCTGTTGGTACCTGGAAGGTTACTGAGTTGTAGGAGTGCTGCAGAACTCTGAGAGTAGGTCTTGTGCCTGAAGTTATAGGGCTGAAAATCCTAAGATATAAGCCTTATAGATAAGGCTGAGGTAGGTAGTTTGTGGACCACTGAGCTATAGGAGCACTACAGGGCTCTGAGGTAGGAACCTTTGTGGTTTTGAGGTAGGGTTCTGAAGAGAACCTGAGTGTAAGGCTGAGGGCCTGAGGTGTAAGCTCTGAGGAGCATTTTAGAGGAGTTTGTGCCTTGTCTAACGTAAGTTAGAAAGGTGTGAGGGAAAGTGGATGTACCCAATTAGGGAACCACTATAAATAGCTTTGTGCTTGGTTGTGTTGCTTGTTTTTCTTTTATATTGCAGGTTCTAAGGACAAGCTCTAAATCTCTTAGAAATAAAATAGCAAAAAGACTAAGAAGTTTTCAAAGACCTATTCACACCCCCTCTAGGTGATTAGCTAACCTTAAGTTAATAACTTTCACTATCTTCAGCACAACCTAAGTAGACACAGGTGTTGGTCCTAGGTCCAAGCTTAGACCGCCTAGAGTCGGAAACCCTAACATATGTTATACAGTCCTAGGTCGTAAGCCTAGCTATAAACGAGGGTCTCTTAAACCAATGCTCATAGGGTGTAACCTCTAATCTAGTATGAGGGACTTTGTTCAGAATATGGTTTGCAGTTAAAACTGCTTCTCCCCAATATGTAGTAGGCATACCAACAGTAAGGAGCATAAAATTCAACATCTCTATTAACATTCCATTTTTCTCTCGGCTATACCATTCGATTGGGGTGAGTAAGGAACAATGGTTTCTGCTATGATGTCTTGAGAGGCAAGGAAACATCTGAACCTACTGGACATGTATTCTTCTCGTCTATCACTTCTAAACCTCTTTAACTTCATGTCTAGTTGGTTTTCTACCCTGGTTTTGAAATGTAACACCCTCATCTGTAACATGGGATAAAATAGAAGGTCCGGCCGGGGCCCCACGCCATATTCCATGGACAGTCCGACGAAATAGCTATTATTCATATCAGAGGGACAAGCTACTTCGTTGTACAGGCTAACACCTGAGCCATAAGATCTGATAGATTTTCTCTTTACCCAGAAGTTTATCATGTCACAAAATAAAGAGTATTCAAGCACCAGACCTCCATTGTGAAATCTAAATAAATTTGCACTTTGGAAGGCCAGGATAAGACTTTACATGAATTCTATTGATGAGTACATCTATAATTGTATTTTGACAGGACCACCACTACCAGTGGCAACAACAAGTACAAGTGTTGTACCACCACCTGAGTGGACTGAAGCCTAGAAGAAGGCCAAGATTGATGATGCCAGAGCAATGAATATTCTGGCCCAGACTATGTCAGATGATATATTCCAGAAAGTTGTTGAATGCTCCTCAGTAAAGGAAATCTGGGATTCTCTCAAAATTATGGTAGCAGGATCTGCAGATGAAAGAAAGGATAAGAGAGCACATCTGATCTCTCAATATGAGAACTTCAAGAAAGAAGAAGAAGAATCAATTTCTGATATGTACAATAGACTGAACCTCATAATCAATGAGCTGGAATCATTGGACAAGAACATCTCATTAACAGAGATAAATGACAAGATCCTTATGTGCTTCCCTAGCACATGAGACTCTAGGATCTGGCCAATTAAGGAAGCAGAAGCCTAAATGAAATCTCTACTAAAACTTTGTTGGGCAAGCTCAAGTCTTATGAGTAGCTCATCAAGAACATAGAAGCTGAGCAAAGGACTTCATCATCGGGAGGGAAAGAGCAAAGCATTGCTTTTAAAGCATCTGAGGAAGCAGAAGATCTTCCTGATAATGAAGAGTTAATGAGTCTCTTGTCTAAGAGATTCTACAAGATGGCTAGGAAGGATTTCAGGAGAAGATCTTCTAGAAAAGAAGATAAGATAAGGTATGACAAGACTAAAACTAAAGAAATAGTTTGCTATGGATGCAAGAAAACTGGACACATATTACCAGAGTATCCAAAAACTCAGAAGAAAGACAAAAGAAAGAAGAAAGACTCCAAGAAACATTCCTGCAAGCCCTCCTCCAGCAAATACAAAAAGAAGGAGAGACAATTTGTTGCTGAAACCTGGAGTGACTCAGAGGAAGAGTCTTCATCCAGCTCCAGTGAGGATGAAGAAGAAGCTAAGGCCAAAGAGGTCTGCTTGATGGCAATCAATGCATCATGCAGCCACTCTAAAGCTGAAATCTCCGAAGCTGAATCTGAATTAGAAGAAGATCAGGTAATTTCTTCTTTTGATTTTACTTCGAAAGAATTCAAAACCGAATTTAAACTATTATGCAATGATTTAATCAAATTTGAGAAGTAAATCAAACTTCTCAGAGAAAAATTAATTGAATATGATAATTTATTTTCTAAAAATCTTAAACTTAAAGATGATTTAGACAATGTTTCAGAACAAATAATATCCTTAAAAACTAAATTATCTGAGGCTAAGGAGTCTGTTGAATCACTTAATGGGAGAAGTATCAACTGATGAATATCACAAGTACAGTAAATGTCAGGGTAAATGGCAAACTGGGCTTGGGATCTTCATCTAGTCAGGCTCCTTTGTTACAGAAAAACATATTATCTACTCTTGTAAAGTTTGTTTTTGAAAAGGAAAAGAAAAATTAGAAGATGTAAATAAAGAAACTGAAGTTTTTCACAAGACTAAACAAAATAAAAAGAAAAATTTTAATAAAAATTATGTTCAACATATTTCGTCGAATCAAGCTCGACGAAATGAATATGGTTTGTCGAACTCAGATCGACGAACTATGAACTCAGATTTTCAGTACACTATTCTATCTTGTTGACTTATTACCAACCTTTGCAATATTTTGAAAATCACTTTATATATTGATTGCAGATTCAAAAACATTTGAATTTTAAATTCTTTCTTTGAAATCCTCTGCATAATTTCTAGGAGTTGGAACGACTAATTTAGTCTTGAATGCATTTCCATAACTGCCCCAGTAAATTTGGTAGAGTAATAACTCTGTGAAATCCATAATTAATGCTGCAAGGTAGCGACTATATTCTTGAGAATATTGAGCATTAATTATCAGAGTATTACTGTCTTAATATAATATAAATTGAAATCAAACTGCTATAGTCGAACTGAGAAAGTACAGAGAAGATTAGTCGAATAAAACCTGGAAGGAGTTAGTCGAACTCAACAAGGTTTTCGTCGACCTGAGCTCCAAGTTCGTCGAACTGAGATAGTCCTTTGTCGAGCAGAACTCTGATATGAGATCATAGTTCGTCGATCTCGGCTAGATTTTCGTCGAGCTCAACTCAGAGAAGAACTCTGAGTTCGTCGATCTGAGATTGATGATCGTTGAGCTGAGTTCAGCTATCATCAAACAACTTTTCCACGTTCTTTTTAACTACTTTTCCTTGGAAGTCTTCTGTCTCTAAAGTATTCTGAAGGAGGGTACTGACAATCTAAGTATGTGCTACTGACCTTGACCCTGGAAATAACCTATGACCCTATAATATACATGTTGGGTCATCTAATCAATCCTAATAGTGAACCTAGCCCAAATCACAAGTAGGGTTCCAACAATCTCCCACTATTTCGGTGAGGTCACTATAAAAATAATGAAAATCACAAACCAAGAAAATGATCTGACATAATTATAGAACTTCAGCAGATATAAACAATTGTGCCTTGTGAATATATATATATATACATCAATAATAAAGTTCAAAATGCATAAACAGAAAATTATAAATCTTTATTTAGAGCATCTGAAGAAGGGTCTGAAGCAGGTTTTGAGAAAACCATTATTCTTGTGGGGTCCTTTGCTTTTCTTTGAGTCATTTTCATATCTTCAGCACCAAGAATCTTCACTGATGTAGCTCTAGACACTACTGCCTCTGGATGCAAACTCATATAAGTATCAATATTGAAAAGATTTTTCCTTTTATACCTTTCTAATTCTTTCTGCCTGTAGGAATACATTGTTAAAAATTAAGAAGTGTCTTTTCCTTCTTCATTGGCTTTCCTTATCTGTGAAAGAGCTACAATTTTCTTGAATCTGACCATTCTAAAATTTGGATCCATCTCTGGATCACAGACTGGAGAAGGTGGCCTTTCTTGAGTGGAATGTTGTTGACTGTTTTGACTTCTGTGAGAATCAGACCTAGATGGTCTATCTTGTTTTTGATAAGAAGATCCTGAATGTAGAGAGGAGGAAGTAGACCTTTGAGACTGTGAAACACTTCCTACAGAACCTGTTGTTGGAGGAGGATGAGGAGGAGGACCTCTCCTAAATTGTGGGGGTGGAGAGTATCTCCCACTCTTCTTTTTAGATTTCAGCTCATTCTTAGAATACCTCATCCAATGAGGGGAGTCTCGAGTAAGAGTAATATTATGCAAAATATAATAAGGGTATCTGTTGTAGGAGAAGGTTAATGAGCAGCCCTGGAGGGAACCTTCTTCTTAAACTTTCTCTTCTTAGACCCAGAATCTTCTGAGTCATCTGACTCTTTATCATCATCAGATTCACTAGCAGGATTATCATAGAGAGCATCAATCTGTTTAGTATTTTAGCAGAAATTGCTAGAGGAGCCTGTGGCTGTATATTTGTATTTATTATTTCAGCCTGTGGCTGTATAACTATATATTCCTTATCAGCCTGAGGCCGTGGCTCTATATTTTTTGTATTAACATGTACATTAATATCTACTGTATTTATGTCTTCAAACATAATATCATCCATATCTAGTATGGGGATTCAGCCCAAGCAAATATTGGTGGGGAGAAAGCCTTTGGATCTATATCAATTACTTGCTCTATAATATTTTAATAATTGCAAAGCTTGTCCTTAGTTGTTCCAAAACTATAGGACTTATTGGGGCAGTGTAAGATACTATTGCTTTAGAAGAATCAAAATCACCAACTGGTAAATTGCTGCTATAAACTGTATCAAAAGAATGTAGTAATGAAGGAATATCAATTGTGGGATTAATGGTAAAATCACCAACAGTGATAATTTATGTTGCTGCCTCTTCTGCTGTACAAACCATTTCAGTATCATCAAAAAATTTAACTATTGCTGCTACTGGAATTGTTGCTGCTGGAGTTACTGCTGTAGCTGGAGCTTCTTCATAGGACATCTCCCCCTGCCTTGATTCAAAGAGACCTGAACCCAGGCCCTTAGAAGAAGGGATAGTGGAGGAGGAAGCTAGCTAAGCAGAAAGAATGGAAATAGAAGCAGCAAGAGGGGCAATAGCCTCATCTATGAGATTCTAAAGTGTGGGGGTAATGAATTTAAGAAGGTCATTAAATATGTCAGAGAAATCCAAATACATTGGATCAGAAGTAGAGGGAGTAGAGGCGGATCTATTACCACATGTGGAACAGATTGAGAAGACTTGAGGGATGTCTGAATGTGGGGTGGTTGGAAATGTTGGTGAAATATTTGTTGGAGGGATGAGATCAGGGAAGATATCCTATATAGGTGAATGTTGTGGAGTATGTTGTGGAGACGGAGATGATAGTAGATCAAAATTTGGAGATGACTGTAGTGGATCTATATGAAGAGAAGTGGATGGTATGTCATCAAGATGTGATGGTAGAGGTGATGATAGTCGAGATGGTAAGGCAGGAGGGATGAGAGTAGAAGGTGTTTCTGCAATAACAGTGGATGGTTGTTGAAGAGGAGGAGATAGTAATCTGGGTGAAGGAGGTGGAGCAGAAATTTCTTCTGGGTTTTGAGGAGTGACTGTATCAGTCCTTGTGTCCTCAGAAGCTCTGGAGGAAGAGGCCCTGGAGGGATTGGTGATAACCCTCTCCCAACTTCCAAAGAGGGCTGATGTGAGCCTCTTGGAAGCATTAATAAATATTGTCTGTGATACAAAAAGTTTTGGGCACTTGGCTTGAAAGAAAAGCCCTAGAATTCTCCCATACCCAACATCCTTCTTATTTACCTTCTTCTTAATAAAATCAAACAAGATAACTCCCTAGTTTACTGATTTTTGATTTACTAAGACACTCATCAGAAGAAATTGGTGCCTGGTTATGTAGTCATGGGCAGAGTGCTTGCCCAAGATTACTTTTCCAACAACGTCTGCTAAGAACTTGTATTCAACAAACAAGTTCTTTTTCAGCATTTTGTTAGGGTTTCCCTGGGAGTGACCCATTCTAACTAACATTTCATTAAACTCAGCACTAGACAGTTCTATATCATCTTCCCCATTGATAAAACCAAAAACTTCAGTTAAAATAACATGTGTAAGAGGAACCTGTTGTCCAGATATGGAGCCAATGAGAGTTGTGAAATCTGGAGACGATGATGAGAATACCCATTCCTTTATCTCCTGCACCTGAAGTTTAATCCTTGAGGTCATGAACTTCCTTAACTATTGAGCCTCAAACAACTGTAAGATGTTTTTGAAAACTTGATCAGAAAGGTTGAATGAATCCATATCGATGTCAAAGCTGGCATCAAATTTCATTCCGGAAAGTCTCGCCGCTGAAATCATCATTGCCTGCAAAAACAAGAGATCAAGTGCAAAAGAGATGGAAAGCGCGGGATTGAGTTCGATGAAAACCTAATTATACGTTTTCAGAAGATGAAGCGGCGAACTCCGTCCAACGAAAAAGAAAAGCTTTAAACTCAGTTCGACGAAAAATCTCATAAAGAAATAAAGGCGTCGATTTAAGTTTGAAGAGGGTGGAAAATAATTCATCTTTCTCCGTTCGACGAAATTTTTTTGAAATAACTTTTGTCGATCTCCGTTCGACGAACACTCCACAAATAGTTCATAGTTCGTCGATCTTCATTCGACAAAAAGTGGAAATTCGTCGACCGCAGACAAAAATCAAATTAAAGCTTCTTCATTAATCATACCTAGCTGATTTAGGAAGAACATATGTTTCTTTTCATCTAAGGGTTTTGTGAAAATATATGCCCTTTGTAAATCAGTAGAGATAAAAATAAGATTAATTTTATTTTTGTCCACATTATCTCTAATGAAATGATGCCTTATCTCTATATGCTTGGTCTTACTATGATGCACTGGATTTTGTGTAATTGAAATTGCATTGGTATTATCACAAAATATGGTTGAATTATTTAAGTTGAAACCATAATCTAGAAGTTGGTTTTGAATCCACAAAATCTATGAACAACATCTACCTGCTGCTATGTATTCATCTTTAGCCATTGAAGTTGACACAGATGTTTGTTTCTTGCAAAACCAGGACACAAGCCTATCACCAAGGAACTGACAGGTTCCTGATGCGCTTTTTCTGTCAACTCTACATCCAGCAAAGTCAGCATCTGAGAATCTAGTTAATTCAAATTCTGACTCAGTAGGATACCAGAGTCCTAGATTAGAACAACCCTTTATATATCTTAAAATCCTTTTTAATAAAATAAAGTGAGATTCTTTGGGACTGACTAGAAATCTAGCATAAATACAAGTAGCAAACATAATATCAGGCCTACTGCCTGTAAGATACAATAAGGACCCAACAATAGCCCTATATGTTTTCTGATCAACTGGCTTGTCCTGTTCATCAGAATCAACTACAACATTGGAGGGCATGGGTGTTTTCTTAGCTGAGCCATCTTACATCCCAGATCTTTTAAATAGCTCTTTAGCATATTTAGACTGGGATATAAAGATACCATCCGAGGTTTGCTTCACTTGGAGACCAAGGAAGCAAGATAGTTCACTCATGCTACTCATTTCAAACTTTGAATGCATCAGGTCAGAAAACCTTTTGCACAGTTTGGAATCAGCAGAACCAAAGATTATATTGTATATATATATATATTTGTACTAGAAAAGGTTTAGATTTATGATGTCTAATAAATAAAGTGCTATCTATAATGCCTCTAATGAGCTTATGTTCTAAAAGAAAACTATCCAAGGTCTCATACCAAGCTCTTGGAGCTTGCTTTAGACCATAAAGGGCTTTATACAACTTAAAAACATAAGAGAGATGAGTTGAAGAGATAAAACCTAGAGGTTCTTCAACATATACTTCCTCTTTAAGTTCTCCATTAAAAAGGCACTTTTTACATCCATCTGATATACTTTAAAGTTCTAGAATGCAGCATAAGCATGAAAGATCCTGATAGCTTTAAGTTTTGCAACAGGAGCAAAGGTTTGATCATAATCAATGCCTTCTTCCTGTAAATATCCTTAGGCTACCCACCTAGCTTTGTTTCTTACTATTACTCCTTGTGCATCCAACTTGTTCCTGAAGACCCATTTAGTTCCAATGACTAGGTAGTCTTTGTGTCTTGGAACTAAATTCCAAACTCTATACCTCTCAAATTGATTGAGCTCATCTTCATTGCAATAATCCAGTGAGGATCTTGCTCTGCATCTTTAATGGATTGAGGCTCAATTTGAGAAATGAAGTAAGCATGTATCTGATCTTGGTTGAGTTGATGCCTTGTTTGCACACCAATTGATATGTCTCCAATCACTTGAGATATAGGGTGATCTCTAAGTGTGATAAGATTAGCAGGTGGAATTGGTACATCAACAGCTAGTGGAATTAATTTCTCTTGTGGAATTACATTTGTTGTTGTTGGTTCAACAATTTCAACATAATCTTCATCACTTTCTTCATCAATCTGTGGAGAGGGATGCAAAGTAACCTCTTGTTTAAGGTTTAAGTCATCCAACTTCTCACGCAGATAGGGTACCTGTAATGAGTCTATGGTAGAAATTTCTTTCTCCTTGTAAAACATGTTAGTGTCATCATAATATATATGTACAGATTCTTCCATTTTAAGTGTTGATTTATTAAAAAGCCTATAAGCCTTGTTGACTTGGGAATATCCAAGGAAAATTCCCTCTGCAGCTTTGGCTTCAAATTTCCTTAAATGTTTCTTGTTATTATTATGAATATAACACTTGCATCCAAAGACTTTAAAATAATCTATTTTAGGTTTCTTCCATTTAAGTAATTCATAGGGAGTCTTACCCTTAAGTTTACGTATCAAGCTTCTGTTAAGGATATAGTTTGTTGTGCTTACTATCTCTACCCAAAAGGATAGGGGCAAGTGAGCATCTGCAAGTAATGTGCTAGTTGATTCAATAAGGGTTCTATTTTTTCTTTCAGCTACCCCATTTTGTTGAGGAGTTCTAGGGGCAGAAAAATAGTGTTTGATACCTTCCTTCTCACAGAATTCTTTCATCAAAAGAGATTCAAACTCGCTGCCATGATCACTTCTGATCAATGCAACCTGAGTAGAGTACTCAATCTTGATGTTCCTAAGAAAGTCTGTAAGAATCTTTAAGTTATCTGACTTGTTTCTTAGAAAGAACACCCAAGTGAATGTAGAGAAGTCATCAACAGTAACTAGAGTGTATGACTTTCCTCCCAAAATTTATACAACTATAGGGACAAAAAAGTCCATATGTAACAAGTACAAAATCCTAGGTGAATCACTTTTATTAATGGATTTGAAACTATTTTTAGTTTGCTTGCTTAGTTGACAAGCCCTGCAAAGTCTTTCCTTCTTGTAAGAACCAGAAGGTAGTCCACTAACAAGGTTGTCCTTAGATAATTTGGCAATATTCCTAAGGTTTACATGACCTAATCTCTTATGTCATAATTCATTGGTTAAGCTAATTTGATTACATAAACAAATTTCTGAATTAGCAGATTTAAAATTTACTACATATATGTTGTCTTGTCTAATTCCAGTTAAAACAGATTTATTGTCACTAGAATTAATAATGCAAGAAGATTGATTGAATGATACCTGGTAACCTTCATCACATAATTGACTTATGGATACTAGTTATGCTTGAGACCACTTACCTAAGCTACCTTCCTGAAGGTAACCATTCCAACTTTGATATTTTCATAACCTTCTGTTTGTCCATAGTTGGAGTCTCCAAATATTACTTTTGGTCCAAGCTTTGACTTGAATTTTGTTAGATTTGCTTTACTTCCAGTCATATGTTTAGAGCACTCACTATCCAAATACCACTGTTCCTCTTTGGTAGGATAGTTCTTCACCTGCATAAAAATAGGTTAGGTGTTCTTGACCCAGGTAATCTTGGGTCCTTGATTTCTTTCAAGCTTATAACTAAAAATATAGGAAAATTCAGGCTGATCCTTATAACCTGTGGATGAAATCTCCTAGGAGGAATAATCCATTTGGGTAAAAGAATTAATAAAAGTTTAAGCTTGATTAAAAGTTTCAAAAGAATTAAAGTTTCTATTAAAAAAATTTGGGTTCGATGAATTAAAATAAGTTTGTCGATCTACGTTCGACGAATGGGGATGAGTTCGTCGAACTCTGTTCACAGAATGAAAATATTCATTCTCTGCGCCCCACGTTCATTGATTGCGGTTCGACAAACCATATTGAGATCGTCGAGCGCAGTTAGTAGAATAATAATATTGAAATCTGGTTTCTTTGTTCGTCGATCTGAGTTCGATGAATAATAGTTATTTCGTCAGACAGGTTACTTGGTTGTAAAGGCTAACATCTGAACCATAAGATCTGATAAATTTTCTCTTTGCCCAAAATTTATCATGGCACAAAATAAAGAGTATTCAAGCACCAGACCTCCAGTGTGCAATCTGAATAAGTTTGCACTTTGGAAGGCAAGGATAAGACTTTACATGAATTATATTGATGAGGACATCAATAATTCTATTTTGACAGGACCACCACTACCAGTGGCAACAACAAGTACAAGTGCTGTACCACCACCTGAGTGGACTGAAGGTCATAAGAAGGCTAAGATTAGTCGAACAGAACCTGGAAGGAGTTAGTTGAACTCAACAAGGATTTCGTTGACCTGAGCTCCAAGTTCGTCGAACTGAGATAATCCTTTGTCGAGCTGAACTTCTGATATGAGATCATAGTTCATCGATCTCAACTAGATTTTCGTTAAGCTTAACTTAGAGAAGGAACTTTGAGTTCGTCGATCTGAGATTGACGATCGTCGAACTGAGTTCAGCTATCGTCGAATGACTTTTCTGCATTCTTTTTAACGTCTTTTCCACTGAAGTTTTCTGTCTCTAAAGTCTTCTGAAGTAGGGTACTGACAATCTAAGTGTGTGTTGCTGACCTTGACCCTAGAAATAACCTATGACCCTAGACTATACATGTTGTGTCATCTAATCAATCCTAATAGTGAACCTATCCCAAATCACAAGTAGGGTTCCAACAGTTACATATTAATACCAAAACACTATGAGACTATAATGAAACCTAACACAGAGCATTCTAGCGGAAGCTTTTGTAATGTTAGAAGAACCCATCACAGAACATGAATGTCCACTAAAGTCCAATGTAGGAATGAAAGAACAAATAAACAGCGAGTCTTGGCCTTATGGCCTTACAATGTTTTCTTAATCAATAAGTGTTTTACATACTTTGGTACGCAGCCGGCCATACATGAAAATAATAAAGTAAACACTTTGCTTTGGCCTTCAAGGGCCAGCATAGCATCAAGGGCTTTAGCCCACTACTTGCCACTTGGTTCACCTGTTCCTGCAAAAATAATCCACCGAATGATGGCCTTCTATGGAAAGGCAACCGGTTATGCGTCCCCAACATGGAATAGTTGCGAGAAGAATTGATGTATGAGGCGCACTTTACAAAGTACTTTATTCACCCCAGGAGCACAAAGATGTTCAGGGACATGAAGAAGTTGTTTTGGTGACCTGGTCTAAAGAAGGACGTACCTTTGTACGTGGCAAAATGTCAGACCTGTGCCTTAGTAAAGGACGAATGCCGGAGGCCCGGCGGTTTCCTGAAGTCCTTGCCCATTCTGGAGTGAAAATTTGATTACATCTCCATGGATTTCGTGCACGGTTTGTCGAGATCGCATAAGTGAAACGATGTCATTTGAGTGATCATTTATCGTTTAACGAAGGTGTCACACTTCATACCCAATAGAAAGGATAATTTAGTGGAGAAAGTGGCGAAGCTTTATGTGGACAGCATAGTCTGTTTACACGGCGTACCCCGGGGCATCGTCAGTGACCGAGATGGTCGGTTCACATCTAATGATTGGATGCTCATTCATGAATTTTTGGGTACCAATTTGAACTTCAACACGACTTTTCACCCACAGACAGATGGTCAGACCAAAAGGGTGAATAGTACGATGGAAGATATGCTTTGTATGTGTGTTTTGGATTTCGTGAAAAGGTGGGAGGTCCATCTTTTTATGATAGAGTTCGCGTATAATAATGGCTACCAAGCCAACCTTCAGATGATGCCTTTTGAGGCTTTGTACAGAAGGAGGTGTCGTACGTCGTTGGCTTGGGTAGAAACGGGAGAATCAAAGGTGTAGAAGCGAAGGGACGTTGAAGATGCTACTTCAACGATATAATTGATACGAGAACGTTTCCTGATTGTTCAAGATAGGTAGGCCAAGTACTACAATGCCAAGCATCGGAACGTGGAGTTTGCAGTGGGAAATTGGGTATATCTCAAGATAAAATCATTCAAGGGCTTATCAAGGATTTGGCGCTTAAAGAAGCTTAGTATGAGGTATGTTGGGCCTTTTGAGATATTGGAGCGGGTTGATGAAGTCGTCTATCATTTGGCTTTCTCAGTGGAGCTGAGCGGGTTGTATGATGTGTTTCACATCTCAGTGCTGCGGAAGGCAATTCAAGAGCCTACTCAATTGGTTGCTGCGAATCAAGTGCAGGTAGATAGTGGGTTGACCACGGAGGTCAAGCCCATTCGGATCGAAGATGTAGAGGTCAAGCAGCTGCAGAATAAGTCCATTGGAATGATCAAGGTCCTTTGGGACAACTGTGGCAGAGAGGAGTTGTCTTGGGAGCACGGGCAAACTATAAGGGAAGAGTTCCCTGATCTATTTCTCTAAGGTAATCAAATGCACTATTTATTGTTTATATTTTCCCGTAACGTTAAATTTCGGGACGAAATTTATTTAAGTGGGAGAGATTTGTAACACCCCAAATTTCACAAGGTGGAAGATGCTTCTTTTTGGGACACCGTTCGGCAGTAGCTGTTACCGCGCGGCGATAACTCCAGGGTTTGCGTCGTGCGCTTTGAGTTCTCGTGAAAACATCGATCTCTCAAGAAATATGTTACCGTACAGCGGAAAGTTGTTACCGAGGGGCGGTAATAGGGGAATTAATCTGGCAGACCTCTCGGGAATCTATTGCCCGACGATAGTGTTACTGCTGGCGATAGCTGGGTCAATTTAATTGATATGGTTCTCGTGATCATACCGCGCGACGGTAGAAGTTAGCACGTGGTGATAGCAGTCGTAACTGACTCCATCTATCACGTGGCATTAGCGTCCTATCGCGTGGCGGTAGAAATTCTAAAACGACGTGGTCACGTGTTGCCTGTGATTGGAGGTTTAGGGCGGTTGCGCTCGAAATGAGGCGTTGAATTAATGTACCGCGTGGTGGTAGCTAGTTACCACCTGATGGTAGCTGGGTACATAAGCCTTGTTTGTCCATTTCCACTACATTTCCTTTGAAGTTGAGGTTTGTCCTAACTTTATTGGAGGGGAAGCAGCGGCGCCGGAGAGTGACCTCACCTCCATTGGAGTTCCGAAGCTCCGATTCGCAAGCTGAGTCCGGATCGGTGGAGGCAGGGTCGTGCGGTCACGTTCGTCCGTCTAGACCTTTGGCATGGCACCAAAGAGAGCACAAATGGTAAAGATTTTCAACTTGGACATGTGAAGTCCTCTTACTTTTGCACAGGAAAACCTCTCCCGCGAGTGTGCGGTGAGTGTGAGGTTTTTGTTTGGGTAGATATGGTATATCCCCGTAGTTTTTGCATATAGAGTTCGGAATCGAAGTACGAACATAGGCATGGTGTGTGAAGCACATCTGGACAGGTTGGTCTGGATTGGTGATATTTCATTATGCTTGTATTGACCGGAGAAGACTCAGTGATGTTTGTTTTTCAGGTATCTACAAGGTAGATTGCAGTAGGGAACCTTGTGGCTAACTCCAAGGAGCACCCGAAAAATTGGGCAGAATCGTATTTCTGTCAGATACCGCAGGCGGTAGCTCCTTGAGAGCAGTGATTGTGGCCTCTGTCATCGAGACACCTAGGGCCAGTGATCGTGGCTTGTGTTGTGGAGACACCTGAGGCCAGTGATTGTGGCCTGTGTCGTGGAGACAACTGGGGCCTGTGATTTGGTGCTGAGAGCTTTTAGAGCCCAGCATAGTGGCCTGAGATCCACTTGTGTAAAGAATTGAGAAATGGGAATGGGGAGGTCGACTTGCGTCGTGGTTTTTTGCCCAGCAATGTGAGCAACGGGAAAGGGCCGACCCTACCCAGTAGCTATGCCGAGCTTCCGTGGGTAGTGTTACCTGTCACTGCCATAATTACGGGTCTTAGGCCATGCGCAGGCCGTAAAGACTACCAAAATGCTCATGTTGTTGCCGTCTAGAGAACGGTGGTGCGTCCCTGGGTTTTGTTCGGACACCGAGAATGTGCCCTGAGTGCACGGGGTGTGTGGCCACTCGTTCCTACGCCTGTGGTGAAGTGTGCTTAAATTGTACTTTCATTGCTATAGTTTGGTTTTGCTAATTTAATGCAGGAAAGGAGCTCCGCCGCCCCGAGCAAGGGATGGGGTCGGTTAAACCCATCAACGACGTCTGCCCAGTGACGTTTCAAGCTCACGTCCAACTCCAAGGCCCTTTAAATCCTGTCCGTGAGGTCGTATTGAACGTCTGTCCAACTCAAACACGCATTTGTATTAGACCCCTTGTCGACACAGGAGATCTCCAAGGTCTCCAATTCACTAATAAGCCGCTCGTCGTGCATCCGTAACCAGTTGGCCCGTGCAGGGGACCTACGGCTCAAAGCATCTGCCACAACGTTCCCCTTCCCAGGAATATAATGAATCTTGCAGGTGTAATCCCGAAGGAACTCAATCCACCTACGTTGGCGCATGTTCAGATCCTTCTGATCTATCAGATACTTCAGGCTCTTGTTATCTGAATAGATATCGACCAAAACCCCATACAGATAATGTCTCCAATGTTTAAGTGGGAATACCACAGCCTCCAACTCCAGATCATGGACCGGGTAATTCCTATTATGCACCTTCAACTAGCGTGATCCATAGGCTATCACCTTCCCGTGCTGAATCAGAACACATCCTAATCCACTCCCAGAGGCGTCACTGTAGATCTCAAAGACCTCCAAAGTAAATGGCGAACAAGAGACAGGTGTCGTGTTCAGACGACACTTTAGTTCTTCAAAAGATTGAGCGCACTCCGGCGGCCAAACAAACTTCTAATACTTCCTTGTTAGAGTAGTGAGGGGAAGTGTTATCCGCGAGAAGTTCTCCACGCAGCGCCTGTAATAGCCGGCAAGCCCCGGAAAACTCAGGACTTCCGACACAATAGACATCACAGGACACTCCCGTATCGCAGCTACCTTCATCAGATCTACTACAATTCCCTCACCACTAACCACATGACCAAGGAACGCTACCGAGGACAACAAAAACTCGCATTTGGAGAATTTGGCATACAGTTGGTTCCTCCTTAGGGTCTCCAAAACCATATAAAGATGCTTGAAATGATCCTCCTCGCACTGTGAGTGCACCAGTATGTCTTCGATGAAGACTATCACGAAGTGGTCCAAGTACTCTCTGAACGTCTTGTTCATCAAATCCATAAACACGGATGGCGCATTCATTAGTACAAATAGCATGACGATAAATTCATAATGCATATAACGTGTGCTGAAAGCCATCCTGGGAATGTCTCCTTCCCTTATTCTCAACTGATAGTACCCGGATTCAAATCTAGCTTCGAGTACACAGTCAACCAGTTGGTCAAATATATCATCAATCCTCGGGATCAGATATCGATTCTTCTTTGTCAGCTTATTCAACTCTCGGTAATCAATACACAGTCGTATGCTTCCATCCTTCTTCTTAACCAAAAAGGACTAGCGCGCTTCAAGGCGACGAACTTGGACGCACGTACCCTTGATCTAACAGCTCTTGAAGCTGTACCTTCAATTCCACCATCTCCTTAGGTGCTAAGCGATATGGAGAGCGTGACACATGCTTGGCACCTGTCAGTAGCTCGATGGATAAGTCGATCTCACGTTGAGGTGGTGCACCGAGGAGATTTTCAGGAAAAACCTAAGGAAACTCTGATAGAACCGGGATACTATCCAGACCTAGTTTGGGCTTCGAAGCCTCCACTAAAGTGAAAAATAGCTCTGCACCACTACGAACTGCCATAACCACCTGGATAGCAGACATCAAATTCTATCTCGATCCCTTCATAACAGAGAATGTCATCTCCCGCTCCGTTTCCACTCCCAGTCTGACCACCTTGCGGTTGCAATCAATGTATGCATACTGCTCCGAGAGCCAGTCCATGCCAAATATTACATCAAACTCCACTATCGGTAATAGCGACGCTTGCAAGTCAAACTCTTGACTCCCAAACCGTACCTTCACGCAGCAGTCTCTATCCGCGTGCATAGAATACCTGTTAGGCAGAAACACATCCAATTTATCCATTGCCATCAAAGAAGGCAATCCAATGTGCTATACAAATTCCTCGGAGAAAAAGGAGTGCGAAGCTCCCGTATCGAACAGTGCTCCCACCGAAATATTAAAGATCAAAACAAAGCCTATACAACAAGTCACATGCTAATGCGCATAAGGCAACAAGTACGTAAAGCTAAACGTGTTATTCATGAAATCATACCTATCGCCACATGAGCCTGCTTTATGGCCTCATACTGGCCATGGTTGTAAACTCTAGGCTGGGCTGGAGCATAATGGGATGCAGTTGACTCTACCACCTTTCCCTCCTCCACATAAGATGCTCCGGGCTTATTCTCTTACTTCGGGCGCCCAATCCAACATTCTCGGGCATTGTGTCACTGCTTGCCACAATTATAGCAAGTAACCGGGCTTCACACTGTAGTAACTCAAGACGCACTCGATGGTGTGGCTGGCCCCGAAGTCCGAGCCTTCTTGTTCCACTTACAAAACCCAAACTTTGACCAGCTCGAAACCTTGAATTCCGACTTCATCGAGCTTGAGTCCTTATCCTGAACTCTCTTCATATCCTTCTCCAGGGATCGAGCGGTATTGACTAGAGTTAGAAATCCCTGCATAATCGGCCTAGAGATCAGTAACCTTAGGTCATCACGCCGACCCTCATAAAACCAGTTGATCTTACGCTCCTCGTCAGTAAAAGTAATGCTAGCATAACGACCCAACCTTGTGAACTAGTGTAGATACTCATCAACGCTACTATCTCCCTGCGTCAGTCTCTGGAACTGATTCTCTGTGTTGATCCTCTGTGCCGAGGGGAGGTATCTAGCCAGGAATAACCTTGAGAACTCATCCATCAAAACATCGGTGAGTTGTCTTCCAACCAAGAGATGTAGTTCAAGCTCTTCCAACCACAGTCACACTTCTCCATCTAATAGGAAAGCGGCTATGGTTAACTTTTGTCATTCCTCTGTTTCAGTCGCTGTCACGACTCTATTAACACAAGAGAGCCAATTCTCGGCCTAGGTTGGGGTTCTAGCCCCCGTAAATACTGGAGGATTGAAGCTCATCACATGCTTGAGCTGCATTTCTGTCACTCTTCTAGGTGCCACAGGTTCTACAACCACTCTTTCCACAACTCCAGGCTCTGCCAAACAAAGAGGTACCTGCTCCACAACAGGGGAAGGAGGTTGTGCTTGCCTCCTTGGCTGGGCGTTTATCATCTCAAACAACGCCTCAGCAACAAGTCTTATTTTCTCTACTTAAGGAGGGGTTGTATGTCATCATTAGGTGCACTGCTTTCTATAGAGTACAGACGTTCCGACTGTCCAGCACCACTCCTGGTCACCTATTACTGCAAGACACACCAATAAGTGACCAAACAAAATTGCAAAAAACAATCATAGGAACACGCAAGTTCTTCAAACATGTGTATTTTCTATTCCTAAGTGGATATTCATGGGTTCTTTTCATGTTATAATGATGACACGTGTGACTGTGCTCGCCACCTCTTAAAAAGAATTCGTCCACAAATTATCCTAAGATAGACCGAAACCATAGTCTGATACCAAATTGTAACACCCCATCCATCACATGGGATAAAACAGAAGCTCCGGCTGGGGCCCCACGCCATATTTCATGGACAGTCAGCGGAGTTACATATTAATACCAAAACACCATGAGACCATAACGAAACCTAACATAGAGCATTCTAGCGGAAGCTTTTAAAATGTTAAAAGAACCCATCACAGAACATGAATGTCCACTAAATCCCAAAGCAGGAATGAAAGAACAAATACACAGTGAGTCTTGGCCTTATGGCCTTACAATGTTTTCTTAATCAATAAGTGTTTTACATACTTCGGCACGCAGGTCAGCCATACATGAAAATTATAAAGTAAACACTTCGCTTTGGCCTTCAAGGGACAGCACAACATCAAGGGCTTTAGCGCGCTACTTGCCACTTGGCTCACCTATTCTTGTAAGAATAATCCACCAAATGGTGGTAAAATAAGGCAACGGTCAGCTAAAGCTGACCAAATTATAACGACCCCACCCCTTACTTGGGGCGGCGGAGCTCCTTCCCTGCATTGAAATAACAAAACCAAATTATAGCAATGAAAGTGCAATTTAAGCACACTTCACCACAGGCGTAGGCACGAGCGCCCACAAACCCCGTGTAAGGCCCCTTCCCCCAACTTTTACCAGGCCCGTGCCAGAGGGGATCTTACTGCCCAAGACGTCCACCTAATGCTCCGTAGGGGTAACGACCCAGCCTATCTAAGCACTAGGGGGCCGCCTTGCTAGGCTAGAATCACAACATTCACAATACACCAGAGAATTGCGGAAGCATTAAACAAAAACCAAAGTACAATATATATAACACTATATATATTTACATGAGTACAAAGGTCGTAGTCTAAGTATTTTTATAAGCCCGCATGCTGTACAAGTACTAGATATAACTTCTCACTCTCTCTCCCTAACTAACTCATCGGTACTCACGTCTCGAAACTCTGACGATGATGGGGGTGCTTCTGCTCGAGTAGTTCTAACTGCTGGCGCATCCTCCTGCGATAGTAGGTCACTACTGTGCTCCATTTCTTGTGAATGGTTATTTAAATAACTATTAGTCACAGAGCTAAGTGGAAATAAATCTCCTCCCCGGATCTATATCCTGGGGACGAGCACACACCGACCCAAAAATAGAGGATAGCCGGAACAAGGGAGAGTTAGTATAACATTTCATATAAATAGGCTAGGAGCAACAATAAAGAAGTGCAACATAATATAACTGGAATAGCAGCAGCAATGTATATCAGTTATAATTAAGGCTTCATCAGCACATTAGGTATCCACAACCTATACCCTACCGCAGGCATTCACAGCCGTGCATATACTTCATGCATTCACAGCCGCGCATATACTGCATGCATTCACAGCCGTGCACACACAATCCTATATCGACATAGTATGGACTGCTTCTGTTCCAGTAGGGTAGCAGCCCCATGGGCCTCACCGATGTGGTCGTCGGTGATAGTGACAAGTCCTGCCACTTATGGGGGTGGTCGTACCGCATAGACCAGACCCTAACGTACATCCCCGTGTACTCTTGGAAGTGAGCGACATCCAGCGATTCAGCATTTTGGCCGACCAGCGGAGGAAACCCGATGGGGAAAATATAAAGGCAGGTCACCTGTGGCACTCATCTCCCTGTCGCCTTGAATCGTCGAACTTTCCGCACTGGTACGAATGGTCTGCGGAAGTGACTGATCTGCCACAGTTTACAGCAAGAAATTTACAAACAATCAAACAGACAATTTTGCTAGCATGCTCCGAGTTTGTGGCTGCCTGCCCTACTATGCTTCAATCTTCAGGCAATGACGCTCATCTCAACTTTCGACAAGGAGCATGAGAGCACTTATTTGGGGCTAAACCTGCAGGAACACCTCAACTCCGGTTATCCCCAACTAAGGCTCGATCTTAACAGATGGCTGCTCCTCAGAGAAGGACCCATACTTATAATAGTAAATTGCAGTAATGAAAATATGGTAATTAAAGTTGCTGATAATAATGCTGCATAATTTAAGTGCTGCATGAAATGTGACTAGTACGGGACTGGAGTAGTATTGAATTGAAAGTACTAAACAAAAACGAACTTGACCAGTACGAGACTGGAGTAGTATGTACTTGACCAGTATGAGACTGGAGTAGTATTGAATTGAAATGAGCTTGACCAGTACGAGACTGTAGTAGTACTGAATTGAAATGAACTTGACCAGTACGAGACTGGAGTAGTACTGAATTGAAAGTTCTGAACTGAAATGAATAAAGGAAACAAGACTAGTGCAAGACTGGAATAATTATAAAGAAAATGGTTAGTAGTTCAATCGCTCCACCAGGAAACTTCAGTTCCATCTCCTATCTTGGAGGCACATTTAGTTCCATCTCCGTTCTCAGGAGGTATTTTCAGTTCCTTCGCCGTTCTCAGGTGGCATATCTAGTTCTATTTATGTTTTTAATAAAACTTGCTTGGTTACACCAATTAATAAGATTTGATAGTAATTTGGTTGTACCTTTTTAATCATGGCTTAATCGGATTAGAGACTTATTAGGAGTTACACCCTTATTATTTGTCGCGGGTAATTTTACAACTCACTACTTGTACTCTTATCTTCCAAGCGTGCCCCAAATTACCTGAGAGCCGAAGAGCTCGACGGTTTCTCGAAATCTCGGAACACCGGGAGCTTGGTCACTTTCCCCGACCACTTTCGTTGATAAGGCCATTTATTATTCATATTAGAAAGGGGGTGGTCGCGCGCTCTAATGTTCACTTTCGAGGAAAATGAGCGTAATAAATTTCAAGCGCGGCCCTAAGTTCCAAGGAACTGAGAAAAAATTAATTTTGATACAACATTTAAGGGGGTCTATAATGAGCCTATATAAATTTTCATAATTTTTAAAAAAGTTTTTGGCCTTTAATTTGGCCAAACAATTTTCATTTGGGCTTTTAAAAATACTAAATCAACTCCAAAAATTCTCAATTTTTTTGTAGACGAAGACCTTGGTACGGGGAACATTTTTCATGTTGATCCCATTGTCCCTAGAGGCCTAGAAATGGCCCAGAAAATTTATGAAAGTTTATAAGATAATCTGGTCTGCTGATAGCAAATAAAGAATATCCTGTGGCTGAGATCGAGCCGGTCCTTAAAAATTACCCTTTTATCCTCACAGTGTATCGACCGCGGATCCGCTGTGGGGGACGCTGATGCTGAGGTGGGGGAGGGAATTAATAAAATCCCAGCCGTCCGATCTTCATCATCAGATCGGGCGGCTGCTACTCTTCGCCGGTGGCAGGCAGGGATAACCACTGCCACTGTTGGCCAGTCACCACCGGTCGCCGGCTCTGCTCCTGGCCAGTTCGCCGGGGCCGGCGAATCCCTGGGTGGTGTCTTGGAGGCGTGCCTCTGCCCGACGTTGTCTGATTTGGCCAACCCAAGGGCAGGGAAAGTCGTCGGGCGGAGTCGGAGCCCGATGATGGTCGTCGGGCGGAGCCGGATCCTGAAAATAGTCGTCAGGCAGATCCCGACGAAACATCGGGCAGAGCTCTTCGGCGCCACCACACCACCCCGCCTCTCTGGCGTTGAGCCCAGCCCCATAACCACCCCGGCCGACGCGCCGGAGGTAGGGCTCTTCTTCGGTGGTGGTCTGACGACTATCCGCTGCCGGCAGCCGCCAGAGGAAAGGCAGAGCAAATGCTCTGCCTCTCGGGTACCACCGGAGCGCTGTTTTTCGGCGACACCCCACATTTCCCCTAACCGAGAAATGTCATCCCGGTGGGTCAAGCCTTCTTCAGCGCCACTCCCGGCGCGGGGAGAGATCAGCTTTCCTACGGCCACCACCTGACCTCGAGCACAGGTCAGGTGGTGCAGGAAGCGCTCCGACCGCCGGTGGGCCCATGCAGGACATCTAGAAGGAGTGGAAGGGGGAGGGGAGAAGTTTCTACCTGTGGAGGAGGGTCTTGGGATGGGCCGGCATGGTTGTCCATCCAAGGTGGTGGTGGTGGAGCTCGAGCTTGCCTTTTCCGGCAACCTAAGTTCCGACAGAGCTTTGGGATGGGTGGGGGAGTTGCTCTTTGTGCTTGTGACAGGATTACTAGGGGGATAGGGCCTTTATATAGGCTGGAGGGGAGGGGATCTCCTCCCTTTACCCAATATGGGATTAATCCCTCCTTAGGGAGGGATTAATCTCCACCCTCTAGCTATCCAAGGACAGTTGGAGGCTCAAGGCAATTCCTCATGTGGGATAATGAGGTTGGACCCCTTATGGACTTGGGCTTTCATAAGTGAGAGAGGGAAAAATAAGAGGGCAGTGGGGTAAAGATTGGTGGGCCACTACTTGGGCCCACTCCCTCCCATCTCAATAATTTGTGGCCCCTATGGGTAGGGGGAAAAGTACTATTTACCCATGGAGAGGGGTTGGCCTCCTTTGGTAAAATTTCCAAAAATGGGGGAAAAGGGAGGGTTTGACCTAAGTCAACCTGGTGGGTCAACTCACGTGGGTCAAAGTCAAAATAGGTCCAAGTCATCAGGGTTGGGTCAAAGTTGGGGTGTTGGATCATATTTGGTGTCCGCACGCTTTTCGGTGCACATTTAAGCTTGGTTTGACCACGGTTTGACCACCCATTATTGGAACTGACCAAAATCAATTACCTTGACTTTGTATTGATCATACGAATCTTGCACCACTGACCGGGGTCGAATCAGAGTTCGTTTGGTAAAAGTCCAAAATCTGCGCGTTGCGGCTTGCTAAAATGGTCAAAATGTCTATATCTGTCGTTAGATCTTGAATCGCGACGCTGCGAGTTCCGATGCGCTCGTATCGACTATATGAGACCACGGGAACTGACGGAACTCAAATCGGGGTTCTCTAGCTCTATTTTCTGCCTATGGTTACCTTCTACCGGGTCATGGGTAAATGTTCAGGTTACTTTTATTGGGCCTCCTAGGGTTCTGGTGGCTCAATAAAAGTTGGGATGTTACAATCCAATAAAAATAAAAGGATTTTCGTCCCCGAAAATTTGCTCAAAGTAGGGGGAAAAAGTGTAACATACCTGGGGAAAGAGCTCTGGGTGTTTTCGCGAACAAGTGCCTCTGGTTCTCAAGTGTACTCATCTTATCCGTAATTTGACCATAATATCTTGACCATTGGGATGGTCTTGTTACATAGTTTCTTCACTTTATGATCTACGATCCTGATTGGTTCTAGCTGGACGGATCTATCAGACCGCAGTTGTACTGGTGGTGTAGGTAGATGTTGTTCTTGTTGTCATAGAACTCATCTCAAGGAGGAGATATGAAACACATCATGGAGATTTCCCAGTTCTGGGGGCAGGGCTAATCGGTAGGAAACATAGCCAACACATTCTATCACCTGATATGGGCCCAGGTTGCGGGGATCTAGCTTTTTCTGCTTCCTTAAACGGGAGACACCATGCATTGGCTACATTTTTAAAAACACCATTTCTCCTATGCTTAACTCCACTGGTCAGTGTCGTGTGTCATAATACTTGTCCTGTCGGCTCTGCGCCTCCCGCATCTGTTCCTGGATTAGTCGTATCGTTGTTGTAGTGTCATCAATGTATGCCACTCCCAAGGCTTCTGGGTCCTCTTCCTGAGCCCAAGTCAATGGGGTTCGACAACGCCTCCCATATAATACCTCGTACGAGGCCATCTTGATGCTAGCCAGGTAACTGTTATTATAAGAAAACTCAACCAGAGGTAACAATTGTTCCCATGGCTCATTATGTTCTATTATGCATAGTCGAAGTAGATCCTCCATTATCAGGTTTGTCCTTTCTGTCTGTCCATCTATTTGTAGGTGGAAGGCGGTGCTAAAGGACAACTTGGTCCCCAAGTTTGCCTGCACCCTAATCTACTCCTTAGACATGAAACACCCGTCATGATCTGACATGATAGACTTTGGCACTCCGTGGAACCTGACTACCTGCATTAGAAAAATTATGGCCAAAATGTCAACTCCGCCATCTTATCGATTTGGAATGAATCGTGCTACCTTGGTAAGTCAGTCTACGACCACCCAAATAGAATCATTTTTAGCACGGGATCGAGGTAGTCCGTGGACGAAGTCCATGGAGCTGTCTTCAAATTTCCATTCTAGTATTGGCAGGGGCTGCAACAGGCCTCCTGGGCTGCGACATTCAGCTTTCACCTTCTGACATGTTTGACACAGGGCCACGAAGTTATTGATGTCTCTTTTCATCCTAGGCCAATAAATGGTCCTGCGCAGGTACACATATATCATGACCACACCAGGATGAATGGAGTATCTTGACTGGTGGGCTTCTTGCAGGATTTCTTTGTGAATTCCTCCGGTAGAGGGAACAAATATACGATGCTTGAATTACAGAATCTCGTCCTGCAGATTATAATCCTTTTGTGGTACACCTTGTAGAGATCGAATGATCGGAACTACCTCTGGGTCGATCTTCTGAGCTTCTCGTATCCTATCTAGAATGTTGCATTTGATGTCCATCCAATACAGCTGAGCATTGTATTTATCTGGATCTCTTCGGGCAACCAGGGTAATTTCCAAGTCTATTATAGACTGGAATAGCTCCTTGGGGGTTTCTTCCATCCAAATCCCGACTATCGTAGGCTGGCCACTCAAAGCGCCAGCGACTCTATTAGCTTTTTCGGGGTGATATTGGAGAGCGAAATCATAGTTGCACAGGAATTCTAACCATCGACGCTGCCGAAGATTTAACTCTTTCTGAGTGAAGATGTATTTGAGGCTCTTGTGGTCGGAGAAGATCTCACATCTTACTCCGTACAAGTAATACCTCCAGATTTTAAGGGCGAAGACAACAACGCCCAACTCTAGATCGTGAGCTGCGTAATTTATTTCGTGCAGCTTCAGTTGGCGAGATGCGTAGGCCACCACCTTGCCATGCTGCATCATGACAGCTCCCAACCCCTTCAGGGAGGCTTCAATGTAGATCTAGAACCCCTCAGTCCCTGCGGGGATCGTAAGGATTGGTGCAGAAGTCAACCGCTTCTTCAATTCGGTGAACGCGGCTTCGCATTCCGGTGTCCATCAAAATGTAACATCCTTTCTGGTAAGGGCAGTTAGGGGTAAAGCAATCTTGGAGAAGCCTTCTACGAACTTCCTATAATATCTGGCAAGAGCAAGGAAACTTCGGATATCTGCCGCTGTTCTGAGCGGTTGCCAATTTTGCACTGCCTGGATCTTAGCTTGATCCACTACTACCCCTTTCTTATTTATAGTGTGTCCCAAGAATCCGACTTCTTCCAACCAAAGCTCGCACTTACTGAATTTGGCGAAGTGGAGTGTTCTCGGAGTTTTAGTAGCACCATCTGCAGGTTCCTAGTATGATCTGCCTTGGTCTTTGAGTAGATCAAAATATCATCAATGAAGATGATCACAAAGTTGTCTAGGAAGGTCAAAGACTCTATTCATCAGCGCCATGAAGGCGGAGGGTGAATTGGTGAGCCCAAATGACATCACCAAAATTTGTAGAGGCCATATCTGGAGCTGAAGGCAGTCTTGGGAATATCTTCCTCCCGGATTCGAAGCTGATAGTAGCCTGATCTCAGGTCCATCTTGGAAAACATGGACGCACCTTGCAACTGATCGAACAGTTCGCCGATCCTAGGGAGGGGGTATGTGTTCCGTATAGTAAGCTTATTTAGACCCCTGAAGTGTATGCACAGACGTAATGTTCTGTCCTTCTTCTTTACGAATAGCACCGGGGCTACCTAGGGTGAGGAACTAGGACGGATGAACCCAACATCTATTAGCTCCTGCAGTTGGATCTTTAATTCAGCCAGTTCTCTTGGGGCCATCTGGTAGGGTGCTTGTGACACTGGCTGTGCTCCAGTCATGAGCTCGATCTGAAAGTCGACCTCTTGCTGGGGTGGCAATCCTGGGAGGGATTCAGGAAAAATATCCGGGAAATCGCATACCACTGGAACTTTGGCGAGTACTTGAGTTTTGTCTTCCATTTCGAAGTAGATAAGTTACACCTCATTCTTTTGTCGGACTGACCTTACAATCTGTGCAGAAGTTACAATAAGACGCGCGACCGAGGGTACACCTGTCAACGTAATGTCCTGTCCATTTTGTTCTGCAGGAGGACCTCTTGCATTGAATAATTTATTTTCACCTTGTGCTCGGCTAGCTAGTCCATTTCTAGTATAATATCAAATCCAGTTATTGCTAGGATGATTGCGTAGACCTCAAATTCTACTTCTCCTTGCATAGCCTGGAACAAGCATTTTTTTGTAGATGTCATATCTGATCCATCCGATAAACGGATTCGTATAGCTAGTCTGGTTGTGCGGATAACGTTCTTTTTTGTTGCGATAAATTCATGGACACAAAGGAGTGTGTCGCTCCCGTATCAAAGAGGGTCTTGGCGGAATGTCCTCCTACCAACAGAATTCCTGACGACATAGGAAGTATATATATCATATAACTAATATGCAAGATGTAGGCATACATATATAGCATAGGTAGCAACATCTGATATATCTTATCGCCTAATATATATACCTATCACTACATCAGGTGCTGGTCCGTGTTGCAAATCTAGTACGTAGGTCTCTAAGGGCGCTGCTCGACCCTGCTGGCCTCTTCTGCCAGCTCTACCTCTGCGGCCCCTCTGGCCTTGTCCCCGTGTTAGCTGCCCACCCTGTACTGCTCCTACTCCTGTCCTTCTTGTTGCTTGTGGGCAGAAAGTCCTCATATGCCTTGGCTGCTGAAACAAGAAGCAGTACCCTGTGAATGGAACATCACGTCGGGCCACTGGCGTGGGCTGTGGTGTCGGAGCTAGTCTGATTTCCTGCTACGGGGCTGGGGATGCTAGTGCGCGCCTATAAGGCTGTCTGCGGTGCCTCTACCTGCGCCCTCTATCCTGTCGGTGGGGAACAACTCCTCTGTCTCGTCTCAGACTTCTAGGGACATTGCCCAATCCTCTGTGCTACTGGGCTACCATCTGCCAGTCTAACCTAGCGCAACTACGTGAGTGGTTATGGTCTGGAAAGTAGACTGAGAGATCATAATTAGAGCCTACCTCATGTCATCATGTAGGTTTCGGTAGAATTGAAGCTCTATCCCTGTCAGAGGGTGCCAAATTCCCAGCAAAACGTGCCAGGTGTATGAACTCTCTCTCGTACTCAAGCACAGTCCGATCTCCCTATCGGATGTACAAGAACCTTTCCTGCAGAACAGCTCGGTCTGCGTTTGAAATAAAGAACTCCAGCAGGGCCTCCGAGAACTCTCCTCATAGTATATCGCTCATCGGTCGTCCTCTAAAGGTCGAGCGGCTGGCAGCTCTCCACAAATCCCTAGCATATCCTTCTAATAAGGTCACTACCAACGAGACTGCAGCTACTGCTGGGCATATCATGCCTACCAGCAGCTCCTCCACATGTTCCACCCACTCCTCTGCCTCGATGGCAGTCTCAGTGCCTCTGAAAGTGGGGGGCCTCGATCCTTGGAAGTCTGTCAGCAAATCAGTAGGTGTCATCATCTACATGGTGGCTGTGCCGCGGCTGTCCGGAAAGTGTCCAGTATGGCCGTCAGTGTCTGCCCGAAGTTGGTCTCAGCAAACGGTACAGTCGCGAGAACGACCGGGTTTGGAGGTGGGGTGGCTGGAACGTATCCTCTAGAAGAGGTTCCCCCATTACTGTACTCCGATATCTTGAGAAGTAACAGGAAAAGTTTCAGTACTTTGCAAAAGTAGGGTAAATTTGCAAAAATGACTGACGAAGCAAAAACAACAGTGTACGGGCATACTAACGTTCAGTATAGAATCCCTAAGACTCTCCACTATGGTCCAACAGGCTTCCGCTGCGAGATTCATCACGAACCAAAGAACGAAGCAAGGGACAGATGGATCTTGAGATTGATCCACAAGGATGAATCGTGATCGCTCTGATCTATTTATAAAGCCCCTTCCCCCAACTTTTACCAGGGTCAGGCTGGAGGGAATCTTACTGCCCAAGACGTCCACCCAGTGCTCCTTAGGGGTAACGACCCACCCTATCTAATCACTAGGGGGCCGCCTTGCTCAGCTAGAATCACAACATTCACAATACACTAGAGAATTTTGAAAGCACTAACAAGAAACCAAAGTACAATATATATAACATTATATATATTTACATGAGTACAAAGGCGCAGTCTAAGTATTTATATAAGACCGCAGGCTGTACAAGTACTGGATATAACTCCTCACTCTCTCTCCATAACTAACTTATCGGTACTCACGTATCAAAACTCTGAAGATGTCGGGGGTGCTTCTGCTCGAGTAGTTCTAACTGCTGGCGCATCCTCCTGCGGCAGCGGGTCACTACGGTGCTCCATTTCCTATGAATGGTTATTTAAATAACTGTTAGTCACAGTGCTAAGTGGAAATAAATCTCCTCCCCGGATCTATATCCTGGGGACGAGCACACACCCACCCAACAATAGAGGATAGCTGAAGCAAGGGAGAGTTAGTACAACATTTCATATAAATAGGCTAGGAGCAACAATAAAGAAGTGCAGCATAATATAACTGGAATAGCAGCAGCAATGTATATCAGTTATAATTAAGGCTTCATCAGCACATCAGGTATTCACAACCTATACCCTACCGCAGGCATTCACAGCCGTGCACATACCGCAGGCATTCACAGTCACACACATACCGCAGACATTCATAGCCGCGCACACACAATCCTATGTCGACATAGTATGGACCATTTCTGTTCCAGCAGGGTAGCGAGCCCCGCTGGCCTCATTGATATGGCCATCGGTGACAGTGGCCAGTCCTGCCACTTCTAGGGGTGGTCATACCGTACAGCCTAGGCCCTAACGTACATCCCCATGTACTCTTGGATGTGAGCGACATCCAGCGATTCATCATTTTGGCCGACCAGCGAAGGAAACCCGACAGGGAAAACATAAAGGGAGGTCACCTATGGCAATCATCTCTCTGCCGCCTTGATTCGTCGAACTTTCTGCACTGATACGAATGGTCTGCGGAAGTGACTGACCCGCAATTGTTTACAGCAAGAAATTTACAAACAATCAAACAGTCAATTTTGCTAGCATGCTCTGAGTTTGTGACAGCTTACCCTACTATGCTTCAATCTTCGGGTAGTGACGCTTAGCTCAACTTTCGACAAGGAACATGGGAGCAATTATTTATGGCTAAACCTGGAAGAACACCTCAACTCCGGTTATCCCCAACTAAGGCTCGATCTTAACAGATGGCTGCTCGTCAGATAAGGACCCATGCTTATAATAGTTAATTGCAGTAATGAAAATGCAGTAATTAAAGATGCTGATAATAATGTTGCATAATATATGTGCTGAATGAAATGTGACCAGTACGGGACTGGAGTAGTATTGAATTGAAAGTACTGAACTGAAATGAACTTGACAGTACGAGACTGGAGTAGTATGTACTTGACCAGTACGAGACTAGAGTAGTATTGAATTTAAATAAACTTGACCAGTACAAGACTGGATTAGTATTGAATTGAAATGAACATGACTAGTACGAGACTGGAGTAGTACTGAATTGAAAGTTCTAAACTGAAATGAATAAAGGAAACAAGACCAGTGTAAGACATGAATAATCATAAAGAAAATAGTTAGTAGTCCAATTGCTCCACTAGGAGGCTTCAGTTCCATCTCCTATCTTAGGAGGCACGTTCAGTTCCATCTCTGTTCTCAGGAGGTATTTTCATTTTTCTTCTCCGTTCTCAGGAGGCATATCCAATTCTATTTCTGTTTTTAATAAAGCTTGCTTGGTTACACAAATTATTAAGATCTGATAGTAATTTGGTTGCGCCTTTTTAATCACGTCTTAATCAGATTAGAGACTTATTAGGAGTTACACCCTTATTATTTATTGCGGGTAATTTTACAACTCACTACTCGTGCTCTTATCTTTCGAGTGTTCCCCAAATTACCCGAGAGATGAGGTGCTTGACGGTTTCTCGAAATCTCGGAATGCCCGGGGCTTTGTCACTTGCCCCGACCACTTTCATTGATAAGACCATTTATTATTCATATTAGAAAAGGGGTGGTCGCGCGCTCTAAGTTTCACTTTCGAGAAAAATGAGCGTAGTAAATTTCAAGCGAGGCCCTAGGTTCCAAAGAACTGAGGAAAATTTAATTTTGATCCCCAAGTCCCCTAATTTTGATACAACTTTAAGGAGGTCTATAATGAGCCTATAAAAAGTTTCATAATTTTTCAAAGAGTTTTGGGCCTTTAATTTGGCCAAACAATTTTCATTTGGGCTTTTAAAATACTAAATCAACTCCAAAAATTATCAAAAGTTTTGTGGAGAAAGCCCTTGGTACGGGAAACATTTTTCATGTTGATCACATTCTCCCCAGAGGCCTAGAAATGGCCCAAACAATTTCTCAAATTTTATATGATAATTTGGTCTACTGATAGCAAATCAAGAATATCCTGTGGCTGAGATCGAGCCGGTCCTTAAAAATTACCCTTCTATCCCCATAGCAGATCTGCCGCAAATCCGCTGTAGGGGACAATAATGCTGAGGCGGGGGCGGGATTTAATAAAATCTCGGCCGTCTGATCTTCATCATCAGATCGGGCGGCTGCTACTCTTCGCTGACGGTAGGCAGGGTGTAACATCCCCTGGGCCGTCCGTGGGCCTCAGCCCACTAGGCCTCCGTTAGGCCGTTACCGGACTGCAGCCCAAGCACCCCAACCCCTCTCCCTCCACAGACAGGTTGTTGGTGTCCCCAGCCTCCCTTTGATGAGTGAAATTCTCCCGTTAAGCGGACAACATGGAGACTTCCCAGGAGGTCACCCATCCCAGGAATTCTACAGCCCGATCACGCTTAACTATGGAGTTCTTTCAACTCTCATCACCAGTTGAGCTGTAGCTCAATTGGTGATGAGAGTTGAAAGAACTCCATAGTTAAGCGTGCTCGGGCTGTAGAAGTCCTGGGATGGGTGACCTCCTGGGAAGTCCCCATGCTGTCCGCTTAACGGGAGAATTTCACTCATCAAAGGGAGGCTGCGGCCAACAACAACCCACCAGTGGAAGGAGAGGGGTTGGGGTGCTTAGGCTGCAGCCTGGTAACGGTGTAACGGAGGCCTAGTGGGCTGAGGACCACGGACGGCCCAGGGGATGTTACAATAACAGCATAAGCGTGGTGGACCAATAACCCACAGGTCAGATGATCAAAACATCCCTCTGATACCAAAAATGTAACAAACCCATCCGTTCACATAGGCTATGCTAGAAGGTCCGCCCGGGGCCCTACAACATAGACCACAAAACAGGCGGTGCTGTTACGGTATCATACCAGAGTAGCGCAGCGCACCCTAACACATTGCATTCTAGCGGAAGCCTATAACAATACACTTGAAATCCACACCTAAAAGTCCAACATATAAAAACTCCACATTTTATACATGATAGGAATGTCTTACACATACAAGTAGTTGGCCTTATGGCCTTACAGGGCTTTCACAACAGTGGCCTTAATATTGGCACGCAGGCCAACCACATCAAAAGAAAACATAACACTTCCATTTTCTTTTAGCCTTCGAGGGATAGCAGCGACAGCAGCAAATGCAGCAGGGACTTCAGCCCTTATGCGTCCCGCTCAGCTCTCCAACACCTGCATAGGGACATTCCACCCAATGGTGGCAAACAGAGGCAACGATCAGCATTCAGCTGACCAAATTATAACGACCCTACCCCTTTGTTGGGGCAGCGGTATTCTTCCATGTAGGCATAACATATATCACAAACATGTATATATATATATCTCATATAACGTGCTTTCACGCACACATTCCATCACAACTGTCAGCCATCCGACCCGACGATCCGTGCACTCAGGGCACATTCTTGGTGTACCGGCGAGCCAGTGTCCCACCACCGTATCAGGGTCGCACCCCAACGACAAATCACTTGAGCATTTTCTCCATGGCGTGCAGCCGGAGTTTCTAGTCTTATACACCGGGATTGGCTCGTAGCCCCCCATTGGGTCATGGCACGCAGGCCTAAGACACTTGCTTTGCGCTTCAACAGACCACACTTTCAGATCTCAGGTCGGACGGACATAACGCAGGTCGGATTCTCCACCCCCCGTTGCTCAAATCGCCTTTCCATTACCGAGTACCACGTACTCGCAGCTACAAAAGGCACTGGTTGGTCTCACCAATACTGTTCTGGCATTCAAGCCTGGGCATTTCTCTTACACCCATTTCGTATCATAATATTTGCGGATCTTTCCTGGGCACACCAGTACTTCCTGCTACTCCTCTTCGCATGTATGATACCGCACCTATCACACATGTCAAGGGTCTTTCCTGGCTTACCACGCCAGTACTTACTATTACTCCTCTTCACAGGTACCACCCAAGAACATTAAGCATCACAAAGGGTATTTCCTGAACTTCTAATCGAGTACTTCCTGCTACTTTCGTTCGCAGGTAGAACCCAAAAGCACAAACATTCTACGGGTATTTTTCCTGTACTACCACTCCAGTACTTCCTGTTACTTCCCTTCACAGGTCCAACCCGTCGACTCCTAAACTACGCGTTTATTAGGGAGTCTTCTCCGGTTAGTATGCAACATCACCAATCCAGACCAACCTGTCCAGATGGGCTTCATACAACATGCCTATTTCATACTCAATTTCCGGATCTATATTTCAAACAATTGGGGATTCCATGAATCAACCCAAGGATTCCCACAACAAGCCACCCTCTAGTGGTGGAATCACATGCATATGCCAAAAAGGAAGCCTTCACGTGGCTAGGAAGAGAGGTCGTTAACCTTGAAGACCGCTCGGTGCCATGAACTCCTAGCTGGCTAGAAAGAACTGCAACAGCTTTTCCTCCGCAAAGATGGCCTCGGATCTCAGCTTGACACTCTCAAGCTCCACCAGAGATCAACCCCTCTTCCTCTTCCTCCTTCTTCCTTTCCCTTTCTCCCTCTAGAATTGTAGAAAGATGAAGGCCAACATAAAATGAAACTTTCCTTCTCAGTTTTCGGCCTTAAGGAAGCAGGAAGGTCTCTCAGCCCTTAGATCCCAGCTGAAGAAAATGAACGGCCACGAAAAAGCTGTAAAATCACTTTTTGGGTCCAACACGCCCTGTGACACGCCCGTGTCACAGGCCGTGTTCAATAAGCGGTGCACAAACCGCCTTATCCCGAAACAGGTCACGCCCAGGGTACACTCCCGTGTCAGCCCAGACACGCCTGTGACATAGGGCGTGTCCCTCACTCGAGTCATACTCGCGACCTACTCGAGAGGACTACTCGAGTAGTTAGTCGTGACACTCCTGTGTCACATGACCGATACGCCCGTGTTCCTTAGGTACTCGAGACATTTCTACCCACTCGAGACATTTCCTCGAGATCTACTCGAGTCATCAACATAGAACAGGACACGCCCGTGTCCGAAGGATGACACGCCCGTGTCACCACTACTCAATCCAAGGTATGCAGGATTGATTCCAGACTCTACAACATTATCATCATCACATAAGGGTGGATATCCAAGGGTGGCTCTGATGGAATTTGAAATCCACTTTGCATGATCAGAGCCTGCCTTGACTAATACCCTCTCCCCCTTTATGACTTCTCTCTCGATGTGATCCCTCAGATCATCTTTCTGAAATCTTATCTGTGCATTCAGATAGTTTACTCCATCCTTATAAAAAGATTTCAACCTTTGGAGCTTTTCAGTGATTAGCTTCTGTGAATCCTGGAGGGCAGAAGTAACAGTAGTGAGACCTCCTTGTAATGCCTGATCAAATTCTGCCTTGGCTGTAGTCAGGGCTGCAGTATGGGCAGAAGCAAGATTCTTCATTTCAGTGACTATCACATTATGTGATTCAGTCAAGTTTTCATTCATTCTTATTTGATTTTCTAGAACATATCCTTGCTTCACTGCCATATCATCCACTTGTGTTTTGATCTTCTCCTGATGAGTGGCCAGATAGACTACTGCATTTCCTCCCTTATGGAAGCAGTCAGTCATTTCCTTTTTGTTGAGATTCACTTCAAATCTGATGGATTTGATGTCTTGTGCTAGATCAAACTGAAGTGACTTATGGCCTTCATCCATATACTTTTCTAAAGCTTGCCTTTGCTCATCCAGCTTAATCTGTAAAGCCACCATCAGTGAACTGTAATCAGTAGTGGTGGCAGGCTGTGGAGCAACTGTCTGTAGGGCTTTCTTATAGTTCTGGCTTCTTCTCTTGAAGACCTGGAACTTCCTCTTCTTGGCTCTAGCAGCCTCCTCATCCTCTGAAGCAGAAGTGCTAGCTATATCCACTCTATCCTTAGGACTAGGATTTGAATCCTTCTCAGTCCTTGGTAGCCCTTCAGCATCTCTTGGCTCCTCAGTCTCCTTCCTTGCAGTTTCCTCTAAAGTCTCCACATGCTCCCCCTCAATATTTGCTTTCTCCCCCTCAACAGCAGCTATTTCTTTCTCAAGATCTGTCTGTACAAGATCAGGGAATAGCTCTTCTAATGTAAATTCCTGTTGAGAATAGGCTGGAGAATCTCTGATCTCATCAACCACTTTATCAGCTACAGATGTGTCCTCCATGACAACATCTTGTGGTTTAGGGTGTATCTGTGTTTGATGATGAACATCAGGGAATGAATCAGTCAAAACATCATCTTCAATAGGGAAATCTAATTGATTAATTTTATTGATTACCTCCAGGATGGTTTGGGTAGCCCTTTCACTCTCTAGAGGAGTTGGCTCTTCCACAAGTAGAGGCTCCCCCTGGAGTGCATCCAGGTGAATTGGGCTTGCTGAGGGTAGCTCCCCCTGCCCCTGTGCATCTTCTTGTCTTGCTAGATACTGACCAGCATTTCTTCCCTATTCATCATCAGAACTAAACACTACTTGCTCTTTAGAGCTGCTGGAGGATTCTTGAGTCACAGTGGTTGTCTTCTTCTTCTTCTTCTGGGGTGTGTCCTTTACTGGAGATGACAGTTCCTTTGTCAGCACTATATCCAACCTAGAGAAAATTCTCAAATCCATTCTCCTTATGTGGTTAATCTTGGAACCTGTAGCCTGATTCATCACCTCAGGAACACTTCCAGCTAGGTATAGACTCAGTATTTTACCCAGATTGAGCTTCTTCATACTTTCTTTTATCTTCTCAAACACAACTGCAGACCAATCAGTATTAAGTTTGAAGATGATCCTTGTCATCAAACTGAACATATAAGCTGAAATTCTGTCATGTCCTCCAGGCTTGCTCAGGATGACCTTGCTAACTATTTCAGACAGAAACTTTCCTTTGATGTTCATTCCTTTTCTATTGAAAACTGATCTAATTTTCAAGTTTGAATCCAGTCCACACCATCTCAATGCCTCTCTAGTATTAGAAGCAGATACATCTTCTTCCTCCTTTGTTCTTGGTAGTTGAAGTACCTTCCTTAGACTTTTTGGTGTGACCTTGAATTTGGTCCCATGAACTCTGGACTTAATCTTGAGTCCAGTATCATCAAGTGACGCTGCACTCAAAAATTCCAGGACCTCCTTCTTCCAGATCTTGATTGGTTCTGATACAAGATATTCCAATCCAGTCTCGGCAATTAGGGTTACCACACCTTTGATTTCAGGTTCCGCGTCATCAAAGGCGTGTCGCACGAGCTCATATCCTTCATTAACATTCTCTTATAGCTTGGGCGCCATTAGGGTTTGAAGAAATTTTGAATTTGGAGAAGAGAGATGTCGACACACAAGTCTGGTCTCGAGACTAAGGTGAGCGTGTCGACAAACACTGGGGAAAACCTATTTATACCTTTCTAGAATCGAAGGTGAAAAGGCGCGTCAAAATACTTGAATTGTGTCGACACAGTTGAAAAGTGTCGACATTTACTGCTAATGTCTCGACAACTATGCGTCGACACAAGTATAGTCGACAGAATATATGTGTCGACACTTATATATGTGTCGACACCACTCAGCTCGACACTTAGTCGAGACTCTACTAGACTAATTCTATGTAAAGTCTAAGTGTCGACACAACCCTGGATGTGTCGACACCTACCCTGCATGTGTCGACACTAATGCTCTGAAGTGTCGACACAAACTTCCTAGATGTGTCGACACCATTTCTCTGAAGTGTCGACACCACTACTATGTGTCGACACAGACAACTCTGTGTGTTGACACCATTTTACTTAGCCAATTTATTGAATTTGGTTTCATCTAAGGGCTTAGTATATATCAGCTAGCTGATTTTCTGTATTTATATACTCTAGGGAAATATCTTCTTTTTCCACATGTTCTCTTAGAAAATGGTACTTTATTTCTATATACTTAGTCCTACTGTGGGAGACAAGATTATTTACAATAGAAATAGCACTAGTAGAATCATAAAATAAAGGTGTTCTACTTACTTGAATACCATAATCTTCTAGCTGGTGTTGTATCCATAGTAGTTGTGCACATCAGCTTCCTGCAGCAACATACTCTGACTCAGCTGTGGAGATAGCCACACTGGTCTGCTTCTTGCTACTCCAAGACACCAGCCTTCCTCCTAGAAATTGACAGGTACTTGTGGTACTCTTTCTATCTTCCTTGCAGCCTGCAAAATCTGCATCTGAATAACCTGTCAGTTCAAAATCTCCATTCCTAGGGTACCAAAGTCCTAGATAAGGAGTGCCCTTAAGATATCTCAAAATTCTTTTGACTGCTGTCAAATGAGATTCTTTAGGGCAAGCTTGGTACCTAGCACAGACACATGTAGCATACATGATATCTGGTCTACTTGCAGTCAAATATAATAGGGAGCCAACCATCCCTCTATACAAACTTTCATCTACATGTTTCCCTGCATCATCTTTGCATAAAGACATTGTTGACCCCATAGGAGTTTTCATGGTAGTGGATGATTCCATACCATACTTGCTTATCAATTCTAGGGTGAACTTAGACTGGCATATGGATAAACCATCCTCTGTCTGTCTAACTTAGAGACCCAAGAAGAACTTAAGTTCCCCCATACTGCTCATTTCAAATTATCCTTGCATTAGTTTTGCAAACTTTTTGCAAAGACTACTTTCTGTAGACCCAAATATTATGTCATCTACATATATTTAGACTAAGATAATCTTGCCTCTAGATTCCCTAAGGAATAGAGTCTTGTCTATTTTCCCCCTTGTGAATTTATTCTCAAAGAGGAAACTAGACAAGGTCTCATACCAAGCCCTAGGGGCTTGTTTTAACCCATACAAAGCCTTCCTAAGTTTATAAACATAATTAGGTTTAGTTGAATCAACAAAACATGATGGTTGTTCTATAGAGACTTCTTCCTTTAGATTTCCATTCAGAAAAGCTGACTTAACACCCATTTAGTATACCTTGAACCCTTGAAATGTTGCATAGGCAAGGAACATCCTGATTGCCTCCAGTCTTGCTACTGGAGCAAAGGTTTGATCAAAATCAATACCTTCTTCCTGCTTATATCCTTTTGCAACAAGTCTAGCCTTGTTCTTTATAATTACTCCATTTTCATCCAACTTGTTCCTAAAGATCCACTTAGTTCCAATTATGTTGTGATCCTTTGGTTTAGGAACTAGCTCCCAGACTTTGCATCTTTTGAACTGGTTCAGCTCCTCTTGCATTGCCTCAATCCAATGAGGGTCTAGGATTGCTTCTTCAAATTTCTTTGACTCTACTTGGGATAGAAAGCTGGAGTAGAGAACTGAACTTAGATTCCTGCTCCTTGTTTGTACCCCTTGTCTGAGATCTCCAATAATTTGATTGGCTGGATGATCTTTTAAATGCCTATTTGCTTGAGGCAGCCTATCTTCTGGTTGTATACCTTCAGCTTCTTCATTCAGCAGCTCCTCTTGGTCTTCTTCAGCAACATGAGTATCTTGTACTCCCCCTGGACAGCAGCCACTATCATCCAATTACTGACTTGCAGTAGAACCTTCTTCAATAGTAAGCTTGTCCATCTTCTTAGTCACACTTGTGGAGCTGCAAACACTTCTAGGCAATTCATTGTTAATGAGTCTAGCTTCATCAAAAACTACATGAATAGACTCTTCTACAACTTGAGTAGTCAAGTTGTAGACCCTATAAGCCTTACTATTGTTGCTGTACCCAACAAAGATCCCCTCTTGGGATTTGGCAGCAAACTTGGTTAAATAAAACTTACCATTGTTAAGTATATAACATTTACAACCAAAGATCCTGAAATAGGATAGATTTGGTTTTCTGCCATTCACAATCTCATAGGGGGTCTTATTGTGCCCCTTGGTGATAGTAGCCCTATTAATTACATGACATGCAGTGTTTACTGCCTCAGCCCAGAAATATTCTGGGAGAGATGTGTCACTCAATAATGTTCTACCAGCCTCTATCAAGGTTCTATTTTTCCTTTCAGCAATACCATTTTGCTGAGGTGTTTTTGGTGAGGAAAATTCCTGAAATATCCCAAACTCTTCACATAGTTTTGTCATACTATCAGACTGGAATTCAGTACCATGGTCACTTCTTATTTTCACCACTGTACTATCTAACTCATTCTGAATTTGTTTGACAAAACTATAAAAGATACTAGGAGTTTCAGATTTTTGCCTTAGGAAGAATACCCAGGAAAACCTTGAATAATCATCTACAACTACAAATGTGTAGACCTTCCTACCTAGGCTGTGAACTGGCATAGTACCAAAAAGATCCATATGCAAGAGGTATAGGTACCTCACAACATCTTTGTTCTTAATGCTATTAAAGGTGGATTTGGTATGCTTGCCCTTTTGACAGGCTGAGCATATCCCAACCTTTATGCACTTAACTTGAGGACCATTCCTCACTAACTCTTTGCTAAAGAGTTGACCAATTGTCTTATAATTAAGATGAGCCAGCTTCTTGTGCCATTTAACACAATTTGAGACTTTCTCATCAGCTACAAGACAAACAGGAGAAACAATGTTCTCACACATAATGTCTAGACAATAGACATTTCTCTTCCTATATCCTATCAGAATGATCTTTTGATCACTTGACCTACTGATATGACAACATCCTTGACAAATGAGACGTCATATCCTAAATCACTTAGTTGACTTATGCTAATGAGGTTAGGTTTCAAACCCTTTACATAAGCCACTTGAGTAATTGTAATTAGGTTGCTAGAAATATTACCAAAGCCTTTGATGATCCCTTTTTCTGAACCACCAAAGGTAACCTTAGGACCATCCTTGGTTGGTGTATAGTCCTTCAGCAATCCCCTAGTTCCAGTCATGTGCCTGGAACATCCACTGTCCAAGTACTATATAGGGGCATGGCGACTTGGACTCACCTACAAAACAGATTACTTAACCTTAGAACCCAAATAATTCTTGGGTCCTTGGTGCAAGTTAGTCTGACTCTTAACAAAACTACCTATAGCTTTTCTAGCAGGCAGTTTGCTACTAACCTTGGCACTTGAATTATGCCAACAATCTATGGCAAAGTGGCATACCTTGCCACAACACCAGCACTCAAATCTGTTGTACCTTTGTTTAGGTACAACCCTGGCTGTAGTATCTACAGCAGGCTTTTTATTAAGTGTTGGGGCTTTGCCCTTAGACTTGGACTTAACTGTCCTGGCAGGTTTTGTAAACCTCAACCCAGTTTTACCCTTTTGATGTACAAATTCATCTATCAAAGGTAAAATAGATTTTGATTTAGAAAAACTTGCTACAATATCTCTCTCCTTCTGAAGTCTAGTCTCCAGATTTCTAATTTGATCATTTTTAAATGTAATAGTTCCCATCTGAATAACTGTAATATTCTTCAGTCTGGCTATTTCATTTAATTTCTGATCTAATAACTTGTCAAAATCTGTTGCAGCCTCTTTAAGACTAGCAATCTCTTTAGCCCGAGTTTTGGTCAAGAGTTTGCTTTTCTTCAAAGCCTGCAACAATACTCTATATTCATCAATTAATTGATGAATGTCTCCTTCAGATTCAGATCCACTCACATCACTTGATGCTGATGTATCTGAATCTGAATCAGTACTAGAAATTGAACTTGAAGAACAATTTTGTACCTGACTAGGTGCAGGATGATCTTGGATTTTGTCTCCTTCTGATAATGCCATCAGTCCCTTGCATTGAATGTCCTCATGCTCATAAATTGAGTTCATTAGCTGCATGAACTCATTTTCTTCTTCTTCAGCAAACAAGCCAATATAGGCTTCAGCTTCTGAATCTGTTTCTGAAGATGACATATCAGTCAGACTTTTATCCTTCTTGGCAACAAAGGACCTTTCCTTTTTGCCCTTGAACTGTGTCTTCTTCTTGTCAGTGGACTCTTTCCTCTTTTCTGGACAATCAGCTATTACATGTCCTTGTCTATTACAACAATAACATACTATCTTTGATGATGTAGGTTTACTAGACTTGGACTTTCTCCTGTCATTCCTTGATAACTTCTTGTTCTGATAATAGTCATCTTTTGTCTGTGAAGTGGATGGATTGGACCTCCACTGCTTCTTCTTTAGAAACTTCTGAAAGTGCCTAGTAAATGCAGCAAAGTATTCATCACTTTCACTGCTTTCTGACTTCTTGCTATCTGATGTATCTGTCTCAGCCTCAGTAATCTTTTGAGGTGGAGATGGAGACTTGCTTTTATATTTCCTAGTGGCTTTAGTCTTGAAGGCCACAGCTCTTTCTTTGTGTTCCACCCTAGTAGTATTTTCTTCCTCCTTTCTAACCATTAACTGTGTAACAACCCCATCCGTTCATATGATATATTCTAGAAGGTCCGGCCGGGGCCCCACAGGATATATCACAAAACAGTCGGTGCAGGTACAGGATGATACCAGAGTAGCGCATCACACCTATCACAAAGCATTCTAGCGGAAGCCTAAACTACTTGAACTCCTCATGACTGTCCAAACATAAAACTCCACATTTTATATATATAGGAATGTCTTACAACATGTCAAAAGAGTTGGCCTTATGGCCTTACATGGCTTTCACACAGTGGCCTAAGATAGATTGGCGCGCAGGCCGGCCACAATAAAAGAAAACACTCAAAAGAACACAAATAGCCTTCGAGGGCTAGCAGCAGCCGCAGCAACACCAGCAGGAACATCAACCTCTATGCGTCCCGCTCGGCTCTCCAGCACCTGTGCAAGGACAATCCACCCACCGGTGGCAAACAAAAGCAACGGTCAGCGTTCAGCTGACCAAATTATAACGACCCTACCCCTTCTCTCGGGGCAGCGGTATCTTTCCCTGCAGGCATATCATATCACAAGTATAGCAAGCTATATCATCAAAAGGTGCTTTCACGCACACAAGCCATCACAACCGTTCGCCACCCGGCCCAACGGTCCGTGCACTCAGGGCACATTCTTGGTGTTCTGGCAACCTCTTGCCCACCACCGTATCAGGGTTATCACCCAACGGTAAATCTCTTGAGCATTTACTCCATGGAGTGCAGCCGGAGTTAGTCCTCGGACACCGGGATGGCCCGTAGCCCCCCGTTGTGTCATGGCGCGCAGGCCGAAGACTCTTGCTATGCGCTCCAACAGACCGCACTTTTTGGTCTCACATCAGACGGACATAGCGCAGGTCGGATCCTCCACCCCCCGTTGCTCAAATCACCTTGCCTTCTCCGAGTACAACGTACTCATGGCTATATCAAAGGCGCGGGTCGGTCTCACCAATCCTGTTCCTGGCATTCAAGCCTGGGTATTTCACTATACCCATTTCCTCACAGCAACAGCGGGTCTTTCCTGGGCACACCAGTACTTCATGTGACTCTCTCCACAGGTGAACACCGCACAAGCACAAATGTCAGGGGTCTTTCCTGGGCACACCAGTACTTCCTGTGACTCGCTTCACAGGTGGACACCCTATGACATCAAGCATCACAAAAGGGCCTTTCCTGGTCCCACCAGTACTTCCTGTGCCTCACTCACAGGTTGGACCCAAAAACATCCCATGGCTATTTTCCTGGGCTACCACCCCAGTACTTCCTGGGCTACCACCCCAGTACTTCCTGCTACTCCTTTTCGCAGGTATAACCCGTAGACTCCTTACACTACACGTTTATCACGGAGTCTTCTCCGGTTCGTATGCAACATCACCAATCCAGACCAACCTGTCCAGATGGGCTTCACACAGCATGCCTATTCCGTACTCCATTTCCGGATCTATATGCTAACAAAAGGGGATTTCAAGCATCCACCCAAAGATTCCCAAAATCAGCCACCTCTTGGTGGGGGAAATCACAAGATATGCCAAAAAGGAAGCCTTCACATGGCTAGGAATAAAATTCGTTACCCTTGACGACCGCTTCGGTGCCATGGCTTCAAAGCTTGCTTGCAAGACCCGCAAGATCGTTTCCTCCGCAACGCTGGCTTCGGATCTCTCGTCGGTAAACCGCAGCACCACCAACAGCAGCCCCCTTTCCTTCTTCCTCCTCCTTTCTCTCTCTCTTTCTCTCTTCACTTGAAGAAAGTCAAGGCTAAGGAAAATGAGATTCCTTTCTCTGATTTCGGCCTTGAAGGAAAAAGAAGAAGAAGCTTCAGCCCTTGGATCTGGACTGAAGGAATGGACGGCCATGATTCTGCCAAAAACACAAATTTTGACCCGACACGGCCTCGAACACGGCCGTGTGCCAGGCCGTGTGCCTCAAGCGGTGGTCAACCGACTTATCCAAACCAGTGACACGCCCATGGGACACGCCCGTGTCATGGGCCGTGTCACCAACACGCCTTCAGACACGCCCGTGTCTATGGCCGTGTACCTGGGGAAAAAATCCCAAATCATCCCGAGACTTCACACGGCCTGTGACACGCCCGTGTCCCAGGCCGTGTGCCGAAACACGGCACAAAGACACGCCCTGTTGAAATCCTTCGGCGGGCTGAGTTCGTCGCCTGATTTGACACGCCCTGTGACACGCCCGTGTCACAGGCCGTGTTCAATATCTCGACACTCACTCTTCGACACTCGACGATCGTCGAGAAAACTCGTCGAGAATGCGACACGGCCTTGGACACGCCCGTGTCCTGGGCCGTGTGCCTCCTCTCGACGAATCGTCGAGATCAAAAATCGTCGAGACAAAGCCCAATCGTCGACACAACCTCGACACGCCCTGCGACACGCCCGTGTCGCAGGCCGTGTCACCTGACACGCCCTGGGACACGCCCGTGTCGCAGGCCGTGTCACCTGACACGCCCTGGGACACGCCCGTGTCCCAGGCCGTGTCACCCAGATTTTCCTGTTTCTGAACTTTGGGCTGTTACAATCCTCCCCTCCTACAAGAAATTTTGTCCTCAAAATTTAGAGACAGGAAAGTAACAGAAACAGCAAGAAAAATGTGACAACACATATAATTATGTATGTTACAACATTCTTGCTACAAATTACACAAACAGCTCAGGGAACTCTGCTCGCATGGTTTGCTCGTGCTCCCATGTCAGTTCTTCACGGCCGCAGTTGTCCAATCGGACTTTCACCATACCGACCGTCTTGTTCCGCAACTGTTTCTCGGCTCGATCTTCGATCTGAAGGGGTCTAACTCTCGTTGTTAGCCCATACTCCACCGGCACCCGATCATCCGCGATCACTTGAGCTGGATCTTTCACGGCCTTCCGAAGCACCAAAATGTGAAAGACATCATGTAGCCCACCCAAGTCCGCCGACAGAGCTAGCCGATAAGCCGCTTCGCCAATTCGCTCAACCACTTCAAAAGGACCCAAAAATCTTGGACTCAACTTTTTCAATCGTCGAATCCTGCAGAAACCTTTGAATTGCTTGATCTTCAAGTAGACCCAATCGCCAACCGTAAATTCAACGTTCCGGTGCTTGGCGTTGTAGTACTTCGCTTGTCGATCTTGAGCAATCAGCAATCTCTCTCGAATAGTCCGAATGGTTGAGTTTGCTTCATCAACCTCATTTGGTTTGACAACCCGAGCTTCGCCCGCTTCTACCCAAGTCAAGGGAGTACGACACTTCCTTCCATATAGGGCTTCATATGGTGCCATCCCAATGCTTGCTTGGTAGCTGTTATTATATGCAAACTCGACCATATAGAGATGATCTTCTCATCTCTTTCCGAAGTCAAGGGCGCACATTCGGAGCATGTCCTCCATTGTTCTGTTGGTACGTTCAGTTTGGCCATCCGTTTGGGGATGAAAGGCCGTACTGAAAGTCAATTTCGTGCCCAACAGTCGGTGAACTAAACTCCAATCATTTGACGTGAATCGCCCATCTCGATCACTTACGATGCTCCGAGGAACACCGTGAAGACGCACAATCTGATCAATATATAACTTTGCCAAACTTTCAACCGAATCATCCCGCCTGTTCGGGAGAAAATGTGCTACTTTTGTTAGCCGGTCAACTATCACCCAAATGGAATCATTTCCTCGCTGCGATCTTGGCAATCCGTGCACAAAATCCATGGAAATATCATCAAATTTCCACACTGGGATCGGCAGTGACTTTAAATAACCGCCCGGCTTTTGGCATTCCGCCTTCACCATCGCACATGTTTGGCATTTGGATACATAAAGGGCAACATCTTTCTTGAGCCCTGGCCACCAGAAAAGCTTCTTCATATCGTTGAACATCTTTGTGCTCCCGGGGTGAATGGAATACTTGGTATAATGTGCTTCATACATCAGTTCTTCCCTCAGTTTCCCCACATTTGGGATGCACAAACGGCCCTCTTTTCGCAAAAGACCGTCATTCCAGGTGAATTTGCCTTCTGGCCCTTCATTCACATAGCGCAAGAGATCTTCATCCAACTCCGTTGCCCGTCGAACTCGGTCCGCAAGGTCACATTGCACCTCGGTCCAGTTCAAACATGCAATGGCAGTGGAATTCTTGTCAACACAATAGATCTCCAATGCCTCCAACTCCTGGATAAGACGTTCATCATGTCTTTGTAACCAATTCGCTCTAGCCGGAACCCGCCGACTCAAGGCATCCGCGACAACATTCCCCTTCCCGGGTGTATAGTGAATCTCGAAAGTGTAGTCCCCAAGGAACTCCAACCACCTTCGTTGTCGCATGTTCAACTCTTTCTGCTCCAATAGATACTTTAGGCTCTTATGATCGGTATAGATCTCCACCTTCATGCCATAAAGGTAGTGGCGCCACAGCTTGAGTGCAAAAATCACCGCCGCTAATTCCAAATCATGGACGGGATAATTTCGCTCGTGCACCTTCAATTGACGTGAGCCATAAGCAATCAACTTTCCGCTCTGCAGCAGAACGCAGCCTAAACCGCTCCCTGAGGCATCACTATAAATCACAAATCCATCGGTTCCACATGGCGAAGACAACACTGGTGCCGTGGTCAACCGAACCTTTAGCTCTTCAAAAGCTCGTGCGCAATCTGGCGTCCAAACGAACTTCTGATCCTTTCGCGTCAGTGTGGTTAGCGGCAAAGCGATCCGCGAGAAGTTCTCCACAAATCTTCTATAGTAGCCCGCAAGTCCAAGGAAACTCCTGACCTCGGCCACGGAAGACAATATTGGCCAATCTCGTATGGCTCTGATCTTCGCTAGATCCACTGCAATGCCCGCTCCACTCGCCACATGGCCCAAAAATGCCACTGACGATAGCCAAAACTCACACTTCAAGAACTTGGCATATAGCTGATTTTGCCTCAACGTGTTCAGCACCAACCGCAAATGAATCTCATGCTCAGCTTTGGACTTCGAGTACACCAGGATGTCATCAATGAACACGATCACAAACAGATCCAGGTACTCACGGAAAATACGGTGCATCAAATCCATAAACACCGAAGGCGCATTACACAATCCAAAGGGCATGACTGTGAACTCATAGTGCCCATAACGCGTTCCAAATGCGGTTTTGGGAATGTCACCTTCCCGAATTCTTAACTGGTAATAACCAGACTTCAGGTCCAACTTCGAATAGACGGTAGATCCCACCAGCTGATCAAATAATTCATCAATCCGAGGTATCGGATACTTATTCTTCTCGGTCAGCTTATTCAATTCACGGTAATCTATAAACAACTGTAACCCACCATCTTTCTTCTTTACAAAAAGCACAGGCGCGCTCCAAGGTGACATACTTGGGCGGATATAACCTTGCTCTAGCATTTCTTGTAGTTGAACCTTCAACTCAGCCATCTCTTTAGGCACAACGCGATATGACGAGCGGGCCACGGGTTTCGCACCTGGCACCAACTCAATTGTGAAGTCAATCTCCCGCTGGGGTGGTAGCCCAGGGAGATCCGTGGGAAACACATCCATAAATTCTGCCATAATCGGAACCTCGCACAAAGTGGCCTTAGGCTCAACAGCCTGACTTAGTGCAAAGTAACACTCCGCACCCTTCCGAACAGCTTTGACTACGTGGAGTGCAGACATCAACGTCCCGCCCACTCCTCGCATACCCGCGAACTTGGTCTTCTGTTCGGTATTCTGGCCCAACGTGATTTCTTTGGACTGGCAATCAATCATAGCATGCTGCTCCGCAAGCCAATCCATCCCAAAAATCACATTGAATTCCGATATTGGCAAAACAAATGCGGTTAAACAAAAATCCCGACTTCCTAACTGAACCGCCACATCGCAAGCTTGATCCGCAAGCATCCAACAACCATTCGGCAACACCACTCTGACGCTATCTGTCTTTGCACGACTGGGTATCCCAAGCCGCGTAAGAAACTCACGAGACAGAAAAGAATGCGATGCCCCTGTATCAAACAGTGCTCGCGCCAGCGTGTCCCGAATCATCACAAAGCCTATGATAAACATGTCACACACACAAACCACAAACATAGGGGGTACTAAGCTAAGCATACAAACATTGGCATATGCAAAACTAACTCATACCTGTGACAACGTCACTCTGCTTGATGGCCTCCTGCAGGCCAAGATTGTAGACCCGGGGTTGCGCCTGCGAGGCAGAGGAATCCACCACCGCCTTTCCTTTTTCCGCATAAGATGCTCCCGCCTTCTTTTCACTCTTTGGCGGCATCCGACAATCTCGCGCAATATGCCCCATCCTACCACAATTGAAGCAGGTACGAGTTTCTGGCTTGGAGGTTGCCCCTGATGTTGCTCCTGTTGCAACTGATGAAGGAGCTTGTCCACTAGGCCTGGACTTCTTACCCCATCTCTTCTTATAAAACGATTTTCCCGATCGGGGCGACTTCCACTCCGGTTGCGACACAGCCAAAGCTCTCTTCCCTTGCACCCTCTTCATGTCCTTTTCCAACGCGGTCGCGGTGTCAACCAACGCTTGGAAACCTTGGTTCACAGGACTGGACACAAGAAACCTCAGCTCGTCCCTCAATCCTTCATAGAACCGATTAGTCTTCCTCTGTTCATCCGCAAGGATCGAACCCGCATACTGCCCCAAGCGAGCAAACTCATGCAGGTACGCGTCAACACTGCCATCACCTTGAGTCAACCGTTGGAATTCATTTTCCATGGCTATCCGTTGAGCCACAGGAAGGTGCTTCGCAAGGAAGAGCCGGGAGAATTCTTCCATCGACACTTGGTGTTGAAACCGGAACCCGGCTTCCTGTAGAGCTCGCCCTTGGGGAAAGGGGTGGTCTCGCGCCTACTTCGTTCCTGCAAGGAAAAACAACAAGACAAGGAGAAACAGGCCCAAGGGCTCGGCGGGGAGGTCCCACCACAAACCCGGAAGATCTCAGAGCGCTTCCCCTCCTTAGCCTGAAGCCGAGCTAAGGTACCCTCAGAAAGCACTTAGAGAATTTGGGGAGAGGAGCTCAGGGAAAAAACGTGCCTTCAGGGGTACCCCTTGGGTCCTATTTATAGTTTTTGAAACCCGGACTGCCAATAACCGAAATAACTGACCTGAAATTACCAGGAAACCCTTGGCTGGGCCTGCCAACAGCCAAACTCCGCTGTTTCGAAGGGCTATGGGCAGACCAGCAGGGGTAAAACAGTAAAAAGTACCTCTGACCCCCAGGCGAGCTGGGACCCCTGGCCACCTCGGCATGCTTTGCTCGCCAGCTGCTGCCGAGCTCCACTGCGAGGACGCGAGCCTCAGCCCGCTCGGCGAATGCCGAGCTCCGGGTCGCCGATCGTCGATCTCTGGTCGACGGATGCCGAACTCTGGCCCGCTCCTGCTGTCGCCGAGCTCGCCTGCTGCTGCCGAGCTCGCCGAGCTCGCTTGTTTGGGCTTTGTTGAACTTGCTCGCCGGACACGGGGTTGTACACAATCCCCGCTCTTTTCGAGCTTGCCAAAAAGCTCGGAAAGAAACATCCAACCCGAAGTGTGCGGCGAGCTCCGGCTGGCGAGTTGAAGGGAATCTTATGGTGGGGGCCACCTGCGGCTATATATATGTGCACCTGCTCTGCTACCTGGCTCTTGCCATTCCCCCTGCTGCCTTGCCAAGATGCCCCTTCCTAAGGAGATTCAAGAGCGCGTAGATCGAGCTCGCCGGGCTTCCGAGGCTCGTATTACCGCACTGACGGCGGTCCACGCAAAGGTCCCTCAAATTGATCCCGCCGAGCCGGGCTCCAAGAGGTCGAGGCCATTTCTCGAGGCGGCTGAGCCCATCTTCCACGACCTGAGGGCCACTTTGGCTCGCGAGACCGGCTCTTCTACTCGAACTGTTCTGGAGAATGATAGGGAGGTCGTTGTTGTTGGTGACGATCAGGGCGGCCTTCCAGATGACGAGGGGACCGCGCCGCGGGTTCCCACGCCGCGAGGCGAGGCTGTCCCCGCCACTTCACAACTTTCGGCCCCGGACCACCATCCACGGGATCCGCCGCTCCTCTTCGGGATCCTGCCTGTGAGCTCGCAGAGGCCAGCTTCGCCGCCTGGCTCCTCTCCTCGGCACATTGATGCGCCCGCCGGGGGGGGCCCGGGGTCCATTCCTGTCCCGGGCTTTGAGCCCATCTCGCCGGGAGCTCGCGGCCCAGGTCGCGGGAAGGACCTGAGGTTCATCCCTCCTCGCATCTCTTTGGAGCCGCCGAGCTCTTCAGGTCTGCCTCGCTCAACCCTGTGCTTCACAAGCTTTTGCTCTGCTGACATCTGCCTTTACAGCCCTTCCGAGTCAGTCGGCTGCCGAGGAGTCCTCGCAAGCGGCCCACCATTCTCCCCTCCCCTCTCCGAGCTCGCTGGACTCTTACCTGGGTCCGGAGGTGGATCAGGGCGAGCTGTCGAGGAGGGAGGTCAAGCTCCTTAAGAAGCTGGTGTGCAGCCTGCGCGAGGTGCAAGGAGCCAACGAGACGCTGCAGCGTGACTATGCGCGCCTTGCCGAGGAGGTGCGCCTTGGCCGGCCTGGCGAGTTGATGTCTCCTTCCCGACTCCTGGATGAGATAGATGACGGCCTCCTGGTCGCGCAAAGGAACTCTGGAAGGATCTGCGAGCTTCTCCGCGCGCGGCAGCTTGGGGGGCGGGGATCGCGAGGCCGGGGTAGGTAAACTTGCGGGCTCCCCTGCCGAGCCGACCGGTGCTCGCATCCTGGTGCCCTCCCCGCTCGCGCGCCCTGTTTTCCTTCTGTTTCGAACTTTCCCCTGCGGGGATGGATAATTTTTAGAACATTTTGATTGTTATTTAAATAAAATGCCGTAATGTTTTGACTTAGCCTTAGTGAGGATGCGCCGGAAGTCGGCGAGCTGGGGTGGTGAGCTGGGGTGGCGAGCTGGGATGGCGAGATGCGCCGATGTGACGGCCTGCCTCAGATTCTTTTCTATAAATAGCCCCCCCCCTCACCTACCCCCGTACTGTCTTTATTGCTCTGCTTCCCTTCCTGCTTTTTCTTTCTTCTGCTCGCGTTGCCTCTTTGCTTCTTTCCTGCGACCATGGGCAAGACTAATCCGGACGCCGATGGCCGCTCCAAGTGCGCGCAGCACTTCGCAGATTATTGTTTCTTTGACGGCCACACCAGCGAGGAGGAGCTCGCCGAATTCAAGGCCCTGTATGTGCCGCCGGGCTTTGAGGCGCGCAGGCCGGGGCCGGGCGAGGCCATCAATACGTTCTACGAGAACGAACTCGCCTTCCCCATCTCGCACTTCGAGGTGGGGCTGTGACTTCCTTTGTGGCCGGAGATCCGGCAGATCTTGAAGTACTACGGGGCCGTCCCCGCGCAGCTGAACTCCAACGCCATCGCAATGATGGTGGCATTCACGAGCTACCTCCGGCGGGAGAGGATCGAGTTCAACCTGACCGTGTTCAGGAAGCTCTTCTCCTACAAGGCGACGACGGACGGGGTCGCCTACTTCGGCGGCTCCTTGATCAAAGTTCGCGAGATCGCGAACAAGCACCACACCTGGATGACCAAGATCGCCTTCATCAAGGGCGATCTCGGCAACATCCCCTACTCGCCGCAACAGAAAGGCGAGGAGGTGTACCGCCCGCCGGCCGTGTCCGGCAACGACGCCGAGCTCCACAAATTCTTCCTCCACAAGGATTTCGAGGTCGCCTTCCTGCGGAGGGGCCTCGACGCGCTTTCCCCGGTTCTGCCCGGCGAAGGTATGCTTCCTACCTCTTGCCGAGCCCGCCTACTCGCGGACTCGGCACATTATCATCTCTGGGATTTCTAACCTTCCCAAGTATTTTTTGGCAGGGGAGCGAATAATCCCCGCGAACCCGCCTTTTGCGGACCCGGGGCTGGAGACTGACCCTCTTGCCCGCGAGAGGGCGGCGGCAGCGGCCTGCCGAGATGAGGCGCTCTCCTCGCAGCCCTCTTCCAGCAAGAGGCGACCCGAGGACGCGGGGTCGAACCCGCCATCCGGCCCCCGCCAGGTGAAGAAGATGCGGAGAGCCCTGCTGGCTCCGCGGGGGCAACAACAACAACAACATCAGTCCAGCCCCAAGTACATCAGCTCATCGGAGACCCCTCCCGACGTGTCTCCGGGGAGCCCGCTGAAGGAGATTACCAGCAAGGGCAGAAAGGGTGGCAAGGCCCCCTCTTCCTCGGCTGCGATCTCCCCTCCTCCCTCGGCGAAGAGGGCTGCCCGCGAGCGCGCGCCGCCGAAGCAGCACCCCCTCTTCAATTTCGGCGCGCGCTGGAAGGATTCCGCGGGCGAGCCCATGCTGCAGTGGGACGAGCTCGCTCATCGAGTCTCCGTCTCCACCCTGCACCCGTCCTGGCACGACCGCGAACCCGCCACCGGTCACGCCTACGCCCTCGGCTTTGGCCTCTATGGCCGGGAGGATGCCGAGGCCTACAAGAGGGCGACCCTCCGGCAGCTCGGCCATGAGGGCCTGCAGTCCCACCTGCGGACTCTGGAGCTGCACCACATGCTGGCGCGCCGCAGCTTCGCCCTCAGTCACCAGCTCGAGAAGGCCGAGCAAGCTCGCGACCTTGCCAAGGAGCAGGTTGCCGATCAGGCGAGGCGGCTTGGCATCGCGGATGGTCTTCTCGCCAAGACTGCTGGCGGGCTGGTAAGTGTCATGCACCACTCTTTTACTTGGAAAACTTCTTGTGTTGCTGCTAAGCGAACTTTTTTTCCAGGATGCCAAGGCGGCGGGCGAGCTCCAGGCTCGCAATACTGAGCTAGAGGAGGAGAACGGCCGCCTGCGCGCGCAGCTGGCCGTGGAGGCAGACGCTGCTGGGGAGCTCCAGGCTCGCGACGTCGAGCGAGGGGAAGAGATCGTCCAACTGCGCGCACGCCTTGGCGAGTTGGAGAGCGCGAACGTGAAGCTGAAGGGGGAGAACCAGCACCTTCTCGGCGAAGTGCGTCGCCAGGCGGAGATCTTCTTCCCGGGGCACGACATCGATCCCACTCTTCCCTACAAGTGCCCGCGCATCTTCGGCGAGGCGGACCTCGTTGAGAGACTGCGGATCAACTCCATTCAGACCGCCGAGTGCACCCTCGCGATGATGAAGGACTCAGGGGTGCTGGTGGAAGGATGCGGGGAGATCTAGCCTCGGGACCTGATGCCGAGTCTGTTTCTGGCGACGCCGCCTAGCGAGAAGGAGGACAGCCTGGACGCTATGTTCGGGAAGAGCTTCCAGGACCACTCGGGTGACGGCGAGGATCAGTCCGGCGGAGGGGGCGAGGCCAGCTGACGGCCCTGTATTTTTGTTTTTTCTCTCCTTTTTTTGACTACTCGCAGAGGCGAGCTCCCTGTACATTTATAAATAATAAATGAAAGTGTTTTGATCATACCAGTATTCTTTTTTCTATGTTCATTGTGTCATGAATGTATGCATTTTCTCCCGCGACCTCGCCGAGACAGGTTCCGCGAGTAGTGATTATGAGAGCGCGCCCGCGAGCGAAGTGTGTTTGGAGTGTTCGCCGAGTCCCATTGGTTCCTCGGCGAGTTACTCTCCCCCCTTATTACGCCATTACCATTCGCGCGCGGCCTTCTGCCTTCTGTCTACCTACCTCTACTCGCACGCGAGCCGCCCAGGTTGTGTTCATCGAGGAAATTTCTCGAAGTATGATGGGCCTGGGGTGCGAGGAGCCCTGGCCAAGTTCGTCTTCGGCGAGACCCCGGGCTCGCTGCCTGCTTCCCTATGCCGAGCTGGAAATGATGAGCTCGAGCTCGCCTATGCCGAGCCCTCTAGTCCAACTTACTTTCTCGGTTATGCCGAGCTGGGTTCGCCGAGCCCGAGCTCGCCCTGTCAAAACCCTTCCCCTTCGTTTCCTGCCACAGACTTTGACCTACACCTGACGACTTCAAGGCCGACACCATCGAGTGACTTCCAGCCCTGTCAGCTAGGTGAGAGCCTGACAGCGGGATCTGCTCGAGGCCAAGGATGACACCGAGTGACTTCCAGCCCTGTCAGCTAGGTGAGAGCCTGACAGCGGGATCTGCTCGGGGTCCAAAATACATCACCATCGAGTGACTTCCAGCCCTGTCAGCTAGGTGAGAGCCTGACAGCGGGATCTGCTCGAGGCCAAGGATGACACCGAGTGACTTCCAGCCCTGTCAGCTAGGTGAGAGCCTGACAGCGGGATCTGCTCGGGGTCCAAGGATGACACCGAGTGACTTCCAGTCCTGTCAGCTAGGTGAGAGCCTGACAGCGGGATCTGCTCGGGGTCCAAAATATATCACCATCGAGTGACTTCCAGCCCTGTCAGCTAGGTGAGAGCCTGACAGCGGGATCTGCTCGAGGCCAAGGATGACACCGAGTGACTTCCAGCCCTGTCAGCTAGGTGAGAGCCTGACAGCGGGATCTGCTCGGGGTCCAAAATACATTACCATCGAGTGACTTCCAGCCCTGTCAGCTAGGTGAGAGCCTGACAGCGGGATCTGCTCGGGGTCCAAAATATATCACCATCGAGTGACTTCCAGCCCTGTCAGCTAGGTGAGAGCCTGACAGTGGGATCTGCTCGAGGCCGAGGACGACACCGAGTGACTTCCAGCCCTGTCAGCTAGGTTAGAGCCTGACAGCGGGATCTGCTCGGGGTCCAAAATATATCACCATCGAGTGACTTCCAGCCCTGTCAGCTAGGTGAGAGCCTGACAGCGGTATCTGCTCGAGGCCAAGGATGACACCGAGTGACTTCCAGCCCTGTCAGCTAGGTGAGAGCCTGACAGCGGGATCTGCTCGGGGTCCAAAATACATCACCATCGAGTGACTTCCAGCCCTGTCAGCTAGGTGAGAGCCTGACAGCGGGATCTGCTCGGGGTCCAAAATATATCACCATCGAGTGACTTCCAGCCCTGTCAGCTAGGTGAGAGCCTGACAGCGGGATCTGCTCGAGGCCGAGGATGACACCGAGTGACTTCCAGCCCTGTCAGCTAGGTGAGAGCCTGACAGCGGGATCTGCTCGGGGTCTAAAATACATCACATTCCACCATGCAGGCCAATTGCAACGATATCAGAGAGCTTGGAAGAATTTATTATTATCAGTGTGTCGCTTACATGGTTCAGGGAAAAAAGCGTTTGAGGTCGTCACCACTCCAGGTGAGGCTCAAGGTCTCGCCTTCTACATTTTGGAGTCGATAGCCCCCCGATCCCAAGGCCGTCTTTACTATGAACGGTCCCTCCCAGCTGGGATTGAGTTTCCCCACGGATGCTGACCTCCCCGCTGCATCTACTTTTTTCAACACCAAGTCCCCCTCCACGAACTGCTTGATCCTGATATGCTTGTCAAAGTATTTGGCCATTCTTCTTTTTATCTCCTCCTGTCGGATGGCGGAAAGGTCTCTGACTTCTTCCACCATGTCAAGGGAGAGCCTTAGTTCCTCCTCATTCTCTGCTTGCCATTCCTCGCGGCCTTCCTTTGCTGTCACGACTCGCGGCGTTTGGACTTCGAATTCGATGGGGAGCACCGCCTCGCACCCGTGGGAGAGTTTGAAAGGGGTCTCTCCTGTAGCTGTGTTGGGGGTGGTCCTCAGGGCCCAAAGAACCGCGGGGAGCTGCTCCACCCAACTCCCTTTCAGGTTCTCCACCTTTTTCTTGAGGAGGTTGACGATGATCTTGTTTGCGGCCTCCACTTGTTCGTTACTCCTGGGGTGATGAACCGAGGCAAACCTGAGATCGATCCCAAGCTGTTCGCAAAAGCTGGTGAACTCGGCACTGGCGAACTGGGGCCCATTGTCTGTGACGATGGCCTGGGGCAGCCCATGGCGACATATGATCTCCCCCCATATAAAATTCCTGATTACCTGGGAGGTCACCTTAGCCAACGCTTTTACCTCCATCCACTTTGAGAAGTAGTCAATCATCACTAGAAGGAATCTCCTCTGACCGCTGGCTTGGGGAAACGGCCCAACCAGATCCATTCCCCAGATTGCGAAGGGCCATGGGGCCGTGATGCTACGGAGCCGCTGGGCCGGCTGTAGCTGGAGGGGGGCAAACAGTTGGCACTTGTGACATCTCCTTGCGAATTCTGCAGCGTCCCGGCCGAGGGTGGGCCAAAAATAACCTTGCCTGACTATCCTCCCTTCCAGGGTCCGACTCCCGGAGTGACTCCCACATTCCCCGGAGTGGACCTCCTCCAAGATCCTTCGCACTTCTCCCTCGGCTACGCAGCGGGCCAGCATCCCTGAGAGGGTTTTTTCTGTACAGCTGCCCGTCCTGGAGGAGGTAGTATGCTGATTTGTGTCTTAGCTTCTTCTTGTCTACCCCCTCCGGATACTCCCCTGTGGAGAGAAAAGCCACCACTGGGTCCATCCATGAAGCTTGCTGATCGATCTCCATGAGCTCTCCTTCTTCGATGGAGGGGCGGAACAGGTCGGTGATGGTGCCTCCCACCCGGGGACCATGCTTAGCCAACCGATCGGCCTGTTCGTTCTCTTCCCTGGGCACATGTTGGATGGCGAAAGTTTGGAAAGTTCCGATGATCCCCTTTACTTTGGCCAAGTATGATCGCAGGGTGGGTTCCCTTGCCTCGAACTCCCCGTTGACTTGGGAGGCTACTACCATGGAGTCTGTGAGGACCTCCACATCCGACACCCCAAGCTCCCTGGCCAGGCGAAGCCCTGCTATCACGGCCTTGTACTCGGCCTGGTTGTTGGTAACGGGAAAGTGCACCACTACCGTTCTGCTCGATTCGGGTCCCTTGAGGGCTTTCTAGGATCACTCCCACTCCTAGGGAATGCCTTCCTGATGCTCCATCCACCCTCACCTTCCAAGGAGCCGGGTGAGTGAGCTCTCCTTCCGCCACTTCAACCACATAGTCAGCAAGGAAATCGGCCATTGCCTGGGCCTTGGATCGAGAGCCGCGGAACGAAAGAGACGTCGAACTCGCTCATCTCCACCGACCACTTAGCCAATCTGCCTGAATGCTCCACCCCCTCGAAGATGTTGCGGAGGGGATGGTCGGTCACTACTCGGATTGAGTGTGCCTGGAAGTAGGGTCGCAGCCTCCGAGCCGAGATGATTAGGGCGAACGCAAGCTTCTCCAAGATCGGATACCGGAGCTCGGCCTTCCTCAAGACCCGGCTCACATAATAGACGGGGAGCTGCCTCTTCCCTTCTTCTCGAACCAGGACCGAGCTCAAGGCCTCCGTCCCGACCCCCAAATACAAGAACAGATCCTCCCCCTCCTTTGGCCCTTGGAGCAGCGGAGCCTGTGTCAACTGCACCTTGAGGGCTCGGAAGGCCTCTTCACATTCCCTGCTCCATTCAAACCTCTGTCCCCCCCTTAGTGTCTTGAAGAAGGGGGAGCACTTCTCCCCTGCCCGAGAGAGGAAGCGACTCAGCCCTGCTAGCTTCCCTGTCAACCGTTGGACTTCCTTTGCATTCCGCGGGGATCCCAGCTCCAAGATGGCCTTGACCTTGTCTGGGTTCGGCTCGACCCCTGCGGGGGTGAGGAGATGCCCCAGAAACTTTCCCCTGCTGGCCCCAAAGACACATTTTAGTGGGTTCAATCGCATCTGTACTTGCGCAGGGTGTCGAAGGTCTCCTCCAGGTCCCGGAGGTGGGAGTCCACATCCCGGCTCTTGATCATGAGGTCATCTACATATACCTCCAGATTCCTTCCCCTCTGCTCCTTGAAGATCCTATCCATCATTTTTTGGTAGGTGGCTCCAGCGTTTTTCAGCCCGAACGGCATCATCTTATAGCAGTAGCAACCGTCCCCTGTGATGAATGAGACATCCTTTATGTCCGGGTGGTGCATCCTGATCTGATGGTAACCTGAAAATGCATCTAAAAAACTCATTACAGAAAAACCGACGGCTGAGTCAACCAGCGTGTCGGTCCGAGGCAAGGGGTAACAATCCTTAGGACAAGCTTTATTAAGAAGGGAAAAATCGATACACAAGCGCCAGCGGCCGTCTCCCTTTTTGACCATCACAACGTTCGAGACCCATCCAGGGTATTGAATTTCGGACACAAAGCCCGCCTTGAGAAGTTTCGCCACCTCCTCCCTGATGGGTTCCGCCAGCTTGTCCGCCGTGGACCTTTTCTTCTGCTGAACGGGGCGTATTCCCGGGTCCAAGTTGAGGCGGTGGCAGGCCACATCCGCGTCAACCCCCGGCATCTCCGCGGCGCTCCAGGCGAAGATGTCCACATTCTTCTGGATGCACTCCAGCATCCTGCCTTGGTCCTCCGGGGTCAGCCCCCCGCTGACGCGGATCTTTTCCACCCTTCCTCCTCGGGTGAGCACCTCCAGCTCCACCACCTCCTCAGCTGCCTCCAGCCTGGACTGCTCCGCCCATCCTTCGGCGTCCCCTTCCCCCGGAGCGGGGATCTCTACCTCCATTGCCTCCTCCTCGACCCTCACCTCGGTCACCTCCTCCAAACTTCCTCTGGCCGCCTCCTCTGCGTAGCCCTTCTCTCCCAGCTCTTCCCCCCCAGCTTCCTCCTCGACCTCCATCCTTCGCCCCATCTCCTCGGCTCCCTCCTGCCAAGAGATGGTGTTCACCGCAGTGACATAACACTCCCGCGCCACCTTTGGGTCTCCCCTAACCCTGACTTGTACCCCCTCGGTGTTGAACTTCAAGCATTGATGAAAAGACGAGGGGACGCAGCGGAAGGCGCTGATCAGGGGTCTTCCAAAGATGGCGCTGTAGCTGCTGGGGGCGTCCACAATGACGAACTTGCAGTTTCGGGACTGCCCCCCCAAGGTGACATGGAGTCCGACTCCTCCTTCTACCTCCTTCCTTTCTCCTGAAAACCCGAACAGGGGGCCATCCGAGGCCAGCACTCTTCTCGCCTCCACCTTCATCGCGTCGAACGCCTTTTTGAAGACGACGTTGACGGAACTTCCGTTGTCCACGAGGATCCGTGAGACGGTGAAGTTCTCGATGGCCGTCTTGATGACCAGCGCATCACAGAACGGGTCCTCGTGGTCTGGTAGATCACTCCTGGAAAAGGTGATCCTCTCCTCTGGTGGCGGGGTTGTGGGATGTAGAGGCGACGCTTCGCCGGTACATGGTGTGGAGGCTAGCCTTGCGGGAGGCCTCAATCCCTGCTCCCCCGTGGATCATCCCGATCCCTCCTCGGGTTCCCACGTCCACCCGGTCTTCACACCGATCCTCCTCCGCCCGAGGCAGGACCTCCTCGATCCTCACTTCCTGTCGCGCCCCCTGCTGCTGCTGCTGCTCCCTGTTCCCCTCATCTCCAAGAATTCCGGGCATGTGGCTGTTGCGTGCCCTTCTTCTTGATGGAAGTCGCAGTAGGGCAGCTCCACCCTAACCTCCCTCCTTCTTCTCCTCCACGCTCCTCTCCTGGCCCCCAAGGCTATGGCCATGGCCTCCTCTTGATCGGGGAGCCGGGGCCTCTGGCCCTGCCTCCAACCTGGGGGGTGGAATTGGTCTTGCCTCCCCTGGAAGTGACCTCTTCCGAAGTTTCCCCTCTGAGGCCCCTGCCCCTGCCACTCTGGCCTCCAGCCTAGCCGACGGTCGGGCTCCTGACGCCCCCACCCCGGCTGCTGCTGCCCTTGGAGCGGCCTCTGCTCCCTCTGCCTGGGCTCCCCTCTTCTTTCTTCCTGACCTCTTCCTCCCTTCGATTCCCTCTCCTCCTCCGTGGCCCACCTGGCCAATTTCCTTGCAAACTCCGGGTTTGACGCCTCCCCGTCAACCTCTCTCGCCGCCCTTTCCATCAACTCCTCGTAGGAGAAGGGGGGAACTCTCTTCAGCTCCATCCGGAAGAATCCCTGCTGCAGGCCCAGGGTAAAGGCCATCATTAGACTATGGCCCGGCATCTCCTGGACCTGAGTAACCTCCTCCTGGAATCGGTCCACGTAGCTCCCCAGCGTCTCGTTCACCCCCTGCTTGATGTGAAACAGGGACTCGGACTCCTTCCTCCTCTTCTTCGAAGTGGTGAATCTCAGCATGAATCCTCGGCGCAAGTCCTCGAAGCAATAGATAGAGCTGGCCGGTAGCTGGTGAAACCATTCTCTCGCTTTCTCTCGGAGGGTGATGGCGAAGAGCCGGCACTTGAATCCGTCTGACATCTGACGGATGGAGACCACGTCCTCGAACCATTGGACGTGCTGTACCGGGTCTCCCTTCCCAGTGTAATAGGACATCTCGGGCTCCCTGAACCCATCTGGAACTGGAGCTGAAGAGACCAGCTCGCTGAAAGGACTCCTCCCCCTACTGGGCGAGCTGGCGAGTCTCGCGAGCCCAGCTCGCCGAAGCGACCTCGGCCTGCCGAGCCGGGGAAGAGCTCGCGCCCGGGGAGCTCGCACCCACGGCCCTCCTTGGCCACTTCCTTCCCAGCTCGCCTGCCGGGGGAGCGTCCTCGCCCAATGAGGGGGCGGCCGCGATCTGGTTTGCCGGAATCGAGCACTCGGCCCGCGTGCCGAGTGCGAACTTGACCAGATTCAGCACCTCGCTTCTGAAGTCTTCGAACATTCCCACCGTTGCGAGAGGCGGGGGGGGGGGGGGGGGCGGCGAGCTCGGCCTGTCGGATCCTTGCCCCGTCATTGAACTCGCGGGAACTTTTCTGTGCTGACCACGCGCTCCACGCTCACCGCACCAAAATGTTGAAACCGGAACCCGGCTTCCTGTAGAGCTCGCCCTTGGGGAAAGGGGTGGTCTCGCGCCTACTTCGTTCCTGCAAGGAAAAACAACAAGACAAGGAGAAACAGGCCCAAGGGCTCGGCGGGGAGGTCCCACCACAAACCCGGAAGATCTCAGAGCGCTTCCCCTCCTTAGCCTGAAGCCGAGCTAAGGTACCCTCAGAAAGCACTTAGAGAATTTGGGGAGAGGAGCTCAGGGAAAAAACGTGCCTTCAGGGGTACCCCTTGGGTCCTATTTATAGTTTTTGAAACCCGGACTGCCAATAACTGAAATAACTGACCTGAAATTACCAGGAAACCCTTGGCTGGGCCTGCCAACAGCCAAACTCCGCTGTTTCGAAGGGCTATGGGCAGACCAGCAGGGGTAAAACAGTAAAAAGTACCTCTGACCCCCAGGCGAGCTGGGACCCCTGGCCACCTCGGCATGCTTTGCTCGCCAGCTGCTGCCGAGCTCCACTGCGGAGGACGCGAGCCTCAGCCCGCTCGGCGAATGCCGAGCTCCGGGTCGCCGATCGTCGATCTCTGGTCGACGGATGCCGAACTCTGGCCCGCTCCTGCTGTCGCCGAGCTCGCCTGCTGCTGCCGAGCTCGCCGAGCTCGCTTGTTTGGGCTTTGTTGAACTTGCTCGCCGGACACGGGGTTGTACACTTGGGTTAACGGACGACCCGCCAAATGATGCAACTCCATCTCATCCCACCATAAACGCGCTTCTCCTTCAAGCAAGAAGGTGGCTAAAGTAACTTTCTGATGCTCCGCCGTTCCTATCGCCGTCATCACTCGCTTGACGCGCGATAACCAATCCTCAACCTGCGTCGGGGTTCCCGCTCCCGAGAACGTAGGCGGATGGAAACTCATAAACCGCGTTAGCTGCTTCTCAGCCGCTCGAGGAACCACATCCATAATAGGTTCAGGCCTTGCCACCACCTGTTCTGGCCTTACAGCCGCTTGTTCCTGCCTAAGTGGCTGACCTTGGATCATGGTAAATAAGGCCTCCGCAACTAAACGGAAATGTTCCGCAGACGGTGGAGGTGTAGGCACCGCGGCTGGTGCCGTACTTTCATCAGAACGCTGGGGCTCAGATGGCCCAGCTCCACTCCGTGTCACCTAAAGGTGGACAAGACACACACATTAGCGGTCGTACCCAAGCAAACAACACAAAATAGGAACACATAGGTTCCGCAAACACACAAACTAGGAACACGTAGGTTCCTCAAACACATCAAGTTGCATTCCTATCATGGTCATTCAGGAGTTCAATCGTAGACTTTGGTGTGCACAAATACGTGCTCGCCACCCCACAAAAGAAGTCGGCCACGACTTCGAGAGGGAAAGACCAAGACAACCGATACCAAAAATTTAACAACCCCATCCGTTCATATGATATATTCTAGAAGGTCCGGCCGGGGCCCCATAGGATATATCACAAAACAGTCGGTGCAGGTACAGGATGATACCAGAGTAGCGCATCGCACCTATCACAAAGCATTCTAGCGGAAGCCTAAACTACTTGAACTCCTCATGACTGTCCAAACATAAAACTCCACATTTTATATATATAGGAATGTCTTACAACATGTCAAAAGAGTTGGCCTTATGGCCTTACATGGCTTTCACACAGTGGCCTAAGACAGATTGGCGCGCAGGCCGGCCACAATAAAAGAAAACACTCAAAAAGAACACAAATAGCCTTCGAGGGCTAGCAGCAGCCGCAGCAACACCAGCAGGAACATCAACCTCTATGCGTCCCGCTCGGCTCTCCAGCACCTGTGCAAGGACAATCCACCCACCGGTGGCAAACAAAAGCAACGGTCAGCGTTCAGCTGACCAAATTATAATGACCCTACCCCTTCTCTTGGGGCAGCGGTATCTTTCCCTACAGATATCATATCACAAGTATGGCAAGCTATATCATCAAAAGTGCTTTCACGCACACAAGCCATCACAACCGTTCGCCACCCGCCCAACGGTCCGTGCACTCAGGGCACATTCTTGGTGTTCTGGCAACCTCTTGCCCACCACCGTATCAGGGTTATCACCCAACGGTAAATCTCTTGAGCATTTACTCCATGGCGTGCAGCCGGAGTTAGTCCTCGGACACCGGGATGGCCCGTAGCCCCCCCGTTGTGTCATGGCGCGCAGGCCGAAGACTCTTGCTATGCGCTCCAACAGACCGCACTTTTTGGTCTCACGTCAGACGGACATAGCGCAGGTCGGATCCTCCACCCCCCCGTTGCTCAAATCGCCTTGCCTTCTCCGAGTACAACGTACTCATGGCTATATCAAAGGCGCGGGTCGGTCTCACCAATCCTATTCCTGGCATTCAAGCCTGGGTATTTCACTATACCCATTTCCTCACAGCAACAACGGGTCTTTCCTGGGCACACCAGTACTTCCTGTGACTCTCTCCACAGGTGGACACCGCACAAGCACAAATGTCAGGGGTCTTTCCTGGGCACACTAGTACTTCCTGTGACTCGCTTCACAGGTGGACACCCTATGACATCAAGCATCACAAAAGGGCCTTTCCTGGTCCCACTAGTACTTCCTGTGCCTCACTCACAGGTTGGACCCAAAAACATCCCATGGCTATTTTCCTGGGCTACCACCCCAGTACTTCCTGCTACTCCTTTTCGCAGGTATAACCCGTAGACTCCTTACACTACACGTTTATCACGGAGTCTTCTCCGGTTCGTATGCAACATCACCAATCCAGACCAACCTGTCCAGATGGGCTTCACACAGCATGCCTATTCCGTACTCCATTTCCGGATCTATATGCTAACAAAAGGGGATTTCAAGCATCCACCCAAAGATTCCCAAAATCAGCCACCTCTTGGTGGGGGAATCACAAGATATGCCAAAAAAGAAGCCTTCACATGGCTAGGAATAAAAGTCGTTACCCTTGACGACCGCTTCGGTGCCATGGCTTCAAAGCTTGCTTGCAAGACCCGCAAGATCGTTTCCTCCACAACGCTGGCTTCGGATCTCTCGTCGGTAAACCGCAGCACCACCAACAGCAGCCCCCTTTCCTTCTTCCTCCTCCTTTCTCTCTCTCTTTCTCTCTTCACTTGAAGAAAGTCAAGGCTATGGAAATGAGATTCCTTTCTCTGATTTCGGCCTTGAAGGAAAAAGAAGAAGAAGCTTCAGCCCTTGGATCTGGACTGAAGGAATGGACGGCCATGATTCTGCCAAAAAACACAATTTTGACCCGACACGGCCTCGAACACGGCCGTGTGCCAGGCCATGTGCCTCAAGCGGTGGTCAACCGACTTATCCAAACCAGTGACACGCCCATGGGACACGCCCGTGTCATGGGTCGTGTCACCAACACGCCTTCAGACACGCCCGTGTCTGTGGCCGTGTACCTGGGGAAAAAATCCCAAATCATCCCGAGACTTCACACGGCCTGTGACACGCCCGTGTCCCAGGCCGTGTGCCCAGACACGGCACAAAGACACGCCCTGTCGAAATCCTTCGGCGGGCTGAGTTCGTCGCCTGATTTGACACGCCCGTGTCACAGGCCGTGTTCAATATCTCGACACTCACTCTTTGACACTCGACGATCGTCGAGAAAACTCGTCGAGAATGCGACACGGCCTTGGACACGCCTGTGTCCTGGGCCGTGTGCCTCCTCTCGACGAATCGTCGAGATCAAAAATCGTCGAGACAAAGCCCAATCGTCGACACAACCTCGACACGCCCTGCGACACGCCCGTGTCGCAGGCCGTGTCACCTGACACGCCCTGGGACACGCCCGTGTCCCAGGCCGTGTCACCCAGATTTTCCTGTTTCTGACGGCCAAGTGGTGAAACTCCATTAGTTCCATTAAGTAGTGGCGGAGGGGTCGCGACATCACTTCCATTAGTTGTCTAACGGCCAAGTGGTGAAACTCCATTTCATCCCACTAAAGTCGAGCCTCTCCTTCCAAGAAGAACGTGGCTAAGGTGACTTTCTATTCCTCCTCTATTCTAATCACCGTCAAAATCCACATTACGCTCGCAAACCAATCCTCTTCCTGCGTTGGGGATCCCGCCCGCGTGAATGTAGGAGGATTGAAGCTCATAGATTGCTTCAGTTGTCGTTCTGCTGCTCATGGATATACAATAGCCTCAACGGGTATTGGTCTCACACCAACTTGTTTTGGCACCACCGCAGGCCGCGCCTGTCCAGTAGGCTGTGCCTAGATCATAGCAAACAACGCCTCAGCAACTAAGCGTACTGTCTCCACAGACGGAGGAGGTGTAGGCACCTCAATTGGTACTGTACTCTCATTAGAATGCCGGGGCTTGACTGCCCCGCACCACTTTGTGTCAGCTATATGTGTAAAAGACACACTTTAACGGCTTGGCAAAAGCAACAACAACAGGATAAGAACATGCAGGTTCCTCAAACAGGCGTATTTGCATTCCTTAGTGGACATTTTTGAGTTCATTTATGTTATAACGGGTCGCACGTACACGTGCTCGCCACCCATCAAAAGAATTTGACCACGAATTCGAAGGAGGAAGACCAAGACAAGCTGATACCAAATTGTAACACCTCCATCCGTTACATGTCATATAATAGAGGGTCCGGCCAGGGCCCCATACTATATACCACAAACAGACGGCGAGGTTACAGGTTAATATCAAAGACTAAAACATACATCCTAACTCAGAGCATTCTATAGGAAGCATTAGGGGTTAAACTTGAACTCATTAACCATGAATGTCCACTATATATAAACAACCTCATTTATATCTGTCCAAGGAATGTTTACAAAATACACAAAACGTTTGGCCTTAAGGTCTTGCAGGTTCACAAGTGTGGATTACATACATCGGCACGCAGGCCGGCCACACATGAAAATAACAAAATATTTCTTTAATTGGCCTTCGAGGGCCAGCATAGCAGCAACAGCAAGGGCTTCTGCCCACTATTTTCCGTTCGGCTCTCCAGCACCTGCATGAGGACAATCCACCGCAACAGTGGCAAACAAATCAACGGTCAGCATTCAGCTAACCAATTTATAACGACCTTACCCCTTTCACGGGGCAGCGATATTCCTTCTCTGCAGGCATAGCATTTTACAAGCAGATATATAGCAAGATGTGCACTCACGCACCATCAATATATCACAAACATCGACCACACAGCCCGACGCTCCGTGCACTCAGGGTACATTATCGGTGTACTGAAAAACCAGGGTCCCACTACCGTCCTCAGGTCTCAAACCCAACGGTAAAACATGAGCATTCATGTTCCATGGCCCACGACCTGAGACTTTAGTCTTGATGGAGAAAAACCCAAGACTCTCATGATGTGATCCTAACGAAGTCATTTACTTAGCCACTCAAGTTAGACAAACATCACGCGGATATAGCTCAGCCTTTGCTCGTTGCTCAAATCACCATTTCAATGTCTAGACTGATGCGGGTCGACATCCCCTTGTCCGTTCGGCTCACCGACCTTTAAGTGCACATAGCTCACAATAGGTACAACATCCCCAAAGGATTGGCTTCACAATCACAGGTTAGCTAAGAGTTATCGCCAACAACAACCACTATCGCCTGACGTTAGCAACAAAACTCACTTTCTGTACCCAGCCCAAACCATATTTGGACCAACTATCCAGCAAACCATGCAGCCACCTGCAGTGCCAGAAACACTGGACTTTCATAGCATACAACACATGCACTTCGAGGGTATTTTCCTGGAATTCCACTCCAGTACTTCCTGCTAGTCCACTTCATAGGCACAACCCACCAACTCCACATAATACTAATTTATACGCGGAGACTTCTCTAGTGCGCAAAATAAAGCATCACCAATCCAGACCAACCTATCCAGATGGGCTTCACACAGTATGCCTATTCCGTACTACACATTTTCGGATTTATATGCAAGACCTCTTGGGGATATCAAGAATCAACCCAATGTAAATCCCTCAACATTCCACCTTTTGGTGGGGGAAATCCATGCATATGCCAAAATAAGGACTTCACATGTCCAAGGAGGAAGATCGTTACCCTTGGAGTTTTCTTCGGAGCCATGACAAAGCTTTTCTACGCAGATGGAAGTGATCATCTCACTTTCCCTTTCTCATTTCTAGCTTCGGCTCTTGATTCCAGCACTAAGATCTCCTCCAACAACTCAACAAGTCCACTCAAACCCTAGAACCAACCGAGAGTTTTCTGCTCCAGAACTCGGGAAGTAAGGAAGAGAGAGAGAAAGGAAAGAATGATTTGTTGAATCTCATTCCTCTACCAATAAGGTCTCGGGTTTTACCCCAGCCACACGATCTCTTCTCATTAAAACACAGCAACGGCTCGGGTTTAAGCTGAAAAGTCACCCACCGCTTACTGGCCGCTCACCAGCCATCTGACACGAGTCACCGCTCGGCGATATCTGCATTTTTTGACAAATCGCCGAACGAGGATGATTTTGTCGAATCAACTTTGTTGATCGAAAGTGAGTTCGTTGAACGGTCTTGATTTCACATAACAGACCACAATTGTTGAACCCTACTTGACATTCGACATTTTCGTTGAGCTCCGTTCGACGATCTTCGTCGAGCTCAGCTCGACAATCTTCGTTGAGCCCAGTCTTACTTTTATCCTGTTCTTTCTAACTCCTTTTTGGGGTGTTACATGAAACATCATCAATCCAGACCAACCTGTCCAGATGGGCTTCACACACCATGCCTATGTTCGTACTTCGATTCTGAACTCTATATGCAAAAACTACGGGGATATACCATATCTGATAGAATTGGTTTCAAAATTGTCTAAACACCTAGAGGGGGGTGAATAAGTTCAATTCTTATTCTACTTAGACAGTTAATAATTTGATCACAACACAGATAAAATCTACAGTTATCACAGCACACAATCATCCAACCATAGCATACACACAGTTTTATAGTGGTTCCCCAAATGATGGGTACATCCACTTTTCCCCCTTCGCCTATCTAGCAGTATACTAGATTCTGCCTAACTTCCTTCCACCTTCTCAGATCCTCAGATCTTACAACTCCGAACCCAAACTGGTTCTTACAGCTCACACTTCAACAAGTGCTACAATTTAGGCTCTTACCAAGAACCCTACCTCAGAGTGAATCCACACTCCTACCACTTAGGAAATCAAGCCTTACCTCAGCCTTTATCACCAGGCCTACAACTCAGAGAACTTAATCTCCTACCTCAGGCAAACAACCCTACCTCAGCCTTTATAGTTACAGGCTTACAACTCAGAGAACTTAATCTCCTACACTCTGATCTAAAATAGATCCTACAGAAAATTGATTAAGATGTTCCTTCCTTCACTCATAGAGAGATGAGGGAATCTTGATCAGATCTTGATGGATCTGCTTTCTACTGTTCTTTGTAGTAATGAATCTGATTCAACCTGACTTAGCTTATTCAAAGCTTTTTGAAAGAGAGAACCTAGGTTGAATCTTCTTGAGAAGTTGGTGTAGATCCAGCTTCTCCCACCTTGCTGAATTAAATCTGCAATCTCTAACAGATCTGATGTGAAGCAATCCCCTTCTCTGATTTTGAATCAGAATCTTCTTGCTGTACAGGATTCTGTGAATTTTTCTTGGAGAATTTCACTTTAATTTCTCTCTATCTTCTGTTGTTGTTTTTTTTCCTAATACCTCAGCTCTATTTATAGTTTACATCAGAGGTAACCAGCTGATCCGGTAGTTTACCGACATCTGACAGTTCTGACATGTCTAATAAGCCGTGACAATTCTGACAGCTGACAAGTCTTTAGTCTTGAGATTTGACACTTAGAGTTATTCAACTCAGCTGAATGTGTCGAGACATAAGGATAGTATGTGTCGACACTAATACCCGGGTGTCGACACATTTCCTTTGGTGTTGTCGACAAACTACAGAAACTGACGATATAGCTCTTCATTCAGTCGCAACACTGCCTTTGCAGAATGTGCCGACATACTTCAGAAAATAGTCGACATAGCTCTTCATCAAGTTCTCGACACACAGTCTTTGTAGAATGTGTCGACATACTTCAGGAACTGTCGACACAACTCTTTATCAAGTTCTCGACATAGCCTTTGGAGAATGTGTCGACACAAGTCCTGTGTGGCGACACAACCTCTCCAAATGTCGACCCAAGTCCTGGATTTCGACATAGCTGCTTCTTTATAATTATCAATGCAACAATGTCTAAATGTGTCGACATAAGTTATGAGTGTCGACATAGTTGATGTCGACATAAACTCTGGGTGTCGACACTAGTCCTGTGTGTCGACACAGACTTGCTTCTTGTCTCGACACATCTCCTTCAAAGGTGTCGGCACAAAATAATTGTCTTGTCACTTTTGTACTTAGAATATTTTCTGCATTCTTCTGCCTGCACAAACAAACTCAATACACCATCAAATACACCATGATGTATATCATTGAGTCAGGTGAGGCTTCTCCAAATCCAGTACACAATTTCCAATGTACCCAACAATCTCCCCCTATTTGGAGAAGTCATAACCCATAATCAATGATATACACCAATATAACAAAAAATGATAAGCATGATATATTTAGACATTTCAAACAAAATTATTCAAGAGCAGAGATAACATGTTACACACAAATATTCAAAATGAAATAACATAAGTAAAACCATGCAACTCAGAGACATAGATATATAAACTATTGTCAACCCAGAATTTCATTTTCACACAATCAAGGTGAGATTACAAGGTTAATGTTTTCTTTTGTAAGAACAATCAAAAGTGCACATTTTCTTCCAAAATCTAGTCAATCTAAAGTTAAAGTTGATCAGGTTCCTTGATGACAATTTCTTTTCCTGTCTGAATAGTAGCTTTGACTTCAGCTTCAATATCAGAAGCATGATTCTTTCCCTTAATGTCTTTGGCCTTAAGTTGTGCAGCTTTCTGCTTTTGCCTTTCAAAGTAATGGAATGGTTTAGGGAAGTACTTGCAGGGCTCTATGGAGTTTGCATGGATCCTTCCAGCCTTCAAGTCCTTCCTGAAATTGTAGATTCTCTCTTGTTGCGCAAGATATTTATGCAATTCTTGTTTGGAGTACCACTTACCTCTGTCATACTAATTTTCAGCAGCTGCATTCCATGCAGTTAAGATGATACTTCTTGAGGTTGGACTCCATTTCTCAAAATCAGGCCTAGCCTCACCCTGTTCTCTGAATCTTTTCTTAGACATTTGGGCCTCTTGTTCTTTCAGAAAAACTGAGTCAGTTATGTCCACTTCCTCCCAAATTACTGGCATTTTATCCAGTGGAGGGATGTACATAGTCTGGACAGCCTGTTGGATATCTTCAAACTCAGACGGGGGATATATGACTTGAGCTACTTCATGTTGCATCCCCTCCAAGAACTCAGGTTGGCATCCAAATTCTACAGTGTTATTATCATCATATAAGGGTGGATATCCTAAGGTAGCTCTGATATTGTTAGTTACCCATTTTGCATGTTCAGAGCCAGCTTGAACTAATACCCTCTCCCCCTTTATGACTTCTCTATGAATATGATCTCTGAGATCATTCTTTTGAAATCTTATCTGATTTGTAATATGATAATTTACAGTTGTGTAGTAGTCTTTGAACTTCTTTACTAGAGCAGAAATTGTAGACTCAGAAGTTTTTATAGTAGTAGTAACTGTTACCAAATCCAGTTGAATCTATTTTTTTATAGTAGATACTTGGGTGTTCATATTAGCTGCAATGGCAGTGGTTTGTTCATCCAATTTAGTCAGAGAGATTGTGTGTAGTTCCATCAAATTCTCATTCAGTCTCTTCTGATTTTCAAGAACAATTCCTTGCTTGACAACAAGATCATCTATTTCAATCTTAGTGGATTGTTGTTGTTTGGCAAGATACACCACAACATTGCCTCCCTTTTGAAAGCAATCTATCATGTCTTTCTTAAGCATGTTTACCTCAAATCGTATAGATTTGATATCCTGGGCCAGATTGAACTGCAGCTCTTTGTGGCTTTCATCCACATACTTTTCTAATGCATGTCTTTGCTCATCAAGTTTGACTTGTAGCTGTACCAATAGAGAACTAAAATCTATTGGAGAAGCAGTAGATGAGGAGCCAGCCTTGAAAGCTTTCTTATATCCAACACTCTTTTTCTTAAACTCTATAAACTTTCTTTTCTTAAGAACTGATGCTGCTTCCTCATCTTCATAATCAGATGATATCTCAAGTTCCACTATTGTGCCTAGAACATCTAGTCTTGGGGCTAGGTCTGGCGCCTCCCCCTCAATCCTTGCAGCAGCTAGTATATCTACCGACATTTCTTCCTTGTGTACTTCTTCTTGCTCCTCCTGGAAGTCAGTTACTAAGTCTTGAATTACTTTAGTCTCAGGAGCCTGAGGTTTTTCTGGCAAATCAGGAATATGCACATCCTGTGCCTCTCATTCAGAAGGGTCAGCAGCTGTGTTGATGTTATGAACCACTTCCATTATAGTGAGGTTTGCAGTCTCACTGTCTAACTAGGATTCAATGACAGTTTCTGCAGGGACTGATATCTCTGGATTATCTATCTGATGGACAGCCTCCCCCTGGATCTAAGCTTTAGTTCCAGGTGTATGAGTTGGAGACATCCTAGGTAGGTTAGTGGTCTCTTCATCAGAACTGAATTCAATTATCTCTTTTGAGTCACTAGAGGACTCCTCAGCTTGCACTGTATCTCTCTTTGATGTAGTGACATGTTTGGACTTCTGCTTTGGTGCAGGGACTTCCTTGGACAATACTCTGTCCCACCTAGAGAGTATTCTTATATCCATTCTCGTCATGTGATCTATTTTGGAACCAACAATCTGGTTGAGCACCTCAGGTATGCTGGCTGCTAGATATAGACTTAAGATTCTGCACAGATTTGGCTTCTTAAGATTGTCCTTAATCTTATTAAAGATTACACTACTCCAGTCGGTCTTCACCTGGAAGATGACTCATGTCATGAGGCTGAACATGTGGGAAGAGATCCTATCATGCCCCCCAGTCTTGCAGAGAACTACCTTGCCAATTTTTTCAAACAGAAATTTCCCTTTGGAGTTCATCCCTTTCCTTGTGATGGACGATCCAATGTTTTTTGTTGTGGGCAGCCCACACCATTTAAGGGCTTCAGCAGTCAAATTTGAATCAACCTCAGTCTCTTCTTTTATCCTTTGAAGATGAAGGGATTTACTCAGACTTTTGAGTGTTATTTTGACCGTTTTGCCATGAACAGTAGACTTGATCTTGTTCCCCTTTGAGTTCAATGCAGCGTCGGAATAGAACTCAAGAACTTCCTTCTTCCAAATTCTTATCGATTCAGAGACCAAAAAATCCAGTCCAGCATCCTGGATTAGCTCATAACCTTCGTTAACGTTGTTGTTCAACTTGGGCGCCATTGGAGAGGAGAGAAGTGAAGTTGAAGAGAAGGATGATGAATTTCTTGTCGATATAGATGGTTTATGTTGGGTATTATATCCAAAATAACCCAAATTTGATGAAGTCACCCTTGAACTAAGATGAATTAAGTTGTATTTGATGTCTTGTTTGAGTTATGTGTTTGCAGGACTATATTGCCAAGTGTAGACCAATGTCAGTCTACAATGGGTCACCAAACACATGACCATAAAATGTAATCCCTCATTGTGTGATCCATGGTGTAGACTCATGTGTAGCCTCTCTATTTGGATACACTTCATGTTTCAAGCACTAGGATTGATTGGAGAAAGAAGTGTTGCTGAGTTTATTGAATAAGAGAAAAATTTGTTGAAGAAAATTTTGCTAAGTCTTTTACTCGAGTTGTAGTTTATATACTCGAGTCTAATACTTGGTAATTACTCGAGTAAATCTATCTGTACTCGAGTAAGGGAAATGACTCTCGAGTAGTCAGAACATAGCTCTCGAGTAGCCAAATCCATTACTCGAGTAGACTTTCTCTTATTCTCGTGTTAACAGTTTTTCCTCTCAGAATTTATTCTAAGTCTTTTACTCGAGTAGTCATGTTAACCACTCGAGTAGAGAAGTATTTTGTCTTGAGTTACAAAAGGAAGATTCTCGTGTTGTTCTACCCCACTCGAGTAGTTCAGTTCATGTACTCGAGTAGTCTATTACTACTCGAGTAGTCCAGCTCTAATACTCGAGTGATAAGATTTTTATCTCTCAAAATTTTTCTAAGTCCTATACTCGAGTAGTAATATTCATATACTCGAGTAGTTAATCTCCTCTCGGGTAGTCCATTTCCAGTACTCGAGTAACCCGTATTCTTCTCTCTGAAAAATCCGCTAAGTCTTTGATTCGAGTAATCCTTCTACCTCTCGAGTAATATATCTAGTACTCGAGTAGTTTATTTCTAGTACTCGAGTAGTCCATCTCCATGTCTCGTGTAAATTTTCTAGCACTCGAGTAAGTCTTTGTGTACTCGAGTGATTACTCATTCTATTCTGGATTTTGTCAGTCTTCTACTCGAGTAGTCTCCTTCTATTCTCTCGAGTAATTTTATTAGTACTCGAGTAGGTAATCTTTTACTCGAGTAAGTCAGTCAGATTTTTCCAGAAATTCGCTAAGTCCAGAATCGACGGGAATATCAAATTGCTTGACGTGATTGGTCCACGTGTACGTCATTAATGATAATTATGACCGTTAGGGAGATCTTATATAAGGTCTTGTCAAAATCCTCTAACCCTAACAAGCTGTCAAGTATTATTCTAATAAATCTGAATCAAGTTTTCTCTTTCTAAAAACGGAAGCCACCGACCTTCATCGTGCATATCGGCTAGGGTTTTCGATTCAATGTTGGGTACATTGGAATAAATGTACCTGATTTGAAGAAGCCTCACCCTACTCAATGATATACATCAAAATATATTTGATGTGTTTTGAGTTTAGTTGTGCAGGTTAAGTATTTGCAGGGAAATATGAAAAGTTTCTAAGTCCATGTGTCGACACCCAGAAGGAAAGTGTCGACACTTAAGAAGACTTGTGTCGACACCCAGACAAGCAGTGTCGACACTTGGAGTAATTGTGTCGACACCAGGGATGAAGAGTCGACACCAGACAGAAAGTGTTGACACATGAAGGCTGTGTCGACACTCAATGAAGAAATGTCCAGTGAAGCAGTGTCGACACTTAGAAGCAGTGTCGACACCCAGAGGAACTGTGTCTACATTAGAAAGTGTCGACACTTGGAGGCTGTGTCGACACTCAGCAAATTTCAACAGAGTCTAAGTATAAGTGTCGACATAATAAAAAATGTGTCGACACACAGCAGAAGACTCAGTATATGAAGAAAGTGTCGACACTAGGAAGCTGTGTCAACACTCAGCAAAGTTCAACAAAATTCTAAGTACAAGTGTCGACACAAAGGAGATGTGTCGACACTCAGCCAAAGTCTCAACAGAAGAAGAATGTGTCGACACAAGGAGCTGTATCGACACTCAGCAAGTATCAACACAGAAGGCATGTGTCGACACCAAGAATATGTGTCGACACTGAACAAGTTCAACACAAGAAGATGTGTCAACACAAAGGAGTTGTGTCAACACTTATAAGAAATCAACTAAGTACTGAAGAACAAGGAGTTGTGTCGACACACAATATCAGTGTCGACACATGATGAAAAAGCAGTGTCGAGAAGTAAATTCTACAACACAAGGAGTTGTGTCGACACCTTGAAGGCTAGTGTCGACACTTAGTCTACTTGTGTCGACACTTAGTCTATAAGTGTCGACACTTAAAGACAGATTGTCTCGACAGTTTCAGAAAGTTACAGATATTTCAAGAAGTGACTGGATGACTTGACAGCTGCCATTCCAGCCGGTCTACTGCAACTGTCAGAGTTGTCAGAAAGCTGTTAGAAACCGGATCAGCCGGTCACCATGAAGAAGGCCTATAAATAGGCTGATTCTGTCAACAGAAGAACTTTGAACAAGAGATTGAGAAAGAGAAGAAGATCTAGCTATTCATTGAAGAATCAATTCAAGTGAAGATCTAAGCAGTTGGAGAGAGAGAGCTCCTTCCAAGAAGACAGCCGTTGGAACCAGGCTGTGAAGAAGGCTTTAGACCTAGTTTTGAATCTTAAGTTGCAGTGATTGAAGATCAGTTGCAGAGAGTATCAACCCTATTCTGTTCTACATTCACGAAGCTTTGAAGAAAGCCAAGTGAGGTTGATCTCAGCAGAGTTCATTCAAGAACTCATCAAGAACCTATCAACTCTTCTCTCTTATTCAGAGTTGTAAGTATATACTTTGTATTCTAAATTTCTTGTAGGATCCTTAGGGATCTGAGTTGTAAGCCTGCAATTATAAAGGCTGAGTGGTAGGGCCTGTGTGTCTGAGTGTAGGAGATTCATATCTCTGAGTGTAGGCCTTGTGGCTGAGTGTAGGTCTTGTTGTGGCTGAGTGTAGGCCTTGTTGAAGGCTGAATGTAGGTCCTTGTGAAGACTGAGTTGTAGGGCCTTGGGCCTGAGCTATAGGAACCTGGTTAGGGTTCTGAGTGTAAGATCTGAGGATCTGAGGAATAGTGGAGGAGTTTGGCCGAATCTAGTACACTACTAGATAGGCAAAGGGGGAAGTGGATGTACCCAAACCTTGGGGAACCACTATAAATCTGTGTGTTCACTGTGTGCATGCTTTATTCTGTGATTGCTGATTGATTGCTGTGAAGAAGTAATTGTAAATCTGTGATATTATCTGCAATCTGCCTAAAAGTTTAAAAAAGATTTAGTCACCTATTCACCCCCCCCCCCCTCTAGGTGATTAGGTACAATTTCTTTCAAGTGGTATCAGAGGGAGGTTACTCAAAAAGGACTTAACTGTCTGAGTAGATCCTGTTGGCAGATTCAGAATAAGTAAAGTGCAGAATCAAGAAAATCAAGAAAATGGGTTCAACAGAGAATCATAAGGAACTTGGATCCATGAAGTTGCCCATTTGCAGAAAAGAGTTTTTTGGCATCTGGAAAGAAAGGGTAAGACTGTTTATGGAAGCTTCATACCCTAGAATATATATCACAGTTAAAGAAGGGTCATATGTGCCTATGAAAGTATCAGTCTTAGATGCAAATCAGAGAACACCTAAAGACTTTTCTGAAATGACAAAAGATGAGATTATTCTGGCCACCATGGACAAGAGGGCTCAGAATATCATTGTGAGTGTCATAGATGATGCTACATTTTAGAACTTGATACACTGTAAGACATTAAAGGAGATGTGGGATACTCTGATAGTATACATGGAGGGTTCAGAAGAGGTTAGATAGGACAGAAAGTCTTTGCTAAACCAAGAATATGAGAGCTTCAGACAAGGCAGGTCTAATAGCATAACAGAATGCTATAAGAAATTCTATAGGATAGTTAATGAGTTAATGTCCTATGGAAGAGATTTCAGCATTTATGAGCTGAATGATAAGTTCTTGAGGTCCCTAACAAAGGATTGGGACACCAAGATCTGTGCCATAAGAGAAATGGCCAAGTTAGCAGATATTCCTCCTCCAACATTGTTTGGAAAGCTGTTATCCTATGAGATGCAGTTGATGGTAAGGAAAGAAGAGTAGAAGACTACAAGAAGTGAGCATAAAGATAGAGCAGTGTCATTCAAAACATAAGCCACCAAGAAATACAAAACTAAGTCTCCATCTCCACCTCCAAAAGTGGCTGAGACTAAGTCTGATGATTCAGAAAGCAGAAAGTCTGAAAGCAGTGAGAGTGATGAGGACTTTGCAGCTTTCACAAGACACTTTCAAAAGTTTCTAAAGAAGAAATAGTGGAGGTCAAAGCCATCCACTTCACAGGGAAAAGATGACTATTATCAGAACAAGAAGTCATCAAAGAAAGACAGGAGAAAGCCCAAGTCAAGCAAAGCAACTTTATCAAAAATTGTATGCTATTGCTGTAACAAACAAGGACATGTTGTTGCAGACTGTCTAGAGAAAAGAAAAGAGTCTACTGATAAGAAGAAGACTCAAATCAAGGGCAAGAAGGAAAGGTCTTTTGTTGCTAAGAAGGACAAAAGCATGTCAGATATGTCTTCTTCAGAAACTGAGTCAGAAGCTGAAGCATACATAGGACTGTTTGCTAAAGAAGAGGAAGAGGAGTTCATCCAGTTAATGAACTCTATATATGAGCAAGAGGACAATCAGTGCCAAGGACTGATGGCCTTAATAGAAGGTGACAAAATCCAGGAGCAGCCTGGACCTAGTCATGTACTAAATTGTTCTTTAAGTTCAATTTCTAGTGCTAGTTCAGATTCAGTTACATCAGCATCAAGTGATGCTAGTGGATCTGAATCTGAAGGGGATATTCATCAATTGATTGATGAATATAGAGTACTGTTGCATGCTTTTAAGAAAAGCAAATCCTTGGCCAAGAGTCAGGCTATGGAGATTGCTAATCTCAAAGAGGCTGCAACAGATTTTGATAAGCTAATTGATCAAAAACTGAATGAAATAGCCAGGCTGAAGAACATAACTGTTATTCAGATGGGGACTATAACTTTCAAGAATGATCAAATCAGAAATCTGGAGATTAGTCTTCAGAAGGAGAGATATATAGTAGCAAGGTTCTCTAAACCAAAATCAGTTCTACCTCTGATAGATGAGTTTATACCTCATAAGGGTAAAACTGGATTGAGGTTTACTAAACCTGCTAGGACTGTTTAGTCCAAGTCTAAGGGCAAAGCCCCAGTACTCAACAAGCCTGCTTTAGATAGAACAGTTAGGGTTGTACCTAAGCAAAGGTACAATAGATTTGAGTGCTGGTGCTGTGGTAAGGTAGGCCACTTTGCCATAGACTGTTGGCATAATTCTAATGTCAAGATGTGTAGCAAACTGCCTGTTGGAAGATCTGCAGGTAGCTTTGTTAAGAGGCAAACTAACCAGCACCAAGGACCCAAGAATTCTTTGGGTTCTAAGGTCAACTAATCTGTTTTGCAGGTGAGTCCAAGTGGTCATGCCCTAATATGGTACTTGGACAGTGGATGTTCCAGGTACATGACTGGAACTAGGGGATTGCTAAAGGACTTCACACCAATCAAGGATGGTCCTAAAATCACCTTTGGTGATTCTGAAAAAGGAATCATCAAGGGTTTTGGTAACATTTCTACCAACCTTATAACTATTACTCAAGTGGATTATGTTAAAAGTTTGAAACACAACCTCATTAGTATAAGTCAACTGAGTGATCTAGGATATGACATCTCATTTGTCAAAAATGGTTGTCATATCAGGAGGTCAAATGATCAAGAGATCATTTTGACAGGTTATAGAAAGAGAAATGTTTATTGCCTAGACATTATGTGTGAGAATAATGTTTCTCTAGTGTGTCTTGTAGCTAATGAGAAAGTCTCTCATTGTGTCAAATGGCACAAGAGGCTAGCCCATCTCAACTACAAGACAATTGGTCAACTCTTTAGCAAATAGTTAGTGAGGAATGGTCCTCAAGTTAAGTGTATTAAAGATGGGATATGTTCAGCTTGTCAAAAGGGCAAGCAGACTAGATCCACCTTTAATAGCATTGAAAATAAAGATGTTGTGAGGTGTTTATACCTCTTGCATATGGATCTTTTTGGTCCTATGCCAGTTCACAGCCTAGGTAGGAAGGTCTACACATTTGTGGTTGTAGATGACTACTCGAGGTTTTCCTGAGTATTTTTCCTTAGACAGAAATCTGAAACACCTAGTATCTTCTATAGTTTTGTCAAGCAAATTCAGAATGAGTTAGACAGTACAGTGGTCAAAATAAGAAGTGACCATGGTACTGAATTCCAGTCTGATAGCATGACAAAGCTATGTGAAGAGTTTGGGATATTTCAGAATTTTCTTCACCAAGAACACCTCAGCAAAATGACATTACTGAGAGGAACAATAGAACCTTGATTGAGGCTGGTAGAACCCTATTAAGTGATACATCTCTCCCAGAATATTTCTGGGCTGAGGCAGTTAATACTGCATGCCATGTAATTAATAGGACTACTATTACTAAGAGCCACAATAAGACCCCCTATGAGATTGTGAAAGGCAGAAAACCAAATCTATCCTATTTCATGATCTTTGGTTGTAAATGCTATATACTTAACAATGGAAAGTCTTACTTGACCAAGTTTGCTGTCAAATCCCAAGAGGAGATCTTTGTTGGGTACAACAACAATAGTAAGACTTATAGGGTCTACAACTTGTCTACTCAAGTTGTAGAAGAGTCAGTACATGTAGTATTTGATGAATCTAGACTTATTAATAATGAGTTGTCTAGAAATATTTGCAGCTCCACAGGTGTGACTAAGAAGATGGACAAGCTCACTATTGAAGAAGGATCTACTGCAAGTCAGCATGTAGATGATAGTGGCTGTTGTCCAGGGGGAGTACTACATGCACCTGATGTAGAAGAAGACTGAGGAGTGCAGCAAGTTGAAGAAGCTGAAGGAGTTCAACCTGGAGCCAGGCTGCCTCCAGCTAGTAGACATCTAAAACATCATCCAGCCAATCAAATTATTGGTGATCTAAGTTAAGGGGTACAAACAAGGAGAAGAAATCTGAGTGTAGTACTATACTCCAGTTTTCTATCCCAAGTAGAGCCAAAGAAATTTGAAGAAGCCATCCTAGACCCTCATTGGATTGAGGCAATGCAAGAAGAGCTGAATCAGTTCAAGATATGCAAAGTCTGGGAGCTTGTTCCTAAACCAAAAGACCACAATATAATTGGAACTAAGTGGATCTATAGGAACAAGATGGATGAACATGGAGTTATTGTGAAGAACAAAGCTAGACTGGTTGCTAAGGGATATAGGGAAGAAGAAGGTATTGACTTTGATCAAACCTTTGCTCCAGTAGCCAGACTGGAGGCCATAAGGATGTTCCTGGCCTATGCAACCTATCAAGGATTTAAAGTATTCCAAATGGATGTTAAGTCAGCTTTTCTTAATGGAAATCTGAAAGAAGAGGTCTATGTGGAACAGCCATCAGGTTTTGTTGATTCAACTCAACCTAATTATGTCTATAGACTTAGGAAGGCTTTGCATGGGTTAAAACAAGCCCCTAGGGCTTGGTATAAAACCCTGTCTAGTTTCCTCATTGAGAATAAATTCACAAGGGGAAAAATAGACAAGACTCTATTCCTTAGGGAATCCAGAGGCAAGATCATTCTAGTCCAAATATATGTAGATGACATCATATTTGGGTCTACTGAAAATAGGCTTTGCAAAAAGTTTGCAAAACTAATGCAAGGATAATTTGAGATGAGCAGTATGGGGGAACTTAAGTTCTTCTTGGGTCTCCAAGTTAGACAGATTGAGAATGGTTTATCCATATGCCAGTCTAAGTTCACCCTAGAATTAATAAGGAAGTACGGTATGGAGTCATCCAGTACAATGAAGACTCCTATGGGGTCAAGTATGTATCTTAGCAAAGATGATGCAGGGAAACTTGTAGATGAGACTTTGTATAGAGGGATAGTTGGCTCCCTATTGTATTTGACTGCAAGTAGACCAGATATCATGTATGCTACATGTGTCTGTGCTAGGTACCAAGCATGCCCTAAAGAGTCTCATTTGACAGCAGTCAAAAGAATTCTAAGATATCTAAAGGGCACTCCTTATCTAGGCCTTTGGTAACCTAGGAATGGAGACTTTGAACTCACGGGTTATTCAGATGCAGATTTTGCAGGATGCAAGGAAGATAGGAAAAGTACAACTGGAACCTGTCAATTCCTAGGTGGAAGACTGATATCATGGAGTAGCAAGAAACAAACAAGTGTGGCTATCTCCACAGCAGAATCAGAGTATGTGGCTGCAGGAAGTTGATGTGCTCAACTTCTATGGATACAACATTAGCTAGAAGACTATGGTATTCAAGTAAGTAGAACACCACTATTTTGTGATTCTACTAGTGTTATATCTATTGCAAACAATCCTGTTTCCCATAGTAGAACTAAACACATTGAAATAAAATATCATTTTCTAAGGGAATATGTTGAAAAAGAAGATATTTTACTAGAATATGTTAATACAGATAATCAACTAGCTGACATGTATACTAAGCTTTTAGAAGAAACCAAGTTCAATAGGTTTAAAATTGAATTAGGTATGATAAACTTAGAATAAGTTTATAGAAATGGCTAAGTAAAATAGTGTCGACACACAGAGTTGTCTGTGTCAAGACAGAGAATTGGTGTCGACACTTCAGAGAAAAGGTGTCGACACATCTAGGAAGTTGGTGTCGACACTTCAGAGAATTAGTGTCGACACATACAGGGTAGGTGTCGACACATCCAAGATGGTGTCGACACTTAGACTTTAAGCAGAATTAGTGAAGTAAAGTCTCGTCTAAGTGTTGAGCTAAGTGGTGTCGACACATAAATAAGTGTCGACACATATATTCTGTCAACTATACTTGTGTCGACACATAGTTATCGAGACATTATAAGTCTGTGTCGACACTTTTCAACAGTGTCGACACAATTTAAGTTTCTTGACGCGCCCTTTCATCTTCGATTCTATAAAGGTATAAATAGGATTTCGCCATTGTCTATTGACACGCTCACCAAAGTTTCGAGACCAAACTTGTGTGTCGACACCTCTCTTCTCTCAATTCAAATTCTTCAAACCGTAATGGCGCCCAAGCTCGAAGAGAACGTGAATGAAGGATATGAACTGGTGCGGCATGCGTTTGATGACGCAGAACTAGAGATCAAGGATGTGGTAACCCTAGTGGCAAAATTCAGGGTTAGATTTTCTTGTTTCAGAGCCGACCAAGATATGGAAGAAAGAAGTTCTGGAATTTCTGAATGGAGCATCCCTAGATGAATCAGGACTAAAGATTAAGTCTAGGGTTCATGGAGAAAAGGTGAAGGTCTCACCTAAGAGTTTGAGAAAGGTACTAAACCTACCACGGACTAAGGAAGAAGATGAAGTTTCTGCTTCTAAGACTAGAGAAGCACTGACATGGTGTGGACTGGATTCCAAGATGAAAATTGGATCAGTATTCAATAGGAAGGGGATGAACAGCCAAGGCAAATTTCTCTCTAAAATAGTTGGAAAAATTATCCTGTGCAAATCTAGAGGATATGACAGGATTTCAGCTTATATGTTCAATCTAATGACAAGGTTAATCTTCCAGCTAAATACTTATTAGTCTGCATTAGTGTTTGAGAAGATTAATGAGAGTATGAAGAAGCCCAATTTGGGTAGGATTCTAAGCCTTTACTTGGCTGCTAGTATACCAGAAGTAATGAGCCAAGCTGCAGGTTCAAAGATCAATCACATGAGGAAGATGGACATGAGAATCTTCTCTAGATGGGATAGAGTCTTGACCAAGGAATTGCCAACTCCTGAGAAGGTAACACCCCAAAAGAAGAAGAAGAAGATAGCTCCAGTGGCTCAAGAATCATCTAGTAGCTCTGAAGAGCAAGTTGTCTTTACTCCAGATGATGAACAAGACACTGGAAATGCTGGTCAGTCTCCAGCTAGACAAGTAGTTGCAGAGAGGCAGGGGGAGCTACCACAGGCTAGCCCACTTTACCAGGATTCTATCAAGGGGGAGCCTCTACTAGTGGAAGAGCCAACTCCACTAGAAAGTGAACAAGCAACCCACACTATACTTGAGGTAATCACTGACATCAATAAATTAAACTTCCCTATTGAGGATGATGTTTTGTCTGATTCATTACCTAATGTTAATCAGCAAACACAAACACATAGCCAACCCCAAGATGTTGTCATGGAGGACACATCTGTTGCAGATCAAGTGGAACCTAATCAAGTGGCTGATGAAATCAGGGAATCTCCACCCCATTCTCAACAAGAATTTACCCTAGAAGAACTATTCCCTGATTTACTCCAAATAGACTTTGAGAAGGAAAGTGCTGCTGCTGAGGGGGAGACAGTAAACATTGAGGGGGAGCAAGTAGAAAAGATAGCAAAAACTGCAGGCAAAGAGTTTGAGAAGCCCAAGGAAGCTGAACAACCAATAAGGACTGAGAAGGAGTTACCTTCAAGCCCAAAGGACAAAGTGACTATTGATAGCACATCTGCTTCTGAAGATGAAGAGGCTGCCAGAGCCAAGAAGAGAAAGTTTCAAGTCTTCAAGAGGAGGAGCCAGAATTATAAGAAAGCTCTGCAAACAATTGCACCACAGCCTACACCACATCCAGCCCCATCTGCAGATTACAGTTCTCTGATGGTTGCAATGCAGATAAAGCTTGATGAGCATAGACAGGATTTGCAATCTTATATGGATGAGGGGCATAAGTCTCTATAGTTTGATCTTGCACAGGATATTAAGTCCATCAGATTTGAGATGAATCTGAATACGAAAGAGATGACTGACTGCTTCCACAAGAGAGGGAATGCAGTGGTCTACTTGGCGACACATCAAGAGAAGATCAAAGCTCAAGTAGATGAGATTGCAGTGAAGCAAGGTTATGTACTGGAGAACCAGATAAGGATGAATGATAATCTTACAGCTTCACATAATGCAATTATCATAGAAATGAAAAATATAGCTGCTGGTCAGACTACATCTAATGCTACTGCTAAGGAAGAATTTGCTAAAGCATTACAAGAGGGCATAACTGCTGTTAAGACTGCTATACAAGACTCTCAAAAGGCTATCACTGACAAGCTCCAAAGGTTGAAACCTTTCTTTAAGGATGGAGTAAACTATTTGGATGCCCAAATAAGGTTTCAGAAAGATGATCTGAGGGATCATATTGTTAGAGAAGTCATAAAGGGGGAGAGGGTGTTAGTCAAAGCCAGCTCTGATCATGCAAAATGGATTTCCAATTCCATCAGAGCCACCCTTGGATATCCTCCATTGTGTGATGATGACAATGTAGCAGAGTCTGGGATTAATCCTGCTTATTTTGGAGGGGAGCAAGCTGAAGTGGCTCAAGTAATTTATCCTCCACCAGACTTTGATATGATACATACAGATATACAATCAATGTATAGCCCTCCTAAGGGAAAGCAAAATGTCATCATAGAGAAAGTGGTTCAGCCAGTGCCTGAGGCTATACTGAAAGAACAAGAAGCTTTGCTGCTCAAAGAACAAGAGACTCTATTGTCTAAGAAGATGTTCAGAGAGCAAGCTGAACAAAGGCCTGATTTTGAACAGTGGAGCCCCACTTCAAGGAATATTATCTTAACTGCATGGAAGGCTACCAAGTATAATATTCAAGACAGAAACAAGTGGTATTCTGAACTGGAGTGGAGAAAGCATGAGTCCAGGCAAGAAGCCATTGTGCAATACAGGAGAAAGGCTAAGATGAGAAAGCTACCTCCTAATGCCCAGGAGCCTAGCAAGTACTTTCCAAAGCCATATCATTACTTTGAAAGACAAAAGATCAAGACTGAAGAGCAGAAGAAGAAGTATCTTAAAGGCAAGAAGCATGCTGCTGCTGAAGATGTTGAAGCCTCAGTACAAGCAAAGATACAGTCTGGAAAGGGCATTGTGATCAAGGAGGCTGGGCAGAATTAGAATAGAATTATCTTTAGTTTACAGTTGTAATCTTTTGATTTTAAACACTCTGTAAACTTTTGTATAATGAATATGACAAAGTTGTTAGAACAATGTGATGTGTGAAAAATCTATTACATAATTGTTCTGAGATATTGGTATATACATGTTTTGTTTTAATACATGTTTATGTTTTTCCTGATTGCATAATCCTGTTTTACATCATACTGTGATTTTATTATGAATGGTGTATATCATTGACTAAGGGTTATGACTTCTCCAAATAGGGGGAGATTGTTGGGTACATTGGAATAAATGTACCTGATTTGAAGAAGCCTCACCCTACTCAATGATATACATCAAAATGTATTTGATGTGTTTTGAGTTTAGTTGTGTAGGTTAAGTATTTGCAGGGAAAGCTGAAAAGTTTCTAAGTCCATGTGTCGACACCCTGAAGGAAAGTGTCGACACTTAAGAAGACTTGTGTCGACACCCAGACAAGCAGTGTCGACACTTGGAGTAATTGTGTCGACACCAGGGATGTAGAGTCGACACCAGACAGAAAGTGTCGACACATGAAGGCTGTGTCAACACTCAATGAAGAAATGTCCAGTGAAGCAGTGTCGACACTTAGAAGCAGTGTCGACACCCAGAGGAACTGTGTCTACATCAGAAAGTGTCGACACTTGGAGGCTGTGTCGACACTTGGAGGCTGTGTCGACACTCAGCAAATTTCAACAGAGTCTAAGTATAAGTGTCGACATAATAAATAATGTGTCGATACACAGCAGAAGACTCAGTACATGAAGAAAGTGTCGACACTAGGAGGCTGTGTCGACACTCAGCAAAGTTCAACAAAATTCTAAGTACAAGTGTCGACACAAAGGAGATGTGTCGACACTCAGCCAAAGTCTCAACAGAAGAATAATGTGTCGACACAAGGAGCTGTATCAACACTCAACAAGTATCAACACAGAAGGCATGTGTCGACACCAAGAATATGTGTCGACACTAAACAAGTTCAACACAAGAAGATGTGTCGACACAAAGGAGTTGTGTCGACACTTACAAAAAATCAACTAAGTACTGAAGAACAAGGAGTTGTGTCGACACACAATATCAGTGTCGACACATGATGAAGAAGCAGTGTCGAGAAGTAAATTCTACAACACAAGAAGTTGTGTCGACACCTTGAAGGCTAGTGTCGACACTTAGTCTACTTGTGTCGACACTTAGTCTATAAGTGTCGACACTTAAAGACAGATTGTCTCGACACTTTCAGACAGTTACAGATATTTCAAGAAGTGACTGGATGACTTGACAGCTGCCATTCCAGCCGGTCTACTGGAACTGTCAGATTTGTCAGAAAGCTGTTAGAAACCGGATCAGCCGGTCACCATGAAGAAGGCCTATAAATAGGCTTATTATGTCAACAGAAGAACTTTGAACAAGAGATTGAGAAAGAGAAGAAGATATAGATATTCATTGAAGAATCAATTCAAGTGAAGATCTAAGTAGTTGGAGAGAGAGAGCTCCTTCCAAGAAGACAGCCGTTGGAACCAGGCTGTGAAGAAGGGTTCAGACCTAGTTCTGAATCTTAAGTTGCAGTGATTGAAGATCAGCTGTAGAGAGTATCAACCCTATTGTGTTCTACATTCAAGAAGTTTTGAAGAAAGCCATGTGAGGTTGATCTCAGCAGAGTTCATTCAAGAACTCGTCAAGAACCTATCAACTCTTCTCTCTTATTCAGAGTTGTAGATATATACTTTGTATTCTAAATTTCTTGTAGGATCCTTAGGGATCTAAGTTGTAAGCCTGCAATTATAAATGTTGAGTGGTAGGTCCTGTGTGCCTGAGTGTAGGAGATTCATATCTCTGAGTGTAGGCCTTGTGGCTGAGTGTAGGCCTTGTTGTGGCTGAGTGTAGGCCTTGTTGAAGGCTGAGTGTAGGTCTTTGTGAAGACTGAGTTGTAGGGCCTTGGGCCTGAGCTGTAGGAACCTAGTTGGGGTTCTGAGTGTAAGATCTGAGGATCTGAGGAATAGTGGAGGAGTTTGGCCGAATCTAGTACACTACTAGATAGGCGAAGGGGGAAAGTGGATGTACCCAAACCTTGGGGAACCACTATAAATCGGTGTGTTCACTGTGTGCATGCTTTATTCTGTGATCAAAGTGGACTTACAGATCGAGATTGCTTTTCAACTCCTCATCATCTCTAGGAACGTATGAGTCAAAGGAATTTCAGATCCAGATCTTGCCGAGTCTCTTCTTCAACATCTTCTGATAGAGCCGCAAAGATCAAAGAAGAAGACCTAGGCCGACAGATTCCAGATCTGAGAATTTACTGTTTGTATTTCATTATACTCAATTTAATTCTTGTAGGAGATTTCTCTCCGAGTGTAGCAGCTTTTGTCTCCGAGTTGTAGGAAGTTTTTATCTTCCGAGTGTAGATCCGTGTTGTGGATCGAGACTGTAAGAACTTTGTTCTGAGGCGCAGGATTGGTTTTCAATCCGAGATAGTAGAGTAGTCGAGTCTAGTGCTTTGCTAGATCGGTGGGGGAAAGTGGATGTACCCAAGGTTGGGGAACCACTATAAATCTTTTGTCATCTATGATTGCTTGTCATCTGTGATTGCTTGGTTGATTATTGTGTGCATAGATCTCTAAATTTTTATTCCGCAAAAAGACGCACAACTCACCTATTCACCCCCCTCTATGTGATTTAGGTAGACAACTGAACACTTTTAATTGGTATCAGAGTCAGGTTGATCACTAAAAGGTTAACACCTTGATCAGATCTTACCAGTTGTCTTTCGAGAATTATCCAAGCATGGACAAGGCTAAAACTTTTGCCAAGCTTCCATTGTGAACAAAGAATAACTTTCCCATGTGGAAAGAAAGAATCATATTTTTCATAGAAGCTATTGATCCAAGGATCTTCATGATCGTTGAAGAAGGTCCTTACATTCACATGACCGTCTCCACTATAGATCCAACTAAGAAAGATCCCATGAAATTGATGGATCTAGACAAAGATGAGATTGCACTTGTGTCTTTAGATAAGAAGGCCAAGAACATAATATCAAGTGCAGTTGATGACTTCATGTTGCAGAACCTGATCCACTGCCAGTCTGCTAAGGAGATGTGGCAGTCCCTCGTCACCTTGATGGAAGGTATAGAATAAGTTAGGGATGATAGAAGATCCCTTCTGAATCAGAAATATGAAGCCTTCTGACAAGGACACAAGGATACCATTGATGACACTTTTGAAAACTTCTTTAAGATAGTCAACGGCCTAAGGGTCTATGGCCGAGTCTTCACAAACGGAGAACTAAATTATAAGTTCTTGAGATCCCTAACCAAGGAATGGGATAACAAGGTTTGTGTTATCTGGGAGTTTGGAAAGCTAGTTGAGACAGACCCTCAGAATCTCTTCGGGAAGCTTATGTCATACGAGCTGCAACTCAATACGAGAAAACCTGAAGAAGAGAAGAGCAGATCCTCGTCCAAGGAGAAGTCTATTGCTCTCAATGCAGACACCTCAAGGAAGTCCAAGGCTGCCTCTCCTGCCCCAGTATAAGAAGTTAGTGAAGAAGAGACCGCGAAGCCAAGTACCTCAGGCTCAGAGCTATCTGAAGGAGAGTTCTCACTACTCTCACGTCAGTTCAAGAAATTCTTGAACAAAAAGAAACAATGGAAAGGCAAGGATGCCTCCTATAGAAGATCATGACATGATGGTGATCGACACCGAAAAGGCTCACGCAGCCATGACAGGTATACTTCTAAACTGAACAAACATATTTCTACTGATATTGTTTGTTATTGCTGTAATAAGCTAGGTCATGTCATCGCTAGCTGCCCCCACAAGAAGAGAAGAGAGAAATCTTCTTACAATAAGAAGAAAATAGAAACGTGCCTAATAGCCAAGAAGGGCAAGACTCTTAGCGACTCCGACTATTCTGAGTCGAGTGAAGAAGAAGAATTCTTCGGGCTTATGGATCAGACTGATGATGAACAAGAGCCCCAGTTCACAAGGAAGGTAAACTCTCACACTCCTCTTTCCAATTATGATGTTTCTGAGCATGATCATGAGTACAGCTCTTCTGACAATGATTCTGAACTCATGGCAGAGTACAAGGAGTTAATCAAGGCTTATGACAAATATCGACGAGTCGTGAAAACTCAAGCTAAAGAGATAAAGTCTCTGAAAGCTGAAGAGAGCACTCTGAGAGAGAAAGTCGCTAAGACCGACTCGCTCAGAGAAAACTTCAATGCTGCCATTGAAGAATATAACAAGGCTCTCGAGCACCTAGAACTTAAGGAGAAAATCATAAAAGAACTGGAAGCGAAACTTGAAGCCGAAAAGAAACTTGTTGAAAGTTTCTCGAAGCCGAAGACTGTTCTTCCTTTCATTGCTGAATTCTCAACTAAGTCCAAGGGTGCTGTGCTAGGCCATGTCGAATCTCCTAGTAAGTCTTCTAGGAAGAATAAGGCTCAAAGAAAGAATAAGGCCACCAAGAAGGCTTTGGCCAAAGATAAGGGGAAAGCCCCTCAAGATCAGACTTCTTTCAAGAAGGTCATATTTCCTACAAACGAGTTTGATCTTGACTCGTCCTATGGTTACTTGACTAGGCCTACCTATGTAGATCCCAAGTCCCGTTACCAAGGATGGACTCTCCCCAGAAACTTTGGTGAGAGTGTCTTTAAGAAACCTTATGAAGAAGTCATTCTTTAGAGCTATGACCCTTATAATCATGGTTATAACTTAAAGAAAGCACCAAAGGTAAATCCCATTATGGAAAAGCCATTGAAGGAGAAGAAATCATGTGATTTCCATCACCATGAAGCTTCTTCCTCCAATAATGCTACCCCTCCTAGACCACCATCTCAAAAGGTCAAGCAGGAGAACATAAGACAAAGATACAACAGGTTTGACTGTTGGTGCTGTGGTAGAATTGGTCACTTTGCCATCGACTGTTGGTTTAATTTCAGGAATTTTGTAACTCCTCATGTTAGCAATATGAGAAAGACCACTCATAATGTCAATACGCGTAGGGGGAGTGTTCTAACAAGAGACCAAGGACCCAAACGTGTTTGGGTTCCTAAGGTAAACTGATTTGTAATTGCAGGTATGTCCAAAGGCCACCAAAACGCGTATCTAGTATTTGGATAGTGGATGCTCTCGGCACATGACCGGGACAAGAAGCCTACTTCAGAACTATTATTCAGTCTTGAACGGGCCAAAGGTCATCTTTGGAGGTTCAGACGGAGGAATTACGAAAGGCTATGTTATGATCTCTAACGGTAAAGTATCCTTCTCAGATGTGGCTTATGTTGAAGGATTGGAACACAATCTCATAAGCATAAGTCAACTTTGCGATAAAGGATATATTGTTGAATTTCATGGTGATAAGTGTTTGATAAAATATGTTGACAATATGGAAATTGAAAGATATTGTACCTAATCACCTAGAGGGGGGGGGGTGAATAGGTGACCAAATTCTTTTTAACTTTTAAGGCAGAATGCAACTTATAATTACAGAATTTAAGCTACTAGTGCACAGCAATCACACAGCATTCACAGCACACAGCAGACACACAGTTTTATAGTGGTTCCCCAAGGTTTGGGTACATCCACTTTCCCCCTTCTCCTATCTAGCAATGCACTAGATTCGGCCAACCTTCTCCACTATCTCAGGACCCCAAACAGGTTCCTACACCTCAGGCCCAAGGCCCTACAACTCAGCTTTTCCACAAAGCCTACACTCAGCCACAAAGGCCTACACTCAGCCACCAAGGCCTACACTCAGCCACCAAGGCATACACTCAGCCACCTAGGCTTACACTCAGAGATTCCAATCTCCTACACTCAGCCTTTATAATTACAGGCTTACAAGACTCAGATCCAAAGGATCCTACAAGAAAATTGTAATACAATAATGATAACTCAGCAACCCAGAGACAAGAGAGGAGAGTTGTGAGTTTCTTGATGAGTTCTTGAAAGAACTCAGCTGAAATCAATCTGACTTGGCTTTCTTCAAAGCTTCTTGAATGTAGAACTCAATAAGATTGACCTCTTCTGCAGTTGATCCTTGATCTCTGCTACTTAAGATTCAGAATAAATCTGAACCCTTCTTCTCAGTCTGGTTCCAACAACTGATTTCTTGGATGGATCTCTCTCTCTCCAACTTCTTAGATCTGCACTTGATAGCAAGATCTTCTTTGTTTAAACACTTGATCAATGATCTGAACAACTCCTATCTGTAGACAGCATAAGCCTATTTATAGGCCTTCTTCATGGTAACCGGCTAGTCCGGTTCATAACTGAATTCTGAAAACTCTGACAGGTGCAGTAAACCGGCTGGAATGGCAGCTGTCAAGTCATCCAGTCAGTTCTTGAAAATTCTCTAACTGTCTGAAAGTGTCGAGACTTTCTGTCTTTAAGTGTCGACACTTATTGACCAAGTGTCGACACATGTTGTCGAAGTGTCGACACTAGCCTACAAGGTGTCGACACAACTCCTTGTGTTGTCAATTCTATGTCTCGACACTGCTTCTTCTTCATGTGTCGACACTGATAATGTGTGTCGACACAAGTCCTTGTACTTCAGTATTTTGCTGAATTCTTCTAAGTGTTGACACAACACCTTTTTGTCGACACATCTTCATGTGTTGTACTTGTCAGTGTCGACACAGCTTCTTGGTGTCGACACAGTCTTCAGTGTTGATACTTGCTGAGTGTCGACACAGCTCCTTGTGTCGACACTTTCTTCTTCTGTTGAGACTTCAACTGCGTGTCGACACATCCCCTTAGTGTCGACACTTGTACTTAGAATAATTTGTTGAACTTGCTGATCTTTGCTAAGTGTCGACACAGCTCCATGTGTCGACACTTTCTTCAAGTGTTGACTCTTTTATTGTGTGTCGACACATTGTTCTGGGTGTCGACACTTTCTTCAAGTGTTGACTCTTCTGTTGAGTGTCGACACATTGTTCTGGGTTTCGACACTTTCTTCAAGTGTTGACTCTTCTGTTGTGTGTCGACACATTGTTCTGAGTGTCGACACTTATACTTAGTCTTTGCTGACTTTTGCTGAGTGTCGACACAGCTCCAAGTGTCGACACTTTCTGGTGTAGACACAGTTCTTCTAGGTGTCGACACTGCTGCTAAGTGTCGACACTGCTTTACTGCACTTTTCTTCACTGAGTGTCGACACAGCTCCTTGTGTCGACACTTTCTGTCTAGTGTCGACTCAGCATCCCTGGTGTCGACACAATGACTCTAAGTGTCGACACTGCTTGTCTGGGTGTCGACACAAGTCTTTTTAAGTGTCGACACTTTCCCTCTAGGTGTCGACACATGGACTTAGAAACTTTTCTTCTTTCCTGCAAATACTTAACCTGCATAAGGTAACTCAAAAGCACATCAAATACATTTTGATGTATATCATTGAGTTGGGTGAGGCTTCTTCAAATCAGGTACATTTAAACCAATATATCCAACAATCTCCCCATATTTGGAGAAGTCATAACCCTTAGTCAATGATATACACCATTCATAATTAAATTACAAAATGATGTAAAGCAGGATTATATATAGCAGGGCAATCATAAACATGTATCAATCAAACATGTATACATAGACATCATCACAGAACAAATATGAAATAGATTTAACATATAACACATTGTTCTAATATCTGTCATATTCATTTTCAGAAGTTTACAGAATGTTTTACATTAAAAAGATTACATAGTAAATTATAAGAAAATTCTAAATCTATTTCTGTTCAGGCTCCTTGATCACTATTCCTTTTCTAGCTTGTACTTTGGCTTGAACAGGAGCTTCAGCAACTTCAGCATCAGCATGCTTCTTGCCTTTCAAGTCCTTCTTCTTAAGTTCCCCAGCCTTAATCTTTTGCCTTTCAAAATAATGATATGGCTTTGGAAAGTACTTGCCAGGCTCCTGTGCAGTAGGAGGTAGCTTTCCCATCTTGGCCTTTCTTCTATATTGGACTATTGCCTCCTGCCTTGTTTCATGTTTTCTCCATTCAGCCTCAAAAAACCATTTATTCTTGTCTTGAATGTTATCTTTGGCAGCTTTCCAGGCAGTCAAAATAATATTCCTAGAGATGGGGCTCCACTGCTCAAAGTCTGGTCTTTGTTCAGCTTGCTCCCTGAACCTCTTCTTAGATAATCTGGTTTCTTCTTCCTTCTGCATAACTTCTTGCATAGCTTCAGATAATGGCTGAACAACTTTCTCTATAATTACATTGTCCTTACCTCCAGGTGGGCTATACATGGACTGTATATTAGTATGTATCATGTCAAAATCTGGAGGAGGGTAGATGACTTGAGCTACTTCAGGTTGCTCCCCTCCTAGATATGCAGGGTTAATTCCAGATTCAGCAACATTGTCATCATCACAAAGAGGAGGATAACCCAGTGTAGCTCTGATAGAATTAGATATCCACTTGGCATGATCAGAGCTAGCTTTGACTAATACTCTCTCCCCCTTTATGACTTCTCTGGCTATGTGATCTCTGACATCATCTTTTTGAAATCGAACCTGGTTATCCAAATAATTAACTCCATCTTTAAAGAAAGGTTTTAACCTTTGGAGTTTGTCAGTTATGATCTTTTGAGATTCTTGAATGGCAGTCTTAATAGCAGTGATTTCTTCTTGGAATACTTTGTCAAATTCTGCTTTAGCAAGAGCAGTAGAAGTAGAAGGTCCAGCAACTATGTTCTTCATTTCTGTGACAATAGCATTGTGAGATGCTGTCAAATTATCATTCATTCTGATTTGGTTTTCTAGAACATACCCCTGCTTCAGTGCTATGTCATCTACTTGAGCCTTTATTTTCTCTTGATGAGTTGCCAAGTACACCACTGCATTCTCACCCTTGTGGAAGCAGTCTGTCATTTCTTTCTTATTGATATTCATCTCAAATCTTATGGACTTTATATCCTGGGCAAGAGCAAACTGCAATGATTTTTGCCCTTAATCCACATACTTCTCCATTGCTTTTCTGTGCTCATCCAACTTGATCTGCATAGCAACCATCAGTGCACTATAATCAATGGATGGTGCTGGCTGAACTATAGGCTGTGGAGCAACAATTTGGAGAGCCTTCTTGTAACTCTGGCTTCTTCTTCTGAATACCTGAAATTTCTTCTTCTTAACCCTTGCAGCATCCTCATCTTCAGAAGCTGAGGAGCTGGCTATATCTACCCTTTCCTTTGGTAGTTCTTCAATAGCTTGGGGCTTGTCAGTCTCATGCCTTGCAGGCTCTTCAACAAATAATACTTGCTCCCCCTCAAGTGGAGCATTCTCCCCCTCTGTAGCTGTATCTTTGGTATTCTCAAGGTCTACCTGATCTAGATTTAGAAATAAATCTTCCATAGTAAACTCTTGTGGAGAATGAGCTGGAGAAACTCTAGGCTCATCTACCACTGGATCAGATACTATTGGAGCTACAACAGATGTGTCCTCCATGACAACATCTGGGATTTGGCTATCCAGCTGAGTTTGCTGATTAACAATTATTAATGGATCAGATAAAACAGTATCCACTTTAAGGAAATCTAAAGCATTTAGCTCAGAGATTACCTCTAGGATGATGTTGGTTGCTTGTTCACTTTCTAGTGTAGTTGGTTCTTCTACAACTAGTGGCTCCCCTGGATGTGATCCTTGTGTATGGGGCTAGCTTGAGGTAGCTCCCCTGGATTTCAGCAACATCTTGAGGAGCTGGAGACTTCACAACAGTCTCTTCTTCATTCTCATCAGGTGAGAAGACAACCTGTTCTTCACTGTCAGAGCTGCTAGTGGACACTTGAGCCACTGGAGCAGTTTTTCTCTTCTTCTTGAGTGGGGTTTCCTTTTCAGGAGTGATCTTCTCAGGGGTTGGCATCTCCTTAGACAACACTCTGTCCCATCTGGTGAATATCCTCATATCCATTTTTCTCATATGATATATTTTTGTTCCAGCAGCTTTACTTATTACCTCTGGAATACTTCCAGCAAGGTATAGACTTAAGATCCTGCCCAAGTTGGGCTTCTTCAGGCTTTCCTTGATCTTTTCAAACACTATAACAGACCAGTCAGTTTTCAGATTGAAGATAATCCTGGTCATAATGCTGAACATAGAGGCAGATACCCTATCATGCCCTCCTGGCTTACTGAGGATTACTTTGCCAACAATTTCAGAGAGGAATTTCCCCTGGCTATTCATGCCCTTTCTAAGAAACACTGATCCAATCTTCATCTTAGAATCCAGAACACACCATGCCAATGTATCTCTGGTCCTGGATGCTGTTACTTCATCCTCTTCCTTAGTTCTTTGTAGCTGTAGAATCTTCCTCAAGCTCTTAGGTGATACCTTCACCTTCTCACCATGAACCCTGGATTTGATCTTGAATCCAGTATCATCTATCTTAGCTCCATTGAGGAATTCCAAGACTTCCTTCTTCCAGATCTTTGTCGGCTCTGAAACAAGATATTCTAACCCTGAGTCGGCAAATAGGGTTACTACTGTCTTGATTTCTTGGTCGGCATCATCAAAAGCATTGCGCACCAGCTCGTAGCCTTCACTGACGTTCTCCTCAAGCTTTGGCGCCATTAGGGTTTGAAGAATTTGACTTGAGAGAAGAGAGGTGTCGACACAGAAGTTTGGTCTCGAAACTTTTGAAAGCGTGTCGACAGACTAAGGCAAAATCCTATTTATACCTTTCTAGGTTTGATGATGAAAAGGCGGGCATCTAACTTAAATTGTGTCGACACTGTCGATAAGTGTCTACACTGACTTATAATGTCTCGACACTTAAGTGTCGACACAAGTTTTAGTCAACATATATATGTGTCGACACTTGTTTATGTGTCGACACCACTTAACTCAACACATAGTCGAGTCTTTACTTAGAGAATCCTGAGTAAAAACTAAGTGTCGACACCACTTTGGATGTGTCGACACCTACTTGTCATGCGTCGACACTAATTTTCTGAAGTGTCGACACTTACTTCCTAGATGTGTCGACACCTTTTTCCTGAAGTGTCGACACCTACTTTCTGTGTCGACACAGAAATCTCTATGTGTCGACACCTTTTTACTTAGCCATTTCCAATTCTGTAAACTTACTCTAAGTTTATCATTCCTAGTTCAATTTTAAACCTATTGAACTTAGCTTCTTCTAGGGGCTTAGTATACATATCAGCTAGTTGATTATCTGTCCTAACATATTCCAATAAAATATCTTCTCTTTCTACATGCTCCCTAAGAAAATGATATTTAATTTCAATATGTTTTGTTCTACTATGGGATACAGGATTATTGGCTATTGAAATAGCACTAGTAGAATCACAAAAGAGTGGAGTTCTACTTACCTGAATTCCATAGTCCTCAAGCTGATGTTGTATCCATAGAAGTTGAGCACAGCAACTTCCAGCAGCCACATATTCTGACTCTGTAGTGGAGATAGCCACACTTGTTTGCTTTTTGCTACTCCATGAAATTAGTCTTCCACCTAGGAATTGACAGGTTCCAGTAGTGCTTTTTCTATCTTCTTTGCATCCTGCAAAGTCTGCATCTGAATAACCTGTTAGTTCAAAATCCCCATTCCTAGGGTACCAGAGGCCTAGATAGGGAGTGCCCTTTAGATATCTCAATATTCTTTTGACTGCTGTCAAATGAGACTCTTTAGGGCAGGCTTGATACCTTGCACAGACACATGTAGCTTACATGATATCTGGTCTACTTGCAGTCAAGTATAATAGGGAGCCAACTATCCCTCTATATAAGGTTTCATCTACAGGTTTCCCTGCATCATCCTTGCTAAGAGACATACTTGACCCCATAGGAGTCTTCATGGTACTGGATGAATCCATACCATACTTCCTTATGAGTTCTAGGGTGAACTTAGACTGACATATGGATAGACCATTCTCAGTCTGTCTAACTTGGAGACCCAAGAAAAACTTAAGCTCCCCCACACTACTCATCTCAAATTGTCCTTGCATAAGTTTTGCAAACTTTTTGCAAAGACAACCTTCAGTAGACCCAAATATTATGTCATCTACATATATTTGGACAAGTATTACTTTTCCTCTAGATTCCCTAAGGAATAGAGTCTTGTCTATTTTCCCCCTTGTGAACTTGTTCTCAATGAGGAAACTAGACAGGGTTTCATACCAAGCCCTAGGGGCTTGCTTTAACCCATATAAAGCTTTCCTAAGTCTATATATATGATTAGGTAAAGTTGAATCAACAAAACCTAATGGCTGTTTCACATAGACTTCCTCTTTAGGATTACCATTCAGAAATGCTGACTTGACATCCATTTGGTAAACTTTGAATCCTTGAAAGGTTGCCTAGGCAAGAAACATCCTTATGGCTTCCAGTTTGGCTAATGGAGCAAAGGTTTGATCAAAGTCAATACCTTCTTCCTGCCTATATCCTTTAGCAACCAATCTTGCTTTATTCTTAATGATGACCCCTTGTTCATCCATCTTATTCCTGTAGATCCACTTGGTTCCTATTATATTGTGGTCTTTAAGTTTAGGAACAAGTTCCCAGACCTTGCACCTCTTGAACTGATTCAGCTCTTCTTGCATTGCTTCAGCCCATTGTGGATCTAGAATGGCTTCTTCAAACTTCTTTGGTTCAACTTGAGATAGAAAACTGGAGTAGATTGCTGCATTCAGATTTCTGCTCCTTGTTTGTACCCCTTGTCTTGGATCACCAATGATCTGCTCTACTGGATGATCTCTAAGATGCCTATTGGCTGGAGGCATCCTGACTTCTGGTTGAACCTCTTCTGTTTCTTCAACTTGCTGAACTCCTTTTACTTCTTCTGCATTAGGTACATGTAGTACTCCACCTGGACAGCAGCCACTATCTTCTACTTGCTGTCTTGTAGTAGGTTCTTCTTCTATAGTGAGCTTGTCCATCTTCCTTGTTATACCTGTGGAGCTGCATACACTACTAGACAACTCATTGTTAATAAGTTTAGTCTCATCAAATACTACATGTACAGATTCTTCTACAACTTGTGTAAACAAGTTGTAGACTCTATAAGCCTTACTGTTATTGATGTACCCAATAAAAATTCCCTCTTGGGACTTGGCAGCAAACATAGTCAAGTAAGACTTTCCATTGTTAAGTATGAAGCACTTACAACCAAAGATCCTGAAATAGGATAGGTTTGGTTTTCTGCCTTTCACAACCTCATAGGGGGTCTTGTTGAGGCCTTTAGTGATGGTAGCCCTATTAATAACATGGCATGCAATATTAACTGCTTCAGCCCAGAAATATTCTGGTAGTGATGTATCACTTAATAGGGTCCTACCAGCCTCAATCAAGGTTCTATTCTTCCTCTCAGCAATGCCATTTTGCTGAGGTGTTCTAGGTGAAGAAAACTCTTGAAATATCCCAAAGTCTTCACATAGTTTTGTCATACTCTCAGACTGAAATTCAGTATCATGGTCACTTCTAATGTTGACCACTGTACTGTCTAGTTCATTCTGAATTTGCTTGACAAAACTATAGAAGACACTAGGTGTTTCAGATTTCTGTCTTAAGAAGAACACCCAGGAAAACCTTGAGTAGTCATCTACAACTACAAAGGTATAGACCTTCCTACCTAGGCTGTGAACTGGCATTGGACCAAAGAGATCCATATACAAGAGGTATAAACACCTCACAACATCTTTGTTTTCTATGCTTCTAAAGGTGGATCTAGTCTGCTTGCCCTTTTGACAAGCTGAGCAAATACCATCTTTAACACACTTAACTTGAGAACCATTCCTCACTAACTCTTTGCTAAAGAGTTTGCCAATTGTCTTGTAGTTTAGATGGGCTATCCTCTTGTGCCATTTGACACAATGAGAGACTGTCTCATCAGCTACAAGACACACTGGAGAACCATTGTTCTCAACCATAATGTCTAAGCAGTAGACATTCCGTTTTCTATAACCAGTCAAAATGATCTCTTGATCAGTTGACCTCCTGATATGACAACCATCTTTCACAAATGAGATGTCATATCCTACATCATTCAAATGACTTATACTAATAAGGTTATGTTTCAAACCTTTAACATAGGCCACTTGAGTAATTGTAATAAAGGAGTTAGATATGTTATCAAAACCCTTGACGATCCCTTTTTCAGAACCACCAAAGGTGACTTTTGGACCATCCTTGATGGGTATGTAGTCCTTTAGTAAACTCCTTGTTCCAGTCATATGTCTGGAACACCCACTGTCCAAGTACCATATTGGGGCATGGCCACTTGGACTCACCTGCAAAACAGATTAGTGATCCTTAGAACCCAAAAAATTCTTGGGTCCTTGGTACTTGTTAGTTTGCAACCTGACAAAGCTACATACTGGTTTTCCAATAGGCAGTTTGCTACTCACTTTGACACTAGCATTGTGCCAACAATCCATTGCAAAGTGGCATATCTTGCCACAACACCAACACTCAAACTTATTGTACCTTTGCTTAGGTACAGTCTTAGCTGTTTTATCCACAGCTGGCTTGTTGAGTGTTGGGGCTTTGCTCTTGGACTTGGACTTGGACTGAACAGTCCTTGCAGGTCTAGTAAATCCCAGTCCAGCTTTACCTTTGTGATGAACAAATTCATCAATTATGGGTAAAACTGACTTAGGTTTAGAAAACCTAGCAACTAAGTCCTTCTCCTTCTGAAGATTAATCTACAGACTCTTGATTTGATCATTCTTATATGTGATAGTCCCCATCTGAATCACAGTTATGTGCTTCAGTCTGGCTATCTCATTTATTTTTTGATCAAATAACTTCTCAGAATCAGTTGTCACAGCTTTGAGATTAGCAATTTCCTTTGCCTGACTTTTGGCTAGGGACTTGCTCTTCTTATAAGCTTGCAACAGAACTTTATACTCATCTATCAGCTGATGAATATCTTCTTCAGACTTAAATACACTCTCATCACTTGATGATGATGAATCTGATTCTGTACTGGCACAAGAAATTGAACTGGAAGAACAATGTTGTACCTTACTAGGTCCTGGCTGCTCCAGGATTTTGTCACTTTCTGTCAATGCCATTAGCCCTTGGCATTGACTGTCTTCTTAATCACATATAGAATTCATAATCTGCATGAACTCTTCTTCTTCTTCTTCAGCAAACAGCCCTATATATGCCTCAGCATCTGACTCAGTTCCTGATGAAGAAATATTTGATAGAGTCTTCTCCTTTTTGGCAACAAATGACTTTTCTTTCTTGCTTTTGAAATGAGTTTTCTTCCTGTCACTAGACTCTTTTCTTTTTTTTTGGACAATCAACAACAACATGACCTTGTCTATTACAGCAATAGCAAACTATTTTTGACAGAGTTGCCTTGCTAGACTTAGTCTTTTTCCTGTCTTTCTTTGAAGACTTCTTATTCTGATAAAAGTCTTCTTTTCCCTGTGAAGTAGAAGGCCTTGTCCTCCACTGTTTCTTCTTCAAGAACTTCTGAAAATGTCTAGTGAAGGCAGCAAAGTCCTCATCACTTTCACTGCTTTCAGACTTTGTACTTGCTGACTCATCTGAATCAGTTTCAGCAACCTTTGGAGGTGGAGTTGGTGACTTACCTCTGTACCTTCTGAGGGCTTCTGTTTTGAAGGCCACTGTCCTTTCCTTATGTTCACTTCTTGTTGATTTCTCCTCTTCTTTCCTCACTGTCAACTGCATTTCATAAGACAGCAGTTTGCCAAACAGTGTAAGTGGAGGAATTTCTGCCAACTTAGCCATTTCTCTAATGGCACAGATCTTGGTGTCCCAATCTTTTGTTAGGGACCTTAGAAACTTGTCATTGAGTTCATAATTACTGAACTCTCTGCCATAGGACATGAGCTCATTCACAATCCTATAGAACTTCTTATAGCACTCAGTTATGCTATCAGCTTTTCCTTGTCTAAAACTCTCATATTCTTGATTTAGCAAGGATTTTCTGTCTTGCCTTACTTCTTCAGAACCCTCCATGTACACAATAAGAGTTTCTCACATCTCTTTAGCTGTCTTACAGTGTATCAGATTCTGAAAAGTTGCATCATCTATGGCACTCACTATGATGTTCTGAGCCCTTTTGTCCATTGTGGCTAGAACAATTTCATCCTTAGTCATTTCAGAGAAATCCTTAGGTGTTCTCTGATTTGCATCTAAGACAGACACCTTCATGGGCACATATGGCCCTTCTTTGACTGTGATATAAATCCTAGGGTCTGAGGCTTCCATAAAAAGTCTCACCCTTTCCTTCCATATCCCAAAGATCTCTTTCCTGCATATATGTAGCTTCATGGATCCCAATTCCTTGTGATTTTTAGTGGAACCCATGGTTCTTGATTTTCTTGAATCTGTAATTTGACTTATATTGAATCTGCCAACAGGATCTACTCAGACTGTTAGTCCTTTTTGAGTAACCTGGCTCTGATACCACTTGAAAGATATTGTACCTAATCACCTAGAGGGGGGGGGGGTGAATAGGTGACCAAATTCTTTTTAACTTTTTTTACTTTTAAGGCAGAATGCAACTTATAATTACAGAATTTAAGCTACTAGTGCACAGCAATCACACAGCATTCACAGCAAATCACAGCACACAGCAGACACACGTTTTATAGTGGTTCCCCAAGGTTTGGGTACATCCACTTTCCCCCTTCGCCTATCTAGCAATGCACTAGATTCGGCCAACCTTCTCCACTATCTCAGAACCCCAAACATGTTCCTACACCTCAGTCCCAAGGCCCTACAACTCAGCTTTTCCACAAAGCCTACACTCAGCCACAAAGGCCTACACTCAGCCACCAAGGCCTACACTCAGCCACCAAGGCCTACACTCAGCCACCAAGGCCTACACTCAGCCACCTAGGCCTACACTCAGAGATTCCAATCTCCTACACTCAGCCTTTATAATTATAGGCTTACAAGACTCAGATCCAAAGGATCCTACAAGAAAATATTAATACAATAATGATAACTCAGTAACCCAGAGACAAGAGAGGAGAGTTGTGAGTTTCTTGATGAGTTCTTGGAAGAACTCAGCTGAAATCAATCTGACTTGGCTTTCTTCAAAGCTTCTTGAATGTAGAAATCAATAAGATTGACCTCTTCTGCAGTTGATCCTTGATCTCTGCTACTTAAGATTCAGAATAAATCTGAACCCTTCTTCTCAGTCTGGTTCCAACAACTGATTTCTTGGATGGAGCTCTCTCTCTCCAACTTCTTAGATCTGCACTTGATAGCAAGATCTTCTTTGTTTAAACACTTGATCAATGATCTGAATAACTCCTATCTGTAGACAGCACAAGCCTATTTATAGGCCTTCTTCATGGTAACCGGCTGGTCCGATTCATAACTGAATTCTGACAACTCTGACAGGTGCAGTAGACCGGCTGGAATGGCAGCTGTCAAGTCATCCAGTCAGTTCTTGAAAATTCTCTAACTGTCTGAAAGTGTCGAGACTTTCTGTCTTTAAGTGTCGACACTTATTGACCAAGTGTCGACACATGTTGTCGAAGTGTCGACACTAGCCTACAAGGTGTCGACACAACTCCTGTGTTGTCAATTCTATGTCTCGACACTGCTTCTTCTTCATGTGTCGACACTGATAATGTGTGTCGACACAAGTCCTTGTACTTCAGTATTTTGCTGAATTCTTCTAAGTGTCGACACAACACCTTTGTGTCGACACATCTTCATGTGTTGTACTTGTCAGTGTCGACACAGCTTCTTGGTGTCGACACAGTCTTCAGTGTTGATACTTACTGAGTGTAGACACAGCTCCTTGTGTCGACACTTTCTTCTTCTGTTGAGACTTCGGCTGCGTGTCGACACATCCCCTTAGTGTCGACACTTGTACTTAGAATAATTTGTTGAACTTGCTGATCTTTGCTAAGTGTCGACACAGCTCCATGTGTCGACACTTTCTTCAAGTGTTGACTCTTTTGTTGTGTGTCAACACATTATTCTGGGTGTCGACACTTTCTTCAAGTGTTGACTCTTCTGTTGAGTGTCGACACATTGTTCTGGGTGTCGATACTTTCTTCAAGTGTTGACTCTTTTGTTGTGTGTCGACACATTGTTCTGGGTGTCGACACTTATACTTAGTCTCTGCTGACTTTTGCTGAGTGTAGACATAGCTCCAAGTGTCGACACTTTCTGGTGTAGACACAGTTCTTCTAGGTGTCGACACTGCTGCTAAGTGTCGACACTGCTTTACTGCACTTTTCTTCACTGAGTGTCGACACAGCTCCTTGTGTCGACACTTTCTGTCTGGTGTCGACTCAGCATCCCTAGTGTCGACACAATGACTCCAAGTGTCGACACTGCTTGTCTGGGTGTCGACACAAGTCTTCTTAAGTGTCGACACTTTCCCTCTGGGTGTCGACACATGGACTTAGAAACTTTTCTTCTTTCCTGCAAATACTTAACCTGCACAAGGTAACTCAAAAGCACATCAAATACATTTTGATGTATATCATTAAGTTGGGTGAGGCTTCTTCAAACCAGGTACATTTAAACCAATGTACCCAACAGAAATTATTCTATCAGGCACTCGAAGCAGAAATATATTTTGTTTAAATTTCATTTGTATAGACTCTTCTACACCAGTGTGTTTTATGGCTAGAGATATTGTGTCTCTTGGTGACCAATGGCATAAGATATTAGCACATATTAATTTCAAAACTATTAATAAATTATTTTCACTGAATTTAGTATGTGATGCCCCAAATGTCAAGTACGTCAAAGATAGACCTTATCTTACATGCGTAAAAGGCAAGCAAACAAGGGCTACCTTTAAAAGCATTACTGGCAAAGATTCTAACAGATGTTTACATCTGCTTCATATGGACTTGTTCGGTCCACTGCAAAATAGAAGTTTGGGAGGTAAGGATTATATGTTGGTTATTGTTGATGATTACTCGTGGTTTGCGTGGGTGTTCTTTCTAAAACACAAGTCAGATACCTTTGACATCTTTACAAATTTTATCAGGCAGGTCCAGAATGAATACAACTGTTCCGTAGTCAAAATCAGAAGTGACAACGGAACAGAGTTCAAGTATGTGGCCATGACAGAATTTTGTGAAAGCCTAGGTATTTTTCATGAGTTTTCCTCTCCTTGAACTCCTCAACAGAACAGAGTAGCTGAGAGAAGGAATAGAACACTCATAGAGGCCTGCAGGACCATGTTGAGTGATGCTTCACTTCCGGAATACTTCTGGGATGAAGCATTCAACACTGCATGTCACGTGCAAAATCGAGCACTCATAAATAAGAACCATAAGAAGACACCTTATGAACTTCTAAAGGTCAGGAAACCAACTATCTCATATTTTAGAATTTTTGGTTGTAAGTGCTTTGTGCTTAATAATGGCAAGTATCATACTATCAAATTTAGCGAAAAGAGTTTTGAAGGTATTTTTGTAGGGTATAGTAGCCATGGTAAGGCATATAGGATATTTAATAGAAAAAATCTAGTGGTAGAAGAATCCATACATGTTGTATTTGATGAGACGAGCTTGATGCAAGGAAACTCTTCTAGTGTGTTCATCAAAGATGCAGGTATAAAGTTGAATGAACTTAACTTGGAAGAACTGAATGAAGATAAAGGTGAAAAGTTCATCAAGATCACCACTTCAACCCCTATTGGAGAGGTTGATTATCAAGATGAAGAAATTGTCCAAGTTGATGAAGTCACTCCGGTGATTTAAGACGTTCCAGATGTAAGGACTCTAGAGCTCAAACATCTGAAGGATCACCCAATGGACCAAATCATAGGAGATCCCCGGATGGTGTCAGAAATCGTAGAGGTACAACTAACGAGAATTTATATTTAAGTTTTCTCTCACAGGTTGAACCAAGGAAGTTTGAGGAAGGAAACTTAGACGCATCGTGGATAATGGCGATGGAAGAAGAACTAAATCAGTTCAAGAGCTGTCAAGTATGGAAACTTGTTCCAAGACCCAAAGGTAAGAATGTCATTGAGACAAAGTGGGTCTACAGGAACAAGATGGACGAGGATGGAAAGATCATAAAGAACTAGGCCAGACTCGTCGCCAAAGGATATCGTCAAGAAGAAGGAATCGACTTTGACCAGACATATGGTCCAGTGGCAAGGCTGGAGTCAATCAGGTTATTCATAGCATATGCCGCTCTTAAAGGCTTCACTGTCTATCAGATGGACGTGAAGTATGCCTTCCTTAATGGTGACATAAAGGAAGAGGTATATGTGGAACAACCTCCAGATTTTACAGGTAGCAAAGACGACAAGAAAAGCACTTCCGAGACTTGCCAATTCCTTAGAAGAAGGCTCATTTCCTGGAGTAGTAAGAAGCAAAACTGTGTAGCAATCTCAACAGCTGAGTCAGAGTATATCTTTGCAGGCTGTTGCTGTGCACAATTGCTATGGATAAAGAACAAGTTTGAAGACTATAACATGAAGTTTCAGAATATTAAATTATATTGCGACTCTTCTAGAGCAATTACAATAGCCAACAACCCAGTATCTCATAGCCGGACAAAGCACATAGAGCTGCGGTACCACTTCATCCGGGAGCATGTGGAGCATGGGGACATAGATCTACAGTATGTCCAAACAGACAGGAAGATTGCAGACATTTTCACGAAGCTGCTGGATGAGACCAAGTTCTCGTTCTTCAAAACAGAACTCGCAATGCTCAACAAAGAAGATTAGAGAAGGTGGACTCACAAAAAGGCTCAGAGATCAAGAAATCAGTCAAAAGTTGAAAATTTTCAAAATTCAGACTGTATGACTTGATTAATATAAAGACCAGTCGAGTAAGAAGTAAGTCACTCGAGTACCTCTTTAAAACTACTCGAGTACCTCTTCAGCCACTCGAGTAAACCTACTCGAGTAGTAGAAAGACCTACTCGAGTACTATGTTTCCACTCGAGAGCTATAAAGACTTCACTCGAGCACTTCCAAGTCATCACTTGAGTACTTCTGTATTTCTCACTCGAGTACTATCAAAACTTCACTCGAGTACTGCCGATCCTCTCGAGTACCAGGAATTAAGTTTTCACTTCGATTCAAATTTCGTTATTCGCAACCCGAGACTTATACCGCCCTTTCCAAGGTATGTAAGCTTAATTTACTTCTTAATTATCGATAAATTAGGGTTATATAAATAGAAAAGTCCGGATTTCTTTTTCTACACGAATCAAAATCCTCTCACTCGAGTAAGCCGAAAGACTCTTCGCCTTCCGCCGACAGTTGCAGAGCCCGCGCCATCTTCTTCGCCACAACAGATTCTTCTCAAGTCTCAAGATCATGACACCTTCCTCCAAGATTGGAATCGGCTCTGAGATCGCCGCCGCAGGGATTACCGACATATCAGACGATTTTCACAATCTTCTGATCCTCCTCGACACCACCGGCCTCACATTCATTCTTCAACAACCGTGTAAGATTTTGTTTCCAAAGGTCGAAGAGTTCTTCAAAAACATCAAGGTCAAGAGAAATGGAACAGTCCTTAAGTCCAAAGTGAAGGGAATCAAGATCAAGCTCTCCAAAATCTCTGTTTCAACTCTTCTTCCACTGCCAGTTGTTGATGAAGAAGATCACCTTGGTCCTGAGAATTCCGACATGACATGTATGTTATGTGGTGTCTCTCCAGATGTACTCACTATCAACCCTAAACTCAATATAGAAGGAAAACTGTTGGTCGACATCATTGGGAAGATACTTCTGTGCAAGACAAGTTCAATCAGAGATATTTCACTCAGTATGTTTGACATCATGACAGCTATCATTGCAGGAAGAGATATCAATTTGGTATGTTAATTCTAGACAAGATCAAGGACAGCATCAAGGCTCTAAGTTGTGCAAGGATTATCTCCCTTCTACTACATGAGATCAATCCTGAAGTCTTCAACTTCTCCAAAGGGACCATTCTACATAACATGAAGAAATTCTCTATTTCATCCATTTAGAGATGGGACTTAAAGCTGTTGAATCATGTTCAATCTGTTAGAGCCCATGAACTTCCTGCTGCAGAGGACAGGACCCCATCTCCCTCTCCACCTCATGTTTTCAGCACATCTGGTGCAACTGTTGAGGGGGAGCCTTCTCCTTCTATTCCAGATAGAGTCCCTACCCCTCCAGCTGTTGCCTCTTCTCCTCCATCCACTCATGAGGAAGTTCCAACAGATGCTCAGATCCAAGAACCCTTCTCTCCACTGATGAACCATCAATGAGATGATTGAAGAACTTACTTCTGAAGAAACCTCTTTCCCCACTTCAAAAAGAGCAAACTACTGAAGCCTCCAAGCAACCACACTTGTACCATCACCTACTCCCCAGTCCTTCTCCTCCAATCTCCTGTTCCCCACTCTCCTGCTACTAAAAAGAGCAGGTTGAGACCATTTTGATTCCTAATGACAAAGAAACTTCTCCAGAACCAGCTGAAGCTCTCCTGAAGAGCTTAGATTTCCCTATCCCCATCTTCATCACTGAAGAATGGGATTCCCTGATTCACACTACTAGAGCTGAGAGCTCTGTGGTTATTGAATAAATTACCCATGGTTTGCTCCTCCTCCTCTAGTTCCTTCTACATTTACTACAGCTCCTCCTGCTGCCACTGATATTATGCGTATATTTGTACAACTGCTCCAAGAACAAAGGAAATATTGAAAGATATGGTACCTAAACACCTAGAGGGGGGGGGGGTGAATAGGTGACCTAAACCTTTTTTAAAACTTTGTTGGCAGCACAACAATTATTTCACAGATTACTACAGCTAACAGCAATTACAGAAATCAAACAATTAATCCACAGCACAGCACAGCACACCACAGCAAACACACTAATTTATAGTGGTTCCCCAATCTTTGGGTACATCCACTTTCCCCCTTCGCCTATCTAGCAGTGTACTAGATTCGGCCAAAACTTCTCCACTAACTCAGAACCAAACTAGGTTCCTACCTCAGGCCCAAAGCCTTACACTCAGCCAAAAGGCCTACACTCAGCCACCTAGGCCTACACTCAGCCAATTAAGGCCTACACTCAGAGTTCTTCAACTCCTACACTCAGGCAACCAAGCCCTACCCTCAGCCTTTATAAAATAGGCTTACAATTCTCTCAGATCCAATGGATCCTACAATTTAAAATAGAAAGTAAAATAGATAACTCTACAACTCAGAAATAGGAGAGGAGTTGAGAGATTCTTGAAGAGTTCTTGGAAGAACTCAGTTAGATCCAAACTGACTTAGCTTCCTTCAAAGCTTCTTGATTAGAACTGAATTAGTCTGAATCTTCTGCAGTTGTTCCTTGATCTCTGCTTCTTGAAATCCAGAATGACTCTGAATTCTTCTTCTCAGCCTTAGTTCCAAAGACTGAATACTTAGTTGGAGCTCTCTCTCCAACTTCTTAGATCTGCTAATGCACAGCAAGATCTTCTTGTGTTGATCATCAATATATCACTTTTACAAAGATCTGAACTCTCTCTGTAAAAATTTTGTCAACCACTTCTATATTACTTCAACAATCAATCTCTTAATCTCAATCATATCTTCTGTAGACTATGAGTGCCTATTTATAGGCTTCCTTCATGGTAACCGACTGGTCCGGTTCATAACAGACTTCTGATATCACTGACAGTTGATGTAGACCGGCTGGATCGGCAGCTGTCTTGTCAACCAGTCACTTCTTGAAATTCTTCTAACTGTCAGATAGTGTCGAGACTTTCTGTTCTTAAGTGTCGACACTTATAGGCCAAGTGTCGACACATGTTGTATAAGTGTCGACACAAGTCTACAAGGTGTCGACACAATTCCTTGTATGTCTCGACACAGTTTCTTCTGCATGTGTCGACACTGAAATTGAGTGTCGACACAAGTACTTGTACTTCATTCTGCAACTGTATTCTTCTAAGTGTCGACACAACTCCTTTGTGTCGACACAACTTTATGTGTTGAAACTGTCAAGTGTCGACACTGCTTCTTGGTGTCGACACAAGTCTTCACTTTTGTTTCTTCAGCTGAGTGTCGACACATTCCTTTAGTGTCGACACTTGTACTTAGAATATTTTGTAACTTTTCTGATCTTTGCTAAGTGTCGACACAGCTCCTTGTGTCGACACTTTCTTCAAGTGTAGAGTCTTCAACTAAGTGTCGACACATTGTGCTGAGTGTCGACACTTTCTTCAAGTGTTGACTCCTCTGGTTGTGTGTCGACACATTGTGCTGAGTGTCGACACTTACTTTAAATACTGAGTCTTTAGCTAAGTGTCAACACATTGTGCTGGGTGTCGACACTTACTTCAAGTGCTGACTCTTCTGCATAGTGTCGACACATTGTGTTGAGTGTCGACACTTGTACTTAGATTCTGCAGACTTTTGCTGAGTGTCGACACTTACTTCAAGTGTCGACACTTTGTGGTGTTGACTCAGCTCTTCTAGGTGTCGACACTTCTGCTAAGTGTCGACACAGCTTTTCTGCATTCTTCTTCACTGAGTGTCGACACAGCTCCAAGTGTCGACACTTTCTGACTGGTGTCGACTCTTCTTCCCAGGTGTCGACACAATGACTCCAAGTGTCGACACTGCTTGTCTGGGTGTCGACACAAGCTTTCTCAAGTGTCGACACTTTCCCTCTGGGTGTCGACACATGGACTTAGAATTTTTAGCTTCAGTCCAGTGTATTCCTAACCTGCACAAGTAACTCAAACACACATCAAATACACTATGATGCATATCATTGAGTTAGGTGAGGCTTCTTCAAATCAGGTACATTTGACCAATGTACCCAACAATCTCCCCCTATTTGGAGAAGTCATAACCCTTAGTCAATGATATACATCACTCATAATTAAAAATTATAAATGAAGTAAAACAGATATATGACAACAGAGTTAAACTTTAACATGTAATAAAGCACACATGTATACTCATTCAGCATTACAGAACAAACAAGAATTAGACACATTTATCAGAACAATCATGAAATTTGTTTAACAAAAATTGTTCATACATTTTCAATGATTTACACAAAAAAAAACAGATTACAACATTCTTCAGTTTTAATCTTAGTCTAATTCTGCTCTGGTTCCTTAATGACTATTCCTTTTCCAGCTTGTACTTTAGCTTTCACAGCAGCAGCAGCAGCAGGCTCAAGCTTCAGCAATCTTCTTCCCTTTGGAGTCCTTCTTCTTCTGTTCTTCAGCCTTGATCTTTTGCCTTTCAAAATAATGATAGGGCTTAGGAAAGTACTTGCTAGGCTCCACAGCTGTAGGAGGTAGCTTTCCTAACTTAGCCTTTCTTCTATGTTGGACAATGGCTTCCTGCCTACTTTCATGTTTCCTCCATTCTGCCTCTGAGAACCACTTGTTCCTCTCATGGGCATTGTCCTTGGCCGCTTTCCATGCAGTGAGAATGATGTTCCTAGAAGTAGGGCTCCACTGTTCAAAATCAGGTTTTTGTTCAGCAAGTTCCCTGAACTTCTTCTTTGATAGCCTAGTCTCTTCTTCTTTGTCCAAAGCCTCTTGCATAGCAGCTGTGATAGGTTGAACAACCTTTTCCAGAATAATATTAGGCTTACCAGCAGTTGGACTATACATTGTGCTTATATCTGCATGAATCATTTCAAAATCTGGAGGTGGATAGATTACATCAGCCACGGCCTGTTGCTCACCTCCAAGATATGTTCCTTGAATACCAGATTCAGCTACTTCATTGTCATCACACAGGGGAGGATATCCAAGTGTAGCCCTGATTGAATTGGAAATCCATTTGGCATGCTCAGAACTGGCCTTGACTAACACTCTCTCCCCCTTTATGACTTCTTGGGCTACATGATCTCTCACATCATCTTTCTGGAACCTTATTTGGCTGTCCAAATATCTTATGCCCTCTTTAAAGAAAGGTCTTAGCTTGGTAAGCTGTTCAGAAATGACCTTCTGGGAGTCCTTGATGGCAGTCTTGACAGCAGTTAGTTCAGCTTGAAAGAGTTTATCAAAATCAGCTTTGGCAGCAGCAGAGGAGGTTGATGGTTCATCAGACTGTTTCTTGAGTTCAGTGACTATGGCATTGTGAGATGCAGTCAAGTTATCATTCATCCTGAGTTGATTCTCCAGCACATAGCCTTGCTTTAGTGCTATATCTTCTACTTTCTCTTTGATTGTTTCTTGATGTTTAGCCAGGAAGACTACTGCATGAGCACCCTTTGTAAAACAATCAGTCATTTCCTTTTATTAAGGTTCATTTCAAACCTTATTGACTTGATTTCCTGTCCCAGATCAGATTGTAGTGCCTTGTGCCCTTCATCAACATAAGTTTCTAAAGCCTTCCTTTGTTCATCCATCTTGATTTGCATGGCAAGCAGTAGAGCACTGTAATCAGTGGATGGAGCTTGTTGAACTAAGGAAGTGTTGTGCAACAGTTTGGAGAGCCTTCTTGTAGCTCTGGCTCCTTCTTTTGAAAACAAAGAACTTCTTTTTCTTAGCTTGTTCAGCTTCATCATCTTCAGATTCTGATGTACTGGCAATATCCACCCTATCCTTAGGGCTGGATGGTTTTTCAGTGTGCACATCTTGTGCCTTCTCAGTATCTAGCCTTATAGGCTCTTCTTGAATATCCAAATTCTCCCCCTCAGCAGCAGCATCCTTCAGTGCATCAGCAGCATTCTTTTCCATATCAAAATCATCCTGATCTAAATTCAGAAATAGATCTTCCATTGTGTATTCTGCTGGAGAATGTGCAGGAGATGTACTGGTTTCATCAGCTACAACAGATGTGTCTTGGAGAACAACATCTGGTTCTTGAGTTGCTGGCTGATTTTGCTGATGGTCATCAGACAAATCAGAATTTATTATAGAAAAATTCAAAGTATTAAGGTCAACAAGTACCTCTTGAATGAGGAGGGTGGCTTGCTCACTCTCCAGTGTAGATGGTTCTGCTACACCTGGAAGCTCCCCCTGGATGTTAGCTGACTCTTGAGGAGCAGGTGTCTTCTCTGCAGCCTTATCCATTGGACTATCAGGAGTGAAGACCACATGTTCTTCACTGCCTGAGCTGCTGGATGACTCTTGAGGCACAGCAGCAGTCTTCCTCTTCTTCCTGGGAGGAGAGTCTTTCTTAGAAGCTTGCTTTTCAGGGGTGGTCAATTCCTTTGACACCAGCACCCTTTCCCATCTAGAGAATATTCTTGAGTCCATTCTCCTCATGTGATTGATTTTTGTTCCTGCAGCAGAGCTCATTACCTCTGGAATTGATCCAGCCAGGTAGAGACTTAGTATCCTGCCCAGATTGGGCTTCTTCAGACTTTCTTTTACTTTCTCAAAGACAATCATAGACCAGTCTGTCTTAATGTTGAAGATGATCCTGGTCATGATACTGAACATAGAGGCTGACACCCTGTCATGCCCTCCTGGTTTGCTTAGAATAACCTTGCCTACAACTTCAGACAGGAATTTGCCTTGATTGTTCATCCCCTTCCTGTTGAAAACTGATCCTATTTTCATCTTAGGATCAAGACCACACCAAGTGAGTGCTTCTCTAGTCTTAGATGTGGTCACTTCCTCTTCTTCTTGAATCTTAGGTAGCTGAAGTACCTTTCTCAAAGACTTGGGTGAAACCTTGACCTTGGTTTCATGCACTCTGGATTTGATTCTGGATCCAGAGTCGTCCACAGTTGCTCCAGTAAGAAATTCAATCACTTCTTTCTTCCATATCTTGGTTGGCTCTGAAACCAAGTATTCCAGTCCTGAATCGCTGAGTAGGGTTATCACTGATTTGATTTCCTGATCACTGTCGTCGAATGCGCCTCGCACGAGCTCATAGCCTTCGTTTACGTTCTCTTCCAGCTTGGGAGCCATTAGGGTGTTGAGAAATAGTCTTTAGAGAAGAGAAATGGCGACACAGGAGTTTAGTCTCGAAACTCTGAAAGCGTGTCGACAAACACAAACAGAACCCTATTTATACCTTTCTTGTTTGAAGACGAACAGGCGGGATGAATTTCTAAAGATGTGTCGACACTGTCAATAAGTGTCGACACTGACTTATAATGTCTCGACACACATGTGTCGACACAAGTTTAGTCAACAGATTTTATGTGTCGACACTTGGTGAAGTGTCGACACCACTATACTCGACATGTAGTCGAGACTTTACTTAGAAAAATTCTGAGTAAAACTTAAGTGTCGACACTTTATTGGATGTGTCGACACCTACTCGACATGTGTCGACACTAACATTCTGAAGTGTCGACACTAACTTCCTAGATTTGTCGACACCATTTTCCTGAAGTGTCGACACTTACTATTCTGTGTCGACATAGACTTGTCTATGTGTCGACACCTTTTTACTTAGCCAATTTTTGTTCTGTATACTTAATCTAAGTTTATCATACCTAGTTCAATTTTGAACCTATTAAACTTAGCTTCATCTAAGGGCTTAGTGAACATATCAGCTATCTGATTATCAGTTCTAACATATTCAAGTACAATATCATTTCTTTCTACATGCTCCCTAAGAAAGTGATATTTAATCTCAATATGTTTAGTTCTACTATGTGATACAGGGTTATTAGCTATGGAAATAGCACTTGTAGAATCACAATAAAGTGGAGTTCTACTTACCTGACATCCATAGTCTTCTAGCTGATGTTGAATCCACAGAAGTTGAGCACAGCAACTTCCTGCAGCTACATATTCTGACTCAGCTGTGGAGATGGCCACACTGGTTTGCTTCTTACTACTCCATGAAATGAGTCTTCCACCTAGGAACTGACAGGATCCAGTTGTGCTCTTTCTATCTTCTTTGCATCCTGCAAAGTCTGCATCTGAATAGCCTGTTAGATCAAAATCTCCATTCCTAGGGTACCAGAGGCCTAGATAGGGTGTGCCCTTTAGATATCTTAAGATTCTCTTGACTGCAGTCAAGTGAGATTCTTTGGGGCAGGCTTGATACCTGGCACAAACACATGTAGCATACATAATGTCAGGCCTACTTGCAGTCAAGTATAGTAGGGAGCCAACTATCCCTCTATACAAGGTTTCATCCTACAGGTTTCCCTGCATCATCCTTGCTTAGAGACATACTTGACCCCATAGGAGTCTTCATGGTACTGGAGGAATCCATACCATATTTCCTTATGAGTTCTAGGGTGAACTTAGACTGACATATGGATAGACCACTTTCAGTCTGTTTAACTTGGAGACCCAAGAAAAACTTCAGTTCTCCCATACTACTCATTTCAAATTGACTCTGCATAAGCTTTGCAAACTTTTTGCAAAGGCTACTTTCAGTAGACCCAAATATAATGTCATCTACATATATTTGGACAAGTATTACTTTGCCTCTAGATTCCCTAAGGAATAGAGTCTTATCTATTTTCCCCCTTGTGAACTTGTTCTCAATGAGGAAACTAGATAGGGTTTCATACCAAGCTCTAGGAGCTTGCTTTAACCCATACAATGCTTTCCTAAGTCTATAGACATGATGTGGAAGAGTAGGATCAACAAAACCTGAAGGCTGCTCCACATATACTTCTTCTTTTAAATTACCATTAAGGAATGCTGACTTCACATCCATTTGGTATACTTTGAAACCTTGGTAGGTTGCATAGGCCAAGAACATCCTGATGGCTTCCAGTCTGGCTACTGGAGCAAAGGTTTGATCAAAATCAATACCTTCTTCTTGCCTATATCCTTTTGCAACCAGTCTTGCCTTATTCTTAATGATGACACCTTGTTCATCTAACTTGTTCCTGTAGATCCACTTTGTTCCTATCACATTGTGATCTTTAGGCTTAGGAACCAGATCCCACACCTTGCATCTTTTGAACTGATTAAGCTCCTCCTGCATTGCTTCAGTCCACTGTGGATCTTGTATAGCTTCTTCAAATTTCTTTGGTTCTATTTGAGACAGAAAACTTGAATATGCTACAGCATTCTGATTTCTGCTCCTTGTCTGAACACCTTGTCTTGGATCTCCAATGATCAGCTCTACTGGATGATCTCTTAGATGCCTGTTGGCTGGAGGCATCCTTACTTCTAGTTGAACTTCTTCAGCATCTTCATCAAGCTGAGTTCCTTGTACTTCAACAGCTCCTTGTACATGTAGTTCTCCCCCTGGACATAAGCCATCTTCTTCTACTTGCTGTCTTGCAGCAGGTACATCTTCTATGGTTAGCTTGTCCATCTTCTTAGTAAGACCTGTAGGGCTGCACACACTACTAGACAACTCATTGTTAATTAGTTGTGTTTCATCAAAAACTACATGCACAGACTCCTCTACAACTTGTGTGGTCAAGTTGTAGACTCTATAAGCCTTACTATTATTGCTGTACCCAACAAACACTCCCTCTTGGGACTTGGCAGCAAACTTAGTTAAGTAAGACTTCCCATTGTTAAGTATGAAGCATTTACAACCAAAGATCCTAAAATAGGACAGATTTGGTTTCCTGCCTTTCACTACTTCATAGGGGGTCTTGTTTAACCTTTTAGTGATGGTAGCCCTATTTATCACATGGCATGCAGTGTTAACTGCTTCAGCCCAGAAATATTCTGGCAGTGATGAATCACTTAATAGGGTTCTACCAGCCTCTATCAAGGTCCTATTTTTCCTTTCAGCAATGCCATTTTGCTGAGGTGTTCTAGGTGAAGAGAATTCTTGAAATATCCCATAGTCTTCACACAGCTTTGTCATGCTTTCAGACTGAAACTCAGTACCATGGTCACTTCTAATTTTGACCACTGTACAGTTTCAATTCATTCTGAATTTGCTTAACAAAATTATAGAAGACACTAGGTGTTTCAGATTTCTGCTTTAAGAAGAACACCCAGGAAAACCTTGAGTAGTCATCAACAACTACAAAGGTGTAGACCTTCCTACCTAAGCTGTGAACTGGCATTGGACCAAATAGATCCATATGCAAGAGGTATAAACACCTCACAGCATCTTTGTTGTCTAAGCTTCTAAAGGTGGATTTAGTCTGCTTGCCCTTTTGACAAGCTGAGCAAATGCCATCTTTGACACACTTAACTTGAGGACCATTCCTCACTAACTCTTTACTAAAGAGTTTGCCAATAGTCTTGTAATTAAGATGAGCAAGCCTCTTGTGCCATTTGACACATTGAGAGACTGTCTCATCAGCTACAAGACAGACTGGAGAACAATTGTTCTCAACCATAATGTCTAAGCAGTAGACATTTCTCTTTCTATATCCAGTCAAAATGATCTCTTGATCACTTGACCTCTTGATATGACAACCATTTTTAACAAATGAGATGTCATACCCTACATCACTTAATTGACTTATACTAATGAGGTTATGTTTCAAACCTTTAACATAAGCCACTTTAGTAATGGTAACAAGGTTAGAAGAAATGTTACCAAACCCTTTGATGATTCCTTTTTCAGAACCACCAAAGGTCACCTTTGAACCATTTTTGATTGGGATGTAGTCCTTCAGTAGTCCCCTAGTTCCAGTCATGTGTCTGGAACAACCACTATCCAAGTACCATGTAGGGGTATGGTCACTTGGATTCACCTGCAAAACAAATTAATGAACCTTAGAACCCAAAGTAAACTTGGGTCCTTGGTGATTGTTAGTTTGCAATTTGACATAGCTACCTGCTGGCTTTTCAATAGGTAACTTGCTACTCAACTTGGCACTGGCATTGTGCCAACAATCCAAGGCAAAGTGGCCAACCTTGCCACAACACCAGCATTCAAACTTGTTGTACCTTTGCTTAGGTACAACCTTTGCTGTCTTGACCACAGCAGCCTTGTTGAATGTTGGGGCTTTGCCCTTGGACTTGGACTGATCCTGAACAGTCCTCACAGGCATAACAAAACCCAATCTAGCCTTTCCTTTATGATGAACAAATTCATCAATCAAGGGTAGCACTGATTTAGGTTTTGAAAACCTAGCAACTAACTCTTTTTCCTTTTGGAGATTGATCTCCAGCAACTTAATTTGATCATTTTTAAATGTAATAGTACCCATCTGAATCACAGTAATGTGTTTCAGCCTGGCTACTTCATTCAGTTTTTGATCATACTCCTTCTCAAAATCTGTTGCAGCTGCCTTGAGATCAGCAATCTCCTTTGCCTGACTTTTGGCTAGGATCTTGCTTTTCTTATAGGCTTGCAACAGTACTTGGTATTCATCTAAGAGCTGATGAATATCTCCCTCAGATTCAGAATCACTTCCATCACTTGATGAAGATGATTCTGACTCTGAACTAGAACTGGAATCTGAACTTGGAGTTGGACTTTGTACCTGACTAGGTCCTGGCTGCTCCAGGATTTTGGTACTTTCAGTCAATGCCATTAGTCCTTGGCACTGAACCTCTTCTTGATCATAGATTGATTCCATGATCTGCATAAACTCTTCTTCTTCTTCAGCAAATAGCCCTATATAGGCTTCAGCATCTGTCTCAGTGTTTGAAGAAGAAATATCTGAAAGAGTCTTCTCATTCTTTGCAACAAAGGACTTCTCCTTCTTTCCTTTGAAGTGAGTCTTCTTTTTGTCACTGGATTCTTTCCTTCTTTCAGGACAATCTGCAATTACATGACCCTGTCTATTGCAGCAGTAACACACAATCTTAGACCCAGTTGCCTTGCTAGTCTTTGTCCTTTTCTTGTCCTTCTTTGAAGGCTTCTTCTCCTGATACTGAACTTCTTTCCCTTTGGAAAAAGAAGGTCTGGACTTCCACTGTTTCTTCTTCAGGAATTTCTGAAAATGTCTGGTAAATGCAGCAAAGTCTTCATCACTTTCACTGCTTGTAGATTTAGTGCTAACAGACTCATCAGAATATGATTCAACTACCTCTGGAGGAGGAGTTGATGACTTAGTCCTGTTCTTTCTAGGTACTTCTGACTTAAAGGCAACAGTCCTTTCCCTGTGTTCAGTCCTTGTTGACTTTTCCTCCTCTTTTCTTACTGACAATTGCATCTCATAAGATAACAACTTGCCAAACAGTGTGGGAGGAGGAATTTCTCCCAACTTTGCCATTTCTCTGATGGCACAGATCTTAGTGTCCCAATCTTTGGTTAGGGACCTCAAGAACTTATCATTCAATTCATAGTTTGTGAACTCCCTTCCATAGGACATGAGTTCATTAACAATTCTGTAGAACTTTTTGTAGCATTCAGTGATGCTATCTCCTCTTCCTTGCCTAAAGCTCTCATATTCTTGATTAAGCAAGGATTTCCTATCTTGTCTTACTTCTTCAGAACCTTCCATGTAGACAATGAGGGTATCCCACATTTCTTTTGCTGTTTTACAGTGAATGAGGTTCTGGAAGGTGGCATCATCAATTGCACTAACTATGATGTTCTGTGCCCTTTTGTCCATTGTAGCTAGGACAATCTCATCCTTGGTCATCTCAGAAAAATCCTTTGGAGTTCTCTGTGTAGCATCCAAGACTGAAATCTTCATGGGCACATAAGGCCCTTCCTTGACTGTGATGTAGATCCTAGGGTCAGAGGCCTCCATGAACAGCCTTACCCTTTCTTTCCAGATTCCAAATATCTCTTTCTGCATATGGGCAGTTTCATTGAACCCAATTCCTTGTGATTCTCTGAAGATCCCATGTTTCTTGATTTTCTTGAAACTGTTTCCTGACTTATATTGAATCTGCCAAACTGGATCTCCTCAGACAGTTAGTCCTTTTTGAGGAACCTCCCTCTAATACCACTTGAAAGATATGGTACCTAAACACCTAGAGGGGGGGGGGGTGAATAGGTGACCTAAACCTTTTTAAAACTTTGTTGGCAGCACAACAATTATTTCACAGATTACTACAGCTAACAGCAATTACAGAAATCAAACAATTAATCCACAGCACAGCACAGCACACCACAGCAAACACACTAATTTATAGTGGTTCCCCAATCTTTGGGTACATCCACTTTCCCTCTTCGCCTATCTAGCAGTGTACTAGATTCGGCCAAAACTTCTCCACTAACTCAGAACCAAACTAGGTTCCTACCTCAGGCCCAAAGCCTTACACTCAGCCAAAAGGCCTACACTCAGCCACCTAGGCCTACACTCAGCCAATTAAGGCCTACACTCAGAGTTCTTCAACTCCTACACTCAGGCAACCAAGCCCTACCCTCAGCCTTTATAAAATAAGGCTTACAATTCTCTCAGATCCAATGGATCCTACAATTTAAAATAGAAAGTAAAATAGATAACTCTACAACTCAGAAAATAGGAGAGGAGTTGAGAGATTCTTGAAGAGTTCTTGGAAGAACTCAGTTAGATCCAAACTGACTTAGCTTCCTTCAAAGCTTCTTGATTAGAACTGAATTAGTCTGAATCTTCTGCAGTTGTTCCTTGATCTCTGCTTCTTGAAATCCAGAAGACTCTGAATTCTTCTTCTCAGCCTTAGTTCCAAAGACTGAATACTTAGTTGGAGCTCTCTCTCTCCAACTTCTTAGATCTGCTGATGCACAGCAAGATCTTCTTGTGTTGATCCTCAATATATCACTTTTACAAAGATCTGAACTCTCTCTGTAAAAACTTTGTCAACCACTTCTATATTACTTCAACAATCAATCTCTTAATCTCAATCATATCTTCTGTAGACTATGAGTGCCTATTTATAGGCTTCCTTCATGGTAACCGGCTGGTCCGGTTCATAACAGACTTCTGATATCACTGGACAGTTGATGTAGACCGGCTGGATCGGCAGCTGTCTTGTCAACCAGTCACTTCTTGAAATTCTTCTAACTGTCAGATAGTGTCGAGACTTTCTGTTCTTAAGTGTCGACACTTATAGGCCAAGTGTCGACACATGTTGTATAAGTGTCGACACAAGTCTACAAGGTGTCGACACAATTCCTTGTATGTCTCGACACAGTTTCTTCTGCATGTGTCGACACTGAAATTGAGTGTCGACACAAGTACTTGTACTTCATTCTGCAACTGTATTCTTCTAAGTGTCGACACAACTCCTTTGTGTCGACACAACTTTATGTGTTGAAACTGTCAAGTGTCGACACTGCTTCTTGGTGTCGACACAAGTCTTCACTTTTGTTTCTTCAGCTGAGTGTCGACACATTCCTTTAGTGTCGACACTTGTACTTAGAATATTTTGTAACTTTTCTGATCTTTGCTAAGTGTCGACACAGCTCCTTGTGTCGACTCTTTCTTCAAGTGTAGAGTCTTCAACTAAGTGTCGACACATTGTGCTGAGTGTCGACACTTTCTTCAAGTGTTGACTCCTCTGGTTGTGTGTCGACACATTGTGCTGAGTGTCGACACTTACTTTAAATACTGAGTCTTTAGCTAAGTGTCAACACATTGTGCTGGGTGTCGACCTTACTTCAAGTGCTGACTCTTCTGCATAGTGTCGACACATTGTGTTGAGTGTCGACACTTGTACTTAGATTCTGCAGACTTTTGCTGAGTGTCGACACTTACTTCAAGTGTCGACACTTTGTGGTGTTGACTCAGCTCTTCTAGGTGTCGACACTTCTGCTAAGTGTCGACACAGCTTTTCTGCATTCTTCTTCACTGAGTGTCGACACAGCTCCAAGTGTCGACACTTTCTGACTGGTGTCGACTCTTCTTCCCAGGTGTCGACACAATGACTCCAAGTGTCGACACTGCTTGTCTGGGTGTCGACACAAGCTTCCTCAAGTGTCGACACTTTCCCTCTGGGTGTCGACACATGGACTTAGAATTTTTAGCTTCAGTCCAGTGTATTCCTAACCTGCACAAGTAACTCAAACACACATCAAATACACTATGATGCATATCATTGAGTTAGGTGAGGCTTCTTCAAATCAGGTACATTTGACCAATGTACCCAACAAATATTTTGATGATTCATTCAAGGCTTTAACTGAGAAAGTAACTGATCTAGAGAAACAGATGAGCAGAGGATTTGCTGAGATTCAGCATAATACAGATGAAATGAGACAACTCTTCAAGATTGGTGGCAAAGCTCTGGATCACACTATCACTAGTGTTGGTCTTGTCATGGAACAAGATGTCACACTTGCCAACAACCAGATTGAGTTATATAAGAGAGCACAAGAACATAAAATCAAGATCTGTGAAGAGGTAGGCACATTGAAAGATGATGCTATTAATAATCTGACTGTAGAAGTCAGAAAGGGGGAGAGCTTAGTAAAAGAATATCTAGAGAAATCAGATGCAATCAAGCAGACTCTCTAGGAAGAGAAGCTAAAAGAGATTCAAGATGATGTGCTAGGCCAGATTCAAAGTGTTAAGTTTCATACTTATAATACAGCAGTGTGGATGCATAATCAGATACTCCCTGACTTTCCAGCTGATCCAAATGTCATTCCTCATAATCTGAATTCCCTGGCTCCTGTTGCTCCAGTTCCTCAACCTTCCTTCTCTCCAAGATCTGAAGGCTTTGAAGGCCCTCCTCCAGATTCTTATGCTTAGGTTTGGGAGGCTGATCCAGCAGACATTTTCTTCATGCTCCTCCTGAGATTCACATTACAAAGAAGAGAAAGTATGATGATGGAGCCTCTATCAGTAGATCTATTCCAGTACCAGATACAGAGAAGAGGAAAGCTCTAGAGTTTGCAGAAATCCGGTCCCCAACTTCAAACTCACTCATTCTGGATACTCTCAAGCTTGTCATGGATTTCAATGAAAATAGACATGATCATTACAGTACCCAAGAATGGGATCTGTATGAGAAGTCCATGACAAAAAGAAGTCTATATGACATAGAACATGGAAGAAACATCCCTGCTGCTCCTCCAAAGCCTCCAAAGTACAATCTCAATCCTTACAGTTACCCGAGAAGACAGCAAGAGAAGAAGGACAAACAACAACATCAAGTTTAAGCATAGAGAAGTTATGAGAGTGAGGATATGAATTGTGTAGAAATGACTTTTTGGACAATCTTATTTATATAATTCTTAATTTTGTTCATCTACTCTATGATTTAGTCTTTATGCTTGTTACATTGCTTTCTCTCTTGATTATCTAGTTCTATATTTGTCTATATAATTCACCTTAGTATAAAGGGTTCTGACTTCTACAAATAGGGGGAGATTGTTGGGTATTATATCCACAATAACCCAGATTTGATGAAGTCACCCTTGAACTAAGAAGAATTAAGTTGTATTTGATGTCTTGTTTGAGTTATGTGTTTGCAGGACTATATTGCCAAGTGTAGACCAATATCAGTCTACAATGGGTCACCAAACACAGGACCATACAAAGGAATCCCTCATTGTGTGATCCATGGTGTTGACTCATGTGTAGCCTCTCTATTGGGATACACTTCATGTTTCAAGCACTATGATTGATTGGAGAAAGAAGTGTTGCTGAGTTTATTGAAGAAGAGAAAATTCTGTTGAAGAACATTTTGCTAAGTCTTTTACTCGAGTAGTAGTTTATATACTCGAGTCGAATACTTGGTAATTACTCGAGTAAATCTATCTGTACTCGAGTAAGGGAAATGGCTCTCGAGTAGTCTGAACATAGCTCTCGAGTAGCCAAGTCCATTACTCGAGTGGACTTTCTCTTATTATCGATTTAACAGTTTTTCCTCTCAAAATTTATTCTAAGTATTTTACTCGAGTAGTCATGTTAACCACTCGAGTAGACAAGTCTTTTGTCTCGAGTTACAGAAGGAAGATTCTCGTGTTGTTCTACCCCACTCGAGTAGTTCAGTTCATGTACTAAAGTAGTCTATCTATTACTCGAGTAGTCCAGCTCTAATACTCGAGTGATAAGATTTTTATCTCTCATAATTTTTCCAAGTCCTATACTCGAGTAGTAATATTCATATACTCTAGTATTTAATCTCCTCTCGAGTAGTCCAGTTCCAGGACTCGTGCAACCCGTATTCTTCTCTCAGAAAAATCTGCTAAGTATTTGACTCGAGTAATCCTTCTACCTCTCGAGTTATATATCTAGTACTCGAGTAGTTTATTTCTAGTACTTGAGTAGTCCATCTCCACGTCTCGTGTAAATTTTCTAGCACTTGAGTAAGTCTTTGTGTACTCGAGTGATTACTCATTCTATTCTGGATTTTTGCAGTCTTCTACTCGAGTAGTCTCCTTCTATTCTCTCGAGTAATCTTATTAGTACTCGAGTAGATAATCTTTTACTCGAGTATGTCAGTCAGATTTTTCTAGAAATTCGCTAAGTCCAGAATCGATGGGAATTTCAAATGCCTTGACGTGATTGGTCCACGTGTATGTCATTAATGCTAATTATGACCGTTAAGGAGATCTTATATAAGGTTTTGTCAAAACCGACTAAACCTAACAAGCTGTCAAGTATTATTCTAAGAAATCTAAATCAAGTTTTCTCTTTCTAAAAACAAAAGCTGCCGACCTTCATCGTGCATATCGGCTAGGGTTTTCGATTCAAGAAGATTCAGAATAAAGTGGACTTACAGATCGAGATTGCTTTTCAAATCCTCATCATCTCTCAGATTGTGTGAGTCAAAGGAATTTCAGATCCAGATCTTGCCAAGTTTGTTCTTCAACATCTTCTGATAGAGCCGCAAATATCAAAGAAGAAGACCTAGGCCGATAGATTCCAGATTTGAGAATTTACTGTTTGTATTTCATTATACTCAATTTAATTCTTGTAGAAGATCGATTTCTCTCCGAGTGTAGGAGCTTTTGTCTCCGAGTTGTAGGAAGTTTTTATCTTCTGAGTGTAGATACGTGTTGTGGATCGACATTGTAGGTACTTTGTTCTGAGGCGTAGGATTGGTTTTCAATCCGAAATAGTGGAGTAGCCGAGTCTATTTCTTTGCTAGATCGGTGAGCGAAAGTGGATGTACCCAAGATTGGGGAACCACTATAAATCTTTTGTCATCTGTGATTGCTTGGTTGATTATTGTGTGCACAGATCTCTAAATTTTTATTCCGCAAAAAGACGCACAACCCACCTATTCACCTCCCTCTAGGTGATTTAGGTAGACAACTAAACACTTGCAATTTAGTCTCGAGATTTTTGAGAGCATAGTCGACAAGGTCTCATTTTCACCTATTTATACTTTTCTAACAGGGAAGACCAAAAGGCGGGCTGAAATTAGAGTTTCGTATGTCGACACAATTTTGATTGTGTCGACACAGACTACTAAAGTCTCGACAGAGAGTTTAGGGTCTCGACAACTCTATTAGGCAACACTAATTACTGAGTGTCGACACAAATGACCTTATGTGTCGACACCAACATCTGAGTGATAACAACTCTTTGTGTCAACACCAAATTCTGAGTGTCGACAAAATCTTCTTTATGTGTAGACACCAACTACTGAGTGTCGACACAGACTACCTTATGTGTTGACACAAACTTATTTAGTCATATATTGAGTAGAATTTTTTCTTAATTTTCTATTCTATTCCAGATTCAACATGCCTAATTCAATTTTAAAGTAATTGAATTTACTTTCATCTAGAGGTTTAGTGAATATATCAGCTACTTGAGTATCAGTAGAAATAAACTCTAAAGTTATGTCCTCTTTCTCAACATGTTCTATAATAAAATGGTACCTAATTTCAATGTGCTTTGTTCTACTATGAGAAACAGTGTTTCTAGCAATTGATATAGCACTAGTAGAATCACAATATAGTGAAGTTTTACTTATCTTGATGTCATAGTCTTCTAGTTGATGTTGTATCCATAGCAACTGAGCACAGCAACTTCCAGCTGCAATATATTCTAACTCTGATGTAGATATAACAACACTTGTCTACTTTTTGCTGTTCCATGACAGCAGTCTTCCTCCTAGGAATTGGCATGTACCTGTGATACTTTTCCTATCTTCTTTGCAGCCTACAAAGTTTGCATCTAAAAAACATGTTAGCACAAAATCTCTATTCCTAGGGTACCATTGACCAAGATCTGATGTGCCCTTAAGATATCTTAAAATTCTCTTGGTAGTAGAATAATGAGACTCCATAGGGCATGCCTGGTATCTAGCACAGACACATATAACATACATGATGTGAGGTCTACTTGTAGTCAAGTATAGTAAGGAGCCAATTATCCCTATATACAAAGACTCATCAACAGGTTTCCCTGCCTCATCTTTGCCTTGTTGAATTTTGTGAAGTGGAAGTGGTTGACGGGACAGGCCGGGCGGCCTGGGAGGACAGCTTTGGCGGACTAGGAGGACTGGGCGGACTGTGATGTGCGGCCTGGTGGAAAGTCTAGTGGAAGCCGGCTGTCTTCTGAGCGGGTTGTTTGCATGGAGTCCGCGGACTATGCGGCCTGGTATCTGTGGATAAGGCGTTGGTTGTGGTTTTACCAAGGAGCGGCCTGAGCGGATGGAGGCTTGTGGACTGGTGCATTGCTCAGTGGCCGTGATGCAAGCTTGTGCTGATAGGCAGTTTGGCTCGTGTCCGCGGGAAGCTTGCGGACTGATGTGTCCGCGGTGTGGGCTGTTGCGGACTGGGCTCAGAGATTGGCTGATGCCTTGTCGAGCTCTGGTGGTACAGTAGGTGCTTTGCTGTGGAGGTTGTTGGCGGACTGGTTTTGGAGTCCGTGGATGGTTGATACGTTGGACAGGAGTGCGAGGAGCTTGCGGACTGATGGCGGTCTGTGCTAGGGTGTTTGGCAAACGGGTGTTTGTGTCCTCCATGCTCGCATTGGCCTTTGATGGTTTTGGACTTGGTCACACTCTGTGCCAAGACCATGGTGTCCGCGGTATCCGCCAAGTCCACTGTGACCGGGCGGACTGTTGCTATCTGCCTTTGGTCGTGGACTTGTGGCGGATTGAGGTGTGAGTCTTGCGGAATGCCTCGGGTTTGGGCGGACTTCCATTGAAAGGGGATTGCTGTCCTGCAGTGGTTGGAGCTTTGCGGGCTGATGCCTTGTCCGCATAGCTTGGGCGACTGGAGAGGGTTCGCCAATGTTGCCTTGCTCCTGGCGGTTTTCCTTGGTATACGGCTAAGTCCTTGCGGACTCTGCGGACGGTGTTTTGCTATCGCGCGGGCTGGGGCGGTGTCTCTATCTCTAGGGCGGTGAACACACTCCTCACCTTGCCTATAAATAGGACCCCCCTGGCAGGTCTACAGTAACTTGAGTGAACATTAAGTTGGGTTGGGCAAGGAGCTGCGGTCTCAATTTGTCTGTCCGCGCGGATTGTTTCAGTGCTGATGTTTGCTGTGTGCAGGTCGCGCGGGTAGCTTCAAGGAGCCAGGAGTTTGGCTGTGACTTCGGTCAAGTACTTGGAAGTGTGCGGTCTCTGCTGATTCAGCAGGAGGTCGCTCTGCGGCTTGTCAGCTCTGTTTCATCTTTGCCAGCTTCAATAACCTGTCCGCCGGCTTCAGGCGGGTAGGGGGTGTTCCTCAGTTCAACTTCAGCAGGAGACGAATAACAGTGTGTCCGCGCGCCTCGCGGCTTCGGCGGACTCCGTGGCTATTCGGCGGATTTCAGCTTAGTGCGGGCGATCTCAGCGGACTCGGCGACCTCGGCGACCTCGGCGGTCTCGGCGGACTCCGGTGTTGTTCGCCCGGCTTGGTTTTGGTGCTTTTTGTTTACAGCTGTTATACTAGCGAAATCATGTCTCGCTATGCATGCCTCGTGTTGTAAAGAAGTGAATGAATAAAAGATCTGCTTGTGCTTCCATTGTTTGTTGGGATTAACCTTTGTTCCTTGGTTTTCTGCTGGTTCAACGTGAGAACTGGGTAGTAAAAGTCCACCTAGTGTCAACTATGTTCACCTATGGGGGGGAATAGGTGATGTGGAGTGTTTTTGCGGAATTTAAATTGTACCTGCATACGAAAATAAAACAACACAGCACAACAGAGTACACAAGCTATTTATAGTGGTTCCCCGACTTGGGTACATCCACTTTCCCCCTTCGACCTATCTCCCAACACGGGACGACTTGGTCACTTCTCCAACAGGATTGAAATCCAATCCTTGCACTATCGGAAGGAACCCTTCCACATGTAGGAGTCAACACTCCCACAACACGGGTTGCACCCAACCCTTACAACACGGAACAAACGTTCCTTTACAACAAAAGTAAACTAGAATGTACAAGAGATACAAACTACGTTTGGAGACTAAGGTGTCCCTCTTCGTTGACGACGTGTTCTTAAAGTCCAAAAAGAGTCCACAACCCTAGATCTCTCTTGGAGAGGATCTCCCCGGAACCGGCGACGGCAAGATGGGCGGCGGCAAGGTTCACGGGATCGGCGGTGACGACGATGTGCGGCTGCTGTACTTTGGAGATCCAAACTTCGTAGCGAAGCTAGCTAGGTCTACCAACGGTCACACTGGGATCAATCGTCTCGATCGATTCGGATGGGGAAGATTTTCCCGATCTACAAATCGAGAGACAAGAGATCTCCGGTTAGACACGTGAGACTCTAAGCTTGGCTAGGCTTTTGTTGCAGGAGGATCTGGGCGAAACCACGATCAAACGGCGAACTACTCGGCGCGAGCGGTGACGGCGGCGGCGGCGGAGCGGAAACAGCGATCTAGGTCACGTCGCGGCTCGTGTATTTCTTTTCTTCTTCGCTACTTCTACTGTTCAAAAATACCCGTGTATTTATACACACGTATACTCCTAAATGACCGTTGTGGGTCCCACCTGAAGGAAACCCTAGTTCCGGTTCAACATAGTCCCAGCGGCAGAATCCGGTCCAGCAGCTTCCAGAGAAATTGCTAAGTCAAAATCGGCGATAATTGCAGGTGATTCTCGACGAATCGGCAAGAATCAGTTAGTGATTCTCGCCGAATCACTTGTTGATTCTCAACGAATATTACTTGGCCATGATCTGCTCGACGATGGGTTCGGCGAGAATCACTAGTGATTCTCGCCGAATCTTACTTGGCACCGTTTTGAGGTAGCCGGATAGAGTCGGCGAGAATCACTAATGATTCTCGACGATTCGGCGTGAATCACTTGGTGATTCTCGTCGAATTATACTTAGACGAATTTTCGTCTTTCCACCCAAGAGCTGCTCCTTGACCCATCCTTGCTCCTTGTCTGCTCTTGTATAAACACGACCCTGTACTTGAAAGTAAGTGCCCTCCAATAGAGAGAGTACACGTAGGCCAACACACTGATCTGCTCAACGAGGGATTACGTCGTGCAGACCCGTGTATATTGACCTACTGCACCCTGACATTGGTGTGCACTTAGCGTGGAATAACTGCAAGCACAACTTAAGAGGTTTCATCAAATACATTGTGAATTCATCTTAGCTTGACAGGTGGCTTCCTCAAATCCAGGTAATTGTGGATACAATACCCAACAATCTCCACCTATTTGACGAAGCCAAACCCTACTAGCTAAGATGAATAACACCAACTAGATAATATAAACAACATTCAGAATTTAAATATGCAGCACAAGAGAATATAGGCAGACAAATCAAGACTTGAGTCATTCATAAATTCAAATGCATATATATATATATATATATACATAATCTCAAGATTGCTCATATAATAACAATAACCATTAATTGTTCTTAAGAGAGAATGACAAGCTATAAATTTTTGACTATTTTTCTTTAGCTAAGTCATCCTTGAGTTTTTGCGCCAAATACTTCTTTCTTTGCCTCTCCATATACTCTTTGAGCTTCGGATAATATCTGGGAGGAGGAGCTTTATCTGTCGCAGTATTGGTCCTGAAAAAGATGTTCCGTTTGGCTTCATATGTCTTATGCATCTCCCACTCATACTGGCTGTATACATCGTTTCGATTGATTTCCCCTTGTTCCTGTAGCCAGAATGTGTCCAATATGATACTCTTGGATACTGGACTCCACTTTTCGTTTCTTACTTCCTCCTCCTTCAGTCTGATTCTCTTTTCAGCTTGTGTTTCCTTTGATGTCCCTTCTTGAAACTTTCTCTTGTACCTGGCTTTTGCTAGGGCCTCTTGGTCAAACATGGCCATACGTTTTGCTTTGGAAATAGCCCTAGCATCAGCTTCACTCATGGGAACATCTGCAACACTTACTCCCTCTGCAGCCGTAGTAGTCTCAGGAGCATGAATACCCGCAGGATTCAAATCGACGCCTAACGCCTGTTGGAGCATCCACCAGCAACTGTCATAGACATATTTGTTTGACTGTTCGAAGTTGTTGATCATGACTTCCCGGAGCTCAGCCATCTTAGCTATATATTCTTTCTCCCCCTTTTTGGCTTCGACTGCGATGGAGTTTGCATAGGAGTGCAGGGAGTCATCAATATGCTTTGTCGTCCAGGAGAATTCAGTGACCAATGCTTGTTGATTAGCGTTGAGAGATACCATATTACCATCAAACTTTTGAATGTTGTTTGCTACAACATGAGCATTCTGATTCACTACGGCGAGAGTATCGGTGTTCTTTTTCAATCCGGCCATAAGAAGTGTGACAGCTTGGCCTGCCGCTGTATACTTATCTTCAAATTTCTTTTCCATCACGTCAAGTTTATGATTGATCTCCACCATGTTCTTGAGCATGATATTTTCAGATTTCTTAATCCTTTTCAACATTTTATCTTGAGATTTTTCAAAGAGGCTTTAAGCTCATCCACTATACCTTGAATGACACTCACGGTGTGAGTGGCTAGCTCATCTCGTAATGGAAGATCCGGAGGCACTTCTTGGCCTTGCTCTTCAGCAGAAGCACCTGTAGAGCTGGACACAAGCACAGTCTCTAATGGGGGAATGTTGGCGGCCTCTGTAGATTTTTCGGACTCCCCCTCCACTGGTGCACCGATGATCTCAGGAGCAATCTCAGGAGCGTGCTGGTCAAGTGGAGCTTCAGTGATATCCTGAGTCTCCAAGGCTTCCTGTCCCTCGTTGTCGTCTTCCTCTCCTTCATCATCCATGAGATCATCTTCATCAGCATCCTCTTCCAACTCTTTGTCAGCAGTCTCATGTATAGCAGCTTCGGCTCCTTGATCGTTCCGGTTCAGGGCCTCCTCATGCTCTAGCACAGTTTCACTTTCTTCTTGTATATCTGCCACAACATCTCTGGCCATCTGGGAGATGTCAGATACTATATCAGCATGAGTGGGTAGAGGCTCCCCTCAATTACTGCAGTCAAAGTATCAGGAATTTTACTGGGGATTACTGCTGGAGATACTTCCTGTTGTCCGACCACGGCGGCCTGCCCAATGCGCCTCTCCCATCTGTCAAAAACACTTGAGTCCATTTTCTTCAAGTTGTGTAGAGGAACACCTTTACTCATGTCATACTTGTCTCCATTCAGCTGATTGAGATACAGACTTATGATTCGGCCAAAACTTGGAGATCTCAGGGTGTCCTTTATCTTCTCAAACAGCAATGCCCCCCAGTGGAAGCTTTTTCGGCAGACAATTGCCACCAGGATCTTGAACATGTCCCCAGAGATATGGTCATGAGATCCTGGCTTGCATATGAGTACTTTTCTGATTATGTCTGACAGAAGTTTCCCTTCTTCATTCATATCCTTTCGCTTTATTGACCGAGTTCCTCGAGCGAGACCACAGAACAATAGAGTCCTGGTTTTGTCTTCTTCCTCAAGATAATCCTCGTGCTCCGAGCTATAGAGCTGCAGGAAGTGGGTTAGCTTGTTTGCAGACATCTTGATCGTTGCCCCTGCCACCTTGCTCTTGATAAGAGAGTCTTCATTTCGGAGTCTGGCGGTAGCGAAGAACTCCAGCACCTCTTTATCCAAGATTTTACACGGGTGCTCCAGTACGAATGAGAGCCCAGCCTCTTCCAGCATAAGAATGATGTTTCTGAATTCGTCAGAGGCATGAGAGAACCCTGTTCGAACTAGCTCGCATCCAGTGACCAGCCCAGCGGTTGTCCTTGGAGCCATTGCACACCTAGGGAGAGAATCCCTACTCTACGCTTAATTAACAGTCAAAGGAGAAGCGACACTAGTGATAACGTCCAAGTATGGGTGAGGAAGAGGTTACCTAAAAGCGTAGACGTGAGTTAGATGGTTGAAGATGAGGGACACCGGATGAGTGCACGCGGAGAAATTCCTAGAAGGAAGAATCGAAACCGGGAGAGATCGTCGGTGAGCTTCCTGCGGGATGTCGACGGAAGCCTGCACGATTCAGCGAGATACTTGCGTGAAGACGATGGAGACCTTCGGTGAGAAACTTCGGTGGGATTCTTGCGGGAAACCTTCGGTGAGAAACTTGCGGATTCGGTGAGTTTCCTGCGGAGTTCGGCGGGATTCGGCGGGATTCGACGGAAGCCTGCACGATTCCTGGTGAGTTTCCTGCAGAGAAGGTCTTCGGCGGGATTCCTACGGAAGGTGAAGGGTCGGCGGGATTCTAAATATATAAAGGTGAGTTCGGCGGGAGACTGCGTGAGATCGACGGGATTTAGAAGGGATTTTAACGGGTTTCCGGCTTTTCCATATAAGTTAATTTAAAAATCTTCCAAATATGTGAATACTTCTTAAAGCCACTATTTGGGGTTTGAACCAGCTTTTCCATACATTTCTTGATGGCAATCTTCGCTAGTTTTTAGTGAACTAATTTAAGCCTGTAGATGTTAGATTTCGAGTCTACCAGTGGAATTTCCGATAACTCTTTAATGGTGTATCTAAGATTTATATTCATCGTGTTACCCTATCCTTGGATGCGCACACATACACGTATATATATATATATAATATATATATATAATATATATATATGTATATATATATATATATATATATATATATATATATATATATATATATATATATATATAAAGATATATATTTGTAACTGTCGATGGAAAACGACTCAAGTCTTGGAGCTGATGAAAAATACCTGGGAACATGAGAGTTATCATTTAGTCTCTCTGACTATAACATACCAGGTGCTCGATGTGAGTTTGCTCATATAGATATCACTGTTATTATTCCAGATGCATGTTCCAATTCAGTCTTGAAACACCTACTGTCTAGTTCCCATCATAGTTACGGGAACCTAGACTACCCTGCAAGAAAGAATTACTTTACCTTAGGAACCCAAATCATATTGGGTCCTAGGTTCCTGTTAGCATAAGCACTTGACTGCCTTCCTTCAGACAACCTGTCAGGAAGACTACCTCTGCCCAGAAAATGTGGATAGGCCCTTGCCCTTGACACAGAGGGGTTGTGCCAACAGTCGATGGCAAAGTGTCCCACTTTGCCACATCACCAACACGGGTGAATGTTGTATCGCCGTTTCTGACCTGATCTAGTGACTGAGGTAGTCACGGTCCTAGGTCTAAATGGGATAGGGCATGATCTTCTCATAAAATTTCCTCTTCCACCGCGACACGTGGAAGGGTGGAAGGAATGCATGTTGCGAGCATCATGAGGCCGGAGAGGTGGTGCCTTCATTTCAGGCATCCCCCTTCCTGAGGCCCCATGAAAACTTACACCATGACTTCTAACCTCCATGTCCTGTGTCCTCGGGTGGTGAGAAGTGTTCTGAGAGCTGGGACATGCAGATTCACACCGAGTTGAGGCAGTGGCAGTGAATACAAAGGGCTCAGAATGAGCCTTAGGTATTCTCTCATGGGTGGCCACGACGGCCCTTGCACTACGGGTGTCTCCACATGAGGACAGATCACCCTTACAGTGACCACGATTATTCCTGTGGTCATACCTGAAGGCATGATGAGTTGCCTTCCTGCTTGGAGTGGGGGGTCGGAATACCATTTTCCCATTTCTCCACGAATTGATAATCCGGGAGATCCACCCATTTTCTTTCTTTCTCTTTATAGCATCAACCTTGGAAAAGTTTGATACTATTCTTTTCTCATTCTCTAGACTACTCTCTAGAGCTGAGATTTTAGAGTCCTTGACCTTGTTGGATGCCAATTGTAGAACCAACAAGATCTTCAGTCGAGCAATCTCTTGAGCTTGCTCCTCAGCAAGTAGGTTGCTTGTCTGAAGGGCTCTCTTCAGGGAATCAGCATTTTCTGAAGGAAGGCAGTTCCTGTCTTCAGAAACTTCAAGAGAGACGGGCAAGATGAGGAGGTTACCTGCTCATCAGAGTCATTGTCACTAGCGGCAGTGACCGTTGTGTCATCCTCATCAGAAATGCTTTCCTCACTGGCTTCTTCAGTCTCTGACACGGACACTGGAGCTCTGATGCTGTCCGATAGATCCTTGCCTTCATCTTCAGAGGCGAGGACCCCCACATAGGTTTCATCCTCTGGTTGACAGCAGATTTCAGCTTTCTCTCTGACCCCCCCCCCCCCAATCAGCTCTGAGATTATCACCCACATAGATTTAGCCGTCCTACATTTTTCCAATCTAGAGCGAGAAGGTCCAGACCAGATATCCACGATAATTTGACGAATCCTCTTGTCCAAATTGAATAATGAAAGTTCCGTCTCTGACATCTCAGCAATGTACTTGGCACTTGGATATTCTTTCCAGAGGCGGAGGTCTTCATGGGAATAAAAGGACCCTCTTCCAGGATGAAAGATGCACGAGGATCGATAGCATCCAAGTGATACGACACTCTCATCCTCCAGACGGGATAAAACTCCTTTGTGCATGTGGGGAGTCTTAGTGGCGATATCTCATGATCCAGCTCCATGCTTCTGACACTGGTGGCAGGATTCTACTCAAGGTGTAAACCTTTTTGATGAGAAACCTCCCTCTGATACCACTTGAAAGTCCACCTAGTGTCAACTATGTTCACCTATGGGGGGGGGAATAGGTGACGTGCAGCATTTTTGCGGAATTTATATTGTACCTGCACACGAAAATAAAACAACACAGCACAACAGAGTACACAAGCTATTTATAGTGGTTCCCCGACTTGGGTACATCCACTTTCCCCCTTCGACCTATCTCCAAAACGGGACGACTCGGTCACTTCTCCAATAGGATTGAAATTCAATCCTTGTACTATCGGAAGGAACCCTTCCACACGTAGGAGTCAACACTCCCACAACACGGGTTGCACCCAACCCTTACAACACGGAACAAACGTTCCTTTGCAACAAAAGTAAACTAGAATGTACAAGAGATACAAACTACGTTTGGAGACTAAGGTGTCCCTCTTCGTTGACGACGTGTTCTTGAAGTCCACAAAGAGTCCACAACCCTAGATCTCTCTTGGAGAGGATCTCCCCGGAACGGCGGCGGCAAGATGGGCGGTGGCAAGGTTCACGGGATCGGCGGCGACGACGATGTGCGGCTGCTGTACTTTGGAGATCCAAACTTCGTAGCGAAGCTAGCTAGGTCTACCAATGGTCACACTGGGATCAATCGTCTCGATCGATTCGGATGGGGAAGATTTTCCCGATCTACAAATCGAGAGACAAGAGATCTCCGGTTAAACACGTGAGACTCTAAGCTTGGCTAGGCTTCTGTCGCAGGAGGATTTGGGCGAAACCACGATCAAACGGCGAACTACTCGGCGCGAGCGGCGACGGCGGCGGCGGCGGAGCGGAAACAGCGATCTAGGTCACGTCGCGGCTCGTGTATTTCTTTTCTTCTTCGCTACTTCTAATGTTCAAAAATACCCGTGTATTTATACACACGTATACTCCTAAATGACCGTTGTGGGTCCCACCTGAAGGAAACCCTAGTTCCGGTTCAACATAGTCCCAGCGGCAGAATCCGGTCCAGCAGCTTCCAGAGAAATTGCTAAGTCAAAATCGGCGAGAATCGCAGGTGATTCTCGACGAATCGGCGAGAATCAGTTAGTGATTCTCGACGATTCGTCGAGAATCACTAGTGATTCTCGCCGAATCACTTGTTGATTCTCAACGAATATTACTTGGCCATGATCTGCTCGACGATGGGTTCGGCAAGAATCACTAGTGATTCTCGCCGAATCTTACTTAGCACCGTTTTGAGGTAGCCGGATAGAGTCGGCGAGAATCACTAATGATTCTCATGATTCGCGAGAATCACTAGTGATTCTCGCCGAATCGGCGAGAATCACTTGGTGATTCTCGTCGAATTATACTTAGACGAATTTTCGTCTTTCCACCCAAGAGTTGCTCCTTGACCCATCCTTGCTCCTTGTCTGCTCTTGTATAAACACGGCCCTGTACTTGAAAGTAAGTGCCCTCCAATAGAGAGAGTACACGTAGGCCAACACACTGATCTGCTCAACGAGGGATTACGTCGTGCAGACCCGTGTATATTGACCTACTGCACCCTGACATTGGTGTGCACTTAGCGTGGAATAACTGCAAGCACAACTTAAGAGGTTTCATCAAATACATTGTGAATTCATCTTAGCTTGACAGGTGGCTTCCTCAAATCCAGGTAATTGTGGATACAATACCCAACAGGTAGTTCCGAAGATATTAATTTGGCGTTTGGGCTATCTTGCTGACCACGTTGAGAAAATTTAACATGGTATCAGAGGCAGGTTCAGTTGCGTGAGCAGAAGTCAACCAATGTTGTTACTACTCAGTGATTGAGTGGTGCTCAACCTGTGTTGTTTCTCTCGGAGCTTCTGAAAGGTTGCCAACAGGTGTTGCAATGGAAGGGAGCTTTGCAAGAGGTCTTGGCATTGAACTCTTAACGCCGACTAACTTCAAGAAGTGGAAGTGGTACATGAAGAGTTATCTTCTTGGCGAGGAGCTGTGGGAAGTCGTCGGTGGTGACGACAGACAGGAAGTGACTGCTGCGTTCGGTATTGCTGAGCACGTTAGGCTCTGGAGAAGAACAAATGCTAAGGCAGAGTTCATTCTAAAGAGATTTGTGTCTCCGGAACTGTTTGATCATATCGTTGGATGTGATTCAGCTGCTGATATTTGGACAACCATTGATGAGTTGTTCAATATGATGAATGTGGCGCGGCTTCAGTTCCTGGAGAATGAGTTGGCAAGTGCAACTCAGGGAGACCTTTCCATCTCGAGGTACTTCTTAAAGATGAAGAGCTTGTGCGCTGAGCTGTCGGCACTGGATCCTAATGAGCCTATCTCTGAGGCTAATATGAAAAGGCACATTATCCGCGGCTTGCGGAAGGAGTATGTGGCCTTTGTGACATCTGTTCAAGGGTGGGCTACTCAGCCGTCTTTGCTGGAGCTGGAGAATCTGCTTGCATTGCAGGAGAGCTTGGCAAGGCAGATGGCTGGAGTGAATCTGAATCAGGAAGGCAGTGAATCTCTCTTCTAAGGCAAGAAGAAAGGATGGGAAGGGAAGAAGAAGAAGAAGAAGGTGCAGGTCTCTGGTGAGAAGGAGACTTCAACTTCATATCAGCCGGAGAGGAGCAATGCTCCTAAGGACTGGAAGAAGAACTTGAAGTGCTACCGGTGTCATCAGTGAGGGCACTTCAAGCGGGACTGCAAGGTCAAACTACAGCCTGGGCATGCTGCGGAAAGGAGGAAGCTTGCTCGAGAAGTGAAGACGCAGGATGGGGCAGAGCTTTTATGACGGACACTTGTGTCTGGGCCTTGTCTGCTAAGGACTTCAACAGCGAGTCGATCGTGGACTCCGGGTGTGGTCATCACCTCACCGGAGACAAGTCGAAGTTCACCTCCATGCAGGCTTACTCAGGTAATGAAGCTATTATCACTGCTGATAATACTGTTTATGCAGTAGAGAAAGAGGGGGTCGTGTCTTTGGTAGTGATCAGGGGCTACTCACGTTAAGGAGTGTGTATCACGTGCCGGGCATGAAGAAGAACCTCTTCTCGGTGACCAATGCGGTGGACGCTGGGTATCACGTTCTGTTTAGGCCAACAGACGTGAGGTTCCTTCGCAACGTATCAGCGGTAAAGGCTGATGTTGCTCATGTTGGGAGGAGGTGAAGAACTTGTTTGTTCTTTCCACCAGTGCTTATGTTGATAGGATAAGGCCAATGATAGCGTTGCTATCTGTCATGAGAGGCTGGGGCATGTTGGCATGGACAAGCTGAAGGCAATGGCTAGTAGAAGTTTGGTGATGGGGTTGCCTAAGTTGTCCTCCTTTGGTGACAGGCATGTTTGCGCGGGCTGTCAATACGGTAAGGCACATCGCCTTCCGTTTGATAAATCACAAACAAGGAGCAAGAAATCATTGGAGTGTATTCATGGCGACCTGATGGGACTGACGATTACTGCCAGCCTTGGTGGAAGCAGATACATGCTTGTCTTGTTGATGACTACTCAAGATATACTTGGGTGTACTTCTTAAAGGAGAAGTCAGAAGCCTTCCGTTTGTTTGTGGAGTTTAAGAGTTGGTAGAAGGTCGGCTTGGCTTGCGGATTAAGAAGCTTAGAACTGATAACGGGGGTGAATTTGTTTCCTCCGAGTTTTCTAACTTCTGCAGGAAGCACGGGATCCAACGAGAGCTTACTTGTGCTCACACTCCACAACAAAATGGGGTAGCAGAGCGAAAGTTCCGTCATCTGACGGAGACCTGCAAATGCTGGCTTCATGTGAAAGATATCCCAAGGTCCTTTTGGGCGGAGGGATGTCTTGTGCTGCTTATGTTATCAACCGGATGCCACTCAGCCCTGTCAACATGAAGACTCCTATTGAGCTGTTGCTGAAGGAGAAGCCGAGTGTTGGACACCTTAGGGTGTTCGGTTCACTTTCTACGTGCATGTCCCGATGCTTTACGGACTAAGCTAGATGCGAAGGCAAGGAAGCTTGTCTTTGTTGGCTACGATGAGCGGAAGAAGGGATGAAAATGCATGGACCCTGTGATGAAGAAGTTTGTGGTGTCAAGAGACGTTGTCTTTGACGAGCTGACGTCATATGGAGGTGTCTCGATTGAGCTAACCGGAAGTAGCAAGGTTGATGAAGCACCGGTGGTGGTTGCTGAAGGCTTGGAAGAGGAGCTTGCTGTTTCACCAGCAGCTCCTGTTGCTTCTAACTCCGAGGCTGAGCCTTCTGGCTCAGGAAGCAGGGGAGCACTGCTCAATGCTTGCCCCAGGTAGGAGTGGAGCCCGAAGAAGCAACGGAAGGAGTGAGCAAGGAGCCGACCCTTCGGAGATCGAAGAGGGTGGTTAAGCCACCGGCTCGTACTGTGATGGGAATGCAGCGAGCTTTGTCTCCTGCTTCTTTGCAGGTCCTCTGGATGAGCAAGAGCCTGCAAGCTTCAACAAGGCCACTGGAGTGAAGGAGTGGGAAGGTGCCATGAAGGAAGAGATCGATGCTCTGAAGAAGAATGAAACCTGGGACCTTGTGCCCAAGGTTGATGGCATTACTCCGGTTACTTGCAAGTGGGTGTATAAGTTGAAGAAGAAGGCTGATGGAAGCATTGATAGGTTCAAGGCTCGCCTGGTCGCTAGAGGATTCTCACAGCAGTATGAAAAGACTATGAGGAGACATTCAGTCCAGTTGCGAAGATGACTTCAGTAAGAGTGGTAATTGCCTTGGCTGCTAGCAAGGGATGGAGGTTGTGGCAACTCGATGTGAAGAATGCCTTTCTTTATGGATAGATTGTCAAGGACATCTTCATGGATCAGCCGCTTGGTTTGTCTCTAAAAAGCATCTGAACTATGTCTGCAAACTCAGGAAGGCTCTCTATGGGTTGAAGCAAGCTCCTAGAGCGTGGTATGGGAAGATTGCAGAGTACTTGCAATTCTGTGGATACCTTGCTTCTAACTCGGATTCAAGCTTGTTCGTCAAGAAGAAGGGAGCTACGAGTCTTGGTCCTGCTGTATGTGGATGACATGATCATCACAGGGAATTCGGAGGGGGAAGTAGCAAGCCTCAGGGCTGAGCTTGCTATACGCTTCGAGATGAAAGACTGGGAGAGTTGCATCACTTTCTTGGTCTGGAAGTGGAGAGGAAGGAGTGCGGGGTTCTCATTTTCCAGAAAGGGTATGCTGATCGCATTGTAAAGCGGTTCGGCATGGGCGAAGGTAAGAAGTGCTCTACTCCACTGGAACCTGGGCTGAAGCTTCGACGAGATGAGGGAAGGTTTCTTCTCATGATCCCTTGGTGTTCAGGGCTCTTGTTGGGAGCTTGATTTACCTGACGATTACAAGGCCGGATATTGCTTATGCTATTGGCCGAGTAAGTCGGTATATGGCTGAACCAAGGCAATCTCATCTAGTGTCAGCGAAGGGTATTCTGAAGTATGTCAAGGTGACTTCTGACATGGGACTCCTCTATGGAAGGGACTCAGAGTTTGCATTGCTCGGGTACACGGATGCTGACTATGGCAGTTATTCGATGATCGGAGGTCTACTTCAGGTTATGTGTTCACTTGCGGTTCAGCTAGCATCTCATGGTGTAGCAAGAAGCAGGACTCGGTGTCGGTTTCAACCACGGAGGCGGAGTATAAGGCTTCGGCCTTGGCTGCTCGGGAAGTCGTTTGGTTGAGGAGGCTTATAGAGGATGTTCATAAAGAAGTGCAAGGGCCTACTTTACTCCGGGGTGACAATGAGAGTGCTCTCAAACTGTTAAACAATCCAGTGTGTTACGCCAGGACCAAGCATATTGAGATTGATCACCATTTCATCAGGGAGAAGGTGTTGGAAGGATCTCTGCTGGTCGGGCATGTTCGGACAGTGAAGATAATCTTGCTGACATCTTCACCGAAGCCACTGTCGAAGGGCCCCTTTGAGCGCTTGCCGCAGCTTGCTGGGCTTGGTCACCCTTCCCACTTCAAGGGGAGTGTTGAATTTTGTGAAGTGAAGTGGTTGACGGGACAGGCCGGGCGGCCTGGGCGGACAGCTTTGGCGGACTGGGCGGACTGTGATGTGCGGCCTAGTGGAAAGTCTAGTTGAAGCCGGCTATCTTCTGAGCGGTTGTTGCATGGAGTCCACGGACTATGCGGCCTGGTATCTGTGGATAAGGCATTTGCTATGTTTTACCAAGGAGCGACCTGAGCGGATGGAGGCTTGCAGACTGGTGCCATTGCTCAGTGCCGAGGTGAAAGCTGTGCTGATAGGCGGTGTAAGGCTCGTGTCCGCGAAAGCCTTGCGGACTGATGTGTCCGCGTGTGGGCAGTTGCGGAACTGGCTCAGAGCTTGGCTGAGTGCGACTTGG